>JARQOC010000011.1:142888623-144096487 GCA_033576535.1 Allobates femoralis
CGGTTATAAAACGAGCATTTCTGGAAAAGGGCGGGAGGGTGAGCTTTTTCAAATCGCCGCAGCATACAACACCTTGCTGTGGCCCCCAGAGGGATCCTAACAATCAAGCTGCTCTCTGTGAGGGGCCAGCTCACTGTGTGCACTGAAGGGGGCTGTGTATTTGTGTCAGATCGATAATTATTAGTGAGGAGTCCGAGCATCTCGGTGGTACTCGGTGCTCGCCGAGCATCCCGAGTACCGGGATACTCGTGCGAGTAACGAGTAGCGCCGAGCATACTCGCTCATCTTTAGTTGTCAACTTTGGGCGCATTCCAGCTGTGTTATACATCCTGCACTTGCCATTGACCACAGCGAGCAGTGTCAGTGCCATTTAACCCCTAAAGTGCCATTGTACGTCACTGAAACTAAACCCCCATACACTCCCTGATGAAGGAGCATAGCAGGCTCCTAAACGCGTTGGATGGACTTAATAAATGTACAGATTGAAATTTGGATTTAAGTCGTTTGTAGCAGCGCAGACCAACAACATGTTGTCCCTAGAAATTTCTGGAATTTGACCACATTGTAAGTCAATGACAGCATCAATAAAGTTGCTCATTGCCCATCGCCTCCTGCAATGTGATTGTGTGGTGTCAATGGACAATCAAGTCAGTTGAGGCCTACTGAAGGCCCTTCAATCTATACAAAGAAAAAAAGGGAGACAAAGAGGCGCAAATGGGTCTTATCGTTTTACGGATAAGGTAGTACCATTATAGGTGTATGAGCTCACCTGATCCAGTTGTGTTTCCCCACAGCTGGTAAATTAGCTCAGACAGCTGGTGCTGGATCCGCACTCCCACGTAACAGTGGTGATGTATCCAAGAAAAAAACCAGAGAGAGATCGTGCTTTAGTGATCCGCGCTGCCGTCCCACCGTAACCGAATAAATGCCATGGAAGCCAAGAGTATTCAAGCTGCTTCTTTATTCCATTAGTATTTCCATCCAACGCGTTTCGGTACAGACCTTGTACCTTCCTCAGGGATATGCTGCATGACTGACCAACTCATAGCCTTATATACTATCTAAATCATATTTCCCTGCCCAAAAAACAATCACAAGTGTCCTGATGATGTCAGAGTGGAGAGTGCCCACATGACATACTAAGTAAACAATGAGAAAAAAACCTTTATCGTGTGGAAATTGTAGTACAATCACTGTGTAAATACACAATTTAACAACCAATGTATATCCATAATTATCCAATATAACCAATTATTAAAAATAGTAATATATGCAGAAATAGTGTAGAACAATGTTTCACTATATGTATTAGAACATGGTGACAAGAGGAATGATCTAATCAAGATATCCACTTGGAGAAAATAGAACCGGATGGATAGAAGCCGCGCTGACCACAATAAGAGTAACAGAGTAACACACACACTCTGTTTATTCAGTCTACGCATTTCGTGGCAAACAGGCCACTTCATCAGGACATCCCTGGATGAGTGTGTGTGTTACTCTGTTACTCTTATTGTGGTCAGCGCGGCTTCTATCCATCCGGTTCTATTTTCTCCAAGTGGATCCTTACTTTTTGCCGGGAGCCTGCTGCGACCATACGTGCTTGTCCAAGGGAGTTGTGACCATTCACAACCAGACCAGGTGAGTCTGTATTGTGGGAGTCCGTGTGACCATCAAACCCGAAGGTATTACTCTATGTGCGCTTCTTTTCCTTCTTATTTGTACTAATCAAGATATGATATTCAGTGATCTAACCTGTTGTGCTATTGTGCTTTATTGTATATTTTTGTCAGCAAATTGGGAACATGTGTGTTACCCCAGTTATAAAATGCAATCTCATATTGATGTAATCTTAATTTGGATTATGGAAAAATGAACCAATCTGGATATATTATATTTCTATTACCGTATCTTGTTATTGGAATTCTTTGTGCATAGACATGGATGTGTGGCATTTATAAATAGCTGAAATAGATGAAAATATAAAAGAATAAACATAAAACGTGACTGCACTACCAATGCTGACTTTTTATTGTCTAATTGTTCTTATTTTAGGAATTAAAAGGCATGGAATACAGGCTTGATTGGGACTGAGGAAATGAATAAAAACTGTGAAGACACTGATTAAAATGCTAATTAAAATCATTCTGGATCAGAATCAGTCATCTACAAAAATTATTACTAATACTTTAAAAAACTTTATTTGGATAATAAAATGTAAAAATAAGTGAAGAAAAATACTAAAAATGCTGAAATATTATTAAAATAAATTATATAAAAAACATTATCTGTATTTTTGAGGCTCATTTTAATTAATTATTATATTATGATCATAATAATTAAAATGAGTCACAAAAATGCAGATAGGGGGAGCGTGCCTGGAAGCCTACATGTGAAGACGTGCAGAGCAGGAGCTCCTGACCCGGGGACCTTAATAAACACTATAAATTCAGCTTAAACCCCTCTCATGGCCCGAAAAAAGGCAGCTAAGACGACCAGGGACCCGGAGGCGTCAGTACCGGGCACCCTGGATGGATATCTCTCTAAGGGACTGCGGGAGCAGCGGGCAGATAATGCGCAGGTGAGGGGGGAATCTTCTGTGGAGACACCGGGCACGGCTGGCCCGGACGGACTCAGCCTGCAACATGCATCCACCTGACCCACACACCAAAAGACCGTCTCCCTACCTCCCGAAGGACCAGGAGCCGGGACTCAGGCGTCCCCATTACTGCAGGTCGATAAGATGGCGCCGATGGTGGAGGTCCCGCCCCCCTCCTTCTCCAGCTCCCCGCGGCAGCGTGTGGCCTCGGACCTCTCCTCCATTCAGCAAGGAGGCTGTTCCTCTTCCTCCTCAACGTCCCAGACGCCGGACCGAGAGCTGCCGCCGGTGACACAAAGAAGAGCTGAAGCAGCTGAGGTGGGTGACACGATACTCACATCCTCTGTGCTGGGCCCTATGGAGGAACATCAGGGGGACCCATATGCGGGCGAGCTTGTTCGCTGCACGGAACGGGGACGTGCATGGGGGGATTCTCTGACCCCTTCCCCGGTTATCAACCCTGAAGAAAGACCCCTGGGGGGTCCGTTGGTTCTTCCCGCATCTTTGAGGGACCTGACGGACATAACCCATGTAGGGGCCAGCTCTCTCTGCCTCCCCCCGGGATCACCCCGGTCTGTCACTGAGGGGGGCCCTGCAATCAGCCGAGGAGCTCCCTATACGGAGCCACCTAGACCCCAGAGATCGCCTAAGATGCCACGTTTACACCACTCTGGATTTGGAGGTGAAGGGGGGACTCTTCTGCTGTTACCTCTGACACCTGCCAGGATTCTTTGCTAGATCTTGATGATATGATGGACCCTACGACCCTGTTGCAACCTAACAACTCCCAGACTCCCACACAGCCCCCTCAGGAGTGGTGGGCTCTGATACAACACCTCCCTACTAAGCAGGACTTTCAGGCCCTCATTCAGAAGGTGAAGTCTACATGCCGACAGGAAATAGCACTTGTCCCCAGGAGGTAACAGGGCTGACCCAGCGAATCCACCAGCTGGAAGAGGAACATACAGAAGCTAGACAGGCTATTACGCAGTTACAGTCGCTTGTGTCCTCCCAGGCTAGGATGATAGACGACATGCAACGCCACGTTGAGGATCTGGATAACAGAGGCCGTAGGCACAACATCCGGGTTCGGGGGGTACCGGAGGTGAGGGAGAGAGAGGACAAAGAGGCTACGCTTAACACAATTTTCAATACCATACTAAAACGCCCCCTGGACCACCCGATCCCCATGGATAGAGCGCACAGAGCATTAAAGGCCAAAAATATGGATGAGGCGCCTAGAGATATCATATGCCACATTACAGACTTTCGCCTAAAGGAGGACATTATGTCTAAGATCTCACCCACCAAACCACCATCTTTCAGAGGAGCCAAAATAGCTTTGTACCAGGATCTTTCTTGGATCACGTTGCAGCGTAGACGGGCCCTGAGACCTCTCCTTAAATGCCTGGTGGACAGAGAGGTTCTGTATAAATGGGGATACCCGTTCAGTCTATCAGCTCGCCGAGGGAATACAACCGCCACCCTGAGATATCCAGATGAGGTCCCAGCGTTCTGCAAGACCTTTGGCTTTGTGGCACCTGCTTTGCCGGATTGGACCTCGCCGTTACTACCCTCGACTCTTCAGCGAACTTGGCAAACTGCGACCTCAAGGAAGCGATGACCAGGATCCACGGGGGTGACACCTGAACTTCCCCAACCTTGATGAGAGGTTTTCACCGCCGTTTTTTTGGGAGGTTCCTGACCTGATGCCTCATTACCCAGTGGGTTACCTGACACGTAAATAACCCACATGAGAGGGGTTTTTACCTGTTTGTCTCTCCGTTTTTTTTTTCTCTTTCCCTCTGTCCCCTGCCCTACTCCCCTTTCTTCGTTCCCCTTCCTCCTATCCCCTATCTACCTCCCCTCCCCTCTTTCCCTCTCTCAAATTTTTTCACCCGCCCTTATGTGCTAAAGGGGAATTTGTTTTTGCGCACTGTCCCCGGGAGGGAGAGCAGTAGCTGATGTTTTATTCTTTACATTGTGGACCAGAAGGTCACGACCCCCTGGCAAGAGTACAAACCAAAGAAGTCGGGCCCCTTGGCGGAGTATAGCGACTTCTGGGTTTTTCTGATCTCCAAATTGGAGACTGATCTTTACGGGTTGACACTTGCCCTGGGATCCCTATGAGTCGGATCCTAACAAATTCAAGTTTTACTGTTTGTTATTTGCTTATTTTAGTTTTTACAGTTTTCTTGCAATATTTTAGATTTCAATGTTTGCAGCGTGTCTATGACCTTCCTCCGCGGGGAAGCTTTGAGCCTCTGGATCTGGTAGTAGAGGGGGAAGAGACCCCTCGAATCCCTGTAAAGATTTATTTGCAGATTTATACCCATCCCCATAATGGTAAAATTGTTTTCACTTAATGTCAAGGAACTTAACACACCTGTCAAGAGGAGACTGGCTTTGAGATGAATGAGAAATTCTGGGGCAGATATTATATTCCTACAAGAAACACACCTCACACCTAGTGGATCACTTAAATTTGCCCAACACTATTTTCCCAGAGCCTATTCGGCTACAGCTAAAACAAAAAAGTCAGGGTTGCGTTTGTTGTCCCGCTATGTAGAGTACAGGCGAACGACGAGATTGACCCACATGGCCAATTCATTGTTCTTAAGGGGAATTGGAGGTAGGCCAATACTCCTATGTAACCTTTATGCCCCAAATACAGCACAAACGGCATTCTTATCCTCTATCTTAAAACGTCTACACTCTGAGCGAGATACACTCCATATCATAAGAGGAGACTTCAATTTGGCCTTTTCCAGCTGCATCGATAGACTCCATTTGCAACCCCCGCGGGTGTCCATCGGGGGGAGGGGCGTGACTCTGTGAATTTTCGTAAATTAATCCATACCCACGGTCTTTACGACTTATGGAGAGTGGATAATCCGACCACCCGACAGTATACGTTCTATTCCCATACTCACAAATCTCATAGCAGAATAGACTATTTCTTTGGAAATATCCCGACCCTCCGAACATTAAAAAAAGCTGAAATAGGACACATTACATGGTCAGACCATGCTCCCTTACTGGTGAATCTTGAAATTACCCCCCACGTCTCAAGACCGACCCACTGGAGACTTAATGAGTCTTTACTGACAAACAACGTGACGAGACAGTCCCTACAGACCTCATTGACACACTATTTTGCTGAAAATACCCCGTCGGCACCCTCGCTCGGATCCCTATGGGAGGCGCATAAGGTGGTCTTCAGAGGTGAGTGTATGGCGCTTTCCTCTAGATTAAAAAAAGATAGTAAATTACAATATTCCATTTATGAAGGGAAATTGAGGGCTGCCGAGTCGAAATCCTTGCGGGACCCACGAGGCGCGGCCTGAGGGAGGTGATTGAATTACGAGCGAAGCTAAAGGGCTTGGCTATGGGGAGGGTTGAGAAGCTCATTCGGTTCTCCCGCCAAAAATATTATGAATATGGTAATAAACCCCATACGATGCTTGCGAGGCAACTGCAAAATAAAGCTACAAACGGAAACCCCACCGGGATTAGGGGGCTGATGGCGCGATTAGATATGATCCTGAAGGGATGGCTATGGCATTCCACAATTATTATTCTTCTCTGTACTCGTTGCCCTCCCCATTGCCAAATGATCACCAGACTAGAGATATGGTACTGAACGAATACCTCAATAGCTGTCAACTACCTAAACTACCCCGGTCTGCTCTCAACGACCTAAATGATAAGATCTCTGCTGAGGAGGTTGAAGACATTGTGAAAAAATTGCCCTCTACTAAAGCCCCTGGCCCTGACGTCTTCCATATCTCTATTACAGGACATATCTACCTTTGCTTTCGCAGCATATGGTCTCCTTGTTTAATAGCTTTATGTCCAGAGGAGAAATTCCTACCTCTATGCTTCACTCCTATATAACAGTTATTTTGAAAGATGTAAGGACCCGTAGATTGCGCAAGTTATAGACCCATAAGCCTTTTAAATTCGGACTTAAACATTTTTACAAAAATTTTAGCGGAGAGATTGAACAATTGGTTGCCTCAATTAATCCATAAAGACCAGGTCGGCTTCGTTCGGTTTCGCCAGGCAGGCGACAACACTCGCCGCTTACTGGACTTGATAGACGTGGTGAATAAGAGGGGAGACTAGGCCATCCAGTTGAGTCTAGATGCGGAGAAGGCCTTCGACAGGCTGGATTGGGACTTTATCTTCTCTGCATTACATCATTTCGGCCTGTCGGGGTCCTTCATCACCGCGCTGCGGGGCTTGTATTCTGCCCCGAAGGCGACGGTCCGCTTGTCTCATGCACATTCCAGGCAATTAGAAATTCGTAACGGCACACACCAGGGATGCCCTCTTTCCCCGTTGCTATATGTTCTTAGCATTGAACCTCTTGCAGCTCACCTACGCAAGAGTCCCGATGTAGCTGGAATCCGGATTAGGTCAAAGGAATTTAAGGTTTCTTTATTTGCCGATGATGTCATGCTTACACTGACTAACCCCGTAGTAATCCTCCCCAATCTGAGTAAGATTCTGGAGTCATATTCACGCCTGTCTGGGTATAAAGTAAACCCAAGTAAAACTGAAGCACTACCACTTAATGTACCGGAACCTAAACTTGGGTATTTGCAGAATCCCATAACTACACTTGGAGAACTACTTCCATTAAATATTTGGGGGTACAAGATATGGCAAGATGTATGGGGCAAATTTCCCCCCTTTGATCCGAGATACTGAGACACGACTGCAGAAGTGGTCCTCATTGCCAATCTCCTTTTTGGGTAAAATAGCAATCATAAAAATGTCGATTCTCCCCAAGTTCCTATACCTGTTCGAAACAATCTCATCAAAGGTCCCACAGACGATATTAAAGAAAATACAGTCGATCTTCCTGAACTTTGTCTGGCATTCGGGGAGACATCGTATTCCTAAGACAGTGAGGTGCGCCCCCAAATCTCAGGGAGGCCTGGCCTGCCCAGATATAACTAAATATTACTGACGCACATCTAAGACTCATCCCTCCTGGTCGACTCTCCCCGCATTCAGCAAATGGATGGAAATCAAAAAATTGTGGCTGGCTCCCTATCACCCAGCAGCTCTGATATGGGGTCCGCCTAATGAGATTTCTCGGACTGCGCTCCTGGGTCCTATGGCATTTACCAGGGACATCTGGGCAACTCTGAGAATCAAATTCCAGTTATCTACTCATTAATCGTTCCTAACACCGTTCCTCTATAACCCACATTTGGAGGACATCATGGATTCGGGGGTGGGATCCAGCTGGGCTTCGGCGGGCCTCTTCACATATAGGGACCTGGTGGACCCCCTGACTAGGAGGTTTAGAACCTTTTCTGAACTATCCCAGAAGCATAACCTATAGAAGACTTTATCCTACTGATACCAGCAAATATTATACTATTTTAGAACAAAGATGGGCTCCCCAGAAACCCTTGAACCGACTGATTTTGAGAGGATATGTGTAAATAATGCATCCACTAAGGGGCTCATTTCTGATATATACACCCTACTTCACTGCCCCAGCACCCAGACGCCCAATTATCACACATATATGACGAAATGGGAGTCGTGGTTGGGACACCCACTGACTCTGAGACAGTGGCAGGTGGTCTGGTCGAGAGCTCACAAAACCTCTATCAATACCCTTCACAAGGAGAACCAAATTAAACTCCTGATGAACTGGTATTGTGTTCCCGAGGCTCTCCATAAGATGAACAGGTCCATTCCGGATGTGTGTTGGAGATGCGGTACCGATGGGGCATCTCTTTTCCACATTTACTGGGATTGCCCGACCCTAGAGGATTTCTGGAGGGGAGTGGGGAGATTGTTGAACACAGTTTTTGAGGTAGAAGTGCCAGTTGACCCCCATATGTTCTTGTTAAATCTTACACCTAGGGGATGGGACAAACCCCGCACGAAGTTACTGACCCATCTTTTGACTGCTGCCAAATGCCTCATTTCAATATACTGGAAAAAAACAGCGGCCCCTACATTGCTGGATCTTTATACCAGAATCCAGGATGTATATGTTATGGAGAAGATGACAGCCTCTCTACATGACAATATGGATAAGTTTGACAGGGTGTTGGCACCGTGGACTTTATTTAGAGGAGATTCACTGGGGTGGTGAGGGGAACGACTTGACCTACTGTGTGGAGATGGGAGGCTACGCAAGACGAATCATGATTTCACATCTTTGAGGAACAAGGGGTTAATGTGTGCTGCCTTGGTTCAGGACCTCTATGCAGGAGCTTAATAATTTGAAAATCTAGCCGTTGGGAAACGAGATTAGACACGCTGAATATATTATTATTGTTTTGTTTTTGTTTCTGATATTCCCTTACTGTACTGTATAAATAAATATTGTCAATTTGCTTGATATTGGCTTTTGTCCCATGTTATAAATTCAAAATTTTCCAATAAAAACAAAGTTGAACTAAAAATACAGATAATGTGTTTTTTATATAATTTATTTTAATAATATTTTCAGTATTTTTCTTTAGTTATTTTTACGTTTTATTATCCAAATAAAGTTTTTTATAATATTAATAATAATTTTTGTATATGACTGCTTCTGATCCAGAATGATTTTAATTAGCATTTTAATCAGTGTCTTCACAGTTTTAATTCATTTCCTCAGTCCCAATCAAGCCTCTATTCCATGCCTTTTAATTCCTAAAATAAAAACAATTAGACAATAAAAAGTCAGAATTGGTAGTGCAGTCACATTTTATTTTTATTCTTTTATATTTTCATCTATTTCAGCTACTTATAAAAGCCACACATCCATGTCTATGCACCAAAATTCCTAGAACAAGATAATAGAAATATATATATCCAGATTGGTTCATTTTTCCATAATTCAAATTAAGATTACATTAGTATGAGAATGCATTTTATAACTGGGGTAACACACATGTTCCCAATTTGCTGACAAAAATATACAATAAAGCACAATGGCACAGCAGGTTAGATCACTGAATATCATATCTTGATTGGATCATTCCTCTTGTCACCAAGTTCTAATACATATAGTGAAGCATTGTTTTACACTATTTTACTTCTGCATATATTACTATCTCTATACATAATCTGCAGTTTTGGGCTTCCGGCCACTGTGCCGCTATCACATGCCCTGCGAGCGATGGCGCGCATGCGCCATCGCAAGCCGCTGGCAAGGAAGCCCAAAAATACTGCTGCCGGAGACCACACTGCATCATACCACAAACACTGCCCCCTCCACCCACAGCCCGACGCTCACCCGCCACATCTTCATGCTCCCCCGCCACAGCGGCGCCCGGAGATCACAAAGGACACAGTGTGCTTATAGCACCTTAAATGATGTCACAATGACGGCGCTCTGATTGGCCCGCTTCGCTTCTGGCCATGTGATATGTCACATGACCGCGAGCGCCCCAATCACACCGCCGAACGCTGATGTCATTCTGACATCATCCAAGGTCCTATCAGCACAATGGCTGATACTACTCCCAGCAGCAAGCGGTCGCCGGAGGGTAAGTATAAGCATTTCACACCCTCCTGCAGCCTCACTGCCTCCTCCAGCCTCCTCCTGTCTCACAGCCTCCTCCTGCCTCACAGCCTCCTCCAGCCTCACTGCCTCCTTCAGCCTCACTGCCTCCTCAGCCTCACTGCCTCCTCCTGCCTCACAGCCTCCTCCATCCTCACAGCATCCTCCAGCCTCACTGCCTCCTCCAGCCTCACTGCCTCCTCCAGCCTCACTGCTTCCTCCAGCCTCACAGCCTCCTCCTGCCTCACAGCCTCACTGCCTCCTCCAGCCCCCTCCTGCCTCAAAGCCTCACTGCCTCCTCCAGCCTCCCAGTCTCCTCCAGCCTCACAGCCTCCTCCAGCCTCAACAGCCTCCTCCAGCCTCACTCTCGCTCAACAGCGCACTCAGCCTCCTTCAGCCTCACGCCTCCTCAGTCCTCACAGCCTACAGCCTGCCAGCCTCACAGCCTCCTCCACAGCCTCACTGCCTCCTCTCAGCCTCACAGCCTCCACTCACAGCCTCTCCGCCTCACATCCTCTCCAGCCTCACAGCCTCCCATCTCACTGCCTCCTCCACTCACAGCCTCCTCATCCTCCTGCCTCACAGCCTCCTCCTGCTCAAGCCTCCTCCAGCTCCTCCTCCGCCTCACAGCCTCTCCTGCCTCACAGCCTCCTCCTCGCCTCCAGCACTGCCTCCTCCAGCCTCACAGCCTCCTCCGCCTCACAGCCTCCTCCAGCTCTACAGCCTCCTCCAGCCTCACAGCCTCCTCATCTCCTGCCTCCTCAGCTCACAGCCTCCTCCAGCCTCACAGCCTCCTCCGCCTCACAGCCTCCCCGTCACAGCCTCCTCCTGCCTCACAGCTCCCTCCAGCCTCCAGCCTCCTCCAGCCTCACAGCCTCCTCCTGCCTCACAGCCTCCTCCTGCCTCACAGCCTCCTCCAGCCTCACAGCCTCTCCTCGCCTCACAGCCTCTCCCTCAGCCTCACAGCCTCTACCCTCCAGGCCTCCCAAGCCTCCTCAGCCTCACAGCCTCCTCATCCTCACAGCCTCCTCCAGCTCACAGCCTCCTCCAGCCTCACTGCTCTCCTCCTACAGCCTCTCAGCCTCACTGCCTCTCCAGCCTCACAGCCTCTCCTGCCTCACACGCCTCTGCCTCCTCCAGCCTCACTCCTCCATCCTCTACAGCCCTCCTGCCTCACAGCTCCTCCAGCCTCACATGCCTCCTCCAGCTCACAGCCCTCCCTCCTTCAGCCTCACAGCCTCCTCCTGCCTCACAGCCTACAGCCTTTCCAGCCTCACCTCCCTGCCTCACAGCCCTCAGCCTCACAGCCTCCTCCATGCCTCACACCTCCTCCAGCCTCACAGCCTCCCTCCGCCTCACAGCCTCCCCATCCTCACTCCTCCTCCAGTCCTCACAAGCCTCCTCTAGCCTCACAGCCTCCTCCGGCCTCACAGCTTCCGCCCTCACAGCCTCCCTCCCCTCACCACGCCTCCTCCAGCCTACAGCCTCCTCCAGCCTCACAGCCTCCTCCTGCTTCACAGCCTCCTCCTGCCTCACACCCTCCTCCATCCTCACAGCCTCCTCCAGCCTCACAGCTCCTCCGCCCACAGCCTCCTCTCCTCACAGCTCCTCCACCCCTCACAGCCTCTCCGCCTCACAGCCTCCCCACCTCACAGCCTCCTCCAGCCTCACAGCCTCCTCCGCTCCAGCCCCCCTAGCTCTCGCCTCACTGCCTCCTCCGCCTTACTGCCTCCTCCATCCTCACAGCCTCCTCCAGCCTCACTGCCTCCTCCAGCCTCACAGCCTCCTCCTGCCTCACAGCCTCACTGCCTCCTCCAGCCTCCTACTGCCTCACAGCCTCACTGCTTCCTCCAGCCTCACAGCCTCCTCCAGCCTCACAGCCTCCTCCAGCCTCACAGCCTCCACATCCTCACAGCCTCCTCCAGCCTCACAGCCTCCTCCAGCCTCACAGCCTCCTCCAGCCTCACAGCCTCCTACATCCTCACAGCCTCCACATCCTCACAGCCTCCCCATCCTCACAGCCTCCTACATCCTCACAGCCTCCTACATCCTCACAGCCTCCCCATCCTCACAGCCTCCCCATCCTCACAGCCTCCCCATCCTCACAGCCTCCTCCATCTTCACAGCCGCCTTCATCCTCACAGCCTCCTCCATCCTCACAGCCTCCTCCATCCTCACAGCCTCCTCCATCCTCACAGCCTTCTCCATCTTCACAGCCTCCCTATCTTCACAGCCTCCTCCATCCTCACAGCCTCCTTCATCCTCTCAGCCTCCTCCATCCTCAGCCGCACTACCTCACACCGCTGCCATCCTGCCAACCGTCGGCCCTGCTTCATCGCGACCGCCCTCGCGCCCTCCGCGAGGTCCACACTGCCCGGATGCCGGCGGTGGCTTCTGCACCTCGCCGCTCTCTCACCGCTGGGCCTCCGTGTCGCCATGCTGGTGGAGTAGCCGTCTACGGGCTCTGGCCGGGTGTCGGGAGCCAGTGACGTCGTCCTGTGGGCGGTGGCGGCCAATGGGAGTGAGCGGACCGTGTCAGCCTGCAAAGCCTGACACGCCCCGCTCACTCCCATTGGCCGCCACCGCCCCTGCAAGCGCATTTGCCGCTGTGTTGTACACACAGATGCCCATCCCATTAGCCAGGACTCGGCATCCTGGACCAATCGGATGGCCGTCCTGTGTTTACCACACACCGCCCAATCCGCTCCTTCCCATGTGTGACCTGAGGGCAAGGACTGATCCCTCTCTGCATCACACAACCCGCCGCAGAGGACAATGCCGTGTGACTGGGGCTGCGATCAGCCCCAGCACGCAGCCACATCCTGCCGCCGAGCGGTGATGTCGCCGCATCTCTCCACACCCCTCAAACCGGACCTTTCCTCACCCCTCCAGCTGAACCTCTCCTCACCCCTCCAGCCGCAGCTCTCCTCACCCCTCCAGCCGCAGCTCTCCTCACCCCTCCAGCCGGAGCTCTCCTCACCCCTCCAGCCGGAGCTCTCCTCACCCCTCCAGCCGGAGCTCTCTTAACTCCTCCAGCCGCACCTCTCCTCACCCCTCCAACCGCACCTCTCCCCAACCCTCCATCCACACCTCTCCTCACCCCTCCACTCGCACCTCTCCTCACCCCTCCACTCGCACCTCTCCTCACCCTTCCATCCTCACCTCTCCTCACCCCTCCAACCTCACTCTCCTCACCCCTCACCTCTCTTCAACCCTCCTGCCTCTGCTCTCCTCACCCCTCCAGACTCTGCTCTCCTCACCCCTCCAGCCTCCCGCCACATCATACTCTGCTATCCACAGAGCCCCCTCTATACTTTGATACCCACAGAGCCGCCTATATACTCTGCTACCCACAGAGCCCCATGTATACTCTGCTAGCCACTCACCCGCCTGTATACACACAATTAATTTCACCGTGCTCCCGATGCAATTGCATCGGGCCTTTTTACTAGTCTAATATATAAAAGCCGAAGCCACTTCCGTCTTCAAGGGACAAAAATGACGTCACATGATCCAAGATGGCGGCGAGCGGTGGCGCTTTAGTGCCCACTGCGAGCCGCCATCCCGACACCAGACCCCCGAGCGGTCACACACCACTTCGGGAGATCACCGGCTAATGCCTACACATGGAATGACAGGCACCACAGTCCCCCCCCCTTTCTGCCCGATCACCCCCCTGCCTCTCACCATAGCCCCCCTCCACTGTCCGATCACCCCCTGCCTCTCACCATAGCCCCCTCCACTCTCCGATCACCCCCCTGCTTCTCACCATAGCCCCCCTCCACTGTCCGGTCCCCCTCCACTGTCCACTCACCCCCCCCCCCCCCCGCCTCTACCACAGCTCCCTCAAGCTTGCCGCCGCTGCACTTTTCCTGGTGCTTCATGACCTCTGATGATGTCACGATGATGGGTGGAGTCACAGATCACATGACCGTGACGTCATCAAAGGTCCTGTCCCGATCTAACCTCCTCTGCCTACTGATTCCCCGCGCTGCCCACTGACCCGCGATCTGCCCCCTCATCCCCCGCTCTGCCCACTGACCCCCACTCTGCCCCTGACCCTGCTCTGCCCACTGACCCCCACTCTGCCCACTCACCCCCACTCTGCCCCATGACCCCCACTCTGCCCACTGACCCCCACTCTGCCCACTGACCCTGCTCTGCCACTGACCCTGCTCTGCCCACTGACCCCCAATCTCTGCCCACTGACCCCTCTCTCACTGCCCCACTGCCCCCCTCTCTGCCCGCTGACCATGCTCTGCCCACCTGACCCTGCCTGCGCCCACTGACCCCTCCACACACTGCCCACTGACCCTGCTCGGCCCACTGACCCCTCACACTGCCCACTGACCCTGCTCTGCCCACTGACCCCTCACACTGCCCACTGATCGTGCTCCTGCCCACTGACCACTGCTCTGCCCACTCACCCCCAGTCTGCCCACTGACCCTCTTCTGCCCACTGACCCTGCTCTGCCCACTGACCCTGCTCTGCCCACTGACCACTCACACTGCCCACTGACCCTGCTTGCCCACTGATCCTTCACACTGCCCACACTGACCCTGCTCTGCCCACTGACCCCTCACACGGCCCACTGACCCTGCTCTGCCCACTCACCCCTCACACTGCCCACTGACCCTGCTCTGTCCACTGACCCTGCTCTGCCCACTGACCCCTCACACTGCCCATGACCATGCTCTGCCCACTGACCCCCGCTCTGCCCACTGACCCCCGCTTTGCCCACTGACCCCCGCTTTGCCCACTGACCCCCACTCTGCCCACTGACCCTGCTCTGCCCACTGACCCCTCACACTGACCCTGCTCTGCCCACTGACCCTGCTCTGCTCACTGACCCTGCTCTGCCCACTGACCCCCTCTCTGCCCACTGACCCCCACTCTGCCCACTGACTCTGCTCTGCCCACTAACCCCCACTCTGCCTACTGACTCTGCTCTGCCCACTAACCCCCACTCTGCCCACTCACCCTGCTCTGCCCACTGACCCCCACTCTGCCCACTGACCCTGCTCTACCCACTGACCCCTCATACTGACCCTGCTCTGCCCACTGACCCTGCTCTGCCCACTGACCCTGCTCTGCCCACTGACCCCCACTCTGCCCACTGACCCTGCTCTGCCCACTGCCCCCCACTCTACCCACTGACCCCCACTTTGCCCACCACCCTGCTCTGCCCACTGACCCTCACACTGCCCACTCACCCCTCACACTGCCCACTGACCCTGCTCTGCCCACTGACCATTCTCTGCCCACTCACCCCTCACACTGCCCACTGACCGCCGCTCTGCCCACTAACCCCTGCTTATGCCCACTGACCCTGCTCTGCTCAATGACCCCTGCTCTGCCCACTGACTGTGCCCACTAACCCCTGCTATTCCCACTGAACCCTGCTCTGCCCAGTGACCCCTGCTCTGCCCGCTGACCCCTGCTCTGCTCACTGACTGTGCCCACTGACCCCTGCTCTGCCCACTGACCCCTGCTCTGCCCACTGATTTTTCCCACTAACCCCTGCTCTGCATACTCACTGTGCCCACTGACCCTGCTCTGCCCAATCACTGTGCCCACTAACCCAAGCTCTGCCCACTGACCCCGCTCACACTGACTGCTCTGCCCACTGACCCCCCACTCCTGCTCACTGACCCTGCTCTGCCCATTGACCCCCCCGCTCTGCCCACTGACCCCCACTCTGCCCACTGACCCCCGCTCTGCCCACTGATCCCCGCTCTGCCCACTGACCCTGCTCTTCCCACTGCCCCCTCACACTGCCCACTCACCCTGCTCTGCCCACTGACCATGCTCTGCCCACTGACCCTGCTATACCCACTGACCCCCTCTCTGCCCACTGACCCCCACTCTTCCTACTGACCCCCACTCTGCCCCCCCTCACACTGACCCCCACTCTCCCACTGACCCCTCACACTGCCCACTGACCTTGCCTACCTCACACTGCCCACTGACCATGCTCTGCCCACTGACCCCTCACACTGCCCACTGAACATGCTCTGCCCACTGACCCCTCACACTGCCTACTGACCCTGCTCTGCTCATTTACCTCGCTACCCTCTGCCTACTGACCCCTGCTTTGCCCACTGACCCTGCTCTGCACACTGACCACCCTCTGTTCACTGACCCCGCTCTGCCCTTTCACCATGCCACTGACACCTGCTCTGCCAACTGACCGTGCCCACTGACCCATGCTCTACCCACTGACCCTTCTCTATCCACTGACTGTGCCCACTGACCACCGCTCTGCCCACTAACCCCTGCTCTGACCACTGACCCCTGCTCTGCCCACTAAACCATGCTCTGCCCAGTCACCCCCGCTCTGCCCGCTGACCCCTGCTCTGCTCAATGACTGTGCCCACTCACCACTGTTTTTCCCACTAACCCCTGCTGTGCCTACTGACTGTGCCCACTGACCCCTGCTCTGCCCAATCACTCTGCCCACTAACCCCTGCTCTGCCCACTGACCCCCACTCTGACCCTGCTCTGCCCACTGACCCCCCCCTGATCACTGATCCTGCTCTGCCCATTGACCCCCCACTCTGCCCACTGACCCCTGCTCTGCCCACTAATCCCCCCCCTCTGGCTACTGACCATGCCCACTGACCCCAGCTCTGCCCACTGACCCCAGCTCTGCCCACTGACCCTGCTCTGCCCACTGACCCCCACTCCTGCCTACTGACCCTGCTCTGCCTACTGATTTGCCCACTGACCCCTGCTCTGCCCAGTGACTGTGCCCACTAACCCCTGCTCTGCCCACTGATCCCCACTCTGCCCACTGACCCCCGCTTTGCCCACTGACCCCCAGCTGATCGGTTTCCCAGGCAATGACAGGTCCTGTCCTGGGAGCTACAAGACAAGTGGAGCGAGCCGGAGGAGGGTACGTATCCTCACTGAGGGTTTTTTTTTTATTATCATCATGAAGGAGCAGGAGGGGGGTGTGCAGGGCCAGAGGGAGGGGGGCCACGGGAGTGGAGGGCCAGAGGGACGGGGGCCGCGGGGAGCGGAGGGGGTCAGGAGGAGCCCCAGTATCCATCCTGCCCCCCGCCACCATCCTGCCCCGCCGGCTCCATTCCGCACCCCCACCACCATCCTGCCCCCCTGCCACCATCCTGCCCCGCCGGCTCGATCCTCCCCCCCGCCACCATCCTGCCCCCGCCGTCTCCATCCTGCCCCGCCTTCTCCATCCTGCCTCGCTCGCTCCATCCTGCGCCACTCACCTCCATCCTGCCCCTCCGGCTCCATCCTGCCCCTCCAGCTCCATCCTGCCCCTCCGTCTCGATCCTGCCCCCAATTCCTTCTCCCGCTCCATCCTGCCCCTCGGCTCTATCCTGCCCCGCTCCTCCATCCTGCCCCGCCGCCTCCATCCTGCTCCACCCCCCACCATCCTGCCCCACCCCCCACCATCCTGCTCGGCTCGCTCCATCCTGCCCCACTCGCTCCATCCTGCCCCGCTCACTCCATCCTGCCCCGCTCACTCCATCCTGCCCTGCTCGCTCCATCCTGCCCCCCGCTGTTCTTGCTCCCCCGGCTCCATCCTGCCCCTCCGCTTGCTCCATCCTGCCCCTCCGCTTGCTCCATCCTGCCCTCCGCTTGCTCCATCCTGCCCTGCTTGCTCCATCCTGCTCCTCCGGCTCCATCCGGCTCCATCCTGCTCCTCCGGCTCCATCCTGCCCCGCTCGATCCATCCTGCCCCGCTCGATCCCTCCTGCCCCGCTCGATCCATCTTGACCCCCGCTGTTCTTGCTCCCTCGGCTCCATCCTGCCCAGCTCGCTCCATCCTGTTTCCCCCGGCTCCATCTGTTTCCCCGGCGGCTCATCCTGCCCCTCCGGCTCCATCCTGCCCCCCTTCCCACTCCATCCTGCCCCGCTCGCTCCATCCTGCCCCACTCGCTCCATTCTGCCCCCCGACACAATCCTGCCCTCCCTCCCTCCTCAGCTGATCGGTTTCCCAGGCAACGACAGGTCCTAAAGGCCTGTAGGACCTAGAAGGCGGAGGTGGAGCGAGCCGGCGGACAGGTGAGTATTCTCACTGAGGATTTTTTTACTTTTACTGTGGACGACCGGGGGCCAGGAGGAGTGGGGCACCGCAGGGACTGAAGTATCGCCTTATACCATAGTGCTGCTATACATGTACTCTAATGTACCGCCATATACCATAGTGCTGCTATACATGTACTGCCATATACCATAGCGCTGCTATACATGTTCTGTAATGTACCGCCATATACTATAGTGCTGCTATACATTTACTATAATGTACCGCCATATACTATAGTGCTGCTATACATGTGCTGTAATGTACCACCATATACCATAGTGCTGCTATATATATATATATATATATATATATATATATATGTATTCACTCATGTTGACCTAACAAGTTCTGTCAGTCACAGTACGTCAACTACATACATATTCTAGACTACCCGATTCTTTAGAATCGGCCGCCATCTACCGTAGTAACTTATAAGCGATAAGAACTCTGTGGTGGGAAGAAAGAATAAAGCAAAGACTCAAATTTCTTTGTTCTCCCAACTAGAAAACCTTTAAGGCAAATTTCATTCACCATTTTAATTTTAGCGTTATGATATAATTCAGAATCCATGCAACATGATGAATGCAAAACACCATTTTGCTTCACTTGGGCAATGGGCAGAATCATACATAGCAAATTGATTTCTGCCAGTTCGATATTCACTGCCATGTCGTGTTATGTCTATGAAAAGGTAAATTCATGAGGGGGAACATGACACTAAAATCCTTCGCCTGTGAGCTCCACGGCCAAAGACATGAGGGAAACTAGAAAGAGATAACCTTTACAGACATATGCACCTCCTAGGACAGCATATATATGAGGTCAGAACACAAACACACACACCACAAGAGACACACACAACACAGAGACACACACCACACAGACACCCCCCCCACAGGGACACACGCACATACACACCCTATAGGGACACATGCACTCATCCCACTGGCACACACACACCACAGGGACATACACACATACACACCCCACAGGGACACAGAGACACTCACACACCCCACAGGAACACACAGACCCCATAGGGATGGGGACACACCACAGAGACACCCCTCCCCCCACAAGGACACACACCACAGGGACACCCCTCCCCCCAAAAGGACATACACCACAGGGACCCCCCCACAGGGACACACGCACACCACTGGGACACACACACACCCCAGGGACACACACACCCAAGGGACACATATACAACACAGACAGACACACGTGCACAAATCACCTCACACAACTCGCCTCATACGTCTGGTATCTTTCATTTCCAAAAATAAACATCATGTGTGAGGTAACATATACAGGCCAGGGGGAGGGTTTACTGTTGGCTGGAGATTTATCAGGCTACCTATAGCAACCAATCACAGCTCAGCTTCTATTTTCCTACAGGTCATTAATATGACATATTCAAATTCTATTTTGTTATAGCTAACAGCAGTTATTTATTAACCCAGGCGTAGCCGGATACTACAGCTAGTATTCAAATAATTTTTATTCGAGTTTCAATAAATCAAGTACAAAGTATAATAATCAAATACAGTCGTACAGCAAACTGATAAGAAGTAGAGAAGTCAAAGGTATAATATGAAGAGATTACCTTATTACAATCAATTTTATCAAATACAGAGCACCAAAAGAGAACAATGAAAGTAAACAGGGAACAAAGAATTACACATCTCCAAATAATACTTTGGGAAGTAATTACGAAAGAGTATAACTAAAGGCAATCAATACTAAGGACCAATAATCTCAAGCTAAGTCAAGTTATGAAGAACTGCTCTTCAGCAGATAAACATAAGAGAGAAAGGAAAGGAAATGAAGGATGGGGAAAGGTAGCTATAGACACTTACTATAGTACAAGCTATAGACAATGAGTCCATCATACAGTCCAATAGTGAAGTCTAGAGAAAGTTATTTGGGGGGGATTTTGGCGGACTTTAAGAACGGAGATGGAAATTTTATATTCCACAATGCCCATTTCTTCTGATATTTGGTTTGTAGGCCATTTCTAATAGCGAATGAATATTCAAAAGAATTATGAGATGCAATTCTGGCTATGACATCCTGTATAGATGGGACTGTAGACTCTCTCCAAAGTGAAGTATTCACTGATCTCAGGGAGACCAGTTCAAGAAAACACTGCAGGCAGCCGGCTAAAGCGCTCAACACAGTGAATTCCTAGGCCCATTGCCCCCTGGGAATTTTGAATATGCAAATAGAGTCTGTGGAGCCTCGTTTAGGAGTCTCAACACAGGACTAGCCAGATCTTCCTCTAGTGAAGGACCTAGCCATGATAACCACCATATTAAGTGGCCCTTTGAGTCAATATCCAGCTCTTTACAAGCTTAAAGATATGACAAGGGAATACCAAGGCAAGGTATCCATCCACAGACAGCTGTTTCGGGGTGTTGCCCCTCATCAGTGTGGAGTAGGATTCTGGCTAGGTGGGAGCAATGCCTAGTTGACCAACAAAACAAAGTATTCACTGATCTCAGGGAGACCAGTTCAAGAAAACACTGCAGGCAGCCGGCTAAAGCGCTCAACACAGTGAATTCCTAGGCCCATTGCCCCCTGGGAATTTTGAATATGCAAATAGAGTCTGTGGAGCCTCGTTTAGGAGTCTCAACACAGGACTAGCCAGATCTTCCTCTAGTGAAGGACCTAGCCATGATAACCACCATATTAAGTGGCCCTTTGAGTCAATATCCAGCTCTTTACAAGCTTAAAGATATGACAAGGGAATACCAAGGCAAGGTATCCATCCACAGACAGCTGTTTCGGGGTGTTGCCCCTCATCAGTGTGGAGTAGGATTCTGGCTAGGTGGGAGCAATGCCTAGTTGACCAACAAAACAAAGTGTTCACTGATCTCAGGGAGACCAGTTCAAGAAAACACTGCAGGCAGCCGGCTAAAGCGCTCAACACAGTGAATTCCTAGGCCCATTGCCCCCTGGGAATTTTGAATATGCAAATAGAGTCTGTGGAGCCTCGTTTAGGAGTCTCAACACAGGACTAGCCAGATCTTCCTCTAGTGAAGGACCTAGCCATGATAACCACCATATTAAGTGGCCCTTTGAGTCAATATCCAGCTCTTTACAAGCTTAAAGATATGACAAGGGAATACCAAGGCAAGGTATCCATCCACAGACAGCTGTTTCGGGGTGTTGCCCCTCATCAGTGTGGAGTAGGATTCTGGCTAGGTGGGAGCAATGCCTAGTTGACCAACAAAACAAAGTATTCACTGATCTCCAAAGTGAGGCAATCATAGTTTTTGCTGTTAAAAGAATATGAATCGTAAGTGGCCTAATACATTTTGGAAGAGAATCCAATACACAACCAAAAGCAACACTAACTCAGGAGACAAAAGAACCTCAATTCCAGAAATATCTTTAATTAGATGCCTTATGTCTCTCCAAAATTTTTTAAGGAATTGACATCCCCAGAACACATGAGTCAGATCAGCAGTTTGGTTACAGTTCCTCCAGCACATCGGGGAGTTGAGTGAATTAAACTTATTGAGCTTCAACAGAGTAAGATACCATCTTGAATACAATTTAAATTGGGTCTCAATAAGGGGGATGCACGGTACCTTTGTATACACAAGATCAAAGGACTTGCCAAGTTGTTCAGTATTTATAGAGATGTTCAGGTCTTTCTCCCAGGCCACTACATTTGAAGATTTCACGTAGACCGAATGTAGGTTAATGTCCTAATATATGTTTTTCAACTTCCAAAAAAAGGTACTCTGCGGGAACTTCAAAAGTTGTGTCACATTGTGAGGAATAGAGAATACCAGTTTATGGCTCAACAGAATCTCCTCCCAGGTTTTAACTTCTATGTCTTCCAGACTATAAGTGTTTTGTAGGACCGCAAAGGGAATCAACCCTTCTCTGCCATTCAAGATGTTAGATATAAAACCAATCCCATGGTCTTTCCAGGATTTTAGTTTCAGGTTTGCAGAAATATAGTCTAATATATCAATTGGGATCCAAGTAGGTGGATGAGGTTGAAAGCTTTTCAATGATTTGGAAACATACAATCTCCAGGATTGAATAAAGGCTTTCACTAACGTTTCTTTCGGAAGAGGTTTGTTTTTATCACAAAGGAAGGATAGATGTTGCGGACCAAGGCCTCCCTTTAGCATATTTTTATCTTCAAGAGTAAGCCAACTCGGTCTATCGCCTGTCTCCCACCATGATTGACTCAGTTTTATGATAGTGGAGTGATGATATGCGGTGAAGTTGGGAACAACCAGACCTCCTCTAGACCTCCCTTTCTCCAGGGTAGTCTTAGCCACTCTTGGCTTTTTCTTATCCCAAATGAATCTCGTCAATTGAGTTTGTAATTTTGCCATCCATTGTCTGGACACAGGTAGGGGTACAGAACGAAAAATGTAGAGAGGTTTCGGTAAGATAAATTAAATTTAAATGAATTTATTCTTGCCAACCATGAAATATCAATTTTGGAAATATGAAGAACATCGTCCTGAAATATGAAGAACATCGTCCTGAATAACTTAGTCGAAATAATTAAGATTAACGTCTACAATCTTAGATAGGGATTTGGTCAAATATATACCTAAATATTTTATAGATTCTTTTTCCCACGAGAGAGAGTGTTCGCGTTTTAACAAGTCAAGGAGGTCCTGATCTATATTTAAGTGTAACACCTGAGTCTTTTTCAAATTGATCTTATAACGGGAAATTCGAGAAAATGTATCAATTGTGTCAAGGAGATATCGTAAAGAATTTATGGGATCAGTCAAAGTTACCAGGATATCGTCAGGGAATAAACTAATCTTAAATTGTCTCATAGAAATGGGAATGCCTTTTATCAAAGGATGAGTACATATTTTTCCCTCTAACGGCTCAATAAAGAGGTTAAAGAGAGAAGGGGAAAGGGGACAACCTTGACGTGTACCATTCGTTAGCAAGATGTCTTTTGACAAAAAGTTATTTGTTATGATTTTCGCACTCAGATTAGAATAAAGCGAATGAATTAAGTTACCGTATATACTCGTGTACAAGCTGAGTTTTTCAGCACAAAAATTGTGCTGAAAAGTCCCCCCTCGGCTTAAACACGAGTCACTATACGTCTGAGTGTGGGGGGGGCGTTGTCCGGGGGCTGGAGCAGGCGGGGGAAGGCTGTAATATGAGCGCCCGGTCACGTGGGGCCGCTCATTAGTGTAATGCAATATGCACTGCATCCCCCTGTCCATCAGCGGCAGGGGGAGCTGTGCATATTACATTGCGCTCCCCCCGCCATGGTATATACAGGCCCCCGCTCCCCCCCCCCGTGGTATATACAGACCCCCGCTCCCCCCCTTGTGGTATATACTGGCCCCCACTCCCCCAGTAGTATATACAGGCCCCCCGGGGTATATACAGGCCCCCCCCGTTTACCCCCCCAGTGCTATGCATGCCCCCGGTAGATGCCGCACACCTGTAAAAGAATCGCTTTCATACTTACCCTCCTCACTGTCATCGCGCTCCTCCGGTCTCATTCCCGCTTCTACCCGGCGGCCGGCGCATCCACAATGACGTCATTGTTTCTGCGCGGTCACATGACGCCGGGTAGAAGCAGGAAGGAGACTGGATGGAGGACGCGTGATGACAGTGAGGATAAGTATGAAAGCGATTCTTTTACAGGTGTGCGGCATCTACCGGAGGCATGTATAGCACTGGGGGGGAAACGGGGGGGCCTGTATATACCGCGGGGGGCCTGTATATACTACTGGGGGGAGTGGGGGCCTGTATATACCATGAGGGGGGAGCGGGGGTCTGTATATACTACTGGGGGGAGTGGGGGCCTGTATATACCACGAGGGGGGGAGCGGGGGTCTGTATATACAACAGGGGGGAGAGCGGGGGTCTGTATATACAATGGGGGGGAGCGAGGGTCTGTATATACCACGGGGGGGAGAGCGGGGGCCTGTATATACCACTAGGGAGGCTGCAGTATACTACCACTGGGGAGGCTGCTGTATACTACCACTGGGGAGGCTGCTGTATACTACCACTGGGGAGGCTGCTGTATACTACACTGCTGGGGGCTGTATACCTGTGCTGGGGTCCACCCTCGGCTTATACACGAGTCAATAGGTTTTCCCAGGTATTGGGGGCAAACGTAGGGGGGTCGGCTTATACACGGGTCGGCTTATACACGAGTATATACGGTAGTTATATTACCCCCAAAGCCAAACCTCCTCAAAACCTCAAAGAGGAACCCACAGTGGACCCTGTCGAATGCTTTCTCCGCATCGACAGCGACCACTAGGGTTGGAGTCCCAGTTCTCTCTATAAAATCTATTAAATTTAACACCCGTCTCGTAGCATCCGATGTTCCCCTTCCCTGAACGAAACCCACTTGATCCCCGTGAAGGAGTATCGAGATAACTTGTTTTAGTCTGTTATTTAAAGTTTTAGTAATAATTTTTAGATCTGAATTCAGGAGCGATATGGGTCTATAGTTAGCAACATTCTCAGTATCACCCTTATCTTTTGAGATAACCTTAATCACTGCTTCTTGCATTTCCTTGGGAAGACTACTCTGGTCAGTAGTGAGGAAATTGATTAACCTAGTTAAATATGGGATAAGGATATGTTTAAAGGCAATATAGTATTCGTTCTGTAACCCGTCAGGCCCGGGAGACTTAAATTTCTTTAGGGACGCAATAGTATCAGAGATTTCAGCTTCAGTGTAGGGTAAGTTTAGGAATTTTAACTGGTCAGATGTCAAAGAAGGAAGTTGAATAGAATCTAAAAACGAAGCCATTTCCACAGCACAGGGATCAACTTCCCCGGGCTCCTTTCCTAAGTTATATAACTTCTTGTAATTAACCTCAAAGGCATCTGAAATTTCCGCAGGGGATTTGACTATAGAATTATGTTTATTCCTGATCTGTAGAATTCTCGTTTTGGCCCTTCGTATTTGTATAAATTTGGCAAATAGTTTGGAGGGTTTGTTGGTACAATTATAAAAATTAGATTTAGTAAAGTGGGAAACCTTATCAAATTCCACAGTTAAAAGGGATTTTAGTTCAACCCTCAATTTAAGAATGTCACCAAAGATGGAGTTATTCTTGGTCCGAATCACCTCCGATTCCAAGTCTTGAATCTTACTTTGATGGAAGTCGTATCTTTAGTTAATTTTCTTTTTAGGAGAGAATTTAATTGAATTAGATGACCTCTAATCAGTGCCGTATGGGCAGTCCATAAAGTTGGAATAGTCATATCTCCCAAATAATTTTCTTTAAAGTAATAATGTAATATACTTTGAATTTTGGATTTATAATCTGGATGATGGTATAGAATAGAATTTGCTCTCCAGAGTTTCCCCCGCTATAAGAAGCCCCATCTGTAGTAACAAAGATTATCGGAGAGTGATCCAACCAAGATCTAGGAAGTATTTCTATTGATTTAATCTTCTGCAAGGAATTGATATCTGTCAAAACCAGATCTATCCTAGCAAAGGATTTGTGTGAGTCAGAAAAATGAGTAAATTCTATAGATGATGAGTTTATGCACCGGAATGCATCATAGAATTCCTCCTGGTTAAATAATGGATCAAGCTGGACATTGGTATTCCTGGCTTTATTGGAAGAGTCAAACATAGCATTAGGAACCGCGTTAAAGTCCCAAAAATGAAGAGGTTGCCTTTCTTATGATCATGGATATTCCTGAACAGTTTTTTAAAAATGAAATTTGACCTTTGTCAGGAGCGTATAAATTCACAAGTGTGTGAGGAGTATCATTTATTTTACATATCAGGATAAGATATCGGCCCTCATCATCTCTATGGACCTCAAGTTCTTCAAATTTAAGAGTATCCCTAATCAGAATGGCAAACTCCAGATTTTCTTTTCTTGTTAGAGGAGAAATAGATATGAGGAAATTGTTTATTCGTAAATTTTGTTGGATTTTCTAGGCAAAATTTAGTCTCCTGAAGTCCTGCCAAATCAATTTTATGTCTCGCAAGTTCTTTCCATAAATGGAACCTTTTTTGAGGGTTATTTAACCCATGGACATTTAGTGAAAGGTATCTGGTGGTCATTGTCTCAATGAAGAATTAAAAATGTACGTAAGCTAGCTGTAATGAAAGTATGATGTTGAGGGAGTTTGAGGGAGAGGGAGAGAATTAGGAGGGAAACTAAACTACTATTGGTAGGTAAAGAAAAAACTATTAAATGAAACAAACTATAACACAGAATGTAACTAGTAATAAGAACTATGTAAGTATCAATACTATAAGGAAGGGTTCAAGGGAACCGTTATTCAACTTCCTGCAAGGCTAATGTTTTGGCCATTGTGCCTAATTGGACCTTAAATCTTTAAAGTGTCAAACAGAGCTACCTAAGACCCGTCAATATTACCGTATTTTTCGCTTTATAAGACGCACCGGATTATAAGACGCACCCAGATTTTGGAGGTGGAAAATGGGGAAAAAAATATTTAAAGCAAAAAATGACTTTGATATGACAGTCAGGCCCTGCGACCAGTCAGCGCTGGCGTCTGTCACCTTCGGATGCAGGAGCAGCATGTGAGCAACACCAATGACTTCTTGCTCCAGTGTGATGGCGAGGAGACAGACGCCAGCACTTACTGGTCGGAGGGCTAAGTTTATATCAATGTCATATGGTACATGACTATGCAACTTCTGACATTGCTGGAACCGCTGCAGCATCGGGGCAAGTATGGTCTTTTTTAGGGTGGCTTCACACTTGCGTCCCCCTCCGCAGCGTCCTGCGGAGGGGGACCGCAAGCTGAGCGCAGGCACCGCAAGTACCTATGTACCTATATTTAACATGGGGATGCGGGTGCCTGCGCTCGGGTGCAAGATTGGCGTGTGCACCCATTCACTGCCATGTATTATTTGTACGCATGCGAATGCCTGCGCACAAATCACACACTCTCGTCCGCACCCTGAACGCAACATTTCGTGGTCGTGGTGCAGACGAGAATGTATGATTTGTACGCAAGCATCCGAATGCGTACAAATAATACATGGCAGTGAATGGGTGCACACAGGGTGCGCATGTCAATCTGCACCCGAGTGCAGGCACCTGTGTCCTCATGTTAAACATAGATACTTGCGGTGCCTGCGCTCAGCTTGCGGTCCCCCTCCGCAGGACGCTGCGGAGGGGGACGCAAGTGCGAAGGCAGCCTTAATATTACAAGGGCCAACAAGGTGAAGAACTATCACTCCCAGCATGTACTGTAGATCCTATAGCATGCTTGGAGTTCTAGTTAAGCACAGTATTGGTAGTGCTAACTTTACTTTATTAGTGGTAATATTACATATACATGTGCACTCACTTTAATGTGTCCTGCTGAAATCAAGGAAGTGGCCATAGTCTGCACATCAAGTTCTGATGTGATGTACTGTAAGAGGGAGGGCCAGGGAGTGGGCTGTACACTGCTGAAATACCATGCTCCAGCCCTGTCTCCTTACAATTTACCACAACAGAGCTTGACCTGTAGATGCAGGGCCAGGGGAACTGTACACTGGCGTTATGCTGCCTCTAGCCCTGCTGTCCTTAGACTTGAAGCTCCTAAACTGCAGACGAGCACTTCCTGAATTTCTGCACTGTGTCAGGGCTCAGCAGGAGACGTTACAGAGAGCAGAGGGAGGTAGGCACAACACTGTGACAAGGTACCGATCTCCCTGCTCTGCCCCTGTCTTGACATGGCAGTGAATCAGCACAAAGCTCAGTGCTGATTCACTTACAGCAGCTGTGCCCCGCTCCTCCGTTCTCACTATCTCCAGCACACAGTCTCCCCAGCAGCTGCAAGAAGCTGGGGAGAGACCATGTGTGCCGGCTAAGCAGCTTCTCCTGCTCCCCCTGCTCTCACCTCTCCTCGCTGTGTTCAGTGCAGAGAGGTGGGTGGGGAACAAGTGAAGTGAATATTCATGTCGGTAATGACCTGGAGACACGTGGTGCTCCTGCCGCCTGGATTCTTCAGCAGGGACCATTCCCTGTCACTTCTGTCCCCACTTCACTGCTGTCCCCCCCTCCCAAGCAACTGATGATAGAATGTTATATTCCTTTTATAAGACGCACCCCCACTTTCCTCCAAAACTTGGAGGAAAAAAAGTGCGTCTTATAAAAGGAAAAATACGGTAGTTAGATGTAAGTTTCTCAAAACTTTCAGTCCCTTAGACTTATCTTCAATAACAAAAGATTTCTGTCTGTATGTAAAAATAACACTAGTGGTCAGACGACCCCATCTGTACAAGATCTATTTAGCACGTAGAATGTCCGTTACAGGCTTCAAAGATTTCCTCTTCAGCATCGTGTCTTTAGAAATATCTGTGAAGATTTTAATCCCTTCGTAAGTTGGAGGTAGGGATTTATTATCTCTTAAGAAAGTTGTCACTTTATCTCTGGTTTGATAGAAGCTAAATTTAGCTGTCACATCCCTCGGGACGTCGTCCGAAAGATGCAAGGGCCTTGGCAATCTATGGGCTCTTTCTATAAAATACTCCATATTTTCCAGTGAGGGAGCAATTTTTCTAGTGAGAGATTTCACGTAATTTATCAAGTCATGCGGCTTTATCTTTTCAGGAATTCCTCTAAATTTCAGGTTATTCCTGCGGTCCCCTCTATCTGCTAACCTATCCTTCAGAACTACTTTCATTAGTCACTTGTCTTGAGATTTTCTAGAGTCAATGCACTCCGTTTTTAACTCCTCAATGGCTTTCTCTGTTTTTTTCTGTTCTGGAAACTATGGAGGCCACCGAATGTTTAATCTTATCAATGTCGTCTCTCAAAGATTTTTTAAAATCAGCAAATACTTTAACCAAGAAATCTCTATCTGATAGTTGTCCATCGTCAAGGTTGGAGAGAGGATCTATGTCTTTTCTTGAGGTCTTCATTCTTTGTCTCACCGGGCTCTTGGTTTGAGGGTCTCGATCTGAGTCATAATCTTCCTGAAATTTAGAGCTATCATGTGATCTGGATATAGTTTCCATCTCTTTCTTTTTGAGTTTGCCTGGGTAGATTCATAAATCATAGGAGTGGATTTCCATTCTTCTGAACTTTTCTCCACTGGTAAGGAATCTTTACTGCCACTTTGTGACTGATTACTGTGGTAGGGCGAGGAAGGCATAGTGTTCGCACTCTGTGAACTAGCCTCCACCAGTTCACCAGTGGAATTTTTGGAGGTAACGTTTGGTTTAGGCTTGGGAGACATTAGGACTAGTATACCATATAAATTGAGGTATATAAATTAAGAAATTAAGAATTTCAAAGTACGTATAGTAAGTCTCTATAGCCAGCTCCAGTAAACTATATTGAGCCAAAAAACAATTACAATTAGGTAATAGACTTCCACAATACTAGAGCCAAGGAACAGAAATGAAGTACAATTATCTGTAAATACGGACTCAGAGTATAAAGTAAATAGCTCTCTCCCCCAATTAGATGAAAAGATCACCCACCCAAGACCCAACAACTACCACCTAAACTACCTTTATCCACAAGAAACAGAGTCAAACATCAATATGCAAATCAATATAAAGGTGTACCCCAACAGCACATCCCCATAAAAGAATAGCTGTGTAGTTGACTCCTCGACACCGGAAACATCTACAAAGCTCGGATACTTGGAGGCGCCCGACCCGCTTGATTGAAGAGATCCCTCAGGATGTCAATCGGTAGAACTCAGAACAGGATCGTCCACATAGCTCAGATACTTGGAGGCCGTCGACCTCGCTTGATTGAAGAAGTCCTTCTTGGAGATGTAGTAGCACGCAAAGATGGAAGAAGAAGTTATAAGGCAACAGCTTGCAAATAAACAAATGATTAACAAAAAAGAGTCTCCTGAAGTCTTAGTGTAACACTTGGACTAGAAAGGTTATATATCTCCCCGTCAGACTCAGAGGTCCGGATCTCACAGTGGGGAGAATCATGTCTGTGTAGTAAAATGGCATCCTCTGGGAAAGCCGCTATCAGCCTCCACTACACCCCTGAGAGAAATGGCAGTTTTCCTCACAGAATAGCAGAAAATGGTCTAAGAACAAACTTAATAGACCAAAACAATAAAATCTCCAAAAACTAATGAGAGGAGTGAATAAAAAAGCCCATATCAGACTGTTTATAGAAATAAAACAGAATAGGATTTTGATAAATATATCACCAAGACAAGATCTTCTGATTCAGAAAGACGAAATCTAATATTACTTCAGTAAACTGTGACCTGTGTTGTCAATTTTAGATGATTCATGGGTGACAGGAGTATTATTATGAAGCATTCAGTGATCACAAAACAGCGCCACTTTCACTCCCATGTGAGGGAAAAAAAAAACAAAAAAAAGACTTCAGGCAGTGTCTTGAGGTAAAAATCATTACAAATTCAGCCAAATAAAGGTAAAAGCCAGTATAATTTCAGAATTATGACCTGAAATGTCAATTCCTGACTTTTAACAGGCAACAGGAGGATATTAGTGTGAGGTGAACAGTAGTCTCAAAATGGAGCCTCCATCATTCCTCTGAGGGTCCAGATTTCAAGGTGTCCTGAGGTGCATTCCTCTCAGAATTGATCTCAAAAGGGTTCAAATGAAGCCCAAAGATTAGGTCTTACAGGTCTTGTCGCTTTCATGAGACAATTTGCCTTTAAAAAGGCAAAAACTTCCAGTAGCTTGTCTGTGGGCACAGGAGCTCAGGGATCTACGTCCTCACATGCTGCTGCAGGCCACGCCTCTCCGGTACTACAGCTAGTATCTAATATATTAAGCTAAATGTGTGTATGTATGTGTGTATTATGTATATCCGGGACTGGCATCTACACCGTCGCAACTACAGCCACAAAATTTTGCACAGTCACACATCTGGACCCCGAGAACGTCATAGGCTATGTTGTGAGGCGAAATTTTAACACTGCGCGTTCCAGTTCACCAAACAATTTTGCCTCTATCTACATAATGGGGGAAAAAGTGACAGGAAAAGTGTGGGAGGAAAATCGACAGCTGCCAGCTACAGCCACAAATTTGGCACAGTCACACATCTGGACCCCGAGAGCATCATAGGCTATGTTGTGAGGCGAAATTTTAACCCCACACGTTCCAATTCACCAAACAATTTTGCCCCTATCTACATAATGCCTCTTTTTTTCTCCTGTAAACTCTATTTTGATTCCTTTGCCCAAAAAGAGAGAACATTCTTCCAAAACATTTTAGGCTTTCTCAGGTAAGTTTTGGCAAACTCCAGCCTGGCTTTTGTATGTCTCGGGGTAAGAAGTGGGGTCTTCCTGGGTATCCTACCATACAGTCCCTTTTCATTCAGACGCCGATGGATAGTACGGGTTGACACTGTTGTACCCTCGGACTGAAGGGCAGCTTGAACTTGTTTGGATGTTAGTCAAGGTTCTTTATCCACCATTCACACAATCTTGTGTTGAAATCTCTTGTCAATTTTTCTTTTCCGTCCACATCTAGGGAGATTAGCCACAGTGCCATGGGCTTTAAACTTCTTGATGACACTGCGCACGGTAGACACAGGAACATTCAGGTCTTTGGAGATGGACTTGTAGCTTTGAGATTGCTCATGCTTCCTCACAATTTGGTTTCTCAAGTCCTCAGACAGTTCTTTGGTCTTCTTTCTTTTCTCCATGCTCAATGTGGTACACGCAAGGACACAGGACAGAGGTTGAGTCAACTTTAATCCATGTCAACTGGCTGCAAGTGTGATTTAGTTATTGCCAACACCTGTTAGGTGCCACAGGTAAGTTACAGGTGCTGTTAATTACACAAATTAGAGAAGCATCACATGATTTTTCTAACAGTGCCAATACTTTTGTCCACCCCCTTTTTTATGTTTGGTGTGGAACTATATCCAATTTGGCTTTAGGACAATTCTTTTTGTGTTTTTTTCATTGAAGACAAATTAAATGAAGATGATAATACCAACGAATTTGTGATTGCAATCATTTTCAGGAAGAAACTGAGTATTATTTGACTGAATTGCAGGGGTGTCAATACTTTTGGCCAACACTGTATACACACCACATGCATACAAAGAGTAACAGCAAGTGTATAGCCGCTAAGATGCAGCCCCAACATTGGATACTCACCACGCACCCGAACACACACACACCACAAAGAGACACACAAAGACACACACACCCATGGAACAACACATAGAGAAATCACACCACAGGACACACACACCCAAGGACACACACACACAGAAACCATACACACACATGACCACTCCCCCCACAGGGACACACACTACACACACCACAAAGAGACACACACAACATAGAGACACACACACACCCACACAGTCCCCCCCCCCACAGGGACCACACACATACACACCCTATAGGGACACATGCACACACCCCACAGGAACACACACACCACAAAAGACACACACACACAGAAACACACACACCACACAGACCCCCCCACAGGGACACACACATACACACACCACAAAGAGACACACACACACCACACAGACCCCCCCCCACAGGGACACTCACACCCTATAGGGACACATGCACTCACCCACAGGGACACACACACCCAAGGGAACACACACCACACACCACACAGACAGACACAGATGTGCACAAATTGCCTCACACAACTCGCCTCATACGTGTGCTATCTTTAATTTCCAAAATAAACATCTGATTAAAAACAGCCAATGTGCAACACTTGTGCCATATAGGGAATTAAGGCAGATGTCAGTCACATGAGCTGTCTATTATGTGTATGTGTGAGGTAACATATGCTGCCCGGCTGGGGGGGAGGGTTTACTGTTGGCTGGAGATTTATCAGGCTGCCTATAGCAACCAATCACTGCTCAGCTTCTATTTTCCTACAGGTCATTAATATGACATATTCAAATTCTATTTTGTTATAGCTAACATCAGTTATTTATTAATCCGGGCGTAGCCGGGTAGTACAGCTATTTCTGTATAAAATCAGAGCACCTGGCTGTTTCCTTATCCTTGGTCAATTCTTTGATTGTCTTGATGGTAAGGGGGCACCAGGGAGCTGCTTGTCCTGACAGGTGAATTTACTAAATTCTAACAAATTAATAAAAATGAAAATTTTAATTTTTAGTATCAAAATAGCAATGCAGTGAAATGACATATGCATAACTAATCATTTGCTAGATTGTTGCAAGTCAAAATTATGTATGAGTTGGCCAAGATGATTGTCTATAAAATGAAGGTAGCCTGAAAGTCATAACAGATTAACAACAGAGTCTAGATATTACACATTAGGATAAAGCTGGCTGTATGCCAGGGAGATTGACCTCAACTAATAGAATAGTTCAGATCAGATTCTGACCTAGATGGGCCATAAATATAAGGAGCCATGGGCTGTTCCCACGTTGGATACAGCAGACACCTTTGCTTTTATGAAATGTGAATTGTCACATCAAGTTCTTCTGAGATTTGGGTTTAATGATAAATTCTGCAGCTAGATTAAGATAGTTTATAATAAACCACGTGCCAATATTCTTGTGAATGGAATATTATGATCCTATTTCAATTTGAAAAGGGGAACCAGATATGGTTGCTTTTTATCCTCAATGCTTTTTTCCCTGGTGATAGAGACAATCGCTTTCAAAATTGGACAAGATGGGGGGCATGGCCTGAGAGATGATGGCGCCGGCCGCTTAACTCTGGAGCTGCCACAGCCACAGACCTAAAACGCGGCACACAGCGGCTCAGAACGACACACCTATATTCGGCCCCTTCTGCTAGAGTATTGACAAATAATTGTCTTCTCCATTTAGACTTTCTAATGGTACTAGACAGGGCTGTCCTCCTTCACCCATATTGTTTAATTTTTTTTAGAACCCCATGAATAAGGGAGTGTCGCTTAATGATCGACAGCACAAGACCTCTCTTTTTGCAGACGATCTTCTTGTCTTACTAACCGATCCCCTGAATTCCTTACGTACTCTTTTGAATATTATCAGTATCTTTTCTGAGACTTCTTATTACAAGCTAGGGTGCTTTCTTATAATATAGATATAAATCTTTTGGATTTGTTAAAGAGAGAATTTGATATGTCTTGGGTGGGTGAGGAATTCTTGAATTTGGGTATATTGATAACTAACCCTTTAAGGAATATTATCAATAGAAATATGACAGAAATCTTTAAGAAAATTTCAGTAGATTTATCTTTTTTGACCAAACTGGATATATCTTGGATGGGCCGTATAGCTTCCTATAAAATGGTAATTCTTCCTAAAATATTGTATATATTCAGGTCACTTCCTCTTTTTTTTGTTAAATATATTTTTATTAAACAGTTTGAACAATATATTTCAAAACTAATTGCACATGAAGTACATCGTATTCTTGCATACAGCACCATTCCATAATATGTTATAGAAGGATGTTACAGTATACTTATGCATTTTCTATAAAACTTATCCATTTACATGGTGCAAAAAATTGCCACATGAATCTAGATTACCAGAGCTCCTTCAGTCAAAACAAGAACCTGACTGAAGGGAGATCCCTCCAAATGAAACTCTGGGAGGGTAGTTCTTACCAGTAATCAAACAAATGGTCATCCAGGGGAGAGGGACAATGGAGAAAGAAAAGGGGGAAAAAAAGAAGGGGGTGGTGAAGAGGGGGGAGACAGAGTTCAGAGATAAAAGGGATGTCACGCCCTAGGGCGTACCCTGAGGTGTGGACCCACTGGACCGCAGCTATTGCGGATGCTCTCCAACAAGGGGTTGAACCATGCCAGGGCCTCTCCTTCGAGATGTGAGGCCAGAAACGCCACCTTGGCCTCATCCGTCGGGAATTGATGTTGCAATAATCGGAAATGGAGCTGGCACTGGTTAATAAACCCACGACAAGCCTTAGGATCCCCGGGTAACCTGTGGGCTGAGCCAGCCGAGGAGAAACACTGCTCCAGCACTCCGGGAGTGGCACCGAGACGGAGCCCGGGGTATTTGCTGCTCTTTGTAGACGGTAAGTCGGTCATCCACGGAGGACATGTAGGATAACATCCGGGTCTGTATGTCTCTCTGATGGTCCAGTTCTTGGTGGAGACTCAACATCTGGGAAGAGAGAGAGAGGGTCATTTGGGAGAGCGCGCCCCCAAGCGGGCCTCTACCTCAACCATGGGTGCAGAGGGAAGCACCGAACAGCGGATGAAGTGGGCCACCTTTGAGAACTGTCCACCACTACCCATACCAACGGTGTATACCGGAGGAGAACGGGGGTCAGTGATGAAGTCCATGGTGATGTGACCTCCAGGGCTCAGAGGGCACCGGCAAGCGCAGGAGAGGACCAACGGGCAACCGCTTGGGCGTTTGTTGCGGCACAGGAGGAACAGGGATAAGAGGCAGCGGGTACTTGTTTTTACCGTTATGGCATTGAGACCCAAATAATCAATGGCATGGTCGGAGGGACCGTCCTTTTCTTTACGAAGAAGAAGCCCGCTCCTGCGGGCGATGTGGACTTCTGAATGAACCCCGTGCCAGGCTATCCTTTACGTATTCGGCCATGGCCTGGGTCTCGGGCGGATTCAACGGGTAGATGGCCCTCTAGGAAGCGAAGCCCCGGGTACCCGATCAATGGGCTGTCGTGATAGGTCTATGTGGAGGTAATGTCTGGCCCCTTTTTGTCGAAGACATCGGCATAGAACAATAGGCAGATCGGCAAGGTCGCCGGCGAGGGAGGCATCCAGACGGGACGTACAGGAAGAAGACACCGACTGTGGCAAGTCGGGCCCCACCGTAAGACCTCACCAGTTCGCAAGTCCAGTACGGGTTCATGAATGCAAAGCCATGGCAAGCCAAGCATGAAGGGAGGAGAAAGAGATGGCAAAACATAGAAGGTGAGACGCTCAGTGTGGAGAGCTCCGACCTGTATCTCCACCTCACCTGTGATGCCAGCAACTGAGTCCTGTAGGGGTCTCCCGTAAACAGAGGTGATCATGCGAGGATGCTGCAGGGGATGTATGGGTATACCATAGCGCTGAGCCGTCTCCTGTTGCACGAAGTTGCCAGCAGAACCGGAATCCAGATAAGCCATCTCCGAATGGCGTTGGTCGCCGACCTTCACCTGGATGGATATAGTAAGGGGTTGAGAGGAATCGCCCTCACCTAGGTTGGCCTCTCTTACCTGGCCTAGGCGGAGGAGTTTTCCGGCCTCTTGAGGCATTGTCGACGGAAGTGACCTGATCCACCGCAGTAAAGGCACAGACCCCTGGCGATCCTCTCCTCTCTCGTCTGGGCGGTCAGCCGAACACGATCCACCTCCATGGACTCGGGACCCGACGGGGACGCTGAGGGTGCAGGAAGAAGAGGTCGCTAGAACGTGGGTGCCAGGCGGGGAGTTCTTCTCTCCTGGATCCTTTCCTGCATCCTTTCCTTGGACCGCTCCTGGAGACATCGGTCTATCCGGACTGCCATGGTGATGAGATCCTCCAGAGTAGTGGGTAAATCCTGAACTGCCAGTTCGTCTTTAATGCGACTGGAAAGCCCTCGGTGAAAGACACCCACCAGGGGCTCGTCCATCCAGCGTAGCTCGGAGGCTAGGGTACGAAACCGGATTGCGTACTGACCAACAGACAGATTACCTTGCTGTAGGTTGAAGAGGGCTTCTGTGGCGGAGGCCACCCGTCCGGGTTCATCAAAGGTCCTCCGGAACGTCTCCAGGAATGCCTGTAGGTTGGATACAATGGGATCTTCTCTCTCCAACAAGGGGTTGAACCATGCCAGGGCCTCTCCTTCGAGATGTGAGGCCAGAAACGCCACCTTTGCCTCATCCGTCGGGAATTGATGTTGCAATAACCGAAAATGGAGCTGGCACTAGTTAATAAACCCCCGACAAGCCTTAGGATCCCCGGAGTACCTGGTGGGCTGAGCCAGCCGTGGAGAAGACACTGCTCCAGCTCCGGTGAGTGGCACCGAGACGGAGCCCGGGGTACTTGCTGCTCTTTGTAGACTGGTAAGTCGGTCATCCACGGAGGACATGTAGGATAACATCCGGGTCTGTATGTCTCTCTGATGGTCCAGTTCTTGGTGGAGACTCAACATCTGGGAAGAGAGAGAGGGGTCAGTGGTAGAGAGCGCCCCCAAGCGGACCTCTAAGGACTGGATGAACGTCACTACTTGGTCGTGACTCTGATTGAGTCCGGCAAGCTCCCTTTGGGCATCAAACCTGGTATCAGCGGGGTCCATGGCCGGGACAAAATCTGTCACGCCCTAGGGCGTACCCTGAGGTGTGGACCCACTGGACCGCAGCTATTGCGGATGCCGATACCAGGACGACAGAGAACCGGACAACTGAATACTTTTAAAGCTTTATTTAAACCAAAGGCAAATGCAAGGTGGCCCCAAGGGAAGGCCGCAAGGATACAACACAAGTACCCCTCAGTAAGGTGCCCAGGATAGGTGACCCCATAGGACAGGGATATCACCTAGACCCGCTAACCGAGGTGCCCGGTGGAGCGTTACTTGCGCATCACCGACCCAAGGGGGGCAAAACATAAAATGCAAAATCAAAGAACTCAAAGAGCGGACCCAGAAGTAAAAGGAGCAGTCAGCGCCAGGACCCCGAGTTTGCACTATGAAGACCGGACCAGAAACAGCAGAGGGACCAAAGCAAGGTCGAGACAACAGAGGAGTAGCACAAGGAAGATCCGGGCACAGCAATGGAACAGCACAACTGCAAAAGGAACAAAAGACAGGTATTAGATTAGCAAGCCAATAAACAGACTAGCAGGACCAGGACTGGCAGCTTTACAAGGAATGAAGTGGCCCCAGCGAGGTCTGGCAGTGAATGCAGGGTTTATAATCCTGCAGCACAGCAATGATTGGCCAGCAGGTGGGGCAGACTGATCAGCACCCAGACTCTATAAAAGGAGCTGAGAGAGCGGCCCCGCCTCCTAGTGAGATCCCAGAGAGGAAGCAGGAAGCACATTCAGAGCTGCAGGCAGATGTCAGGGCACCCTAGAACCCCGGAGCCGCCTGTGGATGACCGACACCCTGGAACCCCGACCCCGGGAAGGACAGGTAACAGATCGGGAAGAGGGGGAAACAGGGTGTGGAGTGGGGACCCCGGACAGCGGGATGGCTACAAGGGAAAAATCTCTATAGAAGTCTATGTGATGTAGTATAGTGACCTACAGTTGTGGCCAAAAGTATTGACACCTCTGCAATTCTTTCAGATAATACTCAGTTTCTTCCTGAAAATTATTGCAATCACAAATTCTTTGGTATTATTATCTTCATTTAATTTGAAATGAAAAAACACATAAGAGAATGAAGCAAATAGCATTGATCATTTCACACAAAACTCCAAAAATGGGCCACACAAAAGTATTGGCACCCTAATACTTGGTTGCAAAACCTTTAGCCAAAAAAACTGTGATCAACCGCTTCTGGTAACCATCAATGAGTTTCTTACAATGCTCTGCTGGAATTTTAGACCATTCTTCTTTGGCAAACTGCTCCAGGTCCCTGATATTTGAAGGATGCCTTCTCCAAACTGCCATTTTTAGATCTCTCCACAGGTGTTCTATGGGATTCAGGTCTGGACTCATTGCTGGCCACCTTAGAAGTCTCCAGTGCTTTCTCTCAAACCATTTTCTAGTGCTTTTTGAAGTGTGTTTTGGGTTATTGTCCTGCTGGAAGACCCATGACCTCTGAGGGAGACCCAGCGTTCTCACACTGGGCCCTACATTATGCTGCAAAATTTGTTGGTAGTCTTCAGACTTCATAATGCCATGCACACGGTCAAGCAGTCCAGTGCCAGAGGCAGCAAAGCAACTCCAAAACATCAGGGAACCTCCACCATGTTTGACTGTAGGGACCGTGTTCTTTTCTTTGAATGCCTCTTTTTTCTCCTGTAAACTCTATGTTGATAGGAGAAGAAAAAGAAGTCGCACTCAGAGCTTCTATAAACAGCGGTTCTTTATTGTGCTTCAGTGCACACAGCAGGTGGTGGCATGCGGGTGGGAGGACGGGGGGCACGACGTTTCGCGCCGTATAAGGCGCTTCAGCAGGTTAGTCCTCAGAGTGTATTGTTGCACTAGGCAACTTATACACCCCCACTGATGACGTCACAAACTTAATTAGTGAACATGTGTGAAGTTAAGATTATGGAGCTGAAACCAAAACAGCTCCTAAAGTGACAGTGCAATTAAGTGATCAAAGTGCATTACATACATACAGTACAGTACTATGTGCTTACAATATATACAATAAAAACCTTTTTACTCACAACCACAGGTTAAAAATATTTTTTCCAGTCATAGGCCAGTACACTACTCGACTTACCCTCTTCTCTTTCCTGATAATAAGTTTAATACCTATTCATCGGGATAACTATACTGATACCCTCGGGCTAGCTTAGGGGATCCTCTTATATTTACATTTCCCCATTTCTAACCAGGGGTGAACCTGTTAAGTTCTCATTAAACATAGGGGACTGAGCACAAGACCTTCACAGTCATCCAAACAGAGAGTTCTCATCAAACATAAGGGACTGAGCACAAGACCTTCACAGCTATCCAAGCATAGAGAACCATGAAATTACTTATCAGATCAGTATACAGAGTTGTGCCCCTTGCAGATTCAAGTATTCACTAACCTAAATCCACAGTACCTCATTACCCAAATCCAATTACCCATAACTGAACCTTACAAAAATACAGCAAGATCGTTCTTATCATTAAGTCCAGCCTGGCTCTGCGCCCTCAATTTTATTATCCACGCTGCCTCATTCTGCAACAACATTTTATGTAGGTTACCCCCAGATGGTGGTAAAATTACCCTTTCCAAGCCGAAGAATCTTAATACAGAGGAATCCCCTCCATGCTCAGCCCTGACATGCTCTATCAACCGGGGGGAACCAACTCCTGTAGTTATTGACCTAACGTGCTCTTTAAAGCGTATGTAAAGGCAACGTATCGTTTTTTCCAACATAGAAGCGACCACAATCACAGACCACGGCATACACCACAAATTTGGTTTTGCAAGAAATAAATTCTTTCACGTTATGCATAATACTGTGGATTTAGGTTAGTGAATACTTGAATCTGCAAGGGGCACAACTCTGTATACTGATCTGATAAGTAATTTCATGGTTCTCTATGCTTGGATAGCTGTGAAGGTCTTGTGCTCAGTCCCTTATGTTTAATGAGAACTCTCTGTTTGGATGACTGTGAAGGTCTTGTGCTCAGTCCCCTATGTTTAATGAGAACTTAACAGGTTCACCCCTGGTTAGAAATGGGGAAATGTAAATATAAGAGGATCCCCTAAGCTAGCCCGAGGGTATCAGTATAGTGATCCCGATGAATAGGTATTAAACTTATTATCAGGAAAGAGAAGAGGGTAAGTCGAGTAGTGTACTGGCCTATGACTGGAAAAAATATTTTTAACCTGTGGTTGTGAGTAAAAAGGTTTTTATTGTATATATTGTAAGCACATAGTACTGTACTGTATGTATGTAATGCACTTTGATCACTTAATTGCACTGTCACTTTAAGAGCTGTTTTGGTTTCAGCTCCATAATCTTAACTTCACACATGTTCACTAATTAAGTTTGTGACGTCATCAATGGGGGTGTATAAGTTGCCTAGTGCAACAATACACTCTGAGGACTAACCTGCTGAAGCGCCTTATACGGCGCGAAACGTCGTGCCCCCCGTCCTCCCACCCGCATGCCACCACCTGCTGTGTGCACTGAAGCACAATAAAGAACCGCTGTTTATAGAAGCTCTGAGTGCGACTTCTTTTTCTTCTCCTATAATACAAAACTGGATGTGACGTATCGGACTTTTGGGAGTGAGCACCAGAGCGTGCAGAGCGGTGCAGCAGGGAGGACCCTCCTCATCATCCTCCATAGCCAAGGGCTGAAAGCTTGCAGGCAGCGGTGAAATCTCCCCAGGCTGTATGGGAGACGCTGCAAGGTGGTGCTGACCCCATCCTAATCTTCAAAACTCTATGTTGATGCCTTTGCCCAAAAAGCTCTACTTTTGTCTCATCTGACCAGAGAACATTCTTCCAAAACGTTTTAGGCTTTCTCAGGTAAGTTTTGGCAAACTCCAGCCTGGCTTTTTTATGTCTCTGGGTAAGAAGTGGGGTCTTCCTGGGTATCCTACCATACAGTCCCTTTTCATTCAGACGCCGACGGATAGTACGGGTTGACACTGTTGTACCCTCGGACTGCAGGGCAGCTTGAACTTGTTTGGATGTTAGTCGAGGTTCTTTATCCACCATCTTGGGGTTAAAAAGACGCAAGAGTGCATCTTCCAGTGGTTCTTTTGGCCTGGGATTTACGCAGAGGTCCAGAGGTACTGTGAATCCTGCCCGAAACGTCAGCAGACCACGCCCATCGCAAGCTTACGTTGCCCATTGGTACCTCTGATATAGAGGAGCCTTTTGAACGGATTGCGATGGATTTGGTGGAGCCCATTGTAAAGTCTGCGCGTGGCCACCAACACATGCTTGTGGTCGTCGATTATGCCACCCTATACCCTGAGGCTCTTCCGCTATGCCACCCCATGGCTAAACTTATTGCACGGGAGCTGTTTGCAATGTTCTATCGCCTTGGGCTCCCTAAGGAGATCCTTACAGATCAGGGGACTCCTTTTATGTTCAAAGTGACAAAGGAACTGTATAAGCGGCTGAACATAAAACAGTTGTGCACATCGGTGTACAATCCATAAACCGACGGGTTAGTCGAGCGGCTTAATAAAACCCTTAAGTCCATGCTTAAATAGGTGGTTTCCAAGGATGGGAGGGATTGAGACATGTTACTGCCCTATTTGATGTCTGCTATTCGTGAGGTACCACAGGCCTGCACGGGGTTTTCACTCTTTGAGCTATTGTGCAGCAGGCATCTAAGGGGGTTGCTGGACATAGCCAAAGAGATATGGGAACAGGAACTGACTCTGCATAAAAGTGTAATTGAGCACGTAGCAAAAATTCAGGATCAGAACACTGCAGTCATGCCTATAGTAAAAGAGTAAAAGAGTATCTAATGGATGCCCAGGGAGCACAAAAGAGCATGTACAATAAAAGCGACACCGTCAGGTCCTTTAAAGTAGGGGGTCTTAGCGCCCACTGCAGAGAGTAAACTCTTGGCCAAATGGCAGGAGCCACATGAAGTCCGGGAGGTGGGAGAAGTAAATTACAAAGTATACCAGCCCGGGAAGAGAAAACCCGAACAGCTGTATCATGTCAATTTGCTTAACCCCTTCCCGACCTATGACGTTATAGAGACATCATGAAAGTCGGTGCGTTCCCGACCTATGATGTTTCTATAATGTCATTGGTTGTTTGCGCTCCTGCAGCTCCGGTGACAGTGTCAGTGACAAGTCACCGGAGATGCAGGATTGCAAGGACCCATACTTTACCCCGGGGGGGGTGGCTTAGCCCCCCATGGCTCAACTCGCTCTGATTGGCAGTTGAAATTGAGACTGAGAATCAGTTGAAATTGAGAATTAGAGCGAGTAACCCCCTCCAGATCTGATTGGAGCTCTCCAATCAGATCTGGAGGGACAGGAAGGCAGGTGCCCTCCCCCTCCTAGCCCCCTCCTGCTCCAGGGGCCCCCCAATCCATTTCCTACATCCCCCACCAGCGGTAACAGTCATCCGCCGGCGGTATGCTCACAGGCGGTAAATGACTGTTACCACCTTATGCGATCACGGAGGGGGCTGAGGAAGCTGACACCCCCCCATACCCCGTGTCTTCCCCCCTCACCTCCCGCCGGCCAGCTCAGTGTGGGCACCTCCTCCTTGTCACGTCCTACTGACGGACCCCACATGTGGACCCACTGGACCTCGTAGTGCGGATGCTGATACCGGGATGATAGAGAGACGGACGAGTACAGTAGAGTCAACAGGTTTATTGAACAACACAAGAACCCACGCCCCAGGGGAGGGCCACACGGCCACAGCACCGGAACACCACCGAAGGAGGCCCCGGAGCGCTTGATCCCTATACAGGGATACCGCGTACAACTCGGAAGGACCAATGAATCGGACACGGGTGTTAAACCGACCCAAGGCAACGTGGAAACAACACAGCAACCGGGTATAAGATAGGACACGAGAGAAGTGGAAACACAGAGAATCCGGAGCAGGACCTGAATCAGCAATTTCAGCTTGGAAGAGATCCAGGTGGAAGGCCCAGAACACGGGAGTCAGCAAGGAGCCAGCAGGGCGGAGATCTGCAGGAAGTAACACACAGAAATCAGATAACAAGCAAAATAAGGAACAACCTGACCAGACCAGGAATAGCAACTCCACTAGGTAGAAGTTGCCCTGGCAATGACTGACAGGAAAAGGAAGCTTATATTACAGCAGGGCACTCCTGATTGGCAGGACACAGAGGCTTGGTGATTGGCTGAGGGGAGGAGCATGATCCCTGCAGCTTCTCCAGCATTCACTGATTTGGAGATGGAGTTTCATGCGCTCAAGCAGTAGCCCTGGGAGTGAGGAGATGAGCGGCGCTATTCAAGGAGAGGGCGCTGGAGCCCTGCGGCAGACCCCCGAGTGGTTACAGTACCCCCCCCCTTCTACGCCCCCCCCGGACGGAAACCGGCCAGGAACCTGTGCAGAAGGCGCGGGGCATTGACCTCCGCCTCCATGGTCCTGAGGGCACCGGCAAGGGCAGAATGGGCCTGAGGGCAGTCGCTTGGGCGTCTTGTGTCGAGCACAGGAGGAACAGGCGGAGACATAGGCGGAGACGTCCCGACGCATCCGCGGCCACCAGTAGTACCGACCAATCAAGTGTAAGGTCTTCGCCACCCGCATGGCCTGTGAGTTGGAGGAATGCCCCAGCGAAGGACGTGCCTCCGATCTGCCTCGGTAACCAGCGTCTTACCTGGTAGGGACAGACGGAGGGGTGCCGCCATGCAGGCGTTGGACGGATCGATGATGGAGCGTGACTCCTCCTCCCGACATTCGGACGTTACTAGGGTTTTGGCAGGGTTCAATGGGTAGACACGGCCCTTCAGGAGTGGAGCCCCCGGCACCAGATCAACGGGACAGACACAGGGTCCGTGCGGAGGTAACGTCTCGGCCTCCTTCTGGTCGAGGACGTCGGCATACGACCGATAGGCCGAGGGCAGCCCGGGCAACGCTGCCAGTGAAGGTGGCAGCCGGATGGGAGAAACGGGAAGAAGGCATCGGCTATGGCACGCCTGCCCCACCGCAGGACCTCACCTGTTCGCCATTCCAGTACTGGTTCATGAATGCGGAGCCATGGAAGACCGAGCAGAAACGGAGGAGACAGGTCCAGCAGGACATAGGTGAGGCGCTCAGTGTGACGAGGACCGACTTGTATCTCCACCTCTCTGGTGACACCCGTCACAGCGTCTTGTAAGGGCCTCCCATCGACCGAGGTGATGACGTGGGGATGCTGCAGGGGGTATATGGGAATACCGTAGCGTTGCGCCATCTCCAGCTGCACAAAGTTACCTGCGGACCCGGAATCCAGGCAAGCCACCTCCGATTGGCGTTCGTCTCCAACCGTAACCTGGATGGCAATAGTGAGAGGTGGAGAGGACTTGCTCTCTGTTAAGTGGGCCTCTCTTACCTGCCCTAGATTGAGGTTCTCCGGCTGCTTGGGACACTGGCGGCTAAAGTGGCCAGATCATCCACAATAAAGGCACAGGCCCCGGGTGATCCTCTCCTCCCTCCTCTGGAGTCGGAGCTGGACACGATCCACCTCCATAGCCTCGTGACCTGCCGGAGGTGCCGCGGGTTCCGGAAGGAAGGGTCCACTCTTATGCGTCCTCTCCTGCGTTCTCTCCTGGAACCGCTCCTGAAGACGACGGTCAGTTCGGACAGCGAGGGTGATGTACTCCTCCAGGGAGCTGGGTAGGTCCTGAACCGTCAGTTCGTCCTTGATACGGCTTGACAACCTCCGGCGGAAGACACCAACCAAGGGCTCATCCGCCCAGCGGAGCTCGGCAGCTAGAGTACGGAATTGGATGGCATACTGCCCAACAGACTGATTACCTTGTCGCAGGTTGAAGAGCGCCTCGGTGGCAGAGGCTACCCGTCCTGGCTCATCATAGGCCTTACGAAAGGTGTCCAGGAACGCCCGCAGGTTGGACACGATGGGATCCTCTCTCTCCAACAATGGGTTGAACCATGCCAGTGCCTCTCCCTCGAGGTGCGAAGCCAGAAACGCCACTTTCGCCTCATCCGTCGGGTATTGGTGAGGTAATAACCGGAAGTGGAGCTGGCACTGGTTAATAAACCCCCAACATGCTTTAGAATCCCCAGTGTACCTGGTGGGCTGGCACAGCCGTGGTGAAGACACAGCTCCAGCCGGAGCTCCAGTTGGCAGCACGGGGACGGAACCTGGGCTTCCTGTTGTGCTCTGTAGGCTGGTAAGCCGATCATCCAAGGAGGACATATGGGATGACATCCGAATCTGACTCTCTCTCAGATGGTCCAATTCCTGGTGGAGACTCAGCACCTGGAAGAAATAGTGGGATCAGTGGTAGAGGGCACCCCAAGGCCTCTAGAGACTGGATAAATGCCACAACCTGGTCGTGACTCTGGCGGAGTGCGGCCAGCTCTCTTTGGGCATCAAACCTGGTATCAGCGGGTCCATGGCCAGGGCAAAATCTGTCACGTCCTACTGACGGACCCCACACGTGGACCCACTGGACCGCGTAGTGCGGATGCTGATACCGGGATGATAGAGAGACGGACCAGTACAGTAGAGTCAACAGGTTTATTGAACAACACAAGAACCCACGCCCCAGGGGAGGGCCACACGGCCACAGCACCGGAACACTACCGAAGGAGGCCCCGGAGCGCTTGATCCCTATACAGGGATACCGCCAGTACCAACCTCGGAAGGACCAATGAAGCGGACACGGGTGTTAAACCGACCCAAGGCAACGTGGAAACAACTCAGCAACCGGGTATAAGATAGGACACGGAGAACCGGAAACACGGAGAATCCGGAGCAGGACCTGAATCAGCAATTTCAGCTTGGAAGAGATCCAGGTGGAAGGCCCAGAACACGGGAGTCAGCAAGGAGCCGGCAGGGCGGAGATCTGCAGGAAGTAACACACAGAAATCAGATAACAAGCAAAATAAGGAACAACCTGACCAGACCAGGAATAGCAACTCCACTAGGTAGAAGTTGCCCTGGCAATGACTGACAGGAAACAGGAAGCTTATATTACAGCAGGGCACTCCTGATTGGCAGGACACAGAGGCTTGGTGATTGCCTGAGGGGAGGAGCATGATCCCTGCAGCTTCTCCAGCATTCACTGATTTGGAGATGGAGTTTCATGCGCTCAAGCAGTAGCCCTGGGAGTGAGGAGATGAGCGGCACTATTCAAGGAGAGGGTGCTGGAGCCCTGCGGCAGACCCCCGAGTGGTTACACTCCTCCTCCTGGATGAGGTAAGTATGAATGAATGAATTAATGAATGGATCAGTGGGTGCATGCATGCATGCATGCATGGGTGGATGGATGAGTGAGTGGGTGCATGCATGGGTGTGTGGGTGCATGCATGCATGGGTGCATGGATGGATGGGTGAGTGGGTGCATGCATGCATGGGTGATGGATGGGTGAGTGGGTGCATGCATGCATGGGTGGATGGATGGATGAGTGGGTGCGTGCATGCATGGGTGGATGGATGCATAGGTGCATGCATGGGTGGATGGATCACTTACGGTTTGCAGGTTAAGGCCAGCACCACCGCTCCATCCGTGCGTCTCTGTCAGTCCCAGCAGCTCTCCAGGATCCCCTAGGACCTCTCATGTGGGTCCCACACACTGTGAGCCTCTGTTCCTGGTGCACACTTCCTCCACAACAGCAATATGTCACTTCCGGTTTAGAAAAAGAGCTGAGCTGCACACAGGATAAATGTGCTCATTCCATTTATTGCATCACAGGGTTACAGGTGGGGGTGCAAGGAAAGGAGGACCGGGTAGCCCCGATGGTACAACGAACGTTTCGCGCTCAACTGGCGCTTCTGCGGGTACAATCCTCCGTTGGTACAACGAACGTTTCACGCTCGACTAGCGCTTCTGCAGGTACAATCCTCAGATTGGGCTTCTACTGCGGTCCGGGATGTTTTGTGTCAGCCTGTCCCCGGTGTCTCTCAGGGCTGACGCTGCATTAGCTACTGTGGCGGGCTCCTTCACCCTTCATCTTCTGGACTCCGCGGCCATCTTGGATCCTCCTGTACTTGCAAGAGCCTTCTACCGCTCTGAGAAAAACTGCCGGATGGAAGCTTTGGGGCCCCTGGGGACTTGCTGTGTGCCTCGATGGTCTACCCTCACAAAGCTCTCACTGATCTTCCCTGGAGGGATTTCTGGCAAGTCTCGTGTTTGAGACGCTTAAACAAGGCTCCACGGACTACATTTGCATATTCTGTGGTCTACCTGACCTCCTCCCACTCATGCTCCGGTACACGCTATTCTGGCTGCTTGTTAGGCCACTGGTAAGTGGTCCAGGAGCGGAAGCTAGAAGAACATGCGTCCTCACTCCTCCATAACCAGGCCACGTCCCCCATACGCTCTATTATAAAAAAAAAAAACCACTGGAATAACAGATTGCTCTTCACACAATCCGCTATTACAGTGTTTTCCAGCCAAAAACGGAGTACTCACAGGATATGATGCCACAAGGGAACAGGAAAAACAGGAACAGAAAACTTCACCATTTTGGAATCCTGTGTTGCTGTTCCTGTGTGAGATAAATGTGTGTGTCTGTGTATAGGGCTGTAGTTTGCTTTAACAGTGTACATACAGGTAGCTTTTGGCTGCAAACCTCTGCTGCCTGTACATACGCTGCAAAAGCAAAATAGAAGGGAAGAATGGTAAAGAAAGAACTTTAAAAAAAAATACTCTGTAATTCTCTAAATCCTACAGCCCACACTAAGATCTATCTGCTACACCACCTCATCCTCACCTCTCCCCTTCCTACTGTCCCACCACCCATCCCCTATAGACTGTGAGCCCTCATGGACAGGATCCTCTGCCCTACTGTACCTGTATGATTCATTTGTCGTCATTTACGTTCTTGTCCTCGTCTGCCCTTACACATAAATATTTAATAATAATAATATAGGGCTATATTAGGATTCAAATACCAGCAAATAATCAAAGTTGTGACAGAATTCATGTATGTCTCGAAATGTGTGAAGGAAAACACGGACATGTTTCATGGGATATGGGAGTGCAGGGAGGTGAAACCGGTCTGGAGAAGAGTGCAAGAATGGACACAGATACTATGTCATTGTAGACTGGGACTAGAACATAAGTGGGGGTCTTTCAATCCCTGGGTGAGATAAATGTTGGTAGAGACCAGATGAAATTGATCCACACGATAGCGTTGATATTAAAAAGTTTAATTCTACACCACTGTTGGAAAAAACAGTGCCGAATATAAGCAATCTAATCAGTGAGATGAAAAGAGCACTAACATTAGAGAAGATTACATAGTAACATAGTAACATAGTAACATAGTTTGTAAGGTTGAAGGAAGACTTTAAGTCCATCTAGTTCAACCCATAGCCTAACATGTTGATCCAGAGGAAGGCAAAAAAAAACCCATGTGGCAACACTAGCTCCACATTGGGGAAAAAATTCCTTCCTGACTCAAGATACGGCAATCAGACTATTCCCTAAATCAACCCCTATCAAAGGATCTAGATATATAACCGGTAATATTATAGTTTTCAAGAAAGGCATCCAGGCCCTTCTTAAATGTTAGTGTGAGTCACTCATTACAACATCATGTGGCAGAGAGTTCCATAGTCTCAATGCTCTTACAGTAAAGAATCCAGGGCTGTGATTATGATTAAACCTTCTTCCCTCCAGACGTAGAGGATGCCCCCTTGTCCCCGTCTCAGGCCTCAGAGTAAAGAGATCATTAAAAGTTCTCTGCATGTCCCCTCATATATTTATACATTATTATAAGATCACCCCTAAGCCTTCTTTTTCCAACTAAATAACCCCAAGTTTAATAACCTGTCTTGGTATTGCAGACCCCTCTCCTCTAATAACCGTGACAGGGAAAAGAAAGGCCAGGCTTGTGTCCAGCGCAGACCAATAAGAGTCCAACGTCCAACACCAACGTGTTTCGCAGCAGGACTTGCTGCTTCATCAGCTCTGATGTCCTGCTGCAAAACGTGTTGGCGAAATAAAGAGTAATAAACATAATCGGCTGCTCTTATTGGTCTGCGCTTGACACAAGCCTGGCCTTTCTTTTCCCTGTTTCTTATTCACACAACCTAAAAAGATGAGTCCTACCACAGAGGGGCAATATTTGGTGTAAAAAAAGATAAAACCCTATGTGCGCTCCCTTTTTTATTCTTTCACTCTAATTAAACCTTGGTCGCTCTTCTCTGGACCTGCTCTAGTTCAGCTATTTGTCAGTCTTATACCCCCGGGACCAGAATTGTACACAGTATTCTAAGTGTGGTCGCACTAGTGACTTGTATAGAGGTAAAATTATGTTCTCCTCATGAGCATCTATGCCTCTTTTAATACATCCCATTACAGTGGCGTAACTAGAGTCCGAAGGGCCCCGGTGCGAAATTTGGACCTGGGCCCCCCCCCCCTTCCCCTGGGCGCCCACATTGGTCAGATGTATGGGTCCCATGTAATGTTCTAAATCCTATAAAGACTCACAAATTGACCCCTCTCCCCTTCATTATGTATTAATGTCCCTCATCCAGGTATATATGATCATCCATTATAGTATAATGCTGCCTCACAGCTGCTCCAGATAATACAATGCCGCCTCACAGCCGCTCCAGATAATACAATGCCACATCACAGCCGCTCCAGATAATATAATGCCACATCACAGCCGCTCCAGATAATACAATGCCGCCTCACAGCCGCTCCAGATAAACAATGCATCACAGCGTCAGATAATATAATGCCGCCTCACAGCCGCTCCAGATAATACAATGCCCGCCTCACAGCCGCTCCAGATAATACAATGCCCTCACAGCCGCTCCAGATAATATAATGCCGCCTCACAAGCCGCTCCAGATAATAAATGCGCCTCACAGCCGCTCCAGATAATACAATACAACCTCACAGCCGCTCCAGATAATATAATGCCGCCTCACAGCCGCTCCAGATAATACAATGCGCCTCACAGCCGCTCCAGATAATACAATGCGCCTCACAGCGCTCCAGATAATATAATGCTGCCTCACAGCCGCTCCAGATAATACAATGCGCCTCACAGCCGCTCCAGATAATATAATGCCGCCTCACAGCCGCTCCAGATAATACAATGCTGCCTCACAGCCGCTCCAGATAATACATGCGCCTCACAGCCGCTCCAGATAATATAATGCCGCCTCACAGCCGCTCCAGATAATACAATGCCGCCTCACAGCCGCTCCAGATAATACAATACAACCTCACAGCCGCTCCAGATAATATAATGGCGCCTCACAGCCGCTCCAGATAATACAATGCCGCCTCACAGGCCGCTCCAGATAATACAATGCCGCCTCACAGCCGCTCCAGATAATATAATGCCGCCTCAGAGCCGCTCCAGATAATATAATGCTGCCTCACAGCCGCTCCAGATAATACAATGCCGCCTCACAGCTGCTCCAGATAATATAATGCTGCCTCACAGCCACTACCAGATAATACAATGCTGCCTCACAGCCGCTTCGGAAAATACAATGCCGCCTCACAGCCGCTCCAGATAATACAATGCCGCCTCACAGCCGCTCCAGATAATACAATGCTGCCTCACAGCCGCTCCAGATAATACAATGCTGCCTCACAGCCGCTCCAGATAATATAATGCCGCCTCACAGCCGCTCCAGATAATACAATGCCGCCTCACAGCTGCTCCAGATAATATAATGCCACCTCACAGCCGCTCCAGATAATACAATGCCGCCTCACAGCCTCTCCAGATAATAAAATGTTGCCTCACAGCCGCACCAGATAATACAATGCCGCCTCACAGCCGCTCCAGATAATACAATGCCACCTCACAGCCGCTCCAGATAATACAATGCCGCCTCACAGCCGCTCCAGATAATATAATCAGATAATATAATGCCGCCTCACAGCCGCTCCAGATAATACAATGCAGCCTCACAGCCACTCCAGATAATACAATGCAGCCTCACAGCCACTCCAGATAATATAATGCTGCCTCACAGCTGCTCCAGATAATACAATGCCATCTCACAGCCGCTCCAGATAATATAATGCCGCCTCACAGCCGCTCCAAATAATACAACGCTGGTTCACAGCCGCTCCAGATAATATAATGCCGCCTCACAGCCGCTCCAGATAATACAATGCTGCCTCACAGCCACTCCAGATAATACAATGCCGCCTCACAGCCGCTCCAGATAATATAATGCCGCCTCACAGCCGCTCCAGATAATATAATGCCACCTCACAGCTGCTCCAGATAATATAATGCCACCTCACAGCCGCTCCAGATAATACAATGCTGCCTCACAGCCGCTCCAGATAATACAATGCTGCCTCACAGTCGCTCCAGGTAATACAATGCCACCTCATAGCTGCTCCAGATAATACAATGCCACCTTACAGCCGCTCCAGATAGTACAATGCTGCCTCACAGCCGCTCCAGATAATACAATGCTGCCTCACAGCCGCTCCAGATAATACAATGCTGCTTCACAGCCACTCCAGATAATACAATGCTGCCTCACAGCCGCTCCAGATAATATAATGCCGCCTCACAGCCGCTCCAGATAATACAATGCTGCCTCACAGCCGCTCCAGATAATACAATGCTGCTTCACAGCCACTCCAGATAATACAATGCCGCCTCACAGCCGCTCCAGATAATATAATGCCGCCTCACAGCCGCTCCAGATAATATAATGCCACCTTACAGCTGCTCCAGATAATATAATGCCACCTCACAGCTGCTCCAGATAATATAATGCCACCTCACAGCCGCTCCAGATAATACAATGCTGCCTCACAGCCGCTCCAGATAATACAATGCTGCCTCACAGTCGCTCCAGGTAATACAATGCCACCTCATAGCTGCTCCAGATAATACAATGCCACCTTACAGCCGCTCCAGATAATACAATGCTGCCTCACAGCCGCTCCAGATAACATAATGCTGCCTCACAGCCGCTCCAGATAATATAATGCCGCCTCAGAGCCGTTCCAGATAATATAATGCTGCCTCACAGCCGCTCCAGATAATACAATGCTGCCTCACAGCTGCTCCAGATAATACAATGCAGCCTCACAGCCGCTCCAGATAACATAATGCTGCCTCACAGCCGCTCCAGATAATATAATGCCGCCTCACAGCGCGCTCCAGATAATACAATGCCGCCTCACAGCTGCTCCAGATAATACAATGCCGCCTCACAACCGCTCCAGATAATATAATGCCGCCTCACAGCCGCTCCAGATAATATAATGCCGCCTTACAGCCGCTCCAGATAATACAATGCAGCCTCACAGCCGCTCCAGATAATATAATGCCGCCTCAGAGCCGCTCCAGATAATATAATGCTGCCTCACAGCTGCTCCAGATAATATAATGCCGCCTCACAGCTGCTTCAGATAATACAATGCAGCCTCACAGCCGCTCCAGATAACATAATGCTGCCTCACAGCCGCTCCAGATAATATAATGCCGCCTCACAGCCGCTCCAGATAATACAATGCCGCCTCACAGCTGCTCCAGATAATACAATGCCGCCTCACAGCCGCTCCAGATAATATATTGCCGCCTCACAGCCGCTCCAAATAATATAGTGCCGCCTCACAGCCGCTCCAGATAACATAATGCCGCCTTACAGCCGCTCCAGATAATACAATGCAGCCTCACAGCCGCTCCAGATAATATAATGCCGCCTCAGAGCCGCTCCAGATAATATAATGCTGCCTCACAGCTGCTCCAGATAATACAATGCCACCTCACAGCCGCTCCAGATAATACAATGCCACATCACAGCCGCTCCAGATAATATAATGCCGCCTCACAGCCGCTCCACATAATACAATGCTGCCTCACAGCCGCTCCAGATAATACAATACAACCTCACAGCCGCTCCAGATAATATAATGCCGCCTCACAGCCGCTCCAGATAATACAATGCCGCCTCACAGCCGCTCCAGATAATACAATACAACCTCACAGCCGCACCAGATAATATAATGCCGCCTCACAGCCGCTCCAGATAATACAATGCCGCCTCACAGCCGCTCCAGATAATATAATGCCGCCTCACAGCCGCTCCAGATGATATAATGCTGCCTCACAGCTGCTCCAGATAATATAATGCTGCCTCACAGCCGCTCCAGATAATATAATGCTGCCTCACAGCCACTCCAGATAATATAATGCCGCCTCACAGCCGCTCCAGATAATACAATGCCGCCTCACAGCCGCTCCAGATAATACAATGCCACATCACAGCCGCTCCAGATAATACAATGCCGCCTCACAGCCGCTCCAGATGATATAATGCTGCCTCACAGCTGCTCCAGATAATATAATGCTGCCTCACAGCCACTCCAGATAATATAATGCTGCCTCACAGCCACTCCAGATAATATAATGCCGCCTCACAGCCGCTCCAGATAATACAATGCCGCCTCACAGCCGCTCCAGATAATACAATGCCGCCTCACAGCCGCTCCAGATAATACAATGCCACATCACAGCCGCTCCAGATAATACAATGCCACCTCACAGCCGCTCCAGATAATACAATGCCGCCTCACAGCCGCTCCAGATAATATAATCAGATAATATAATGCCGCCTCACAGCCGCTCCAGATAATACAATGCAGCCTCACAGCCACTCCAGATAATACAATGCAGCCTCACAGCCACTCCAGATAATATAATGCTGCCTCACAGCCGCTCCAGATAATACAATGCCATCTCACAGCCGCTCCAGATAATATAATGCCGCCTCACAGCCGCTCCAAATAATACAACGCTGGCTCACAGCCGCTCCAGATAATATAATGCCGCCTCACAGCCGCTCCAGATAATACAATGCTGCCTCACAGCCGCTCCAGATAATACAATGCTGCTTCACAGCCACTCCAGATAATACAATGCCGCCTCACAGCCGCTCCAGATAATATAATGCCGCCTCACAGCCGCTCCAGATAATATAATGCCACCTCACAGCTGCTCCAGATAATATAATGCCACCTCACAGCCGCTCCAGATAATACAATGCTGCCTCACAGCCGCTCCAGATAATACAATGCTGCCTCACAGTCGCTCCAGGTAATACAATGCCACCTCATAGCTGCTCCAGATAATACAATGCCACCTTACAGCCGCTCCAGATAGTACAATGCTGCCTCACAGCCGCTCCAGATAATACAATGCCATCTCACAGCCGCTCCAGATAATATAATGCCGCCTCACAGCCGCTCCAAATAATACAACGCTGGCTCACAGCCGCTCCAGATAATATAATGCCGCCTCACAGCCGCTCCAGATAATACAATGCTGCCTCACAGCCGCTCCAGATAATACAATGCTGCTTCACAGCCACTCCAGATAATACAATGCCGCCTCACAGCCGCTCCAGATAATATAATGCCGCCTCACAGCCGCTCCAGATAATATAATGCCACCTCACAGCTGCTCCAGATAATTTAATGCCACCTCACAGCCGCTCCAGATAATACAATGCTGCCTCACAGTCGCTCCAGGTAATACAATGCCACCTCATAGCTGCTCCAGATAATACAATGCCACCTTACAGCCGCTCCAGATAATACAATGCTGCCTCACAGCCGCTCCAGATAATACAATGCAGCCTCACAGCCGCTCCAGATAATATAATGCCGCCTCAGAGCCGTTCCAGATAATATAATGCTGCCTCACAGCCGCTCCAGATAATACAATGCTGCCTCACAGCTGCTCCAGATAATACAATGCAGCCTCACAGCCGCTCCAGATAACATAATGCTGCCTCACAGCCGCTCCAGATAATATAATGCCGCCTCACAGCCGCTCCAGATAATACAATGCCGCCTCACAGCTGCTCCAGATAATACAATGCCGCCTCACAGCCGCTCCAGATAATATATTGCCGCCTCACAGCCGCTCCAGATAATATAGTGCCGCCTCACAGCCGCTCCAGATAACATAATGCCGCCTTACAGCCGCTCCAGATAATACAATGCAGCCTCACAGCCGCTCCAGATAATATAATGCCGCCTCAGAGCCGCTCCAGATAATATAATGCTGCCTCACAGCTGCTCCAGATAATATAATGCCGCCTCACAGCTGCTCCAGATAATATAATGCTGCCTCACAGCCGCTACCAGATAATACAATGCCGCCTCACAGCCGCTCCAGATAATATAATGCCGCCTCACAGCTGCTCCAGATAATACAATGCCGCCTCACAGCCGCTCCAGATAATATAATGCCGCCTCACAGCCGCTCCAGATGATATAATGCTGCCTCACAGCTGCTCCAGATAATATAATGCTGCCTCACAGCCGCTCCAGATAATATAATGCTGCCTCACAGCCGCTCCAGATAATATAATGCTGCCTCACAGCCACTCCAGATAATATAATGACGCCTCACAGCCGCTCCAGATAATACAATGCAGCCTCACAGCCGCTCCAGATAATAAAATGACGCCTCACTATAATGCCACCTCATAGCCGCTCCAGATAATATAATTCTGCACACACAGCCTGCTCACCGCACACACAGTCACATGCATTGCGCTCACATTCACATGCATTGCACTCACAGTCACATGCATTGCACACACAGTCACATACATTGCACACACAGTCACATACACTGCACACACAGTCAACACACACACTGCACCTTCTCTCCTGTGTGCTACATGCTACCTGAAGGTCTTCATGCCAGGCCCAGGAAGCAGTGACTCAAGCGGTGCTGTGAGAGGAGGAGAGCAGGCCAGGCCGGAAGACTAACCAGCTCCTCTTCGGCAGAGAGGTAGGCGTATTGCCGCATGTCTCCACTCCTACAGTCCCCAGCCTGCTCCCGCGGTCTGACTGCGAGAGGAAGAAGGGGGGCGGGGTGGCAGCAGCGTCAGCGGTGAGTGCCAGTAGTCCTCCGGCGCTTGTGATCATCCGCCTGGGGACCAGCCGGGTAGAGCGCCACACAGCTGGCACAGCAGTAGCAGGGGTCGGCAGGCTCTGGGCCCCTGTACCTCCGGGCCTGGTCTCACTTGCGACCCCTGCGACCGCGGATGGTACGCCACTTATACCCCCATAGTCCTCTATGTATTATAATGCACCCCATAGTCCTCCATTCATAAGGTAGCCCCCATAGTCAGTCAATTATTATAATGAACCCCCATTATTCTCCATATAATATAATGCAGCCTCACATCCCTCCATATATCATAATGCAGCCTCATAGCCTTCCTTATAGCATAATACAGCCTCATAGCCCTCCTTATAGCATAATACAGCCTCATAGCCTCTCCATATAGTATAATACAGCCTCATAGCCTCTCCATATATTGTAATGCATCCTCATGGCCCTCCTTATAGCATAATACAGGCTCATAGCCCTCCTTATAGCATAATACAGCCTCATAGCCCTCCTTAGAGCATAATGCAGCCTCATATCCTATCCATATAGTATAATACAGCCTCATAGCCTCTCCATATAGTAAAATGTGCCTACTGTCCTCTCATGTACAGCAGTCCTCTCTCTACATGTGACAGCACAGTGCTCTCTCTACATGTAAAACAAAAAGAGAAGGGAGCGCATATAGGGTCTTATCTATGATGATAATTCAATGCCCCCCGATTAGTGTGACTCACCTTTTTGGGTTGTATGAGTCACAACAAACTGCAAGAGCCTTGTTATCCTGGTCGCTGCAGACACCTGGTGAGGGAGAAACCCGTTTATGTAGAAAAAAGCCCAGGTTTAGATTCCGCGCTGACCACAAAGCAGGAAGGATATGTTTGATGTCCGTTTATTGAGCCAACGCTTTCACAGCAGGACCTGAGGAAGCCCTGAGGAAGCAGCAGGTCCTGCTGTGAAACGCGTTGCCTCAATAAACGTACATCAAACATATCCTTCCTGCTTTGTGGTCAGCGCGGAATCTAAACCTGGACTTTTTTCTACATAAACGGCTCTCTCTACATGTGACAGCACAGTCCTCTCTCTACATGTGACAGCAAGTCCTGCTCTCTACATGTGACAGCACAGTCCGCTCTCTACATGTGACAGCACTGTCCTCTCTCTACATGTGACAGCACGGTCCCTCTCTCATGTGACAGCACTGTCCTCTCTCTACATGTGACAGCACGGTCCTCTCTCTACATGTGACAGCACAGTCCTCTCTCTGCATGTGACAGCACAGTCCTCTCTCTACATGTGACAGTACAGTCCTCTCTCTGCATGTGACAGCACAGTCCTCTCTCTACATGTGACAGACAGTCCTCTCTCTACATGTGACAGCACAGTCCTCTCTCTACATCTGCATAGACAGCAGTCCTCTCTGCATGTGACAGCACAGTCCTCTCTGCATGTGACAGCACAGTCCTCTCTCTACATGTGACAGCACAGTCCTCTCTCTACATGTGACAGCACAGTCCTTTTCTCATGTGACAGCACAGTCCTCCTCTACATGTGACAGCACAGTCCTCTCTCTACATGTGACAGCACAGTCCTCTCTCTACATGTGACAGCACAGTCCTTTCTCTACATGTGACAGCACAGTCCTCGTCTACATGTGACAGCACAGTCCTCTCTCTACATGTGACAGCACATTACTCTCTCTACATGTGACAGCACAGTCCTCACTGTACATGTGACAGCACAGTCCTCTCTGTACATGTGACAGCACAGTTCTCTCTCTACATGTGACAGAACAGTCCTCTCTTACATGTGACAGCACAGTCCTCTCTCTACATGTGACAGCACAGTCCTTTCTCTACATGTGACAGCACAGTCCTCTCTCTACATGTGACAGCACAGTCCTCTCTCTACATGTGACAGCACAATCCTCTCTCTACATGTGACAGCACAGTCCTCACTGTACATATGACAGCACAGTCCTCTCTGTGCATGTGACAGCACAGTTCTCTCTCTACATGTGACAGCACAGTCTTTTAGCTCTAGTTACATGTTTCAGCACAGTCCTCTCTGTCTCTCTACATGTTTCAGCACAGTCCTTCTCTGTGTACTTGTGACAGTTCTGCTCCTGTGATTGCAGCCTCCCGGGTTGATAACAAGAGAGAGTTCTAGATAAACTTCAGACTTGGAGTTGGAGGAGGCACCGTCCACTCCTGGAAGATCAGTTACACATTAACCCGCAGCTCCCAGAAGACATTGATGGCCCCTGCCACATAATTACCCTTGTTCCCTGCTCTCCTGTATGATCAGTGCTCTGCTCTCCCGCCGGAAGGAAGTGGGAGGAGGTGGCACCAGCCGGTCCACAGTGGAGCGCAGGCCCGGAAGGCTGGCAGGTCAGAGGAGGCGAGGGGGCGGAGCAGCAGCAGGAAGCAGGCTCCCCCTCCTCTCCAGGCTCTCCCTGACAGACGGGCCGCACTGTCACATGGATGTGTGTACCCCAGGACGCATATCCATGTGAAGCGGGCACCTTGCGCTGCGATCGGCGGGAGCAGGGGGCGGCTTGTGGCGCGGGCCCCTTATAGGTCCAGACCCCTGCGACCGCGATCGTTACGCCACTGTCCCATTATTTTATTTGCCTTTGCAGCTGCTGCCTGACACTGGCCACTAAATGTGAGTTTGTCATCTACCCATACACCCAGGTCTTTTTCAGTGACAGTTTTGCCCATTGTTTTACAATTAAGCACATAATTGTACCTTTTATTTCCTCTGCCCAAGTGCATGACCTTCCATTTATCCCCATTAAAGTTAATTTGCCATTTATCAGCCCAAGCTTCTAGTTTACATAAATCCTTTTGTAATATAAAATGGTCCTCCTCTGAATTGATTACCCTGCAGAGTTTAGTGTCATCTGCAAATATTGAGATTCTACTCTGTATGCCCCCTACAAGGTCATTAATAAATATATTAAAAAAAAGTGGGTCCAATACTGACCCCTGTGGTACCCCACTGTTAACTGTGACCCATTCTGAGTGTAATCCATTAATAACCACCCTTTGTTTCCTATCACTAAGCCAGTTCTTAACCACTTACAAATATTTTCCCCCTATCCCCATTGCTCTCATTTTATGTATCAACCTTTTGTGTGGCACCGTATCAAAAGCTTTTGAAAAGTCCACATCCACCACGTCCACTGCATTTCTTTGGTCCAGTCCAGAACTTACCTCTTCATATAAGCTTATCAGATTAGTTTGACAGGAACGGTCCCTCGTAAACCCATGTTGATATTGGGTCATGAAGTTATTTTTCTTCAGATACTCCAGTATAGCATCTCTTAGAAAACCCTCTAGGATTTTACCCACAGTAGAGGTTAAGCTTACTGGCCTATAATTTCCAAGTTCAGTTTTTGTCCCTTTTTGAATATTGGCACCACATTTGCTATACACCAGTCCTGTGGTACAAACCCTGTTATTATGGAATCTTTAAATGTTAAAAATAATGATCTATCTATGACAGTACTTAATTCCTGCAGTACTCTGGGGTGTATTCCATCTGGGCCCGGGGATTTGTCAATTTAATGATTTTTAGGAGGTGCCGTACTTCCTGCTGGGTTAAGCAGGTGACATTTAATGGAGAATTTTTGTTGTCACTGATCATGTTGTCTGTCATGGGGTTTTCTTGTGTAAATACTGTTGAACAAAAGTCATTTAGCATATTGGCTTTTTCCTCATCCACCATTTCACCCAGACTATTTTTAAGGAAGCCAACTCAATAATTTTTTTAGTTTCTTACTATTTGTGTAGTTAAAAAATATATATTTTTTAAATTTCTCTGGCAATGAGTCTCTTCATCAATCTTTGCTGCCTTGATTTGCTTTTTACAAATGCTATTTAATTTTCTGTATTTATTTAATGCTTCATCACTATCTACTTGCTTTAATTCCCTAAATGCTTTCTTTCTCTCACTTATTGTGCCCCTTACAGTTTTATTTAGCCATAATGGTTTCCTCCTATTTCTAGCATGTTTATTCCCATAGGGTATATATTGTGCACAAGTCCTATTCAGGATGCTAATAAACGTCTCCCATTTGCTTTGTGTACCTTTATGTCTCAAGACATTGTCCCAGTTTATTGCACTAAGATCATCTCTCAACCGTTGGAAATCTGCCTTCCTGAAGTTTAGTGTCCTTGCAGCCCCTCTACTACACATCTTATTAAAGGATACTTGAAAACTTATTATTTTGTGATCACTATTACCCAAGTGACCTCCAACCCGTATATTTAATATGAGGTCCGGCCTGTTGGTTAATATTAGGTCTAGCAGTGCCCCCCTTCTTGTTGGGTCCTGAACCAGTAGTAAAAGATAATTGTCTCTCATAATTGTCAAAAACCTGTTACCTTTGCTTGAACTGCAGGTTTCTGTTCCCCAATGTATTTCAGGGTAGTTGAAGTCCCCCATAATAATGACTTCTCCCTGAGTCACTGCTTCATCTATTTGCTTTTTGAGGGTATTCTCCTCCACTTCCATTATTGTTGGAGACTTATAACAAACCCTATCAGTAATTTATTATTTTTTCCCCCTTATTTCCACTCACAGGACTCTACATTTTCATTAGATTCACATATATTATCACGCAGGATGGGTTTTAAGGATGATTTTACGTATAAACAGACAGCTCCCCCTCACTTATTCTGTACGGTCATTTCTGAAAAGACTATAGCCCTGTAAATTAACAGCCCAGTCATGGCTCTCGTCCAGCCATGTCTCCGATATCCTCACCATGTCATAATTATTTTCCAACAAAATTAATTCTTATTCCTCCATTTTGTTGATAAGGCTTCTGGCATTAGTGTACATGCACTTTATGCATCTTTCTGTTCCTCTATTCCTTCTTACTATATTGACTGTTCTAACCCCACCCCCCATGCCTGCGGCAGAGGGAGATAAGGATAAGAAAACTTACAGATTTTTCGCAAAATGGTGACATTTTATTTTTTGCAACTCACAAGGGAGGATATACATCGCCTTGTTACACCCTTTAAGAACACAGAATGGTACCTCTTAGAAGACTTACACGAAACATTAGGAGGACTGAAGGAAATTGGATAAGGCTAATAGAGAGATAGACACATCAGACAGAAAGCGAGTAAGAAGACTCTCTCATACAATAAACAGTTCAGTGAGTGTGCAAAAGGCAATTGAAGACAGCCAACTAGAGGGAGGGTGGGGTGGGTTGTGGTGGGGGGGTGAAGGGAAGGGGAAGCAGATGTTTTTGTAACTCATGGGTGTTACGACTATTGTGCTAAGATAATGGTTGATAATGAAACATGCGCAAAGGTAACCCACCATGTGCTTGCTATGTATGTTGTATTACTAAACTTTCAAAAAATGATGGTTTAATAATAATTTTAAAAAAAATACTCACCTATCCTTGAGCATCCCAGGATGCGAAAGGAAGGTGTCCAGTCCAGAAATCAGCTGCAAGAAGCCGTCACCGGTAAAGTGATCTATTTGCCAATAATAAAACCGAAACGTTCAAGCTAACCAGAGTAGACTAAGTTACTGAAAAGAAAAATAGAAGTAGGATCAGCACTGGTCTACCATGTTACAGAGACGCTCAATAAAAGACACAGCAGTCAGGTCTTTGAGAGAGAGAATCACATCCTTTATTATAAGGGCAAGGTTATATACCATAATCAGGGGTTCCTAACAGTAGAGTAACACGTAACAGGGCAAGATGGCGGGGCCATATCCATAAGAAAAACCTATCAACACCTTCATCAAGAAATGTGTTACAAACAGTTCTGAATCTATCGACACATTCATAATAGACATCTGGCTTCTGCTCTTATGCTCATATCGCCACAGACCGGTGACCCCATGACTATTATTCTTATACGGGAAGACAAGGTAGGAAATGTTTTTCTATTCTCCCATACCTTCAACTGCATATTTTTCTATGTTCTCAGCCTTCAACTATTGCCATGTAGCATTTCTGCTAAGTGTGTATAAAGTTCAGAGTGAATAGACATGATAAACTGAATGGCTCTTAGGCTGGTTTCACACTGCAGTTTTTTCACTGATCAGTTTCCATCCGATTTGTGTGCCAAAACCAGGAGTGTCTCCAAAACTCAGAACAGGTGTCAATCTTTCAATTATACTTTTTCTCTGCAAGTTCCTCTCCTGGTTCCTCTCCTGGTTTTGGCACACAAATCTGATGGACACTGATCAGTGAAAAAACTGCAGTGTGAAACCAGCCTTAGAGAGACAAGATGGCTGCCAATGTACAGTACATACAAAGCATCAGATAACTTCTTTAACACCAATCAGCTGACTGAGTCAGCTGATTGCTTTACCGGAGGCAAACAGATCAGCTGATGTGCCTGCCAGTCAGCCGACTCAGTCAGCTGACTGCTTTACTAGTGGCAAACAGATCAGCTGACGTGCCTGCCGGAGTCAGCTGATCACTTTTCTGGCGGCAGTTTCTTGCAGCTGAGTCAGCTGATCAATCTGCCGCCGGTAAGCGAGAATTTAGCATAATAAAAATTGTATTAATCACATTAAATCCCTGCTCCCACTCTTGCCTACCCTTCTCTGTGTGCAGCCAAATAAATAAAATATTATGGAATTAGTGTGTGTCCATTAATCATTTGTAAAAGATGCCATTGGATGTTCTCAAACTGGAATCTCAGTTTGTCCTTCCTTTCTGTAATAAATGGAGAGGAAGCGCCCAATAGGGTCTTATCCAATATAATCAGTCAATTATAAGTATGGTCGCACTCACCTGGTCGGGTTGTGTGTGACACAACCACTAATAAACTAGACAATTGGATCCTGTGGAACGCAGCAATCAGCCAGAAGAGTTGTATAAATCATATGCGTTGATATGGGAATCCGGCTTGTAGATCGTGCTGTTCGACGATTTGGTTAAGAAGATCTCTCCAAGGACCTCAGGTGAAGAGCGGGGGGGGGGGGTGCTTGCTAGCAGCTACCCCAGCCGTAGTTGATGAGCAGAGCGGGTGGGCAGGTGGAAGGTTCTGTTACTAGCGGCAGCAGGGAGGGAGGTTGTCTCTTACCGCAGCCGATGTTGCCTGTCACACAGGGAGGCGCTGTGTGGTGCTGGCGCCGCCCCCCTCCTCACAGCCGCTCTCCCTGCCAGCTTGCTGCCTGAGCATAAGGGCTGACACTGTCCAATGGACGGGGCGGCACTGGGTGCAGGTGTTTCTATTAGACTTTTCCTCTGATTGCTCCACTCCTGGTTTTGTCTACAAATCCTGAGGTAAAAAACTCATCAAATACTCAGTGTGTGCACGTGGCCTAACCACTCCATTTTGAAAAGGAACATAATCTTGGAATGTATGAGAGATTGTGTTGGTGTGTTTTAGCTCAACCACTGGTGAAGTATACTTTTTCTTGTGGCTGAGGCCCAGATTGTTAAAATGTCTCCAGCATGTTTAGGCAGTGTTCGTTGGGGTTCTCCCAAATTAGTAAATATCGCCCACTGTGGTGTGAGTGGGAAGGTAATCCCACACACCCTCTGTAGCTCCGCATGTATGTCTACCCACAGCCTATGCATCTTTGTGCAGTTCCACAAATGGTGATATAAGTCAGTTTTTCGCAATCCACATTTGGAACAGGTGTAGGAGACTAAAGGGAACATTTTAGATTGTGTATATGGAGTTATATATGCTCTATGAAGAATTAACATGGCCATGTCTGTATAACTGCTACACGAAATGTATTTTCTCTGATTTCTTGTGGCCTCTACAAAATCCTCAGCTGCAAAGCCTGAGATATCTTTTGACCCTTGCCGGCCCCGTATTTTTTCCCTCCCAAGACCATCTTTACGCAGTAGTGTTTATATTACCAGTATGCAAATTTTCACTTTAAACTTTAGTAAAGCTGTCTCTTAGCTTCTGGGGGAGAGAGGGTAAAAAGGAAGATCTAAGTGCAGTATCTCTATTAAAACAGGGTGAAGTAACTGAAAACTACTCACCTTTGAGATGTCTTGAGGTTTTGCATTCAGTAATAAACAGATCCTTGTGGCTTGCAGCACGCTTGTTCAGTTGATCAGTTTAAGGAAATCTGTTTTTTTTTGTGTCGCAGCGCTTCGAAAAAGAACCCGGTGATTATTTTCGTCCGGAAATTTATTCATACAAGTATATAAAAGCCAGGTACAACACGTTTCAACTCATTACAGAGTCTTCATCAGGTACAGTTTCATAGTTTGACTCCTCACTGCCAGCTAACAGAAAAATCTCAACAAGGAGAATAGCTGTTCCCCCAGACCTCGTCTTAAGGCTGATTTACACATAATGAAGTGCTAGCGACCCGACCAACGATCGGGATCGCTGGCACATTGCTATGTGATCGCTGGTGAGCTGTCAGACAGGCAGACTCACCAGCGAACACCCAGTACTGCGCCGACACCCAACGGTCGTTATGATTGTTCAGGGTCTCAGGCACAGACTGGGGATCACTGGTCGTTGCTCCTGTGACACATGCCGATGCATGCGTGACAGCGGCAGACCAGCGACCGAAAAATGGTCCTGGCCATTCCGTAGCGATCAGCAAGCTGATCGCTGGTCATTGCGGCATGTCACACGCACTGACGTCGCTGGCGACGTCGCTGCAATATCACAAACCCTGTGACGTTGCAGCGATATCGTTACCAATATCGCTACGTGTAACCCGGCCTTAAACCTCTCATACAGCCAGATCAGAATTCCCACACACTGTGCTGATGAGGGGCAAACACCCCGAAGTGCAGCCTCTGCAGTTTGGGGTTCTGATCTGGCAAAAATCATTAGTCATATTCAGGGCCGCACCGTCCATTGGACAAGGTGAGCCCTGTCATTCAGGCGGCAGCCGGCAGGGGGAGCGGCAGTGCAGAAGCGGCGCCTCATGCACGCAGCCCTCCCCTGTCATGGCGCCGGCCGCTCACCCCGAGCGCGCCGCAGGTAAGCGGCGCGACCCGGGGAGAGGGACAGAAGAGGCGCCCACGGCTCAACAGCACCCCCCCCCCCCGGTACTCACGGCCGCGGCCGTCAATATTGCCGGTGCCGCGGCTCGGGCGGCAGAGGGGGCGGCAGTGCTGGGCCGCGGCTCAGGCGGCGGAGGGGCTTGGTGCACCCCTGGTCATATTAAAGGGCTTGTTAAAGAGTCAATTATGACTTTTAAGAATGCTACCTTTATTAGGTGGCATTAGAGTTGTTCACTTCCTCACTGAAGTGGCAATTTGCATATGCTACCAGTTGACGTGCCCTGTAGCCTCACATTCCTAAGAAAGCCATTCATGTTCTTCTCCCTATCCCCCTCTCCTCCTCCAGTCAAGCATTTTTGTACCAAGCTACATGCTTAAAGAAAGAGACATGGTCTGTTGACGAATAGCGAGTATCTCTGCAATGGCGTAGCGAGGGAGAGTGTGGAAAATCCAAGGTCTAGCAAGTCTATTACTAGAGTGCATCCCTGGTTAGCAAGTGCTCTATAAAGGGAAGATGGGGAGCCTTCCAGGAAACCAGGATTACCTATGAATAGTTGGAATGGGGATAATCTAGTGTGCACTCTGCAAAACTTTCTACATTCTCTCCATGTCTGAATCGTATGCCACAAAGTTGGATGTTCGCTGACTTCTCTGGGCAGCTCTTCATTGCTCAAGTATAACAATTCAGCTAGCAATATCTGTGGGCTAAGACTATTCTAAGTTTGTGTATCTAAAATTAGCTGCCAAGTTGTATCAGCCTATGTCTGGGAGATTTATTCAACCCTCCCCTCCTCCCTCAAGGCCTGCAGCTTTGCTAACCCTTAACGTGTTCTACCCGTTCAACCCCAGATAAATTTCCAAAATGCCCTGTTCAATAGCTTGATATCTGATTAATTTTAGATACAATATGACGTCCTTTTTGTATATATCTTATTTAACTATAAAGATTTAATACTTTTTTACTATAATTATTTCTTGGTATTATATATGTATATATATATATGTATATTTTTAATATAGTATTTATTATTATTGTTATTATTATTATTATTTTTTCTCCCCTTTTTTGTGATATTATTGTACAATTTTTATGTGTATTTTTATGTGTATATATATATATATGTATTATTTATGATATAGAACGTGGTTTTTAGAATGAGCTTTAATATGTAATTGATGTAGCAGATTTATGATATAGTATGTTGTTTATACAGCTAGATGTAACTAAGTTACTAGGTTCTCCTTTTATCTGACACCAAGAGGTTAATATTCAGGTGTTGTTACTTAGATAATTGCTGACCAATAGGAGATCGAGCTGCTCTTTATATTGTTTTAATCATTGTACTACCTCCATTCCACTTGAGAAAGACGGCACTATACCGTCGAAACATGTTGTGGTGAAGGAGGTTTTCTGGAATAAAGGACTTTATATTGAACAGGATCCTTGATCTACTTCAGAGCGCCCACCAGACCATGATATTCGTCACTATATAGTTTGTAATACTGACAGTAATAATGACAAGTTCAGCAACCAATAGTCAATTCTGGCGTGCGTGTCATGTGCTTGAGGGTAGTGAGAGAAATCTCTATCAGATGCTGAAGCCTCCAAACATCCTCCAGATCTAAAGGCTCCAATAGAGATTGTATACAGCTTGCTTGTGAGGAATGTGAGGCCTGAGCATTGATCTAGGAGGTCAACATGAGCTTCATTAAAGTCACCACCCACTATTAGTTGAAACATTTCTTAGCCAGCTATGTGTTACAGAATATTAGCTGGAAGTGTGGATCAGGTGTGTTGGGAGCATATATATTGACTAACGTATATCACATTGACATCAAGTATATCACAATTTAAGCTTTTATTTATTAATATGGCCACTCCCCTCTGCTTTCTAGTGTAGGATGCCTCAGTGCATAGGGTGTATTTTGTCCTATAATGAGCTGGATGATTACCTTGGATCCAATGTGTTTCCTGTAAAAATATAATGTAAAAATTTGCTTGATGTAGGTAGTTTAATACTTTTTTCCTTTTAATAGGTGACTTTAACCCATTAATGTTCCACGAGCACCAATGGAGAGATTTGATTGTGGACTTTTCAGAGCTTGATCGATCTGCCATTTGGCCCACACCCAGACGGGGAGGGAAAGGTTTGCAGCAATATCTGCATCTGCGTAGGGGCTTTCCACCTATCCCAGCAAGTAGGCTTAGAGACCCTTGAAACTAGATCGTAGTAGGTGCACACAAAGACCCACCGTCCCCCAAAACCTTAACAATCCTAACTCTAACCATTTCTCTACAATGCATACGTGAAACAATACAGTGATATGACCCCACATATCAACATTGCCATAGAAGGGAGAGAAGAGAAAAAAAAAAGACTTGTATCTCCAAGTGGTGAAGATCAAAAAAGGAAAATGAATGGTGACCTCACCTTGTTTGGCTTATGGTGGCATTGTATACTCAAGTGTTATTGTGATCTGGCTTATCTGGAATTTGTCTTGAAGGAATTTTAGGGCCTTTGCTGGGTCATCAAAGATCTAATTCTTCCCTGACAGGCTAAAGCGCAGAACCACCGGGTATTGCAGCCTGAAGCTGATATTTTTATCCACTAGAATTCTACACACGGGGTTAAAGGCTCTGTGGCCAGCACTGTAGCCGAATAGTCCTGAAACAGTAAGATTTTATTGTTGTGGTACAGGAGAGATCGTTTCTTTCTGTAAGCTGCCAATAGACGTATTTTGTCCTGAAAATCTAATACTTTGAAAATGACCTGGTTTGTCATCCTTTCCTCTAGGACAAGGGTGGGCAACTCCAGGCCTCGAGGGCCGCACACAGTGCAGGTTTTCTGTATATCCTTAGCATTTGACAGTTGGTAATTTAATCTCCTGCACAGGTGATGATTCCAACAGTCAAATGCTAAGGATATACAGAAAACCTGGACTGTGTGCGGCCCTCGAGGCCTGGAGCTGCCCACCCCTGCTCTAGTAGGTCCCACCCAATGAGCTCTTTCAATGGCTATTGTTCTTGATGTTGATGTTCTTGATGTTCTTGATGTTGATGATCCACCAATTGTAGATTGTTGTGGCGGGACTAACCTATTCTCAAGGTCATCCACCGTATCCTGCAGCAATGTGACCTCTTCCTCTTTAACATCTAGTCTCTCTCTTAACTCTTTAGTAGTGTCTTTAAGGTTGGAGACTCTTTGCTTGACTTCCGTAAGGTGTGAGCTATGCGCACCAACCTTCGTGACAATCAAGTCTAAAGATGTCAGAAAAGCTGCCACCCTAGCATCTATTTTCAGCATTAAGCGATCCATGATTGCCTGTGCTATAGAGTTTGGGCTGTCATCATTGTGCTCAGGGGCCACCTTTGAAGGGGTCATGCCAGGTTGGTTGCGCACTGAAGGTCTGCCACCTTTGGTGTTGTTGCCCACAAACCTATCCATATTAAAGAGATTCCAATAAGTTTATGAAAAGGTGGCGGTGATGTCATATCCAGTAGTTAATTAAATTAGTGTAATGATAGAAGTAGTGTCTACAGAGTCACTTAGGCAAGTGAAGAAAAGGGATGAAAGTGGTCAAACAAGTGTGCAGCAGAATGCCACCGTGCACTGCAGGGAGGTGCTTGGGGGGTTTTATTCAAGGGCTATCTGTTTCAGGTCCTAACAGAAAAATGTTTGTGTTCCTCTGCCACCCAGTCACTGCTCAGCACTCTGTTAGTAGTATGAGCCTGTGGAGGAGTTTAATTGGGATTGTGTCTTGGCTCAGTAATCTTCACTCTGCTGCCATATCCCTCCACTTTTTTCTCAGACTAGCAGACACTAATCAATGCTGTTCGTCTGCGGCCCGCCTCTCTGCTTTCCTGCCTCCCAGGGAATATGGCATCGGCATCGTTGGCCCCACTTCCCTACACTCACCGTCACTGGCTCCGGGCCATTCTTTACATTCAGCTTCTTCTGCCATTGCCCGTCACCGCCGGGTGCCCCAGGTATGTCGGGCTCTCCAACTCACCACGATCTGAGGTCTCTGAGAGGCTCAGTAAGTATTACTGCTGTTAGCTGTGACTCCCTCCGGCTGTAGATGCTGCGTGGCGCCACCGGCGAATCCGGAGAGCTGGGTCCAATGATCCGGACCCTTGTGCGGTGCCTATCCCTGCCACCCATCACCGTATACCACTGGATGGATGGGGATGGTTGTCAGCCTCTAGGGAGCTCTTATAAAATGCGACCATACTGGTGCTCCACCTCCCGGAGGTCCTCTGGATTTTTTTTATAATACATTATAACATTTCAATAATTTTTTCTTATATATCTGATATATCCAGTAACTGAAATGTCAATTTTAAGTGTTAACTTAAGTATAACAAAGTTTTTACTTTAATCTCTAAATAAAAAAAATATAAATATTTTCATATGATTTTGCCACACATTCTATTAGAAAAGCTCATAGTTTGATTTTTATTATATGAATTTCTTTGTTTGTTTAGGACAGGGGTGGGGAACTCCAGTCCTCGAGGGCCGCAATCAGTGCAGGTTTTCACGATTTCCTTAGTATTGCACAGTGCAAGTGATTATGTTATCACCTGTACAAAACTAAGGAAATCCTGAAAACCTGCACTGATTGCGGCCTCGAGGACTGGAGTTCCCCACCCCTGGTTTAGGAGATTCATCAATCTAAAAACAATACCTCCAAACAATCCACAAGATTTTTGTATGCAAATGCAGAATGCACTTAAATTCTACAACATAATCATATCTTGCTTGTCTTTTTGCAGCGTGCATTATACCAGTCCTCTCATGTGGATGAAAATGATGTGCAGACTGTTTCTCACAATGTCTTGGGGTTTTGCTATTGATCAGTATGATCAGATGCTAAGAACAAAAAAGTACCAGGATAGCGAGGACCTCTTACTATCTTGCAGGAACCTATGAGCCCACCCAGGAATGATCTTTAATACTGATGGAGTACCTGTCATCTGCTGAATACTCTGAAATTTTGCAGTGTTTCACGGACTTTCTGACAATCATTAATATACTATGGCTGAAGTACTGCAGGTCTTATTTTAACCTTCCACAATACAAAATAACACTATAAAAAATTGTACATAAAAAACTCTAAGAAAAAAAAAAAGTCGTTAATTTTTACATAGTTGTTTCACCTGCCCAAGAGGTTGAAGTCACTAGTCCAAACTTTTTTTGTTCATTGGTATTTTGGTTAAATATTTTATGCAGTATTCTTTATTTAGTTTTGTTGCAAATATGTGATAAATGTAGTACTTGTAAGTAGAAAGATGCTTTGGAAAGCTGTCAGAGCACATAACTAAATATATTTTTGTGCATACATTTCTTCAAGCATAAGTCTGTATTGATGGTAGTAAACATAAAGCACTTAAAACAAATTATAAGATGGATTTATGTGTGTGTTTGTATACAATATATGTAATAGGTTTAAGCTTAATACTCCAATAAAGCCAGGGAAAGTATACTTAGTATATCAGATCATGGAATCTATCATCTGGACCAAAACATGGCTCTAAAACTAGATGATTTGTATATATATAATAATATAGTTATATAAATATATAATTTTTTTAGATTTTAACAGGGATCACATGTTAGACCATTTGACACTAGTGTATTGGTACTGTATGTATTAGCTTTTATGTAATATAATAGAATTTCATTCATTTATGCTGCCACATGATTCATAATCACCTTCAATATCTTTCAAACTATTATCTTCCATGATTTAGATAAAACAGTTTCCAATCTTTTCAGGTAATCTTAGAAAGAAAAATAGTTGTTTTTTTTCCTTATGTTGTTTCCTATGCATACATCTTTTGTTCTTGTTTTTTTCTTAGCATTTCTGTTCCCTTTTAATAAAATTTGTTGTATTTCAGTTCTGTGTGAAATACCTTTCTTACATACAGTCATGGCCAAAAGTGTTGGCACCCTTGAAATTGTTCAAGAAAATGAAGTATTTCTCCCAGAAGATTATTGCAGTTACATGTGTTTTGTTATATACATGTTTATTTCCTTGTGTTCATTGGAAAACCACACAAAAAATACAATAGAGGCAAAAAGGCAAATTGGACATATTTTTTTTCAGACTATAAGATGCATCGGACCACAAAACGCACCCAGGTTTTAGAGAAGGAGAAAAGGAAAAGAAAAATTGAAGCAAAAAAATGGGGTTGTGATGCACTGGTATGGGAGGTGACACTGACATGGGTAATGTCAACAAATTTTTTACTAATGTCCCCCATCCTGGGTTCCTCCTAGGTATATATGTACTATATCTTGGTGTGTGTTCCCTATCTTTGATATATATGTTCCCCATCCCTGGTAATTATCCTCCATCCTGGTATATTGTCCCCATGCCGGTATATGATCCTCCAAGCAGGTATATGTCCCCCATCCTGATATATATATAATCACTTATCCTTGTATGTATGTACTAGCTGTGAGCCCGATGCAAATGCATCGGGATTCTAGAACGTACGTTAATTTGATTATAGTAGTTATAGCTGTTAGAACTAATGCAAATGCATTGGTTGTCTAGAATATGTTTATTGTTTTTTAAAGATTTTAAATAATCCAATTATTCCAATGACATCTTTACAGCAAACTACATATATTTGTATTGTTGATATCATATAAGGAAAATTGAATAATTATGTTGTAAGGGTCTTAGAACACAAAGTAGCAATACTTCTTAATGCATCAATCATTAAAATTGATGAATTTAACAGTAATAGGTGTATCAGCCAGTTTGTGTCAGCCCACCAATCGCGTAAAGATGCCCTTACGCCTGGTGAGTCCTAATCTAACTAAATCGAATTGATATAATTTAAATATTTTTTATACCTGAATTTTTTCTTAGATTTTTTGAGGATTGTGATGTAAATAATAAAATTTTGTAAATTGATACAGAAGGAGTTACCAGCTACAGACTTGCAGCAATATCCATGCAATAACAAAAAAACTTGTAGGTTAACCTACGGTAAATGGAGTTAACGTAGCTTCAGCAGGTGCATAAGATGCATCGACTAACTAACCACAGGTGACTGCAGTTGATGTGGATGACACTGCTGCAACTATGTTGTCTGCACAAACCGCAAGTTAAGTACAAATTACATATATGCAATTATGAAAATTACAGCAAGTATGTTGTTGGTGAGTCCTTCATGATCAATTATTATCATTTTAGTATATTCCTCAACAAAGTGAAAAAATCTAAGAAAAATGGTGTGGTAGAATCTAATTAATAATTTATGTTTGTCCCTATCTATCTAAACATGTGGAACACACCTTGCTAATGAGATGTGTGTGAACAGCCATCCCACCCGTCTCTTAGCTGTTCACAAAAACCTCTCCCTGTAAAGAGTGACAATGAAATCTCTCAGCACATATAGTGCTGGAGCTTGAAATAGTGGTTTCTATCACCCACTGTAGAAATGTGGATGATACACATCTCTCATATTATTTTAAATGTGTGTTCACAAAAATATAGTAGAAATCAGTATATAAAAGAATAAAATGTAAAACAGTAAAATTTTTTTTTTTTTTTTTTTTTTTCAAAAGATAAATAAACAGAAGAATAGTCATAGGGAAGAAGTTCAGTGCAAAATATTCTTGTAGACAATATTTTTGGTAAAAAACTTTGTCACTGTTAGGCAGCAATTTTCCTTGGATTGGAGGTGTCCACCACTTTCACTTTTACATTGGATCGTCTTCTCACTCTTGAAAAAGCCACATACAATTGTCCATGTCCAAAAACAGGTTCTGGCAAAAAATGCTACTTTCTCAAGTGTTTGTCCTTGGGATTTGTTTATTGTCATGGAAAAAAGCTGGCTTCAGAGGAAATTGGCGACGTCTTAACTTAAAAGGCAAGCCGGTTTCTGATGGGCAACAAATCAATCCTGGGAATGAAAACCACATTTCCTCCAGCAGACCCCAGTAATGACTCTTGCTCGAATTATGTTGGCAAAAAAAACCGGTGACAATTAAGCGAGTCCATTGCAAAGACCTTTTCTGCTGTTGAAGTTCCTCAAAAAGCATTACAATGGTGCCAATTTTTTAATTTCAGACGATGAGATGGCATCCCCGTGGGTGTAAGTGAATTTAAAAATTCAACAGGGTATTGCTCTGGGTTCCTCTGTCTCGTCCGGATCAATGGAATCATCACTAATGTATTCTGTATACTCTCCAGCAATGCAATCCATGATCTTAGAGTTGACCTGATCCACATCATCATTTTTGGGGCAAAGAATGGCATGTGATGCTGCTGTATGAATGCTTTCATTGTCATTGACATCAATTACAATGTTTTCACCAAAAATGTCAAATATTAGTGAACCTGTGCAAATCATATCTTCAGGGATTTCTATAACATCATCTCCAAGGTTATAAGAATTGGTCAATTGTCCATTTCCCAGCTGAAGTATCCAATTGCTGTATTCTGGATCAACAGAGCGCATGTTGTCAAGTAGTGGCAAATTGAGTGAAAATCTGCCATTGTCTGGAATATTTAATGCAGCTCTCTACGATATCAGTTCGTGTTCCATGAGGAATAATAGGAAGACACTGACGAAAGTCTCCTCCCAGAACAATGACTTTCCCTCCAAAGGGTGTTTTATTTTTCTTCGAGATATCTTTGGTCATAACATCCTTTTAATAGTTGGTCAATGACATGCAGTGCGAATTTGGATAGCATAGTGGATTCATCAATAATGAAAAGTTTAGTACTCTTCAAATGGTGTGCAGCATCAGTATCATTTTGATTCTTGACACAGACGTTTCATTGATTGGAATAGGTATCCCGTAAAGTGAATGGATGGTTCTTCCTCCTTCCAATAAGTTGGCTGCAATCCCAGTACTGGCAGCAGGTGACACAGTTTCTCCTTCTCCTCTTATTTGACGAATTAACAAATCATACAAAATATGTTTTCCCACTGCCACCTGGGCCATCAATGAAAAGCACTTAGCTTGCTGACTTGTATCCTGTAATGCTTCATTTATGGCATTATAGGCCAAAATTTTGTTGTTGATTTAAAGTTTCTTTCATTTCTTGGGCTCTTCTAAACTCCTCCTCTTTGTCGTATTGTGGTTGTAGTTGTTGTTTTCTTTTGGGGCGTGGTAGATTAAAACCCGTAAAGCTTTTGCCATGAAATTTTAACACATTTTGAACATCTGTCATTGCATAGCCTTCACAATGCTCACAGTCCTCATTGTTAGGGTGATATGCACGGCAGTAGTCTTCAATAAAATCTTTTTTAAATTCTTGCAAAAACTCCAATGGATGAGCAGGAGGACCAAAGATACATATGTAAGCAAACATATCCCGAAGCTGTGCAGGCATGTTTAAAAACACAGCCATCCAGTAAGGTATTTCGCCAAACACTGTCATCCAAAAAGTAATCCAAGGGCTATTGCTGCCTGTTTAAAAGTTGGGTACTCGACTTCATTAATGGTCTTAATGTGCTCAAAACTTGTTGCTCCTTTTACATGTAGTAACAACAACCGTAAATAGTAGCGTTCTTCATCTTTCATACTGACCGTATACATTCTTCCAATGACTGTTGTTCCACGTTTTCTGCCTAATTTCCCATGCACCAGCTTTCCAGACATAGTGCTCAGGAATTTGGCGGTAGAAGTATTCATGAGCACGTGGGTCATTCTCATTCAGTTTCAAGTAGGCCATAAGAGTTGATTTTTTATGTGTCATGGCAGCAATGTTCTCAACAGAAGCATCTTCATGAAAATAAAGGGGTTGTGACTGTGGCAGATGTACGGCAAGGCGAACAATGCTGTGTGATTGTTTATGCATTGGATAGGCAAAAATTCTCCAAGCTGCCTCCGGTGCACTGACGTATCTTGAGTCCATAAATTGGTGAGGTTCATCATGTTGTATGTTTGTTTGAGAAATTTCCAGATTGGCTTTATCATGCCCTTGTAAACATATTTGAATAGATACTTGACACTTTGAATGGATGCACAGATTTCCACATTTATATGACACTTATACTTTAATAGTAAGAAAGGGTTATAGGGAACAACCCAAGAATTATCAACCATGTGAGAACGTTGTGTAAATGAAGGTCCTGCATTGCGTTGATAAGTTGGGTAGGCATCGGTGTGGTATTACAGTTTTTTTTGGGAAATCTTTTGGGAATCCTTTTTTACACTTTCCAATATCCATACATGGAGAATTGGGGTTCAATTGTCCACAGGGCCCATGAATCATATGTTGCATCACAATTTGATGGAGCACAGGATACTCGGATGGGTCAGGAATTTCTGCCCAAACAGTACGATCGACATCTACCTCAGTGCGTAATTTGGAATTGCTATCCAGAATAACCAAAATGTGAGCATGTGGTAGTCCTCGCTTTTGGAATTCTATCACATGAATCATTGCACAAATCTTGCCAAATAATCCACTGTTTATATCTTTTAATAGGGCTTCTAATTTTATTTTGAAGACACGGGCGACTAAATCCGGTCTGTGTTCCACCCTCTGCCATGGTTCTAAATTATGGATAATCTCGCTCCATTTGGGATTACAGATCATTTGTTTATAAAAAGATCTGGCCGTCCAAATTTTGTAACAATAGCCATGGCATCTTGATACCTCTGCTGCATGTTTCTGGGACTGCCTTCAAATGACGATGGTAAAATGACCGTCTTGCCAATAGGAATTCCTTTTTCAAAAGATTTTCTTTGCAGATGTTCTGTAGTACGCAATAGTCTTCCACTTTTAAGTCTTTTTGATGTTGACGTATAAAATTTAAGCGATTAGCCTCAATTTTTTATACGCATCTACTAAATACTGTTGCGTTAGTTTTCCACCATTTAAAATAGGATTGAACCCAGGACGTACAGATAGCAAATAACAGTAATACTGCAATTGTGTAATTCTCCGTGGATTTTCACCTTGATGCTTCAGTCCCTCATGCCAGCCTTGTTCACCATGCGGAAAAAAATAACGGATACAGTAAAGCATCCAAATTACTGTGGAGAATACTAACTTGCTGTGTTTTTGGAGCTAAAGGATTGTTTGGGTCAGGTTTGAGATGAATTAAAATGTCTCTATTGAAAGGCGGCTCTCCATCAGCATTTTCAAAGACCACAGCAACTTCATTAACAATTGGCTTATTATAACGTCTGGGTCTTGTTCTCGATCCTGTTTAAGAGCCATGATGATATTAGGCATGACAGTACCATTTTCAATTGCCTTCTCCTGTTCCTCTTGTTCAACAAAACGTAACATTTTGTATGCGGAAACAAAAGGATTAATGCGATCTAATAAGTTAGCAATGAGCCGCATCAATTTAGGATGACATTTCTTATTTTCATCACACTGTAAACGTTGGTCATTAGCAGTGGCAGTATCTAAAATGTAGAGTTGGGCATAAGCAGGAGCTTGATCTGGAGCAGGATGTAGTGTTCCAGTACGGTGATAAATTTGGCCATGAATCCGGAAGCAATAAGGGCCATGTCCAGGTGGGGAGCAATACTTGCACCCATAGAAGCAAAACCAAATGAACTATTAATACTTCTGATGTTATCCATCATATTCCGACTGTATGGACTCTGACCTTTAAGAATACATTTCCAACATCTCTGGATACTGAGGTAACGGAACCTTGACCTTCCCTTGTGACAACAGAGAGTATACTGTTTATCCGATGGCATCTCATCCCATGAAATGTCGAGCTTCACAATGCTTACATATGAATATCATAGAGCCACAGGTATGTTCCACAATGCCAAAATCACTATCTGTAAATCCAGGTGGATATGAAGAGGGGGGTGTAGGTAGGTAATACGATTTTCTTTCTGCAAACCGACATAGATGAGACGTTGAAGTAATAAAGCAGAAAAAGAGTCAGGATCCACTTGTGTAACAGTAGAAGACGTCTTTTTGCGGTGTTGACGACGGGAGGGCACCACTTTTACGTAAGCGGCTCTGTTTGGATAGTGAAGACTCCTGAGCAATTTGTGCCTCCAAAGGAGTTTGTTGTTGTTCAAGGCGAAAACGTTTTGTGCGTGACGTCTCCCTCAGCACAATGTTTACGCTTTGCTGTTGCTTTACGCGGTGATGAAACTTGAGGAATTGTGCTCCTTTCATCCGGTGAACTGCTAGAAAGAGCTAGAGAAAAACTGTAGTACTGGTGAGCTTACAGTTGGATCAGCAGACTGTAGTACTGATGAGGTTACTGTTTGATCAGCACACTGAGTTACATCAGCAGAGTATTGTACAGGTGAGCTTGTAGTTTGATCAGCAGACTGTTGTACTGAGGAAGTTACTGTCTGATCAGCAGAGTGATGTACTGGGGGTTGTCGCTTTTTTTTTTGACGCCGTTGATGTAGCTTCTGAGCATTTTTGGCCAACCGTAGTTGTTTTTGTTCCAGCGACTCCGTTGCAATGCGTTGCTTATACTCAGCTTTAGACTTATCCAAACGACATTGTCGCTCTTCTTCAGTTTCTTTAGCACGTGTCTTACGCATCCATGCGGCTTTGTACCCGCCAACATCCTTGCTAGTATCCTTTGAAGTCATGTTAGAACATACAAAGTAATACTATGCTTGGAGATGTATAGGTTTCGCAAAGAGCTTTTACAAAAGCTTTTTGGGAGAAAAGAATTCTTGAAAAGTTTTAGAATAATTATTAAGGAAAATAATAAGTTCCAGATAGACAATGAACATATTTAAATATCATGTTTTGTATGTCCTTATAATGTACCCTAACAACGTATTAAATATATAAACATGTTTTTAATATAAAAATTTTACTTTAATCTCTAATAAAAAAAATATAATATTTTCATATGATTTGCCACACATTATTAGAAAACTAAGTTGATTTATTATAGAATTTCTTGTTTTTAGGACAGGGGTGGGGAACTCCAGTCTCGAGGCGCAATCAGTGCAGTTTTCACGATTCCTTATATGCAATGCAATATTATTATCACTGTACAAAACAGGAATCTGAAACCTGCACTGATGCGCCTCGAGGACTGTCCACCTGTTTAGAGATTCATCAATCTAAAAACAATACCTCCAAACAATCCAAAGATTTTTGTATGACAATGCAGAATGCACTAAATTCTACAACATAATCATATCTGCTGTCTTTTCAGCGTGCATTATACCAATCCATAATGTGGATGAAAAGATAGTGCAAACTGTTTCTCATCAATGTCTTGTGGTTAGCATTGATCAGTATGATCAGATGCTAAGAACAAAAAAGTACCAGGATAGCGAGACCTTACTATCTTGCAGGAACCTAGAGCCACCACAGTATATAGATCTTTAATACTGATAATACTGTCATTGCTGAATATCTGAAATTTGCAGTGTTCACGACTTTTGACAATCATAATATATATGGCATGAAGTACTGCAGGTCTTATTAACCTTCCACATACAAATAACACTTAAAATTTACAGAATAAATCTAAGAAAAAAAATAAGTCTTAATTTTACATAGTTGTTTCACCTGCCAAAGGTGAAGTCACTAGTCCAAACTTTTTTGTTCGTGGTATTTTGGTTAAATATTTAGCAGTAATTCTTTAGTAGTTTTGTTGAAATATTGATAAATGTAGACTTGTAAGTGAAAGATGCTTTGAAAGCTTCAGACACATAACTAAATAATATTTTTGTGCATACATTTCCTTAAGCATAAGTCTGTATTGATGTATGTAAACATAAGCACTTAAAACAATTAAATGGATTTATTGTTGTTTGTATACAATAATTAAAGTTTAAGCTTAATATCCAATAAAGCAGAAAGTAACTATATATCAGATATGGAATCATCATCTGGACCAAAATGGCTCTAAAACTAGATTATTTTGATTAATATACATAATTATAAGTTATATAATATATAATTTTTTTAGATTTAATCAGGATCAATTAGACCATTTGACACATGTAATTGGTACTGTATGTATTACACATTTTATGTAATATATATAATTATTCATTCATTTATGCTGCAATGATTATAATCACCTTCAATACTTTCAACTATTATCTTCCATGATTTAGATAAAAAGTTTCCATTTTTCAGGTAATCTTAGAAAAAAAATTAGTTGTCTATTTTCCTATTTATTACCTATTCATACATTTTAGTTCTTGTTTTTTTCTTAGCATTATTGTTCCCTTTTAATAAAATTTGTTGTATTTATCTGTGTAAATAGCTTTTTACATACAGTCATGCCAAAATTTGCACCTTGAATTGTCAAAAAATGAAGTATTCTCCAAAATTATGCCATTACATGTGTTTTGTTATATACATAATTATTTCCTTGTTTCATTGAAAACACACAAAAAATACACAGTGAAAAAGGCAAATTGACATATTTTTTTAGACTATTAAGATGCATCGGACCACAAAAACGCACCCAGGTTTTAGATAGAGAAAAGAAAAGAAAATTGAACAACAAAAATGGTTGTGAGCACTGTATGGAGGTACCTGACATGGTAATGTCAACAATTTTTTACTAATAGCCCATCTGAGGTTCCTCCATTAATATGTCTATAACTTGGTGTGTTCCATCTTTGATATAATTTTCCAACCTGTAATTATCCTCCATCCTGTATTTGTCCCCATGCCGTATATATCTCAACGTATAGTCCATCCTGAATATATATAATCACTTATCCTTTATGTATGTATGATCCCTCTTCCTTATGTATGAACCTCAGCCTAGTATATATGATCCCTCATTTTGATAAATAATGATCTCACATTCTGAATATTGTCACCCATTAACCTAGATTAATATTATCTATCACCTGTAATGCCCTTATCCTGGATATATGATCCCCAACTGATATAGGCTCCCATCTAGTAGATATGACCTCTGTCCTGGTATATGTCCCTCATCTGGTATATAGTCCCATCCTAATATTGTCCCTCCATCTAGGTATACACTTTTTTGATGTACATTATATAGCCCTATCTGAATATGGCCCATCACTGCGCACACATTAAAATACATAAACGATTACACCACCGTCCATCCACTCAGCTAAGCAAGGTCCTCTTCCATGCCAGCAGTGACATCACTGTTATGCACTGCGTCCCACACCATCACGCGAGCATCAAAAGGACGTGGCAATGACGGTGAGTATAATCATTCCATTACTGCCAAGATATTCACTGTATCCATCCTGGGATGATGTCGTGAAGCAGTGAATACACAGTCGTGGCCAAAAGTATTTGAGAATGCACCAAAATTATTACTTTCACATGATCGCTCCTTGGTTTTATTGTGTTATACTGATGTTTATATCACATACAGAATATAATTCATCATATTATGGTACCATAAGGTTATATAATTGAATGATTAATGCAGCAATCAATTATTGCAGTTATGACCATCTTTTCTTGAATGACCTCTCAATTTCCCTGGCATGTCTCAATCAACTTTGACAAATCCTGATGATAGCATCCATTCTGCATAATCAATGCTTGCATTTGGCACATTTTTGGTTTTTTATGTCACCGTCTCTTGATGATTGACCATAAGTTCTCATGGGTTAAGACTGGGAGTTTCCAGGCCATGGACCAAAATCTCTATGTTTGTTCCCTGACCCATTTATTATCACTTGCTTTATGCAAGGTGTTCATCATGCTGGAAAAGCATTGTTGGCCCAAACTAGCTCTTGGAACGTTGGGAGAATTGACTCTGGAGGACACTCTGGTACCATTCTTTATTCAAGCGTTTTTTAGGCAGACTTGAAGTGACATTCCCTTGTGCTGAGAAGCAACCCCACACATGAATGGTATTCAGATGCTTTACAGTGGCATCAACAAGACTGGTGGATAGCGCTCACCTCTTCTATCTCCAAATAACTGTTTTCCAGATGTCCAAACAATCGAAAAGGTATTCATCAAGAAAATGACTTTACCCAGTCCTCAGCAGTCACTCCTTGTACTTTGCAGAATATAGTCGGTCCTGATGTTATTTACCATTAATAGCATAAATATTACCATTAATACCATAATTTTGCATTAATAGCATAATTAGCATTAATACCATAATTAGCATTAATACCATAATTATTAGCATTAATACCATAATTATTAGCATTAATAGCATAATTATTAGCATTAATAGCATAAATTATTACCATTAATAGAATAATTATTACCATTAATAGAATAATTTTTTAGCATTAATGCATAATTATTTACCATTAATACCATAATTATTACCATTAAATAGCATAATTATTACCATTAATAGCATAATTATTACATTAATACCATAATTATTACCATTAATACCATAAATTATTACCATTAATAGCATAATTAGCATTAATAGCATAATTAGCATTAATACCATAATTATTAGCATTAATACCATAATTATTGGCATTAATACCATAATTATTGGCATTAATAGCATAATTATTACCATTAAAAGCATAATTATTACCATTAATAGCATAATTATTAGCATTAATAGCATAAATATTACCATTAAATAGCATAATCATTAGCATTAATACCATAATTATTAGCATTAATAGCATAATTACCATTAATAGCATAATTATTAGCATTAATAGCATAATTATTAACATTATAAACATAATTATTATGTGCATACATAATACCAATACCATAAATATCAAAACCATCATCAAAACCATCATCAAAACCATCATCAATAGCATCATCAATAGCATCATCAATAGCATCATCAATAACAATAATAGTAGCATTAATAGCATAATTATTACCATTTAATAGCATAAATATTCCATTAATACCATAAATTAGCATTTAATAGCATAATTAGCATTAATAGCATAACTAGCATTAATACCATAATTATTAGTATTAATACCATAATTATTAGCATTAATAGCATAATTTTAGCATTAATAGCATAATTATTACCATTAATAGCATAATTATTAGCATTAATAGCATAAATATTACCATTAATAGAATAATTATTACCATTAATAGAATAATTATTAGCATTAATAGCATAATTATTACCATTTATACCATAATTATTACCATTAATAGCATAAATTATTACCATTAATAGCCTAATTATTAGCATTAATAGCATAATTATTACCATTAATAGCATAATTATTACCATTAATAGCATAATTATTATTAATAGCATAATTATTACCATTAATAGCATAATTAAATTTCCAATTAATAGCATAAATATTACCATTAATAGCATACATATTAGGATTAATAGCATTATTATTAACAGTAATATTAGTATTATTTTTTTTTTTTAATTATTTTTGTATTTTTTTTTTTTAATTTTTAAATTTTTTTTGTATTATTAAATTATTTTTTTATTTTAAATTTTTTTTTTTTTTAATTATTATTTTTATTTAATTATTTATTATTTTTTTATTTATTTTTTTTATTATTTTTTAATTATTTTTAAATCATTATTTTTATTATTTAATTTATTTATTTTTTTACTTGCGAGTGAGACAGTTCTCATTGCGGTCCGCCTTTTTTTTCCCATTGACATACATTACCGGTGTGTCGGCGATTTTATGGCCGGCCACCTGGTTCTATTCGTCGGCCCTAAAATCGCGGACACACCGCTAATGCATCTCTATGGGCAGTCAGCTCGAATTCTGATTGGTCGGCGTTCAATGCGAAATCGGGCTGACTGCCCATAGAGATGCATTAGCGGTGTGTCCGCGATTTTAAGGCCGAGAAATAGAACCAGGGGGCCGGCCATAAATCGCCGACACACCGGTAATGTATGTCAATGGGAAAAAAAAGGCGGACCGCAATGAGAACTGTGTCTCACTCGCAAGTAAAAAAATAAATAAATTAAATAATAAAAATAATGATTTAAAAATAATTAAAAAATAATAAAAAAAATTAATAAAAAATAATAAATAATTAAATAAAAATAATAATTAAAAAAAAAAAAAAAAGGCGGACCGGAATGAGAACTGTGTCGCAGTCTGACTTTAAAAAAAATAAATAAATTAATAATAAAAAAAAATGATTTAAAAATAATTTAAAAAAATATTAAAAAAAGAGGGGCTCTTCTGATTGGCTGAGGGCAGTATACAGCGACCAATCGAAGAGGAAGAGGACGTCGGAGGTGGAAAGTTAGCGAAAAGAAGACAGAAGATCCCCGGGGCCGGACGAAGAGGCGGAGATGGCGGAAAGAAGAGAGAAGACCCCCGGGGGCCGGAGGAAGAGGACGCCTGGCCGGACGGACGATCAGATGACTTGAAGGCATGTAAGTGATCGACGGGGACGTTAGGTTAGGGGACGGCGGGGGCTTCGGGTGTTTGGGCCTTAGGTGACAGCGACGTTAGGTTAGGGGACGGCGGGGGCTTGGGTGTAGGGCCTTAGGTGACAGCGGCGTTAGGTTAGGGACGGCGGGGGCTTCGGGTGTAGGGCCTTAGGTGACAGCGGCGTTAGGTTAAGGGACGGCGGGGGCTTCGGGTGTAGGGCCTTAGGTGACAGCGGCGTTAGGTTAGGGGACGGCGGGGGGGTTAGGGTTTAGAACTTTAGCGAGAGGGGCAGGGGACAGCGGCGGGAGCGGGTGTGCGGACATGGCGGCGGCGGCGGGTGTGCGGACATGGCGGCGGCGGGTGTGCGGACATGGCGGCGGCGGAGTGTGCGGACATGGCGGCGGCGGGTGTGCGGACATGGCGGCGGCGGGTGTGCGGACATGGCGGCGGGTGTTTCGGACATGGCGGCGGCGACGGCGGCGGCGTGTGCGGACATGGCGGCGGGTGTGGGGGACATGGCGGCGGGTGTGCGGACATGGGCGGCGGGGTGTGCGGACATGGCGGCGGGTGTGCGGACATGGCGGCGGGTGTGCGGACATGGCGGCGGGTTTTACGGACATGGCGGCGGTGTGCGGACATGGCGACGGCGGCGGATGTGCGGACATGGCGGCGACGGCGGCGGGTGTGCGGACATGGCGGCGGTGTGTGCGGACATGGCGGCGGCGACGGCGGCGGGTGTGCGGACATGGCGGCGGCGGCGGCGGGTGTGCGGCGGACATGGCGGCGGCGGCGGGTGTGCGGACATGGCGGCGGCGGGTGTGCGGACATGGCGGCGGCGGGTGTGCGGACATGGCGGCGGCGGTGGCGGCGGCGGCGGGTGTGCGGACATGGCGGGGGGCGGCGGGTGTGCGGACATGGCGGCGGCGGGTGTGCGGACATGGCGGCGGGTGTGCGGACATGGCGGCGGCGGCGGCGGGGTGTGCGGACATGGCGGCGGCGGGTGTGCGGACATGGCGGCGGCGGGTGTGCGGACATGGCGGCGGCGGGTGTGCGGACATGGCGGCGGCGGTGGCGGCGGCGGGTGTGCGGAATGGCGGCGGCGGCGGGTGTGCGGACAAAGGCGGCGGGTGTGCGGACATGGCGGCGGCGGGTGTGCGGACATGGCGGCCGGGGGGCGGGGTGTGCGGGACATGGCGGCGGCAGGTGTGCGGACATGGCGGCGGGTGTGCGGCCATGGCGGCGGCGGCGGGTGTGCGGACATGGCGGCGGCGGCGGGTGTGCGGACATGGGGGAGCGAGTTGCGGCTCAGGCAGCGACTCGCTCCATGGTCCCGGGAGTAGCTATTGGCGGGGGGCTGGGGAGCAGCAGCGGCGGGCGGCGGGAGCGGTGCTTTGAGGGCTGGGGAGCGGCGGCGGTAGTGGTAGTGAGTGGGCTGGGGAGCGGTAGAAAAGGTAAAAGAAAAGAAAATAAAGAAAGGTTTTAGCTCTAAAAGGATATCTTAGCTGTAGGGTAGTAGCGGTCGTCTTGAAGCTTGCTTCGGTAAATCCAGAAGCGAGTCTTCTTGCGGCCTCGGTATCCGACAGTCCGTCTTCGAGGTAGCGGGTAGGCGAAATGATTTGTGATTTCAAATTTCGCGCCTTATAAACTGGGCTGTGAAATTTGAAACCACAAAATGGCGGGGGGGGCGTAAAGTGAGTGCTGATTTGGCGTTTGAAAGCACAAAAAGCGGGGGGGGGCGTAACGTGAGTGCTGATTGGGCGTTGATGGACTCTCTTTCCAAAGAGTCTCCATTCAGGTCCGCCTTTTTTTTTTTTTTTTTAATTATTATTTTTATTTAATTATTTATTATTGTTTTTTTTTTGTTGTTTATTATTTTTTAATTATTTTTAAATAATTTTTTTTTATTATTTAATTTATTTTTTTTTTTAAAATCAGACTGAGACACAGTTCTCATTCCGGTCCGCCTTTTTTTTTTTTTTAATTATTATTTTTATTTAATTATTTATTATTTTTTATTAATTTTTTTTATTATTTTTAAATTATTTTTAAATCATTATTTTTATTATTTAATTTATTTATTTTTTTTAAGTCAGACTGAGAAAACAGTTCTCATTGCGGTCCGCCTTTTTTTTTTTTTTTTAATTATTATTTTTATTTAATTATTTATTATTTTTTATTAATTTTTTTTATTATTTTTTAATTATTTTTAAATCATTATTTTTATTATTTAATTTATTTATTTTTTTACTTGCGACAGTGAGACACAGTTCTCATTCCGGTCCGCCTTTTTTTTTCCCATTGACATACATTAGCGGTGTGTCGGCGATTTTATGGCCGTCCACCTGGTTCTATGTGTCGGGCCCTAAAATCGCGGACACACCGCTAATGCATCTCTATGGGCAGTCACAGCTCGAATTCTGATTGGTCGGCGTTCAATCCGAAATCGAGCTGACTGCCCATAGAGATGCATTAGCGGTGTGTCCGCGATTTTAGGGCCGACAAATAGAACCAGGTGGACGGCCATAAAAATCGCCGACACACCGCTAATGTATGTCAATGGGAAAAAAAAAGGCGGACCGGAATGAGAAACTGTGTCTCACTGTCGCAAGTAAAAAAATAAATAAATTAAATAATAAAAATAATGATTTAAAAATAATTAAAAAATAATAAAAAAAATTAATAAAAAATAATAATAAATTAAATAAAAATAATAATTAAAAAAAAAAAAAAGGCGGACCGGAATGAGAACTGTGTCTCAGTCTGACTTAAAAAAAATAAATAAATTAAAATAATAAAAATAATGATTTAAAAATAATTTTAAAATAATAAAAAAAATAAATAAAAATAATAAATAATTAAATAAAAATAATTAATTAAAAAAAAAAAAAAAGGCGGACCGGAATGAGAACTGTGTTCAGTTGACTTTAAAAAAATTATTTTTATTTAATTATTTATTATTTTTTATTTATTTTTTTTATTAATTTTTAATTATTTTTAAATCATTATTTTTAATATTTAATTTATTTTATTTTTTTTAAGTCAGACTGAGACACAGTTCTCATTCCGGTCCGCCTTTTTTTATTTTTTTAATTATTATTTTTATTTAATTATTTATTATTTTTTATTAATTTCTTTTATTAATTTTTAATTATTTTTAAATCATTATTTTTATTATTTAATTTATTTATTTTTTTTAAGTCAGACTGAGACGCAGTTCTCATTCCGGTCGCCTTTTTTTTTTTTTTAATTATTATTTTTATTTAATTATTTATTATTTTTTATTATTTTTTTTTATTATTTTTTTAATTATTTTTAAATCATTATTTTTATTATTTAATTTATTTATTTTTTTACTTGCGACAGTGAGACACAGTTCTCATTGCGGTCCGCCTTTTTTTTTCCCATTGACATACATTAGCGGTGTATCGGCGATTTTATGGCCGGCCACCTGGTTCTATGTGTCGGACCTAAAAAATTTCGGACACAAACCGCTAATGCATCTCTATGGGCAGTCACAGCTCGAATTCTGATTGGTCGGCGTTCAATCCGAAATCGAGCTGACTGCCCATAGAGATGCTTAGCGGTGTGTCCGCGATTTTAGGGCCGACAAATAGAACCAGGTGGACGGCCATAAAATCGCCGACACACGCTAATGTATGTCAATGGGAAAAAAAAAAAAGCGGACCGGAATGAGAACTGTGTCTCACTGTCGCAAGTAAAAAATAAATAAATTAAATAATAAAAATAATGATTTAAAAATAATTAAAAAATAATAAAAAAAAATAATAAAAAATAATAAATAATTAAATAAAAATAATAATTTAAAAAAAAAAAAAGGCGGACCGGAATGAGAACTGCGTCTCAGTCTGACTTAAAAAAAATAAATAAATTAAATAATAAAAATAATGATTTAAAAATATTTAAAAAAGAATAAAATAAATAAATAAAAAATAATAAATAATTAAATAAAAATAATAATTTAAAAAAAAAAAAAAGGCGGACCTGAATGAGAACTGCGTCTCAGTTTTGAGGGGCTCTTCTGATTGGCTGAGGGGAGTATACCGCGACCAATCAGAAGAGGGCCTCAGATCTCATTGAGGTAGAATGGCGGATTTTTCGTCCATTCTATCTTAATGAGAAGGAAGAGGAGTCGGAGCTGGAAGTTGGCGAAAAGAAGACAGAAGATCCCCGGGGCGGACGAAGAGGCGGAGATGGCGGAAGGAAGAGAGAAGACCCCGAGGCAGGAGGAAGAGGACGCCTGGCCGGACGGACGATCAGATGACTTGAAGGCATGTAAGTGAAAGACGGGGACGTTAGGTTAGGGGACGGCGGGGGCTTCGGGTGTAGGCCTTAGGTGACAGCGGCGTTAGGTTAGGGGACTGCGGGGGCTTAGGGTGTAGGGCGGAAATAGGGCGACGGGCTGTGCGGACATAGGGCGGCGGGCTGTGCGGACATAGGGCGGCGGGTGTGCGGACATAGGGCGGCGGCTGTGCGGACATAGGGCGGCGGGCTGTGCGGACATAGGGCGGCGGGCTGTGCGGACATTTGGGCGGCGGGCTGTGCGGACATAGGGCGGCGGGCTGTGCGGACATAGGGCGGCGGGCTGTGCGGATATAGGGCGGCGGGCTGTGCGGACATAGGGCGGCGGGCTGTGCGGACATAGGGCGGCGGGCTGTGCGGACATAGGGCGGCGGGCTGTGCGGACATAGGGCGGCGGGCTGTGCGGACATAGGGCGGCGGGCTGTGCGGACATAGGGCGGCGGGCTGTGCGGACATAGGGCGGGGGGCTGTGCGGACATAGGGCGGCGGGCTGTGCGGACATAGGGCGGCGGCTGTGCGGACATAGGGCGGCGGGCTGTGCGGACATAGGGCGGCGGGCTGTGCGGACATAGGGCGGCGGGCTGTGCGGAACATAGGGCGGCGGGCTGTGCGGACATAGAGCGGCGGGCTGTGCGGACATAGGGCGGCGGGCTGTGCGGACATAGAGCGGCGGCTGTGCGGACATAGGGCGGCGGGCTGTGCGGACATAGGCGGCGGGCTGTGCGGACATAGGGCGGCGGGCTGTGCGGACATGGGGGGGGGGTGGCGAATTGTGGGTAGCGGGGAGCATGGTCCCCGGGTAGCGATTTGCGGCTCAGGCAGCGACTCGCAATGGCCTCGCGGCCATTGCTCGCGCTACCTGAGCGGTAAATCGCTAAGGTTGTAGCGTGCCTGTGGATCGATTTTGGGCCAGCGGCTCGCAATGGCCACTTCGCGGCCATTGCTCGCCCTGGGCCAGCGACTCGCAATGGCCTCGCGGCCATTGCTCGCGCAGCATTGGGCGCTTCGCGCCCAATGTTTTAAATTCGTATCCACATGACGACATCGGAAAGTGCGCGTGAAGGGGCGCTTTTCCGATTCGCGATTATATAATAGATGATCCCTCTTCTGGTATGTATGAACACCCAGCCTAGTATATATGATCCCTCATTTTGATAAATATGATCTCACATTCTGGAATATGTCCCCCAAACCAATTATATATTATCTATCATCCTTGTATATGGCCCTTATCCTGGAATATATGATCCCCATCCTGATATATGGCTCCCATCCTAGTATATATGACCTCTGTCCTGGTATATGTCCCTCATCCTGGTATATGGTCCCATCCTAATATGTGTCCCTCCATCTAGGTATACAGCCTTTTTTGATGTACATTATATGGCCCCCTATCCTGGAATATGGCCCCCATCACTGCGCACACATAAAAACATAAACGATTACACCACCGTCCATCCACTCCGCTAGAGCGCAAGGTCCTCTTCTCATGCCAGCAGCTGACATCACTGTATGCACTGCATCCCACACGCCATCAGCTGCGAGCATCAGAAGAGGACGTGGCAAATGACGGTGAGTATAATCATCCATTGCTGCCAAAATATTCACTGCTTCCATTCCTGGGATGATGTGCGTGGGAAGCAGTGAATACACAGTCGTGGCCAAAAGTTTTGAGAATGGCACCAAAATTATATTTTCACATGATCTGCTGCCCTCTGGTTTTTATTTGTGTTTGTCTGATGTTTTTTATCACATACAGAAATATAATTGCAATCATATTATGAGTACCAAAAGGTTATATTGACAGTTAGAATGAGTTAATGCAGCAAGTCAATATTTGTAGTGTTAACCCTTCTTCTTCAGGACCTCTGCAATTCTCCCTGGCATGCTCTCAATCAACTTCTGGACCAAATCCTGACTGATAGCAGTCCATTCTTGCATAATCAATGCTTGCATTTTGGCAGAATTTGTTGGTTTTTGTTTGTCCACCCGTCTCTTGATGATTGACCATAAGTTCTCAATGGGATTAAGATCTGGGGAGTTTCCAGGCCATGGACCCAAAATCTCTATGTTTTGTTCCCTGACCCATTTAGTTATCACCTTTGCTTTATGGCAAGGTGTTCCATCATGCTGGAAAAGGCATTGTTGGGCGCCAAACTGCTCTTGGACGGTTGGGAGAAGTTGCTCCTGGAGGACACTCTGGTACCATTCTTTATTCATGGCTGTGTTTTTAGGCAAGACTGTGAGTGAGCCGATTCCCTTGGCTGAGAAGCAACCCCACACATGAATGGTTTCAGGATGCTTTACAGTTGGCATGAGACAAGACTGGTGGTAGCGCTCACCTCTTCTTCTCCAAATAAGCTGTTTTCCAGATGTCCCAAACAATCGAAAAGGGTATTCATCAGAGAAAATGACTTTACCCCAGTCCTCAGCAGTCCACTCCTTGTACCTTTTGCAGAATATCAGTCGGTCCCTGATGTTTTTTCTGGAGAGAAGTGGCTTCTTTGCTGCCCTCCTTGATACCAGGCCTTGCTCAAAGAGTCTCCGCCTTACAGTGCGTGCAGAAGCACTCACACCAGCCTGCTGCCATTCCTGAGCAAGCTCAGCATTGCTGGTAGTCCGATCCCGCAGCTGAAACAGTTTCAAGATACGGTCCTGGCGCTTGCTGGTCTTTCTTGGGCACCCTGGAGCCTTTTTGACAACAATGGAAGCTCTCTCCTTGAAGTTCTTGATGATGCGATAGATTGTTGACTGAGGTGCAATCTTTCTAGCTGTGATACTCTTCCCTGTTAGGCCATTTTTGTGCAGTGCAATGATGGCTGCACATGTTTCTTTAGAGATAACCATGGTTAACTGAAGAGAAACAATGATACCAAGCACCAGCCTCCTTTTAAAGTGTCCAGTGGTGTCATTCTTACTTAATCATGACTGATTGATTGCCAGCCCTGTCCTCATCAACACCCACACCTGTGTTAATGGAACAATCACTAAAACAATGTTAGCTGCTCCTTTTAAGGCAAGACTGCAATGATGTTGAAATGTGTTTTGGGTGTTAAACTTCATTTTCTAAGCAAATATTGACTTAGCAAGTAATTGCTGTTAAGCTGATCACTCTTTATGACATTCTGGAGTATATGCAAAGAGCCATTAGAAAAACTGAAGCAGTAGACTTTGTTAAAATTAATATTTGTATCATTCTCAAAACTTTTGGCCATGACTGTACACTTTCTTTAATAGTGGGACACGCGATCACCCATGGCTGCAGCAGCGGCAGGTGATCACGTGTGCTCGCTGTTTAAGAAAATTCAATATGCGCTGCTCCCCTCTGCCTATCATCCCATCCACCCTCACTTTCCCTCCTCGTTTTGGGGGAAAAAAGTGCATCCTATAGTCCGAAAAACACAATAATTTCACACAAAACTCCAGAAGTAGACTGGACAAATTTGTTGACACCCTCAACTTAATATTTGATTTCTCCTTCGCATCATTGGAGGACACAGGACCATGGTGTATGCTTTTCTGCCACTAAGAGGCAACACTAAGTACAGAAAAAAGTTAAGCCCTCCTTCCTGCAGTATACACCCGTCCGTGGGCGTAGCTAGTCAGGTTTTGCTTAGTGTCGCAGGAGACACATGTGTGTCTGTAGCTCAGACCATATCTACCATTTTTATTCTTATTTTTAATTTTACTACTTAATTCTTATTTAACTTTTTATGATACGCCAAAGGCGCCGCGTCTACATAGAGCATGGAGGATCCCAAGGCAGTGCACTGCACCCTTGGAGGAGCTACGGATCCCCATAAAGGGTCTCCACTCTCACTACCCCAAGCCAGGCGGCCAGCCACTGTGCATACCCATCGCATCCCTCTGCCAGAGGGATGAAAGGGGGGCACAAGTGCAGCACCTCTCACCTCCTCCAACAAAGGAGCAGGTGATTGAGGCCACCAGCATGCCCAGCTACCGCACCAATCCATCCCCAAGGGATCCGGTGCAGCACCAACAGCGGCAGCCTGTACACACAGGGCACCACTGCCCCCTCCAGCTGCGGCGGCCCAAGGCCGGGACGCGCATCACCGGTAAGTTCAGGGCATGGGGCCGAAGCCTCTCCGCTGTGGAAAAGCAACGGACCCCTCAAGGGCCCTGCTCTCGCTGCGCACCCCCCCCCGGGGAAAAAAGCCAGAACCTACAAAGGGCTCTGCTCTCCTTACTCCCTCCCAGAGCCTCTGGCCACCTGCAGAGCATTCCCCACTACATCCCCCTGCACAACAGGGGGATGCAAGGAGCGCTCACGCCGCCACCTCTCACCCTCTCCAACCAAGGAGTTGGTGATTGAGGACACCCTGGGCACATTAGCACCGACCCAGCCCCAAGGGGTCCGGTGCTCAACTGCAGTGCAGCCTTCACAGCCCCCATCCTCAGCGTCCCACAGCAAGCTCCATGCTGGGACACGCACCACCAGTAAGTTCGGGGTGCGCATCCAAGGCATGGGGTGGCGGGACAACAGTCCGCTGTGGCAATGCAGTCTGCCAGCATCGCGGGCCCCAGCACCGCTCCCAGTAGCCACACAAATCTAGCCCCTGGTCTGAGCTCGCACATTGTCGCCGCTCTGCCCGCCGGTCATTGGCCGCGCATCTTGTGACCGCCCAGTGTCATAGGGGCAGGCACAATGATGCGGCGGGCATAGATTTCCGCGATTGGCAGCTGCTAGTGTCAATCGCGGCTACACATGCCCACTGCCAGGAGCTGGGCTAGTAAAAGGAAACGTGCCCCCCCTTAGGCAAGCAACCAACCACTTCAGGGCCACGCTGCATCGCCCCGCCCCAACCACGCCCCCATTTAGGCGTAAAACACACAAAGAACCCACACGTGGGGCACAGCAACAGCAGCAGGCTATAGACAAGTACAATGCTGCAACCTGACCCTCCCCTTCTCACCAACAAGGAAAGGCTGCACAAAGCCCACACTCCAACCCAGTAAGCTGTAATAAGTGTACTCAACTTAAAAATCATCCACCACACATCCCTCCTTTGCTGTGCCTCTGAAGCAGAAGCTCTTCAGCCCAGCAGCACAACATACTGCATGGCCAGTGTCAGCTCCCTGCCTTGAAAGCAAACCGCCTTGTACACGGCAGTACCCTGCTTTGCCGTAATCAGGTACACTATGACCAGTGGCATAACTTCAGGTCCAGAAGCCCCGATGCGAAAGCTCCAACGGGGCCCCCAATTATTGCAAATCTTTGATAGCATTAGTCTTTTTCAATAGGCCAAAGGGACTTTTGGGGCCCCCCAAGGCTACACTGCCTGGGTGTGATCACAACCCCTGCAACTATTGTAATTAAACCCCTGACTATGACAGACCCAAAACCACCAAAAGAAATAACAAAACAGCACAGGAAGCAAGACATCGGGCACCACCAGTCAGATTCCGCCCTCATGGAAACACGTATCGCAATTTTGCCTAAATTCCAAACCCTAGTGCCCCACTGAGCCTACCGCTAATACAGTACCCAGTGTGTTTAACACTCCCCCCTGGGCCTTGCACTGACAAAACGGGCCGACTCATTAGCCCAAAAGATGCAGTCGCTTTCCAGTGCACATATAGCCAGTGACAAGAAATGTCACCGCCCCCACTACGACAGGAAATGCTCCCAACCTGCTGACCGGAAGACGGACTCATACAGGTCCATCCCAGGGACGATCCCCTAACAAGTCTCTTATAAGTGTCACACCTCGCCCCTCGTTGCCCCGCTACCAGCCTGAGTCACCCTCCAAATAGAAACGCCCACAGCCAGGCTCACCCCCAGACTGTCAGACAACAGGCACCCCAGCAATTGTCGACAACCTCATCGAGGTCGTTAACAAAACACTACTAGTCAGTGACCACCAGGCCACCGCCCCAGTGTTCTTCACAAAGGCAAAACCCCCTCGTCGAGTCTTCTCTACTCACGTCGACTGTAAGAACATAACCCGGCGTCACGAGTACTGGCCAGACAAGCGCTTAGCAAGTCGCAGACCTAACAAAGCCAAGTATCCCTTTGCCGCAGGCCATCATAAACAACGGGCCAAGTCGCCAGCCGTCGACCCTCCAGCGTCGCGCCCAGCTAACAAAACAGTTCGTCTATCAAAGACCCTAACAACTGCCAATCGAACAGCCTGGCATGCACTGTATTTGGATCCTCAGCGCCGGCACCTCTTTACAAATCCACAGCCCCTCACAAGACAACTGACCTCAACCAACTCTAAATGGCCATGGAGTACCTCGTAGTACGTCCATAGACACAGCTAACTGTTCTGCGTTAGCAGCGGCGAACGCCATCTCAATGCGTTAAACCCTATGGATCAGACGGTGGCCTCTGCATCTAAAGGGTCCCTCATAAATCTACACTACCAAGGTGGTCGCCTATTAGGTGAAAAGCTTAACCAGCTCATTCCCAAAGCCATGGAGGGAGGAGGGAAGGCATATTTCTTCCCCAACAAAGGCTCAAGTGGTCCTGTTGCTACCCATAGCCGTAGTCACGACCACGCATCCCTCATGGGAAATCGGGATAGCTCTCATCGACTGTTAACACAGTCACAGTGCAGCCTACCCAAGGAAACGGGGATACCCCGATCTCATTCAAAACCAAGACAAACGACATATGTTGTTCGAGGCCACCAACTCTCTCCTCTGACCGGTGTCATAGTAACAGTACCAGAGACCTAATAGTTTAAAGACTTTCTACTCAAACCTGTTTGTTGTTACAAAAAATTATTACCAATAAGTCACGGCGGCCGTCATGACCATCCTCCACTCGTGGTCACGGGTCTTCCCGCCCATCTCCACGACCCGCCAATCAAGGACCCATCCTTCCAAACACCTTTCCAATGTGACCAAATAACAATGGACATACCCTCCCCCGGTGGCTCCTAAACCCAGACAAGCCGTCCCTGCCAAACTATAAACTTTCTAAGGATGAACTCAGACACTGCACAGGAGCTAGTCATACTTCCTCAAGATAAAGACAGCTATCCGCAAAGTAACTCACGCTCCTTGCATTAGTACTTCCCAATACATCCGCTTTAGCATGGAAGTCCTGGGAAAAATGGTAGTGGCAATGGAAACATCTCCCTATACTCAGCTACACATTCAAGCCTTACAACTGGCCCCACTCTCAGCCAGAAGTCCCTTCAGCCTCGACCGCAGACACCGCCTACCCACACAAGTCAAAAAGGCACTCACCCGGTGGACACGACCACCCTCTCTAACACAAGGGAAATCATTTCTCCCAGTCTAGTGACTACTTGCAACCAATAACACCAGCCTACTCAGCTAGGGGCCCGTCTATTGGCAATACACGGCCCAGGTTACAGACGATTCACTTAGCAATCCAATGCTTTCACCTTCTAGACGCCCAACCTCACTCGGGCAGGGTGAGCGTGGCGCAGTGGTAGCAGAAATCACTGAGTCAGCATTTCAATCAATAAACCATCAAAGCGACTTTTCAAATATCCTGTCAAATCCAATGATAGCCGCACAAGAGATTGGCCTCAGTTAAATGATCTCTACATCCAGAAGTTGTACTACCAACCCGTCGATGCTGGGAAACCCCCGACGTAGACCTCACGGTATCAAGAATAAACTCAAAGGTCCCGACCTTTGTAGTCAGGTTCCAGGACGCGCTAGCACTCAGAGCGGACGCGCTGGCCCTACCCTGGGCCAATTCCAACTCCCATACAAACTCTGGTTTTCATTTCAGAATGTTAAAAGGATTCTTCCGCCTTTTTGCTAAAGATTTTCGTGGAAGGGGTGCAAAACTAAGTTCGGGACACTTTTTGCATGCCCAAGGGTACTGGGGCTCAACCTTTTCCCCACTGCCGCTGAACCTGTAGGTGATCAAGAAGATCAAAGCAAAAGAGGGTCAAGCAGTACTCACCGTCCCAGAATAGCCACGACGGGCATAGTACGTAGAGCTCGTACAGCTTATCACCAACGCGTCCTACACACTCCCAATCCGAACGGTCCCTCTATCCCAGAGCCCCCATTTGCCACAAGAGCACGGGGCCCCGTTATTAACGGTGTGGCTATTTAATCCTTGCTCCGGACACAAACAGGTGTTTTGCAACAGAGGTCATAATTGCCATGATTAAGGCCCCAAAAAAAAAAAAACACTATGTAGTCACACATCTATCACCACACCTACACAACATTCTCCCGTTGGTGCAAAAACCGCATCTGTAACCCACTCCCCTTTTCCACCCCTACAGTCCTGGAGCTTCCTCAAGCCACCCTAAGCTCTGGCCTAGCGCTCAGCTCCATCAACGACCAAACCTCCGCCCTTGGCGTCCTATTCCAACTCAAGATGGCACCTAAATAACAGGTCAAAACATTCATCCAAGGGGCCACGCACATACTGCCCCCCTACAAAGCACCCTTGGCCATCTGAGACCTCCAAGGTGGTGTCCTATCCCCACCTCAATTAGGGCATCATCCTACCATCCTTTTGCCCAGCTTTGGTACAACGCCTCAAAAGCAGCTTCTTACCCGGGACCGAGTAAAGGCCCTCAGACGCTACTGCTCCTGTATAGTCTCAGTCCATTAAGTTGAAATGCTGTTTGTCGTCCCCAAAAGACCTAGAAAAAGAATAGCTGCTCCTAAATCCACATCGGCAAGGTACATCCGCTCAGCAATCCAAGACAAATCCAACCTTGTCAAATGCATGACAATCCCAGTAGGGATCAGGGCTCACTCAACTCAATCGGTGGGCGCCTCGTAGGCCAGCCAACACCAGGCCTCAGGCAACTCAAGTTTACAAGGCCGCAACCTAGTCCGGCTGGCATACCAAATTGCCAAATACTCAAACATTCACACCCGGGCCTCCACAGACGCGAGCCTAGGTAGGGAAAAGCTTTGCAAGCGTCGGTCGTGCATCTGTAGGTGGCTGACGCATAATTGATGCTTGACTGCTACTCAACTAATTCCCACCCAGGGACTGCTTTAGGATGTCCCATGGTCCTGTGTCCCCCAATGATGCAAGGAGAAACAGGAATTTTTGTCCTTTTGTTCCAGTGCCTCTTCAAGGGAAAGACCTCAGCACCTCACGGATGACAGCAGGGGACACAGGATCCAGGTAAGCTCTATAGGAGATCCTCCTCCCTGCAGATATCCATCCCTGCAGTGCCATCGCTGACTTTAATCTGGTATGCAATGGCAGAGCCCAAACCGTCCAAGGACAAAAGCAAAAGCAGCGCAGGGAACAAGTCATCATGCACTAGCTGCCAGGCCACGCTTCCGCGCAAGCATACATCACAATTTTGTAAGGACTGTGAACCTGAAAGTCCCACAGAGGCCTCCTCTGACGAAGGTCCCAGCATGCCCGACATTCCTCCATGGGGTATAATACTGTCGCAACGGATGGACTCCATAGTCCAAATGCTGCAAGCCCGGTCTGAGTCTCACGCAACCAGTACCCATAAACGTCACCGCTTCCACTCCAGCAAGGAGCAGCCCACGGACTCTCTAACCACTAAAAAATGGACTAATACCAGGCCGTCCCAGGGACAATCTCCCAATGCGTCATCAAGTGACAGGTCTCGCTCCCCCTCTCCCCGTCACCAGTCGGAGTCACGCTCCGAGGGCGAACTATCAGACCCAGACACACCCTACGAGAGTGAGACCACGGACATCCAGACACTGGTTGACAGCCTCATCGAAGCTGTTAACATGACACTGGATATCAAAGACGAGTGCGACACCACGCCAGAGCGCAGTCTCTTGTTCTCAAGCACTAAACGCTCTCGCCGGGTCTTCTCTAACCCTGAGGAGATCGTTGGCTTTGTACAACGACACTGGGACCGGCCCGACAAATGCTTCGCAGCCGCAAGGCCATTGAAGCTAAATATCCATTTGCCCCAGACCAACACAAAAAATGGGGTGAATCACCAGCCATATACCCCCCAGTGTCGCGTCTAGCTAACAAAACCCTACTCACCATCTCCGATAACTCGTCTATCAAAGACCCCATTGACCGCCAGCTTGACAGTCTAGCGCGCTCAATCTCTGAGGCCTCAGGGGCAGCTCTCTCGCCCTTTTTCGCCATAGCATGGGTGGCCAGAGCACCGGAATCCTGGATCCAGGTCGTTCAGCGGACGCCGCAAGACCCCGAACAGAACCCGGCAGACCAACTCGATTTGCTGGCAAAAGTACACCGCTACTTCCTGCTAGCATCCAAAGACGCAGCCAACTGCGCCGCACTGGCTGCAGCAAACGTGATCTCCATGCGCCGAACCCTGTGGCTTAGGGGCTGGCATTCTGATCCAGCATCAAAAAGGTCACTCATAAACCTACCGTACCATGGAGGTATTTGGCGAAAAACTCAACCAACTCATCTTGAAACTACAGGCAAAATCAAGTTCCTCCCCCAGCAGAGGTTCAAGCGGCCCTTTCGCCGCCCACAGTCTAACACACGCTCCCAAGCCTCCCAAGGATCACCAAGGTGGTCCAGCCCTAATGCCAGCACTAACGCAGGTCGGCCGACCTGCGGGGCCAACAGCTATCCACACTCCTTTAAAACCAACCAAACATGGAAGACCCGCCCTAAACAAACTCATTTTAAAGGCGGGAGGCCACAAAAACTTAGCACATGACTCCCCTCCACAATCGCCCGACACCGGCATAACAGGCGGATGCCTTCAGCTCTTCCGCCACTCATGGCTCAAAGTCGTACACAACAATTGGGTCAGAGAACTGGTGTCGTCCGGCTACAAGATAGAATTCACATCCCGACCCCCAAATCGCTTCTTCCTATCCCGCCTCCCAAAGGGAAACACCCAATCGTTCCTCGACGCCATCAACTCACTGCTCAAAGCTGGCGTCATAAAACCGGTACCAGTAGACGAACAGTTCAAGGGCTACTACTCAAACCTGTTTGTCGTCCCAAAAAAGGACGGGACATTGCGTCCCATCCTGGACCTCAAACTTCTCAACAAGTCTGTAAAAATTCGGCATTTCAGAATGGAATCCCTGCGCTCAGTAATTGCGTCCTTAGAGAAAGGAGAATTCCTAGCAACCATCAACATACAAGACGCGTATCTCCACATCCCGTCTTTCCACCCCACCAAAGATACCTGCGGTTCACGGTACAAAAACGCCACTTCCACTTCGTCGCCCTGCCCTTCGGCTTGGCAACCGCACCCAGAGTCTTCACAAAGGTCATGGCGGCCGTCATGACCATCCTGCACGCACGAGCAGTCGTCGTCTTACCGTACTTAGACGATCTGCTGATCAAGGGACCATCCTTCCAGGCATGCCTCGACAGCGTCAGAATCACAACGGACACTCTCTGCCGCCTAGGATGGCTCATAAACCTAGAAAAATTATCCCAAAGCCGGCCCAAACAGTCAACTTCCTCGGTATGACCCTAGACACCGCAAGAGGGCTGGTCATCCTCCCTCAGGACAAGGCCACAGCAATCCAAAAAGCGTGCAGGTTCTTCTCAGCCGCGCCCCCCAGTCCATACCCTTCGGCATGAGTGTCGTGGGAAAAATGGTGGCCGCAATGGAGGCAGTCCCCTTCGCCCAGCTACATCTCCGAGCCCTACAGCTCTCCCTCCTCTCGGCATGGGACAAAAGTCCCTTCAGCCTCAACCGAACACCGCCTATCCGCCAAAGTCAAAAGAACGCTTAAATGGTGGACACAGCCATCATGTCTCTCAAAAGGAAGATCCTTCCTCCCACTCCAGTGGCTGATCGTAACCACCGACGCCAGCCTACTCGGCTGGGGGGCCGTCTACCTTCAGCACACGGCTCACGGTCGCTGGACGCCTCCAAATCAACATCTTAGAGCTGCGAGCAATTCGCCTAGCACTCCAACACTTCCATCATCTCCTAGCTGGTCGCCCCATCCGCATTCAATCGGACAACGCCACGGCCGTAGCGTATAAAAATCACCAAGGCGGCACGCGCAGCAAGTCAGCAATGCACGAAGTAGGACACATCCTACAATGGACCGAAAGAACCCGGTCAATCATATCAGCAGTCCACATCCCGGGAGTGCACAACTGGGCAGCGGACTTCCTAAGCCGCCAAGGACTGGCCTCAGGAGGATGGTCCCTACACCTGGAAGTTTTCCAACAGATCTGCCAACGCTGGGGAACGCCCGACGTGGACCTCATGGCATCAAGAATGAATGCAAAGGTCCTGGCGTTCGTGGCCAGATCCCGGGACCCTCTGGCCCTAGGAGTGGACTCACTTGTCCTCCCCTGGTGCCAATTCCAGCTCCCGTACATCTTCCCGCCACTCTTCCTAATCCCTCCAGTGATCAGGAAGGTCAAGGCAGAAAGGGCGCAAGTAATCCTCATCGCCCCATACTGGCCACGGCGGCCATGGTACGCAGAGCTAGTACAGCTACTCACCAACACGCCCTGGCCACTCCCAAACAGGTCGGACCTCCTGTCCCAGGGCCCCTTCTACCACCAGAACTCGAGAGCCCTGTCTTTAACGGCATGGCGATTGAATCCTGGGTCCTGACCCAGGCAGGGTTTACACCTAAGGTCATAACCACCATGATCAACGCCGAAAAACATCATCCTCACGCATCTACTACCGCACCTGGAAAACCTATGTCAAGTGGTGCGAAGATCGCAACCGTAACCCACTCCTCTTCTCCATCCCTCGATCCTGGAGTTCCTCCAGAATGGCCTCGATGCGGGCCTAGCACCGAAATCCATCAAAGGCGAAATTTCAGCCTTAAGTATTCTTCTCCAACGCAGGATTGCGTCAAAATCACAAGTCAAAACATTCATTCAAGGGGTCTCCCACACACGACCCCGATACAGGACGCCTGTGGCGGTTTGGGACCTAAACCTAGTCCTCGACGTGCTCCAAGACACGCCATTCGAACCCCTGAAAGAGGTTACTGTAACCCATCTCTCGCACATGGTCGCCTTCCTCGTTTCTATTACATCAATTAGGCGCGTGTCCGAGCTGGCCGCCCTATCCTGTCGTCCCCCTACCTATCCTTCCATAAGGATAAAGTCGTCCTACGCCCCTGTCCCTCTTTCTTACCCAAGGTGGTATCTCAATTCCATCTTAATGAGGACATCGTCCCGTCCTTCTGCCCAACTCCAATACACCGGATCGAAAAGCAGCTCCATACCCTGGACCTGGTAAGGGCCCTCAGACATTACATCTCCCGAACAGCCCCTTTCCGCAAAACAGAAACGCTGTTCGTCATACCCAAGGGTCAGGGGCTGGCTGGCACATTTTGGCCTGGGGGGCAACCGCAAAGCAGTGGCCCTTGAGTTGCGGCGACCCATCATTCGTTTTCTTATCTCTGGCCCTTGCATTAAAGCAGCAGAGGTAAGAGTCTTTAAAAATAACAGTGGATGGTACATAGATACAGGAACACTATTTAATTGCAGCTATATGATTAATCTGCAGGTAAACCTAGTGAGCTGATTAAACTGGAACAGTGTAGGCTACAGCGAGAAAATGACATTTTATTCCCCCTGCTGCCACTCGCTTCCTGTTATAGGTTCAAAGCAAAGATCCATTGCAATCACCGTTCACTACAAAGTGAGACCGCTGTAATAATGTCTCCACACATAGCAACCCATCAACAACCCACAGCAAGTGGAGCTGATGGGAGCTGGCGTGTGCAAGCATCAGCCATAACCCTAAATATTCCTGACATTTAATTGGTTAAAACAGCAGAAATTATGGCGAGCTTTCATCACAAACTTATACAATCCCTTTAATGCTCCTAGCAAATAAAAATGTAGTGATTAGGGATGGGCGAATCTACTCGCTAGGACTCGTTACTCGGCAAGTAGTAAGGGACTCGCAGGACTCGGTACTCTGCGAGTTTCCCAGCGTTTACTCGCACGAGTCCAATGCAAATCAATGGCAAACGCTGACAAAACTAGGATTGCCATTGTTTGCATTAGACTCGGCTACTGTGCCAGTGATAGCAGGGAAACTCGCACAGTAACTGCTGTTACATTGCGAGCCGAGTCCAGCTGTCTTCTCTGTGCAGCTCCAGGGTCCTAGAGCCCGCCTGCTCTCCCTGTGTACAGACATGAATGTCTGTGCACAGAGATGATGTAGCAGAGCTGAGATTGTTCTCAGTCTGCTCATTCCCTGTGCATAGACATCTATATCTATGCACAGGGGATGTAGCAGAGAGGACATCGCGTTTTGGACTACGTCGGACGGAAGAGGATTTTTTTAATTAAAGATGGAGTCTCTAATGACTTTTTTTTTATTTCAAATAAAAAATTTTCTCTGTGTTGTGTTTTTTTAACCCTTTATTGGAGATTCTTAGTGGCCGGGTCAAACGTGGCCTGACATTAAGAATCTCAGGCTTAATACCAGCTTGTATAACAAAGATGGTATTAACCCCTTTATTACCCAGCGTGCCACCGCCACCAGGGCCGCTGGAAGAGCGGGGTTCAGCGCCAGAGGATGGCGCTTCAATGAACGCGCCATCTTCTGGGGCGGCTGCGGGCTGCAATTTGCAGCGGGGGGTGCCCAGAAAGCTTGGGCATCCCTGCGCTGCGGATTCCAGCCCCCAGCTGCTTAGCTGTACCTGGATAGACATAGAAATTGGGCGGAGCCCCACGCATTTTTTTTTTATTATTTCATGAATTTCAGAGTCAGAGTCTCAGAGTCAGACTCAGAGTCTCAGAGTCAGAGTCTCAGAGTCAGAGTCTCAGAGTCTCAGAGTCAGAGTCTCAGAGTCAGATTCAGAGTCTCAGAGTCTGAGTCTCAGAGTCAGAGTCAGAGTCTCAGAGTCAGAGTCTCAGAGTCAGAGTCTCAGAGTCAGAGTCTCAGAGTCAGAGTCTCAGAGTCTCAGAGTCAGAGTCTCAGAGTCAGAGTCTCAGAGTCAGAGTCTCAGAGTCAGAGTCAGAGTCTCAGAGTCAGAGTCTCAGAGTCTCAGAGTCAGAGTCAGTCTCAGAGTCAGAGTCTCAGAGTCTCAGAGTCAGAGTCTCAGAGTCAGAGTCAGAGTCTAAGAGTCAGAGTCTAAGAGCCAGAGTCTCAGAGTCAGAGTCTCAGAGTCAGAGTCAGAGTCTCAGAGTCAGAGTCTCAGAGTCAGAGTCTCAGAGTCAGAGTCTCAGAGCCAGAGTCTCACCCTCAGAGCCAGAGTCAGAGTCTCAGAGTCAGAGTCTCAGAGTCAGAGTCTCAGAGTCTCAGAGTCAGAGTCAGAGTCTCAGAGTCAGATTCAGAGTCTCAGAGTCAGAGTCTGAGTCTCAGAGTCAGAGTCAGAGTCTCAGAGTCAGAGTCTCAGAGTCAGAGTCTCAGAGTCAGAGTCTCAGTCTCAGAGTCAGAGTCTCAGAGTCTCAGAGTCAGAGTCAGAGTCTCAGAGTCAGAGTCTCAGTCTCAGAGTCAGAGTCTCAGAGTCAGAGTCTCAGAGTCAGAGTCTCAGAGTCAGAGTCAGAGTCTCAGAGTCAGAGTCTCAGAGTCTCAGAGTCAGAGTCAGTCTCAGAGTCAGAGTCTCAGAGTCTCAGAGTCTCAGAGTCAGAGTCTCAGAGTCAGAGTCAGAGTCTAAGAGTCAGAGTCTAAGAGCCAGAGTCTCAGAGTCAGAGTCTCAGAGTCAGAGTCAGAGTCTCAGAGTCAGAGTCTCAGAGTCAGAGTCTCAGAGTCAGAGTCTCAGAGCCAGAGTCTCACCCTCAGAGCCAGAGTCAGAGTCTCAGAGTCAGAGTCTCAGAGTCAGAGTCTCAGAGTCTCAGAGTCAGAGTCAGAGTCTCAGAGTCAGATTCAGAGTCTCAGAGTCAGAGTCTGAGTCTCAGAGTCAGAGTCAGAGTCTCAGAGTCAGAGTCTCAGAGTCAGAGTCTCAGAGTCAGAGTCTCAGAGTCAGAGTCTCAGAGTCTCAGAGTCAGAGTCTCAGAGTCAGAGTCTCAGAGTCAGAGTCTCAGAGTCAGAGTCAGAGTCTCAGAGTCAGAGTCTCAGAGTCTCAGAGTCAGAGTCAGTCTCAGAGTCAGAGTCTCAGAGTCTCAGAGTCTCAGAGTCAGAGTCTCAGAGTCAGAGTCAGAGTCTAAGAGTCAGAGTCTCAGAGTCAGAGTCTCAGAGCCAGAGTCTCACCCTCAGAGCCAGAGTCAGAGTCTCAGAGTCAGAGTCTCAGAGTCAGAGTCTCAGAGTCAGAGTCTCAGAGTCAGAGTCAGTCTCAGAGTCAGAGTCTCAGAGTCAGAGTCTCAGAGTCAGAGTCTCAGAGTCAGAGTCTCAGAGTCTCAGAGTCAGAGTCTCAGAGTCAGAGTCTCAGAGTCAGAGTCTCAGAGCCAGAGTCTCACCCTCAGAGCCAGAGTCAGAGTCTCAGAGTCAGAGTCTCAGAGTCAGAGTCTCAGAGTCAGAGTCTCAGAGTCAGAGTCTCAGAGCCAGAGTCTCACCCTCAGAGCCAGAGTCAGAGTCTCAGAGTCAGAGTCTCAGAGTCAGAGTCAGAATCTCAGAATTTCATGAAATAATTTTAAAAAAATGCGTGGGGCTCCGCGCAATTTCTATGTCTAGCCAGGTACAGCTAAGCAGCTGGGGGCTGGAATCCGCAGCGCAGGGATGGCCAAGCTTTCTGGGCACCCCCCGCTGCAAATTGCAGCCCGCAGCCGCCCCAGAAGATGGCGCGTTCATTGAAGCGCCATCCTCTGGCGCTGAACCCCGCTCTTCCAGCGGCCCTGGTGGTGGTGGCACGCTGGGTAATAAAGAGGTTAGGGCCAGCTTTGTATTATCAGCTGGCCCTAAGCCCAAAATTCATGGGGTCACGCCAATATTAGACATGACCGCCATGAATTTCTATTAAATTGTTTTAAAAAAAACACAACACAGAGAAAATATTTTATTAGAAATAAAAAAAAAGCCATTAGGGACTCCATCTTTAATTATTTATTTATTTATTTATTATTATTTATTTATATAGCGCCATTGGCTCCATGGCACTTTACATAAGGAGTGGGGGTAACAAGGACAGGTACAGTACATATGAGCAGTCAATGCTTGCTGATACACGACGGGAGAGGTTCCTGTCCACGAGGGCTCACAGTTATTAAAAAAATCCTCTTCCGTCCGACGCAGTCCAAAACGCGATGTCCTCTCTGCTCATCCCTGTGCATAGATATAGATGTCTATGCACAGGGAATGAGCAGACTGAGAACAATCTCAGCTCTGCTACATCAGGCAGCAGGCGGGCTCTAGGACCCTGGAGATGTGGCAGCCAGCACACAGAGCAGACAGGATCTTATCTGTGCGAGTTTCCCAGCGATTACTTGCAAAGTAAAGGACTCCAATGCAAATAAATGGCAAAACTAGGATTGCTTCAGTCTGAAGCTTCCGAGACACATCTGTGATTTGTAAATCGCACACTACTCGCTATTACTCGCTTCCCCATTCATTAACATTGGACTCGCTAGACTCGCAACGAGTAGCGAGTACTGTGCTCGGACTCGCTAGAGTCAAGCGATTCCGAGTAATTTAGGATTCGCCCATCACTAGTAGTAATCCCTAAATTGTCAATGGGACAATACTTTATTAAGCATAGCCATATGTCACAATCTTATATGTTATGGATTGTTATATGTACAGGATCAGAACCAATACCTGCACAAGAATACATCACCAGAACCACCAGCAATACCAAAATCTATCGCTAAAACTCCCATCAGTACAGAAACATGGATCACTACCCTCATCAGTACAGAAATACATCATAACACCAAGCAGTAGATGAATTCATCACCAAGATCACCATTAGTTTGTGCATAAATAATCAGGACCATCATTATGTAATAGTGACCACTCTCTGCTTATCCTTCTTGATCTCTCTGCAGCCTTTGACACTGTTGAGCACCATCTCCTACTCTCTATGCTGCACTCCATCGGCATCAAAGACACTGCTCTCTCCTGGTTCTCTTCCTATCTCTCTGACCGCTCTTTCAGTGTATCATTCTCTGGCTCCACTTCCTCCCATCTTCCTCTCACTATTGGGGTCCCTCAGGGTTCAGTCCTTGCCCCTCTCTACACAGCCCCGATAGGATAGACGATCAGCAGATTTGGCTTTCAGTACCATCTCTATGCTGATGACACACAACTATACACTTCTTCCCTTGACCTTACCCCTACTGTATTACAGAATACCAATGATTGTCTAACCGCAGTTTCCAATATCATGCCTACTCTATACCTGAATCTTAACCTTTCCAAAACTGAACTTCTTCTGATCCCACCCTCTACTAACCTCCCTAAATCTGATATCTCCCTCAAAGTGTGCGGCACCACAATAACACCTAGGCAGCAGGCTCGCTGTCTGGGTGTTATATTTGATGCTGATCTTTCATTCACCTCCTATATACAATCTCTCGCCCGCTCTTGTCACCTGCAACTGTAGGAAATCTCTAGAATCCCCCCTTCCTCACCATGGAAACAACTAAAACCATTACAGTGGCTGTGATCCTCTCCCGCCTTGATTATTGCAACTTTCTATTAATTGGCCTCCCTTTCACTAGACTCTCCCCTCTCCAGTCTATCCTTAATGCAGCAGCCAGAGTAATCTATCTGGCTAACTGTTACTCGGATGCCTCCGCTCTGTGCCAGTCACTGCACTGGCTGCCCATACACTATAGGATCTGCTCTGTGCCAGTCATTGCACTGGCTGCCCATACATTATAGGATCCAATTCAAATTGCTTGTTCTCACCCACAAAGCTCTTCACGATTCAGCACTTCCCTACCTTTCAACCCTCATCTCTGTCTATCACCCCGCCTGTTCTCTTCGCTCTGGGAGTGACTGGAGCCAACGTCTGCACTAATCTGAACCTGCAATTCCCAGCTCCAAGATTTCTCTCGAGCTGCACCAATTCTCTGGAATGCTCAACCCCAAGAAATTAGGACTACCCACAACTTACTTAGCTTCAGGCGCTCCCTAAAAACACATCTTTTTAGTGTGGCCTATCATGCTTCCTAATCAGTTATTCAGACATAGGTTATCCTCAACTTCCCTGAACATAACTGTCTAACTCCATCAGACCGAAAAGCTCTACACAGACCGACTGGTGGCCGCTTACTCCGCTCTCATCTATTCCACAACCTCAAAATGGCTGAACCATGATTGTAAATAAGCCCCTGTACTTTGTGTCACCCCCACTTTATTGTACATTGTAAGCTCTTGCAAGCAGGATCGTCATTATTGTTTGCTTTTTAATTATGTTGATTTCCAAAACTGTTTCTCATGACTGTTTGTATATGAATCTGATTTGTTAAGTGTTCCGGAAAATGTTGGTGCTATGTAAAGATTATTATTATCATTAGTACATATATAAATCACTAGGACCACCATTTGTACTTGAATCTGAGCACCAGGACCACCATCAGTACATGATACACCAATTGTAATGTCAGGTCAGCCCCTTGTATTGCATATATCTCCAACTGCCAGTATGTCCTTAACAATGGTAAGAAGATACTGGGAGCTGTTCTGATCATTCATCCGACTGCAGACCGTACAGGAGCCACAGCACTGAGGAGACGCAGCAGGATCACAAAGAAACATTTATATCCAGGAACCTTATAGGTGCCATCTTCTCTGGTTGGAGTAATTATCTTTCATTTCTTGATCTTGTGCAGACACCATGATGACCCTTCATGCCTTTACAGACTTCTATATTCTCTGTTCTTCTGCAGCACATCCCGACACAGCGCCCTTAAAAATAAGAGAGTAATTATAATGTTGCCTAAATAAATTTATAGGCCCTACACTAAGCCCATGAATAAATAATTGCCCTCAATGTGTTCTCTGCACAAATAAGGACCCCCACAGTGTCCCTCTCCTGGTACATGCCTACACTGTCCCCTCCTGGACATGCCCTCCACACTGTCCCTCTCCTGGTACATGCCCTCACACTGTCCCCTGTCATCCTCCACACTGTCCCTCTCCTGGTACATGCCCTCCACACTGTCCCTCTCCTGGTACATGCCCTCCACACTGTCCCTCTCCTGGTACATGCCCTCCACACTGTCCCCTCCTGTACATGCCTCCACCGTCCTCTCCTGGTACATGCCCTCCACACTGTCCCTCTCCTGGTACATGCCCTCCACACTGTCCTTCTCCTGGTACATACCCTCCACACTGCTCTTTTCATAAAAGACCCTTTCACACTGTCCCCAAACCTATACTGCCCAGTCTTTATATTATGCCCCTCATCACATCTCCCTCCTCGGCATACTATCCTTTCCTTGCTGTCAGGACTGTGGAGTTGGTAGAAAAATGGAGCAACTCCGACTCCTACAATATATAATGAATTGGGTACAGTAGATCAATGCAGAATGTGCTGAATATTATCATTATGAATAATTATTATGCTCTATCTAAATATCTTGATTATTGTATCAACATAATGATTAAAGCCTGATGTTCCCATTGTACAATAAAGTTATCACTTAAACATGAGCCATGTATGAAGAAGTCGGAGTCGTGGAGTCAGAGTAAGGGAAATTGAGGAGATGGAGTCGGTTTGGCTTACCAACTCCAGAGTCCTGCTTACTGTATCCTCACACTGTCCCCCAAGCAGTCCCCTCTCTCTTCTACCCCATACTGTCTCCTCACATTTACCTGCTCACTCTGACCACGTTGACAGTGGCCCCTGCCCGACCCCAGATATGCCCCCTACATACACATATTTTATAAAAAATGCATACAATTTTATACACGCAACGTAGACATGCACGCATACATTATACAGAACTGTCAACATACAGAACAAAGACAAGCTTACAGCCAATGAAAACCCAAAGGTCATTATCTCATAAAATTCAAGTAGGGAGGATGAAAGGATAAAAACCACGCTGCCGTATTCCATGAGACATCAAAGGGGGAATATAATACTGATTTATTTATGAACGCATTAGAGGGTTCCCTGGCCCTTTCCTCAGGACAAATCAATATCATACTGTCATGTGGAGGGAGCCCTGAAACGCTTTGACTAATAAATCAATATTATATAAACCCTTAAATGTCTGGTGGAATACGACAGCGCAGTGTTTAACCCTTCATCCTCCCTACTTTAAATTTCTGAGATAATGACATTTGGGTTTTCATTCATCAACAACATTAACAGAATAAACACATGAAATAGATCACTCTGTGTGTAATGACTCTATATAATATATGTGTCACTTTATGTATTGAATTACTGAAATAGTCACTTTTTGATGGTATTCTAATTCATTGAGATGCACCTGCATCAGTGCACCCTCTTTATATATTCATATTCATAAACATGCACCCCGCAGTGCACCCAGGGATGCACACATGCACCCAGCCATGCACTCAGCCATGCACCCAGCCATGCACACATGCACCCAGCCATGCACACATGCACCCAGCCATGCACCCAGCCATGCACACATGCACCCAGCCATGCACACATGCACCCAGCCATGCACACATGAATTCAGCCATGAACATATACACCCGGTCATGCACCCAGACATGCACACACACAGCCCCACATTCAGACATGCCAAAATGCACTCAGCCATGGACACATCACCCAGCCATGAACACATGCACCCAGACATGAACACACACAGTCCCGCATTTAGTCATGCACAAATGCACTCAGCCATGGACACATGCACCCAGCCATGAACACATGCACCCGGTCATGCACCCAGACACGCGCACACACACAGCCCTGTGGTCAGTCATGCACTAATGCACTCAGCCATGGACACATGCACCTGGCCATCAACACATGCACCCAGTCATGTACCCACACAGCCCTGCGCTCAGTAATGCACAAATGCACTCAGCCATGGACACATACACCCAGCCATGCACCCAGACACGTACACACACAGCCCTGCGCTCAGTCATGCACTAATGCACTTAGCCATGGACACATGCACCCAGCCATGATCACATGCACCCATTCATGCACCCAGACACGCGCTCACACACAGCCTTGCGCTCAGTCATGCACTAATGCACTCAGCCATGGACACATGCACCTGGTCATGCACCCAGACATGCACACACACAGCCTCACACTCAGTCATGCACAAATGAAACTCAGCCATGGACACATGAACCCAGCCATGCACACACATGCACACAGCGATCCACCCAGGCATGCACACACACAGCTATGCACACATGTACTCAGCCATAAAGACAAATCAGGGCTACTTTTATGTAGAGGAGAAACAGACATTCTCACCTTCCCCCGACTTGTCTGCCGTTGATCTCCTCTCCAGCAAGCATGTGAGGAGGGCTGGATGACATCATGTGGAGCCCCAGGCGGGACTAGGGTATTCGGTGCCGGACCGGACGGTGGCTGGGGATGTCACGGGTGGCTTGGTCCGGACCGTGTCCCTGGGCCCTCACAATAAAAGGGGAATATTTACAAGGGATTTGTCACGGGTGACGCCACCCACTTGGTGCGGCCAGTAATGGGGCCGCCGCTGCTGCAGAACCTCCGGGGGTGATGGAATGGCAGCGGGGATGGTATAGTTCCAGTGGGGGGAACTGTATCCCCCGGGGCAGTAAGGAGTTAAAATCTATTGTGTGTGTAGTTTGAGCACACTTACTTCACAGGCTGCAGGGATCTCTCCTCCTGGCTGCTGCTGACAGGCTGGATCTGTAGGGAGGAATCGTCTGCAGCTAGAGACTGACAAGAGAGGCGATGCAGGGTTTTCCAGTAGCTTTACTCAAGTTCTTTCAGTCAGCTTACAAGTTATTTGCAGTTGTTACACAGTTCAAGTACACGGTTGCTTTCTCCCTTTCCGGGTTCCCTTCTCTCCTGCAGCCAGGCTCCTTCCTCCTGTGACCCCTCACACAATCTGTAAATGTTCCTTTCCGGCTATTGCTTCTCTTTCTCCTTGTTGTGCGTCACTGGACAGTATGGCGGTGACTCGGGCTTCTGTGAGTCCTAGTCTGTCACTTAGCTGCCTGTCCTTTTGGGTTAGGGATCTCAGTCTGGAACTCAGACCACCCGTCGTATTGTCTGGGGATGCCGGGTAAACTACGGTCCCCTTTAGAGCCGACACTCTACTTTAGCCCAGCCTCCAACAGTCCTCTAGCATGAGGCTCTGCCAGGCTCCTTCTCTGTGTTCCTTCCAATATTCTAGGAGGGCTTCTCCACCTGCAACAGGTTGCTTCAGCTGCTGTCTAGGGCCCCGGGTTACACCGTCCCTCTTGGCTCTCTCACACTCCTGGGGATCTGACTCTCTGGATGGGCTTTCTCTCTCCTCTGGCTCGCACTGGCTCAGTACAGATTCTGCGCTCCGTCAGTCTTCACTCTTCCAGGCAGTGTGTCTCTTTCTGTCTTTACATCTCAGCTACTTCAGCCTACTGAACTCCTTCACTCCTCCCCCTCTCTATATACTGTCAGTCACCTGACCTCTGGTGTGCCCAACCCACTCCCCTCATCCACCACCCCTCTGGTCTCATATAGTGTCTAACCTCAGGGCTGGATGTAACCTTCCTGACACGTGGGTTGTGTGGGCTGTGAGGGTGTTAGTGTTTAACAATTGTCCTACCTGCCTGGCTGCAGTACCCTTTTGTGGCCTCCTGGACGCAGGGGCGCCACAATCACAGCTCTGCAGACTTGCCTCGCACAGAGCTCGGTCTGTGAATAGTGACACTGCCGGCCCAGCACATAAACAGAGGTGCAGACAGTGCTGGCCGGCAGAAGAACAAGCAGGACTTGCTGCAGCCATGAACAGCTGCTGGAGGAGCTTGGCTTGCAAGCAGGGACCGGCCCACACAACCAGCAGTCAGCCTCACAGAATGGCGCCTCTCTTCAAATGCTCCACTCTGGAGGGTTAGAGGCGTGTCACGTACAACTACGTAAGCACGCCTCTGGACCCGGAAGCAGCTGAGATGGAGGTAAATCACCCGGCTTCAGCCGCCGGGTGCATTCTTAAATCACTGGTGGCCGCAACCTGAAAATAGCCGTGGCCACCGGCCCTGAAGCTGAGTGGCCGGCGGCCTGGGGGCAAATGCCTCCCTGCAACCTGGCCCAGTCCGCCCCTGCCAAGGGTCCTAGAAAGGGAATGGCTGCATCCAAATCCACATTGGCACGATGGATCTGTTCCACGATCCAAGAAGCCTACTGCATCAGGGGAATGACAGTCCCAGAAGGAATCAAGGCACACTCGACTCGGGCACCTCATGGGCCATTCGCCACCAAGATTCGGCGGCTCAGGTCTGCAAAGCTGAAACCTGGGCCAGCCTACATACATTCACCAAACACTACAACATCCACACCCAGGCCTCTGCAGATGCAAGCCTAGGTAGGAAGATCTTACATGCAGCGGTCGCGCATCTGTAAGCAGCTAGCGCATGATGCCCGACCACCACTGCTAAATCCCCACCCAGGGACTGCTGTAGGACGTCCCATGGTCCTGTGTCCCCCAATGATGGGAAGGAGAAACAGGGATTTTTGTGTACTCACCGTAAAATCCTTTTCTCCTAGCTCATCATTGGGGGACACAGCACCCACCCTTAACGCATCTGCATGCACAGCACACTGCTATATGCAAAGTGTACCTAACGAGCATTGTACCTTACACCATTCGTACCTTATTACCAGCTCTCCTACTGCTTTAGTACTAAACTGAATATCTACGCCCACGCTCGGGTGTATACTGCAGGAAGGAGGGCTCAATTCTAATATCTACTTAGTGTCGCCTCCTAGTGGCAGATAAGCATACACCCATGGTCCTATGTTCCCATGGTCCTGTGTCCCCCAGTGATGAGCTAGGAGAAAAGGATTTTACGGTGAGTACACAAAAATCCCTGTATTGTATCAAATAGTAGCATTGGATTTAATTTCTGCAATACTACCATATAGAATTGGTACTGTAATGTAATATCATACCTATTGGGAAATGAAGAGATGTGTCCATATAGGGTCATTATTGAAGATCAAAAATAGTTTTATTATATATCATCTACTATATAATCGTCTAATGTTCTCTGTCACGGAAATCACGCACTAGCGCTGATTGGTCCACCTGACAGGCTCAACCAATCAGCGCTAGCGTGCGATTTCTGTACCCAGAAAGAGAACAAAAGATGGCGGCTAGCGTGGCGCAGCGGAATCTCCCGCCGCAGCCTCATGTCACTAACCCCCGCCACGAGCCACCCACTGACAACCGGGGACTGGGGGCTGCCGCGGTCGGAGCTCCCAGGGTGCAGGGAGCAACGGGAGCACGCATCGTGCGGCTCCCCCTTCCTATGGCCGCACGGTGTGTCACAGACTGTGCGGCCATAGCGTGATCCCGGGTGTCATCCTATGCCTCCTGTCAGTGCAGCTGGGTGGCAGCAGCACATGCTCCCCCTCACCCTCCACCTCCCACATCGCAGCTTCTCTGTGTTGGGAGATGAAGCAGTGGCAGTGCTGGACACAGTAGGTGAGATGTGTTTGTCATGTGAATAGTGAGAGGCACTGACACAGCAGTTCTCACTATTCACATGGCAAATTCCTTACTGCTATTGTACTCCAGCGACTGCATGGAGAAGCTGTGCACTGTCCGTCATATGAGCTGTGGAGGCTGGAGGGTGATAGCACTGGTGATGTCCCGGGAGCATGGCCGGCCCAGAGGGGTCAGGGGGAAAAAGAATTCTCCCTTCTGCGTCCTGTCTCCTCTGGAGGGGGGAGGGGCGCCTGCACACACAGCCAGAGAGGAAGGAACACTGCTGTCCTGGAGCCACATGAGGATAGCATAGGTCACTGTGAAGTGGTATATGTAAGTGTATGTGTGTGTATACATGTCAGTGTGTGTATACATGTCAGTGTGTGTATACATGTCAGTGTGTGTATACATGTCAGTGTATGTATACATGTCAGAGTGTGTGTGTATACATGTCTGTGTGTGTATACATGTCAGTGTGTGTGTGTGTATACATGTCAGTGTTTGTATAACATGTCATGTGTGTGTATACATGTCATGTGTGTGTGTGTATACATGTCAGTGTGTGTGTACATGTCAGTGTGTGTGTACATGTCAGTGTGTGTGTGTATACATGTCGGTGTGTGTGTGTATACATGTTTGTGAGTGTGTATACATGTCAGTGTGTGTGTGTGTGTGTATACATGTCATTGTGTGTATACATGTCAGTGTGTGTATATATCTACTATATAATCGTCTAATGTTCTCTGTCTGTCACTGAAATCGCGCGCTATCGCTGAATGGTTGAGTCATGCACCAATCAGCGCTAGCGTGCGATTTATGTACACAGAAGGAGAACAAAAGATGGCGGCGGCTAGCGCGGCGCAGCGGACTCCCACCGCAACCTCATGTCACTAACCCCCACCACAAGCGACCCACTGACATTGGGGAACGGTGGCTGCCGGGGTCGGGGCTCCCAGGGTGCAGGGAGCAACGGGAGCGCGCATTGTGCGGCTCCCCCTTCCTATGGCCGCACAGTCTGTCACAGACTGTGCGGCCATAGGATGGTCCCAGGTGTCAGCCGCCTCCTGTCAGTGTAGCTGGGTGGCAGCAGCACATGCCAGCCGGGGCCCAGCTGCACTGACAGGAGGCGGCTGACACCTGGGATTATCCTGCACACCATCGCCTCTGCGCCCGCCTCCTCCACACCAACGCTCTGCTGACACCGCACTCAGCACCAGGGACATGAGGGCCAGCACTGGAACCACCAGGGGACAGAGAGGTGAGCGCCCGTGTGTGTGTGTCTGTGCCTGGGTGTGTGTGGCTGTGGGTGTGAATCTGTGTGTGTTAGTGTGTGGGTGTGAGTTTGTGTGTGTGGCTGTAAGTGTGAGTCTGTGTGTGTATGTGTGTGGCTGTGAGTATGAGTCTGTGTGTGTGTGTCTGGCTGTGGGTGTGAGTCTGTGTGTGTATGTGTGTGGCTCTGAGGCTGTGTCTAGGTGTGACGGTGTGTGGGTGTGAGTCTGCTCCTTCCTCCCCCTGCCTGTGCCGCTTCATCCTCCATCCTCCTCCCCCCTCGCCGCTTCGTCCTCCGTCCTCCCCCAACCCGCCTCTTCGTCCTCCGTCCTCCTCCCTCCTGCCTGTGCCGCTCCGTCCTCCCCCTGCCTGTGCCACTCTGTCCTCCCCCTGCTTGTGCCACTCCGTCCTCCCCCTGCCTGTGCCGCTCCGTCCTCCCCCTGCCTGTGCCGCTTCGTCCTCCCCCTGCCTGTGCTGCTCCGTCCTCCCCCACCCCGCCGCTTTGTTCTCCGTCCTCCTCCCCCCCGCCGCTCTGTGCTCCATCCTCCCCCTGCCTGTGCCGCTAGGTCCTCCCCCTGCCTGTGCTGCTCCGTCCTCCCCCACCCCGCCGCTTTGTTCTCCGTCCTCCTCCCCTTCGCCACTCCATCCTCCGTCCTCCCCCTGCCTGTGGTGCTCCGTCCTCCCCCACCCTGTTGCTTCATCCTCCCCACTCCGTCGCTTCGTCCTCCGTGCTCCTCCCCGCCACTCTGTGCTCCGTCCTTCCCCTGCCTGTGCTGCTCCATCCTCCCCACCCCGCCACTTCATTCTCCATGCTCCTCCCGCGCCACTCTGGCTCCGTCCCCCCCTGCCGCTCCATCCTCACCCACCCCACCGCTTCCTCCTCCTTCCTTTGTCCTCCGCCACTCCATCCTCCGTCCTTCCCCTGCCTGTGCTGCTCCATCCTCCCCTACCCCGCTGCTTCGTCCTCCTTCTGCCGCCACTCTGTGCTCCGTCCTCCCCCACCCCATCGCTTCCTCCTCCTTCCTTTGTCCTCCCGTCCATCGTCCGTCCTCCCCCTGCCTGTGCTGCTGCATCCTCCTCTCCCCCGCCGCTCTGTCTTCCCCCTGCCTGTGCTGCTCAAGCCTCCCCCACTCCGCTGCTTCGTCCTCCATCCTCCTCTCCCCCGCCGCTCTGTGCTCTGTCCTCCCCCTGCCGCTCCATCTTCCCCCTGCCTGTGCTGCTCTGGCCTCCCCTACCCCACCGCTTCGTCCTCCATCCTCCTCTCCCCCGCCGCTCTGTGCTCCGTCCTCCCCTGCCGCTCCATCCTCCCCCACCCCACCGCTTCCTCCTCCTTCCTTTGTCCTCCTCTCCTCCGCCACTCCATCCTCCATCCTCCCCCTCACTGTGCTGCTCCGTCCTCCCCCACCCCGCCGTTTTGTCCTCTGTCCTCCTCCCCCCCGCTGCTCTGTGCTCCGTCCTCCCCCTGTCTGTGCTGCTCCATCCTCCCCCACCCCACCGCTTCCTCCTCCTTCCTTTGTCCCCCTCCCCTCCACCACTCCATCCTCCATCTTCCCCCACCCCACGCTTCGTCCTCCATCCTCCTCTCCCCTGCTGCTCTGTGCTCCGTCCTCCCCCTGCCGCTCCGTCCTCCCCCACCCCACCGCTTCCTCCTCCTTCCTTTGTCCTCCTCCCTCTGCCACACCGTCCTCCCCTGACTGTGCTGCTCCGTCCTCTCCCACCCCGCCGCTTCGTCCTCTGTCCTCCTCCCCCCGCCGCTCTGTGCTCTGTCCTCCCCCTGCCTGTGCTGCTCCATCCTCCCCCACCCCACCGCTTCCTCCTCCTTCCTTTGTCCCCTCCGCCACTCCATCCTCCCCCACCCCACTGCTTCGTCCTCCATCCTCTTCTCCCCCGCTGCTCTGTGCTCTGTCCTCCCCCTGCCACGCCGTCCTCCCCCTGCCTGTGCCGCTCCATCCTCCCCCACCCCACCGCTTCCTCCTCCTTCCTTTGTCCTCACCTCCGCCACTCCATCCTCCGTCCTCCCCCTGCCTGTGCAGCTCCGTCCTCCCCCACCCTGCTGCTTCGTCCTCCCCCGGCCGCTCTGTGCTCCGTCCTCTCCCTGTCTGTGCCGCTCCATCCTCCCCCAACCCACCGCTTCCTCCTTCCTTTGTCCTCCTCCCCTACGCCACTCCATCCTCCGTCCTCCCCTTGCCTGTGCTGCTCCATCCTCTCCCACCCCGCTGCTTTGTCCTCCGTCCTCTTCCCCCCCGCTTCTCTGTGCTCTGTCCTCCCCCTGCCACTCCTTCCTCCCCTGCCTGTGCCGCTCCATCCTCCCCCACCCTGCCGCTACCTGCTCCGTCCTCCATCCTCCTCCCCCCTGCCGCTCCGTCGTCCCTCCTCTCCCCGCCACTCCGTCCTCCCCCTACCTGTGCCCCTCCATCCTCCTCGCCCCTGCCACGCCTTCCTCCCTCCGCCGCTCTGTCCTCAAAGTCCCTCCCTATTCAGCCTTCCCCATGCAATCCCTATTTCTATATTCTAGTTGCACTAGCTATAAACTAGTAACTTTTTTATAGTGGCTGACTGAGCATAAATAAATATTTAATGATTGGAGATATAGAATTAAATCTTAAAAAAAAGTTTTTTTGGCCTTATGCAAGTGATTACCAAATTTTTTTGATTCCCTTAAATGGCTTTTTTTTACCTCAAACATGTCATTGCCAAATCTTTGTAGTTCCCCCCAAAAGCTTCTTTTTTATACCTCAATTAAATCTCTTTATTGTGATAATTAAACAACAAAGTAGTTAATCAATATAGTAGTACATTCATTTATCATAAAAACGGGGAATAACAGTCAGTTTGTAGTACATCATTAGTGAGATGCACACAAAAAGAAAATAAAAAAGGGGGGAGAGGAAAAATTAAAAAAAAAGTAACAAATGGGAGGAAAGAAGAAGGAAAAATGGGGTATAAATCAAGCTGAAAAGGGAAGAGGCAGCAGAAAGAGAAAAAAAAGGAGGGGGGAGAAAAAGGGAGAGGGGTCAATAAAGGGGTGTATCAACCCAAGCTATATATACACTGACACGGTAGGTTACATCTCTAAAGGTCATAACAAAGAGCAATTTCATTGATTAAATCCAATAAATAAAGATTAACAAAGTTAAATAAAGTATGCTCAATGATACTATAAACGAGCAAACATACATACAACTTACTAAGGGGCCTTTCACACTTGTGGTTTTTTCCTGATTTGGAAGATCAGGCAAAACCTGATTCGTACAGTATTTAGCACATTCACTTTAATTTTGTCAGGTAGAATGTTGATGCTTCATGTTTTCTCCTGAAATCATTAAAGAGAATGGGCAAAAAAAATTAATCCTGTAATAATCAGGTGTTTTCCTGATCTTCCAAATCAGGAAAAACCCGCAAGTGTGAAAGGGCCCTTAGGCTGGCTTCACACTGTGGTCAGATCAGGTCAGATCAGGTCTCAGAATCAGGTCAGATCAGGTCAGATCAGGTCAAGTTTTGTGTTCCAAAACCAGGAGAGAAAAAGTATAATTGAAAGATTGACACCTGTTCTAGGTTTTGGAGTCACTCCTGGTTTTGGAACACAAAACCTGACCTGATCTGACCTGATCTGACCTGACTTGACCGCAGTGTGAAGCCAGCCTTACACTGCAGTTTTTTCACTGATCAGTGTCCATCCAGTTTGGGTGCCAAAACCAGGAGTGTCTCCAAAACTCAGAACAGGTGTTAATCTTTCAATTATAGTTTTTCTCTGCAAGTTCCTCTCCTGGTTCCTCTATGGGTTTTGGCACACAAACTGGATGGACACTGATCAGTGAAAAAACTGCAGTGTGAAGCCAACTTTAGGAAGAAAACTAATATATCAAGCAATATCAAATATCAATGTCGGAAAAACAAAGGCACCCAGGGGTCCACTTTTCCAAGTATCTACGATGCAAATTATTTCTAACCAGAAAAATATATTCAAACAAGTTATGCGAGGAAAGTTTATTTAATAAATCCTCTATAGTGGGTGGTTGTTCATCTCTCCACAAAGAAGCAATAAGGTTTTTTGTTGCTATGAGGATGTGTAATATAAGTAACCGCTTTGCTTTTGGAATCTCGCTGACTCCTACCAGGAGGAAAGCTAATTCCATGGTGAGGGTATTATTATAGTTCATAAGTTAATTTATTAGCGTCTGAACATTCAACTAAAACTGTCTAATCCCACAACAGCTCCAGAAAATGAAATGTGCTTAATAGTCCCCACTGAGCCACAGCGTCTCCAGCAAAGTGGATTATTTTCCAAATCAATCAAATGTAACTTTTGTGGGGAGGGTACCACTTAGTGAAGATCTTGTATTGAGTTTCCAGGAGTGACACACAAGGGACAGAAGAGTAGATCAACGGCAGAATATAAGTTAAATGATCACACAAGGCTTTGTGGTCTATCTCCAACTCCCCGTCTCACACACCCAAGAATCTTTTATTATCAAGAGTTACGTCACTTTTGAAAAATTGATACCATTTGCCAGTCCTCCACCCCATTGCAAAGTCAGTGTGTCGGAGGAGTGAGTCAATGTTACTAGGTAAAGTAAGAGACAATTTCCCGCTGCCTAAAGTACCATTGAGGACATGTGTGGCGCCATGTTCACACAGGTAGCCACAGACTTCTCTAATGCACAGTTGGGTTTCCACAGCAGGTACCTACTACATGCAACATCTTCCACCCCGGCACAGTAGGGAGAGCCCCACTTGCTGACCTTAGGCAAGATCCCCTATAAATACTGCTGCTGGGGGAGGAGTTAGTCAGAGTGCGCAGACGCTAGGAGAGCTGCGAAGACGTCCTGGTGGTCGGTGCCATGGTTAGGCCCGAACCAGTGACCTGGAGTGACCCTTCTGACGTCCAGCAAGCCTAAGTGGGACAGGAGGCAAGGAGCAGATAGCTTAAAGGGAGTGAGGAACTTGAGGGAGTTCATCCCAAGACGTACCGGACATCGGGGATCCGCACATGTGGGATACTCCAGGACCACAGAGAACACCGTCACATTGTGGAGGCTTCAGCCACCCGGTCCCCCTGTGGGTCAAGAGAGGGAGCCAGACACAGCAGTGTACCACCGCAGTGATCAGAGAGGGTAACCCCGAGACCGCACAGGAGGAGAGACAGACATCAGAGTCAGGAAGAGAGAGGAGGCAAGTCAGGCTGCATGCAGGCTGGGCTTCAGCAACAACAGAAGAGGCCTTATACCCACTTGCTGTGGGGACCCACTGTGCAACCTGGTCACCTGTCAGTGCCCTGGACATCTTTACCTGCCGTAACATCAGTAAAAGGTAAAAGAGACTTCTGCTGTGTGCGTGTATCGTTCCCCTCCGTTCCCATTGACAGCTCCAACACTCCCCATCCCATCTACGGCTCTGCTACACACTGCCGATTTACACTACGCTGCCCCTGAGGTCCAGCCCTACCTGTAGAGGACTTTGCCAACTTGCCGCATTACCATCTATCTCCTGCGGACTGTGGCGGCGCTGGTGATACCTCACCAGAAACTACAGGTGGCCTCATGACAAACTGTATATAAATCCCCTGTAAATATACCCCTTTTTGAAGATATACCCAGGACACGGGATCAGGCTCGGCCACCACTCCCCTGACAACAGGAGCGTTAACCCCTTGCAGCCTGATACCGAGTACCCCAAAGCCTGGGCTCGACATATCTTTTTCTGGCGCTCACGAACAGGATCCCATGCCCGATATTACCGGGTACTGTGTGCCGTGATTTTAACTGTATTGAGTGACTGTTTAAACTACGCCGCCATTACTGCGCCGAAGAGCGGGAAGAAAGGGGGCGTGCCAGCCTGTAGAGCGCAAACTGAAGCCCGCCCCTCACTCAGCCGAGCATTCCTGAGCGCCGCGGCCTAGTTCGGAAACTCCCAAACTGTTTAACTCTTTAAGAACTGGCTGTAATTCACTAGTGGGGCCTCCAACATGTCGGCCTCCTCCAGCGATGACGACAGCGCGTTCGCTGATCCTAGGAATTATACCGAAGGACCTATGGCTGCCTCCAGTAGCACTGCCAGCGCCACCAGCACATCGGGCGCAATCGCCCCAATAATGACGATGTCACTCCCATACATCCCGGGGGCTAAGTGGTTGCCCCAGTATGACGGATGCCCTGATACGCTGGATGAGTTCAAACGAAAAATCAATAGCGTCCTAGATATGTATGCGATGACCGGTCAACAACGTGCTGCTCTGGTACTCGGACAGTTAACTGGGGCAGCAGAAAAAGAAAGTGCGTCTTGGTCTGCCGCTGAACGCAGATCAGCAGCTGCTATATTTAACAAATTGAGAGCTACGTTCGAGGAGTGCAATGAGGCTGATATACGCATAAGCTTTCATCACTGCTACCAGAGGAGCATAGAGATGTGTGGACATGTGTATTCACATTCCCCACCAGTGTACCTGACAAAAACAAGCTCCTCATTGAACAATTCACCCGGGACTGCTATCCCCTGAGAAGAGTAAGACTGTGCGTTGGTGTTCATTAAGCAATCCTGAAGCTGACTTCAACACCCTGAAGGAGATGGCCATCAAAGGGTTAAGGCCGGTAGAGACTCATGAAGCTGCTATTAAACAGTGGTGCAGTGGTGAGGTGCAGGCTACTTCAAAACCATTACCCGTGTCTATAGCCACGCACAATTTTCAATCTGCTCAGCCTGACAAGTATGATTCCCTGAGAGCTGAGAGGCGTGCTGATATGCGCCAAATGAACAAAAATATCACCAAGTTAATGGATGCTCTGCAGCTACAGCAAAGCCAACAGCAAGCGCCACCATCACAGCCCCAGCCTCAGCCGCTGATCCAACTTGCCGATAGTCCGGAGGATGTACCCTGGATGCGAGGGAAGCAAGCCACAGAGTACCGAGGGAGGACCACCGAATGCTACAGCTCCACAGGGGAGCCCATCTGCTGCCACTGTAACCGCACCGGTCACCTCGCCAGGAGCTGTCCTTTAAACGGGCAGTCCCTGGGGGCCGGGGCCAAACCTCAGGATTAGATCAACAGGGCCCAGCCGCCTGGAACTAGACCTTCATCGGACAGAGGCCGTTTATGTCCATTGTACTAGATGGCATCCCAACACCTGCTCTGCTAGACACCGGGTCACAGGTGACCACCATCCCCTATATCCTTTATAAGAAGTATTGGGCTGATGCAGGACTGAAACAGCCTGATATAGACTTTACCCTTAATGCATCTAACAGTGAACCAATTACTGTAATGGGGGTTAAGGAAGTGACAATAAAGGTGGGGAGGGTGGAGTTGCAGAACCAGGGGGTCCTAGTAGTAGCAGGAGCCAGTAATGCTAATGATCCATATATAATACTAGGCACTAATGTTGTTAGCAATTGCATGGAGGAAGTTTTGTCTTTGCTTCAACAGATTGCAGACACTGCCAGACCTGGTCAGAGGAAGGTCCTCCAGCGTGAGATCAGAGCTATCCTGTACCATCAACAGGTAACAATTACAGGTGGTGAAATTGGTACTGCACGGGTGACAGACCTGTTACCTATTGCGATTCTCCCAATGAGTGAAATGATGATTTGGTGTTGAGCAGCTATGGGTCTGAGAGGGCAGGACTATCAAGCATTAGTGGAGCCCGTCAGCACTGAACACAGACCTACACTGTTGACAGCCCTGGGTGTGGTGGGCGTACACAATGGGAGGGTACCTATTTGCATCTTAAATTGTGGCAGTGAGGAGGTTAAATTACCCACGTATACCACCGTTGCTAAATTGTACACTGTCAGCAACCACGAGATCCAAACAGTGGGACCCGTACCCTATGTAAAAGGGGCAAAACCTGATCAAACAATTGGGCCACTGGAGGACTGGTGCCAGCAGCTCCATGTTGGAACTGACACCACTCCTGTGTATGAAAAGCAAGGTGTGTACCGGGTAGTTCAAGAATTCGAACAAGTCTTTAGTAAGCATCCGCTTGACTTTGGTAGGATAAAAGGGGTACAACATCACATCCCCACAGGTACACATCCACCAATCAAAGAGCGGTACAGGCCTATTCCCCCTGCACATTATCAAAAAGCCAAGGAAATGTTACAGGACATGAAGGACGCAGGGGTTATACGAGATAGCTGTAGTCCCTGGGCAGTCCCATTAGTCTTAATCAGGAAAAAGGATGGCAGTATGAGAATGTGTGTAGACTATAGGCAAATAAACCGCATAACACACAAAGATGCTTACCCGTTACCTCGTATAGAGGAATCCTTAGCTGCGTTGAAGTCTGCCAACTATTTCTCTACCTTAGATCTCACTAGTGAGTATTGGCAGGTGACCGTAGCCGAGGAAGACAGAGAGAAGACGGCATTCACAACACCCATGGGCCTATGTGAATTCAACAGCATGCCCTTCGGACTATGTAACGCACCCAGAACTTTCCAAAGGCTGATGGAGAGTTGCCTGGGACATAAGAACTTCGAGACGGTACTGCTCTACCTGGATGACGTGATTGTGTACTCCAAAACCCACAGGGAACATGTCACCCATCTAGCAGAGGTGTTTGAAGCTCTGGCCAAATACAGGATGAAGCTAAAACCATCAAAATGCCACCTGTTAAAGCCAAGAGTACAGTACCTGTGACACACAGTCAGTGCCGAAGGCGTGACCCCTGACCTAGACAAGGTGACAGCTATCAAAGAGTGACCAGAACCCAAGACCTTGAAAAGAAGTACGTAAATTCCTGGGATTGGTGGGCTACTATCGGAGGTACATAAAGGAGTACACCCAGAAGGCTGCTCCCCTGCAAAACCTCCTAGTAGGCCAACAAAGGGCAAGCCAAAGGATTCTTTGTGGAAATGGGGTAAGGAACAAGAGGAAGCGTTCCAGACAATGAAAGAAGCCCTGACAGGAGAAGAAATCCTTGCTTACCCGGACTACAACCTGCCATTCCTGCTGTACACGAATGCCAGCAATGTGGGACTCAGAGTCGTCCTTTCCCAAAAGCAAGACGGCAGGGAAAGGGTGATCGATGCCAGTAGGAAGCTGCGCCCCACAAAGAGGAACCCACAAAACTACAGTTCCTTTAAGCTGGAATTCCTGGCCTTGGTTTGGGCCATCACCGAGAGGTTCAAACACTATCTGGCCTCTAGCAAATTTACAGCCTACACGAATAACAATCCACTGACCCACCTGGAAACTGCAAAGTTGGGAGTCATGGAACAAAGATGGATGGCCAGATTGTCCAGCTTCTAGTTCACCATCAAGTACCAAGCTGGGCACCAGAATGGAAATGCGGCCGCCTTATCCAGAATGCCTCACCTGTCAGAAGAGGGAGTAGATGAAGAAGAGCTGGATGAAGTGGAGTTACCTGCCTTCCATCAAGTAAGAGTAACTCAGTGCCAGCAAACCCGTCAGGATCCTCCTATGAGAACGGTGAACCCTTTGCCCCACTTCGGTTGGAAAGAGGTGCAAGACAATGACCCGGCTGTCAGCTTGATCAAACAACTGATAACCCAGGAGTCAGCGAAGCTACCTGAAAACCCTCAATCTGAAGCCAAACATCTGTGGAGCGAGCGGAGCAAGCTGTTCCTATACCGAGGGAAGCTTTGTCGGAGGTACATCAACCCAAGAACACACGAGATGGCCTGCAAATCATCGTGCCAAAATCAGAAATCCATGTGGTCTTGAACGCCTATCACAACCAGACTGGTCACTTCGGGTGGATGAAGCTAGAGATGCTACTGAGAGGTTCTTTTGGGTCGTCATGCAGACATCCATTGAAAGGTGGTGTAAGAATTGTAAACCTTGCAGCCTAAGAAGGAAGGACTTACAGAGCCAGAAAGCTCAGCTTCATCCCATCGTAAAAAAGCAACCTCTGGAAATCGTAGTCTTGGACCATGTAAAACTAACTTCAAGTAGATCCGGCTACACCTACTCGTTGACCATGGTGGACCATTACTCGAGATTCTTAATGGTTGCCCCCGTAAAAGACTTGACAGCTGCAACTGCTGCTAGAACATTCCAAAATGTCTTCTTCAGACCATTGGGATACCCTGAACAGGTCCTAACAGATCAAGGATCATCCTTCGAAGCAGAGATCTTTCAAGAGTTCTGCCACATGTATGGGTGCAAAAAGATCAGAACAACCCCAAATCATTCTCAAGCCAATGGACTCTGTGAGGAGATGAATCACATCATCATCGACATACTGAAGATCTTACCCTTAGAAGAAAGAAACCAATGGCCGGAGAAACTACCTGATTTGGTTGACATGTACAAAAACATTCCAGTAAGCTCTTCAAACTGAACACCAGCTTACCTGCTGAGAGCCCATACAGGAAAGTTACCCGTAGACTTGGAACTCGGAGTAATAGATCCCAAAGCAGATTACCATTCCCAGTTGGAATGCCCATCGCCTCAAATAATACAAGATGGTTCAAGCCAGTGTCGAATATAACCTGGAGAAATCCTGTGAAAAACAAGAAAGGGACTATAATAAACATGCTCCAGCAGAACCAATAACACCTTGAAGTATTGTCCTCAAGAGGAAAAGAACTAGACACAAGTTAGATGATCAGTGGGAACAAGAACCCTATGTTCTATTAGACTCTGCACATGACAACAGCAAAGTCTGCCTTATCAGCAAGAATGGTGGGAAAACCACACAGACTGTATCCAGGGATCACATAAAGAAGTGTCCAGATAAGAGTGAAAAGAGCTGGGATGAGATGCCGCGCTGACCACAAAGATAAACACAGAGTTAATCACACACTCTGATGAAGTGGCTATGAGCCATGAAACACGTGTAGGCCAAATAAACAGAGTGTGTGATTAACTCTGTATTTATTTTTGTGGTCAGTGCGGCATCTCATCCCAGCTCTTTTCACTCTTATCTGGATTCTTCAGTTCTCAGCTGGGAGCCTGCAGCGACCTCCTGTGTGCTTTTATTGTGGTTGTGACACTCACAACTACATCAGGTGAGTTTAAAAATTTGGGGTCTGAGGGACCTGTATAATGGAGGTACTACTCTATGTGCGCTTCCTTTCTCTTTTAATTTATAAAGAAGTGTCCAACAGATTGGGAAAACCAAAATTCCCCCACTCAACTAATTCAAGAGTCTGAACCTGTACAAGAACGAAGTTCTAGCCAAGAGTCAACAAAGAAAGTAATCTCAACCATCTTAGGAGAATTCCCAGAAGATTGGCCTCAACAAGATGGAGCCATCAAGTGCCAATACTAAATTTCTACCAGCCCAATGAAGTGGTACAAAGGAATCAGGAAGAAATACCCGTTGCTAGAGAATCTGAGGATGCTGCAATTGGTACACCTGCTAGCCCTGTAGTGAGACTAAGCCAACGCAGACACTTACCTGACATACCTGCACCAAGCCCTCCACTAGAAACATCACCTGAGACAGTGACAGGTCAACCCCCGTCTAGATATGGAGAATGAGAACAGTAAAGTCAGAGGTAGAACACACGTAAATAGTCATTATAAAGGTAAGATAATAATGTAAGTAGTGTTCAAAAGGTGAAGAGTAGGCAAAAGCCAGGTACACAACACCAAAAGAAGGGAGTTGGCGTAAGGAGCTGTCTAGGGAGAGCAAAAACTTGGCCAAAAGGTGACCCCAGGGCCAGGAGGCCTACAGCACTTATGACCGTAGAGGCCCCATAGTATCTAGGACTCCTATGCCGAAAACACCCGTTGTTGTGTATTTTGAACTGTTGAGCCTACAGAGACTTTACCTGTAAGGACTTATTGAACTTTCCCCTTTGAACTTTTGAACTTTGAACTTTTACAAACCAAAAGGACTACAGTTACAAGACTAATGTAGCCACAAACTCTTAAAAGCCTGCGGTTAATGGACTAGCACTGTATGGACTTACCTGTTTTTCTATTTTCTTTTTTTTCCCACTATTTTTCAGTGATTTTTGTAAATTTTTATATTTTAAGACTTGTAAATATCTAATATATAAAAGCCGAAGGCCACTTCCGTCACTTTGGCCAGCACTTCCGTCACTTTGTCATCGGCTAAGTGATGTCAGCGCAGCGCTACACCCATCCAGGGTGGACCAACATGGCGGCCCTAAGCGGAGCGGGACTCAGCCAGCCCCGCCACGCTTACGGCCGCCAGTACAGTGACACACACGGTCAGGAGACGACCGGCTAACGCCGGTCGTCTCCCGGCCGCCACACATCACGGGCGGGAGACGACATCAGCCGCGGCTACCTATGGCACAGAGGTCCGCGGCGAGTCAGCCGGGAGATGACCGGCTTTAGCCGGTCATTTCCCGGCTGGCGAGCCGCTGAGCTCCGTGCTGTACATAGCCGTGGCTGAGCTCCGCCCAGCCGCGAGCCAGCCACCATTTTCCGCCGTACCGCGCACCACTATTCTGATTGGTCGCCGCATTCAGCGTGGCGACCAATCAGAATAGCAGCGCGCGCTATACCGCCATATTTGAAATACACTGACTACATTGTATTTGAAGTATCGCGCCATAGAGCGCGCCGCTATTCTGATTGGTCGCCACGCTGAATGCGGCGACCAATCAGAATAGCGGTGCGCTCAATGGCGCGATACTTCAAATACACTGAGTACAGTATATGGCAGGATAGCGCGCGCCGCTATTCTGATTGGTCGCCGCGTTCAGCGCGCCGACCAATCAGAATAGCGGCACGCGCAATGCCGCCATATTTGAAATACACTGTAGTCAGTGTATTTGAAGTATGGCGCCATACAGCGCGCCGATATTCTGATTGGTCGCTGCGTTCAGCGGGCCGACCAATCAGAATAGCGGCGTGCGCAATGCCGCCATATTTGAAATGCACTGTAGTCAGTGTATTTGAAGTATGGCACCATACAGCGCGCCGCTATTCTGATTGGTCGGTGCGCTGAATGCGGCGACCAATCAGAATAGCGCTGCACGCTATGGCGCCATTATTCAAATACACTGGACTCAGTGTATTTCAAATATGGTGGCATAGAGCCCGGCGCTATTCTGATTGGTCGCCATGCTGAACGCGTCGACCAATCAGAATAGCGCCGCGCGCTATGGCGCCATCATTCAAATACACTGAGTCCAGTGTATTTGAAATATGGCGGCATAGCGCACGGCGCTATTCTGATTGGTCGCCACGCTGAATGCGGCGACCAATCAGAATAGTGGCGCGGTCTATGGCGTGATACTTCAAATACACTGAGTACAGTGTATTTCAAATATGGCGGCATTGCGCGTGCCGCTATTCTGATTGGTCGGCGCGCTGAACGCGGCGACCAATCAGAATAGCGGCGCGCGCTATCCTGCCATATACTGTACTCAGTGTATTTGAAGTATCGCGCCATTGAGCGCACCGCTATTCTGATTGGTCGCCGCATTCAGCGTGGCGACCAATCAGAATAGCGGCGCGCTCTATGGCGCGATACTTCAAATACAATGTAGTCAGTGTATTTCAAATATGGCGGTATAGCGCGCGCCGCTATTCTGATTGGTCGCCACGCTGAATGCGGCGACCAATCAGAATAGTGGTGCGCGGTACGGCGGAAAATGGTGGCTGGCTCGCGGCTGGGCGGAGCTCAGCCACGGCTATGTACAGCACGGAGCTCAAATATGGCGGGATAGCGCGCGACGCTATTCTGATCGCTGCCTACAAAATGTTACGTGATGTGGAACACGAGAAACATCTTAAAGCTGTAGAAAATGGCACTATCATGCCAAATATAACCATGGCCCTTAAACAAGATCGGAATCAAGACCCTCGACGCTAAAATAATCCCACTGTCAATTAAGTGGCCGTCGTATTTGAAAATGACAATGGAGAGCCACCATTCAATCGAGACATATTAATTCATTTAAAACCTGACCCAAAAAACCCTTTGGCCCCAAAAACACAACAAGTCAGCATTCTCCACAGCAATTTGGATGCTTTACTGTATCCTTTAGTTTTCCCTTACGGAGACCAAGGCTGGCATGATGGACTCAAACAACAAGGCCAAAGTCCAAGCAGGATTACACAACTGCAATATTACTGCTATGTGCTGTAATAACTTTAATCCACTCCTGAATGGTGGCAAGCTAACACAGCAGTACTTAGTAGATGCTTATGTGAAAATCGAAGCTAATCGTCTAAATTATATCCGTAAACACCAAAAGGATTTAAAAGTGGAGGATTACTGTGCTCTCCAAGAACATCTACTGAAAAAATCCATAGAAAAAGGCATCCCCATTGGAAAAACTGCCATTTTACCAACTTCCTTTGAAGGCAGTCCCAGATGCAACAACGCTACCAAGATGCCATGGCTATTGTTACTAAATTTGGTCGCCCAGATCTTTTCATCACCATGACCAGTAATCCAAAATGGAGTGAGATTACTAACAATTTAGAACCATGGCAGCGTGTTGAACACAGACCTGATTTGGTGGCACGTGTCTTCAAAATTAAACTGGAAGCACTCTTACAAGACATTAACTACCGATTATTTGGAAAACATTGCGCTATGGTTCATGTAATTGAATTTCAAAAACGTGGTCTCCCACACGCTCACGTTTTGATCATTCTAGATAGCAACTCCAAATTAAGGACTGAGGTGGAAGTAGACAATACAGTCTGGGCTGAAATTCCTGATGCTACCTACTACCCTCAGCTCCATAACATTGTTCTGCAACACATGATTCATGGTCCCTGTGGAGAACACAACCCCAATTCTCCCTGTATGGGTCTTGGGAAGTGTACCAAAGGCTTCCCAAAAGATTTTCAACCATCTACTGTCATTGCAAAGGATGCCTATCCTACTTATCGCAGAAATTTGGGCCCATCGTTTCAACACCATTTGAAGATGATTGACAATTCGTGGGTAGTGCCATATAATCCTTTCCTACTATTGAAATACAAGTGCCACATTAATGTCGAAGTTTGTGGTTCCATTCAGAGTGTCAAATATTTATTTAAATATGTCTACAAAGGACATGATAAAGCCAATCTAGAAATTTGCCAGACTAACATCCAACATGATGAAACACACCAATTCATGGATTCAAGATTTGTTAGTGCACCCGAAGCAGCTTGGCGAATATTTGCTTATCCAATGCATAAACAATCTCACAGCATCATTCGCCTTGCGGTAAATCTGCCTCATTCTCAACCACTGTATTTTCATGAGAATGACTCCATTGCCAACATCAGCCAAAAGCTCCATAGGAATTCTACACTTATGGCCTACTTCGAGCTTAATCAGATTGACCAACATGCTCATAATTATTTACACCCCCAAATTCCTGAGTACTATGTTTGGAAAGAAGGGTCTTGGCAACTTAGAAAGCGAGGGGGTGGTTCTGTTATTGGAAGAATGTATGTTGTCAGTGTGAAAGATCAAGAACGCTACTATTTACGGTTGTTGTTACTGCATGTCAAAGGGGCAACCAGTTTTGAGAACATTAAAACTGTTAACGGAATCACACATCTAACGTTCAAAGAGGCGGCATTAGCACTTGGATTACTATTCAATGATAGTCTCTTGATGCCTGTATTCTCAACATGCCTGCGGAGCTTCGAGACATGTTTGCCTATATCTGTATTTTTGGTCCTCCAGCTAATCCTCTTAAGTTGTGGAATGAATTTAAGGAACACTTTCTACAAGACTACTGCCATGCATACTACTCCAACACTCAAGAGTGTGTGAATTGTGAAGGATATGCTATGACAGATGTGCAAGATGTTCTGAAAGGTCATGCCAAAACTTATAGTGATTTTAATTTACCACACCCAGTAAAGAAACCACAACTGCTCCCACACTATGACAAGGATTATGAGTTAACAGCTGCCGAAATGAAAGCTACTCTAAATGAGGAACAACTTTTGGCCTATCATGCTATAATTCAAGCTTTAGAAGACACTACTTTAACACCAAAGTGGTTTTTCATCGACGGCCCTGGTGGCAGTGAAAAAACATACCTATATGATCTACTCCTACATCAACTAAGGGGACAAGGAGACATTGTGTCACCTGCTGCCAGTACAGGAATTGCAGCTAACTTGCTACAAGAAGGACGAACAATCCATTCTCTTTATGGCATTCCAATACCGGTCAATGAAACATCTGTTTCCAGAATTAAAAATAATACAGATGCAGCCAAACATTTGAAGACTACAAAATTTTTTATTATTGATGGGTCTACAATGCTATCAAAATATGCATTGCATGTGATCGATCTACTTTTACGGGATGTCTCTAAGAAAAATAAAACACCATTTGGAGGTAAAGTTATTGTTCTTTGAGGAGACTTTAGACAATGTCTTCCTGTCATCGCTCATGGAACAAGAACAGATATTGTAGAGAGCTGAATTAAATATTAACAACACTGGCAACATTTTACTCGATTGCTGCTCATCAACAACATGCACTCCATTGATCCTGATTACAGCAGTTGGTTGCTTAAACTGGGAAATGGTGAACTCTCAAATAATTTTAACCTTGGAGATGATGTCATCGAAATTCCTCCAGACATGATCTGCACTGGCTCTTTAATAAGTGATATCTTTGGAGACAACATTTGCATTGATGTTAATAACAACAAAAGCATCAATATTGCTGCATCACATGCCATTCTTTGCCCAAAAAATGACGACGTTGATCATGTGAACTCTAAGGTCATGGATAGCCTGAGTGGTGACTACACAGAATATACCAGTGATGATTCAATTGATGCTGATAATTCTGATGACCCTGACCAATACCCACTGGAATTTTTAAATTCACTTACACCAACTGGAATGTCTTCACTTCGGCTGAAACTTAAAATTGGCACAATTGTCATGCTCTTACGCAATCTCAACAGCAAAAAAGGTCTCTGCAACGGTACTTGGTTAATTGTCACTGCTTTACTTCCCAACATGATTCAGGCGAAAGTAATTACTGGGTCCGCAACAGCAAATGTTGTCTTCATTCCACGAATTGATTTGTGTCCATCAGAGACTGGATTGCCTTTTAAATTAAGACGCCGACAGTTTCCTGTCAAGCCAGCATTTGCCATGACCATCAACAAATCTCAAGGGCAAACACTTAATAAAGTTGGTATTTTTCTACCAGAACCAGTATTTGGCCATGGTCAATTATATGTAGCATTTTCAAGAGTGAGGCAACGCTGCAATGTTAGGGTAAAAGTGGTAGATACACCTGTTCAAGGAAAATTAATCCCTGAAAGTACAAAAGTATTTACACAAAATATTGTTTATAAAAAATATTTTATTTTAAAGTTAGTTTAGTTATATAGATAGTCAGTTAAAAAAAAAAATTAGTTTAGCCATACATATATAGCAAAAGAAAAAACAAAAAAACACAAAAAATTAGTTTAGCTATAGATATATAGATTTCAACTACTTATATAGAAAATAGGTATATAACATACATAGTCGTTATATACTATTAATTTATTATTAATTTATTAATTTACATAGTTTATAGTATAGATATAGCAACCAACTTGAACACACATTATGTAGACAATGGTAGATGTGTATCATCCAAATTTCTTTATTTAGTGATATCAACCCGTATCTTAAGCTCCAGCAGTAGAGCTGCTGAGAAATTTGCTTCTCTTTTTATACAGGAAGGGGTTTTTGTGAACAGCTAAGAGACGGGCGGGATGGTTGTTCACACACACCTCCATCTCAAGGTGTGTTCTAGAGATAGATAGAAAAATAGAGATTTAGCTTTCACATCAGCAATTTTTTGCTATTTGTTGAAGTTTTGGTGGAAAAAACACAATTTCTGCACTTGCTGCCTAAGGGCTGACCTACGGCACATTTGCCGTAAGTTGCATACAATGTATATGGAATTTGTGGTTCACTTGCTGCAGCTGCAGCACACATGGTTACGGCAGTTTTGGCCGCAAAAACCGCAGTTATCAGCGGTTTTTTAGTAACTGCATTTGGTGCAGCTGCGGAAGCCATGTTTGCCGCATTTACAGCAAGTTAACCGCAAGTTCCATAAACATTGCATGGGACTTGCTGCAAGTGTGCTGCAGGTAGGCCCTTAGCTGCCAAGTGCAGACATTGTACTTTTTTCATCCCCATCTTCTGCAAATAGCAGAAAAAAGCTGATGTGAAAAGTGTCAAAGCGTTAACAAATAGTAATAAGGTAAAGTAGGGCCCCATCAGATGTAAGGCCACCTTGCCGTGGTTGGTGGGCAAACACAAACTGGCGGAAACGTAGACTATGAATAATGATATCTGAAATAAAGCTACTGAATTGATACACAATTATTAGCCAGTAGGTGTACTAAGAGCCTTACCACAGAACAATGAAATTTTCAAAAATTACATTCACCATACAAACATAGGTAGTTCATGGATAGATATCATGTCTTAATTGCATTATTGTTAATTCTTACTAAATAAACTGTATATGGATTCTAGACCACCCGATTCTTTAGAATCGGGCTGCCAGTTAGTATTATAAATAATTATCCTTTTGTTCAAACAAAAATGCTCAGTCCAGGAGTACTGAAATTACCTAGGGGGGTAAGTGGCACCCTGCTCACACAGGTAGCCACAGACTTCTCTAATGCACAGTTGGGTTTCCACAGCATGTACCTACTACATGCAACATCTTCCACCCCGGCACAGTAGGGGGGGCCCCACTTGCTGACCTTAGGCAAGATCCCCTATAAATACTGCTGCTGGGGGAGGAGTTAGTCAGAGTGTGCAGACGCTAGGAGAGCTGCGAAGACGTCCTGTTGGTCGGTGCCACGGTTAGGCCCGAACCAGTGGCCTGGAGTGGCCCTTCTGACGTCCAGCAACCCTAAGTGGGGACAGAAAGCAAGGGCAGACAGCTTAAAGGGAGTGAGGAACTTGAGGGAGTTCATCCGCACCTGTGGGATACTCCAGGACCACAGAGAACCCCGTCTTCAGCCACCCGGTCCCCCTGTGGGTCAAGAGAGGGAGCCAGACACAGCAGTGTACCACCGCAGTGATCAGAGAGGGTAACCCGGAGACCGCACAGGAGGAGAGACAGACATCAGAGTCAAAGATAAGGGTGAGAATGCGCAAATAGGGTCTTATCCTTTAGAGACAGGATTATTTAGGTGAAATATAGGAACTGCTCATCTGATGTGGTTGTGTAGCACACAACTGGCGTGATCGCTCAGTACAATACAGCTGCTCCAAGGACTGTATTTCCACAGGTCACCATGGTCACAATAAGTTTCAGTAGGACAAAGTACCTCGTGGTCTGAGCTGCTGCTTTCGTATGATGGAAAAACCAGATACAATGGTATGCCTGAATCAGGAAGTAGCTAGTTTATTTTCCAACGCGTTTCGGAGTCATATTCCAAACTCCTTCCTCAGGGATGTTCCCTGAGGAAGGAGTTTGGGATACGACTCCGAAACTCATTGGAAAATAAACTAGCTACTTCCTGATCCAGGCATACCGTTGTCTCTGGTTTTTCCATCATACGAAAGCAGCAGCTCGGACCACGAGGTACTTTGTCCTACTGAAACTTATTGTGACCACGTAGACATCAGAGTCAGGAAGAGAGAGGAGGCAAGTCAGGCTGCATGCAGGCTGGGCTTCAGCAACAACAGAGGAACAGAGAAGGCCTTATACCCACTTGCTGTGGGGACCCACTGTGCAACCTGGTCACCTGTCAGTGCCCTGGACATCTTTACCTGCCGTAACATCAGTAAAAGGTAAAAGAGACTTCTGCTGTGTACGTGTATCATTCCCCTCCGTTCCCAGTGCCCCTCATAGACTTCTCCAACACTCCCCATCCCATCTACGGCTCTACTACTCACTGCCCATTTACACTATGCTGCCCTGGAGGTCCAGCCTTACCTGTAGAGGACTTTGCCAACTTGCCGCATTACCATTACCGGCGGACTGTGGCGGCGCTGGTGATACCTCACCAGAAACTACAGGTGGCGTCACGACAAACTGTATATAATTCCCTTGTAAATATACCTCTTTTTGAAGATATACCCAGGACACGGGATCAGGCGCAGCCACCACTCCCCGTGCAACAGGAGTGTTAACCCCTTGCAGCCTGAAACCGAGTACCCCAAAGCCTGGGCTCGACACATGCCAATTAGCATCCTCAGTTATAGGCAAACTAAACTGTTCTTCTAGAATGGCGAAGGGCTTGAAGTGGCCATTTATCAACAAGTCTGAAACAGACTTAATACCAGCTTTTCTCCAAGAGTGGAGTTTCAGTGATGGGCAGGCAGCCTCAAGAATCTCTATTAGGAGCCAGGAGGGAGTAATGCCTTCAAAGAAAGGCTTGGGGTACAAGACTCCACCAGGCTTTAATGGTAGCTTTCAGAGAGTCAGATACTGGCAAACGTTTTCTTTGGTTGAGAGGGAATGAAGCTATGAAAGTAGTCGGATTAGCACCAATCATTTGAGCTTTTTCGATGTTTACCCAGGAGGGACTATTCTGTATTTCCCACCACTTCCTGCTCTCTTTGATCAGAATAGAAAGGTAGTAGGCCTTAATATTACGGACGCCTAAACCTCTAATTTCTATGCTTCATTATTGTGGCTCTAGCAATCCTCGACGATCTACCCCCCAAATGAATTTGATCAGCTGCATCTGCAATATTTGGAAATGCTTTTGCTGAATTGAAATGGGGAGGGACATAAGAATGAAGAAGAGTTTAGGGAACACAACCATCTTATATGAAGTAATCCTACCCAACCAGGATATATCAAGTTTGGAGAGGAAGGAGAGATCATCCGAAATTCTTTTAGTAATGGCTAACATTTTTATCCACTATGTTTCGTAAGGAGTTGGTCAATATTATTCCTAAATAAGAGAGGTCAGAGGACACCCACGAGAGTTGACATTCTGTCTTGAGAAGATCCATTAATTCCCTATCAATGTTAAAGGGCAAAACTTGCTTTTTATGGGTATTTAGTTTATAATAGGAAGCCTCCAAAACTTGTCTCGTGACTTCCAAAAGTCTCCTTAAAGAGTTCAGGGGATCTGTTAACAAACCATCAGATCATCAGCAAAAATCGAGGTCTTATGTTGTCTACTATTCAGGGAGACTCCTCGTATATTCTCATCCACCCTGATTTTTTCAACAAAGGGTTCCAAAACAAGATTGAAAAGAATAGGTGACAGGGGGCAACACTGTCTGGTTCCGTTTAAAAGCTTGAAAGGTTCAGAAACAAGATTGTTCAATAAAACCTTAGCTGATGGAGACGGATATAAAGCCTTGATGGCATTAAGCACACAACCAGACAAACCAAATCGTTGAAGTGTGAGGAACAGGAGACCCCAGTGCACCCTATCGAATACCTTTTCAGCATCCATAGTTATGGCAAGCACCCGACCTCTCCACATGCTGCAAAATGTTCAACACCAGACTAACAGCATCCGTTGTCCCTCTACCTCTGATAAAGCCTGTCTGATCAGAATGGACTAGTTTAGGAATATAGTTCGAAAGTCTATTAACAAGTACTTTTGCAATTATTTTAGCATCTGAATTGATGAGGGAGATGGGTCTATAGTGGGCCTTATTGTGTGGGTCGCCTTTGTCTTTTGGTATTACTGTTATCACCGCGTCCAGCATTTCAGCAGGAAGCACAAATGTCATAGAGGCGGAGTTTATAAGTCTAGTAAGATATGGGGCTAGTATAAAGTCAAATGACTTGAAGTATTTGTTCGATAGGATGTCCGGACCCAGGGATTTCTCATTTTTAAGGGAGTTAATAGCAGAAGAGTCTTCCAGTATAGTAAAAGGAAGATTTATGTGTTCTACTTCCTCCTTATCAAGATGAGGAAGTTGCACTGAATCTAAGAAGGCATTTATAGAGAACTCATCATGTTGTGTGACAGAGGGATCCTTTCTCAGGTTATAGAGACGTTCATAAAATTTTACCAATTCCCCCAAAATGTCCTTTGGATTCTCTTAAGTAAGATACCCTCATCATTTTTAAGCTGTAAAATTATCTTTTTTAATCTCTGTTTCTTAAGACGATTCACAAAGAATTTGCCCGGTTAGTCCCTGCTATTATAATAAGGGGCAAATTAAGTTAAGTTCCTTTCTAGACTGCTAGACTTAATATATGATCATCGGAAAGGCGCTCTTTTGATTTTTGGAGACTTCAACATGGTCCCCAACGCCGTTATGGACTCAACCAGTAAATATGGGCAGCGGAATACTTCACTCAATCCCTGGTTAGACAGAGAGGGGCTGCTGGATGTCTTTTGCTGCCTCTGTTCAACATCAAGAGAGTTCACACACTACTCTGATCCACACTACTCTCTAGCCAGAATTGATTTGGTCGTGGCGGATATCCATTATTTACAAATTATTAAAACAATTGACATCCTGCCAAAAACTTGGTCGGATCATACCCCAATAGTCTTCGAATTAGCTATTTTCCACAATACTAATTCATACACATTATGGAGGGCCAACTCCTTTCTTTTCCAACATACCTAGCCTTAAAAAAGAATTGAATAATTCCCTTGCCTCCTATTTTAGTTTAAATGATACCGGAGAAATATCTATCGAAACGCTTTGGACTGCCCACAAAACAGTTATCTGTGGCGCTCTTATCGAGCTGAACTAGAGACAAAAAAGATAAGGAACAAAAAATTTGAAGAAATTCAAACAGGTATTCTTTCAGTAAAGGAGGCTGAATCGTCTCACCCCTCGGAAGTCACCCACCGGAAACTTCTAAAATTGCGCCTGGAATTAAAGTCTCTCTTTTTGGGAGATTATGATAAGATGATTCAGACGTCAAAACTTAACTTTTTTTTTTTACCTTAAATAAGTGGTTGCAAAATCTTTTTGGCTCCCCTAAAATGCTTTTTTTGTACCTCAAACAGGTGATTGACAATATTTTTGGTTCCTCTACAAGGCTTTTTCTTGGCCTCAAACAAGTGATTGCCAAATCTTTTTGGTTCTCCTTAAAGGGGTTGGCCTCAAGCAAGTTATTGCCAAATCTTTTTAGTTCCCCTAAAAGGCTTTTTTGGCCTCAAAAAAGTAATTGCCAAATCTTTGTGGTTCCCCCAAAAAGCTTTTTTCATAAACGACTGAATATTTTAATATGTAACAAACAGAAAATAAGAAGTATCTATACAAACAACTTAGGGAAATGGGACTTGTAGATTTATGGAGAGCAAGGAATGCCAACGTGAGATGTTACTCGTGCTTCTCTGCCTCACATAACTCAATGTCAAGGATAGACATAGCATTGGGTAATAGACACTTAGACAATAAGATCAGTAAGGTAGAATATCTGCCTAAGGTAGCCTTGGATCACAAACCGATAGGAGTGGTACTTCAAATAGGAATAAGACATAGGGGACATAAAGGAGAGTGGTGATCACTGCAAAGGAAGCAAGCGCAATAGGGTCTTATCGTTATATATACAGTTTGGCTCTGAAGCCGCTATATAAAACTGCTCACCTTCTCTGGTTGTGTGACAATAAACTTCAAGTAACCGAAGATTTGGGCTTCGGGTCCTTTGTAGTAGCGCGGACCTACAACACACTGTCCCTTTGAGTTTTTAAATAAAGGGGAGTGGAATATTCACCCGTCTTGGTTGAAGTTAATTGATATGGAAAAAATTAGAGAGGAGGTGGACTAGTTCTTGCAGGATAATGAACAGTCTGGGAAGCCATGAAGGCGTTCCTTAGGGGTTTATTTATAAGGTACATTTACAGGTGTAAATCTGAAACTAGAAGGGAGTAGCATCAGGCAATGGATGCACTAAGGATGGCAGAAAATGAACAGTGAGTCGGCCCTCACCAGAGACGCAAGGGCGTTTGAAGGAGGCGCAGGTAGCAGTGGATGGATTACATTTACAAAATGCAAAAAAGAGACAAGAATTTCAGAGGACGTCATTTTTTGAAGATGGTGAAAAGGAGGAACATTTGCTAACTGTAATGGCAGCACCTCAGAGGGAATCTTCCTATGTATATGGGCTTTATGATGAAACAGAGAGGGTGGTAGAAGAAACTAAGGATATTCTTAAAATATTTTGGAGACTCTATGGGAACCTATACACGTCTAAGCTAATGGCTTCCAAGGAGGAGATAACACGGTATTTAGAGGGGGCAAATATAAAGCAAATTAGTGTGGAGGATGGAGATAAATTGGGACACCCCAAACATGTAACGAGAAATATTCCAGTAGGTGAACTAATAAGAACCAAACGAAACTGCTCCTCTGTGGAAACTTATGAGAGGGAATCTGCCAAAGTAATAAACAGATTGAGACATCGTGGATATACACATGGTACATTGAAAAGAGCAGATAACATTACTAGAAATATGGATAGACATTCCTTAGTTTTCCAAAGTAAATCTAAACAAACATATAATGTTTCTGCCCCAATTACATTCAGTACCATGTATAGTCCTTCTTACTATAAAGTGACTGAAATCATCAAGAAGTATCTGCCCATTCTGAATAAGGATCCAAAACTAGCCAAAATTCTGGCTGATTTTCCTGTCAGATTTAGTGCCAGAAAAGCGCCAACTTTAGGCAGTATTTTATCTCCTAGCTTCTTTACCTCTACAACTAAGAAATAATCTAATACATGGCTGTCATTGCAGGGTTTGTATAAGTGTGGACACACAAGATGCACAGCATGCAATTACGCAACAAAAAGCCGCACTTTTAGATCCTACAGCAATGGAAAGTCGTACAACATCAATACTTTTTTAAACTGTTGTAGCACAGATGTAATTTATTTGATTGAGTGCACGGATTGCAAGCTACAATACGTGGGATGCACAACCGGAGAATTAAAGCGCCGAATTTGCAGACACTTACCAGATGCTGCAAATTCCAATGCCGTTAATATATCTTCTGCATCCAGACACTTTGCCTCAGGCTGCCTTCAGACTTGCAGATGCCTCCGCAGCGTTTTGCAGAGGCATCTGCAAGTATCTGCATGCAGACCGCGGCCCCTATGTTTATAATGGAGCGCACGGCGGTCTGCAGGTGCTTGCAGACCGCCGTGCGCTCTCATTGCCCGCCATTAGTGATCTGTGCGCAGGCGGATGCCTGCGTACAGATCACACACTCTCGTCCGCACCAGGGACGCGAGATGTTGCGTCCCTGGTGCGGACGAGAGTGTGTGATCTGTACGCAGGCATCTGCCTGCGCACAGATCACTAATGGCGGGCAATGAGAGCGCACGGCGGTCTGCAAGCATCTGCAGACCGCCGTGCGCTCCATTATAAACATAGGGGCCGCGGTCTGCATGCAGATACTTGCAGATGCCTCTGCAAAACGCTGCGGAGGCATCTGCAAGTCTGAAGGCAGCCTCAGTGCATGGAGGCGATACAAAAACATTTTCTTTCAGTGGTATTGATAAAATAGTTAACTCATTCAGGGGAGGAGACCTGAGACGTAAATTATTACAAAAAGAAAGTTTTTGGATCTTCAGCTTGGGCACCAGAATCCCACTAGGTTTAAATATTAGACATGACGTTATTCTTCAATACTGATATATAAATCTTGTAATATGATTTGAGCAGATTAATAGAAAATATATATTTTTATATTTTATTATGATTGTATTAAGCTTTTCAGTGTTCAATTTACCTTGAACCAATTGTATATTATGGGGCAGATTTTTTACACCTGTGATGAACATGGGGGAGTGTATATAAGTATACTTCCGTATCATCAAAAATGAGCCATGATTAAGACCTGAGTGCGTCGAAACGCGTTGGCCTGTTTGTACACTTGTACTGCCTATTATTTGGATGTTATTTATCATTTAATAAAAGAAGTAAAATACTGGAACCGTCCTGCTGAAATTTCTTCTTTTAATTGCACCAGCCCACATCCAGGGCGTTGTCCTTGCAGGCCTGGAACCAGTGGAAGCTGATCCTTACTGACGGTGAGCTGTTTCCCTTCCCATTCCCATTTTCTGCCTAGACAACCATTGACGGTAGAAGAACTGGAAGAGGCCTTGACCACCATGGCTAATGACAAGGCGCCAGGGGCAGATGGTTTGCCAGCAGAAGTATATAAACAGCTTAAAGATGTGCTGTTACCTAGATTATGTAGGGTGCTCAGGGACGCCCTTGGAGAGGGTAATTTTACTAAAATCTATGAGGGAGGCTACAATTGTGGTTTTTGCCCAAGGAGTATAAAGATAATAGGAAAGTGGAATACTACAGGCCCATTTTATTGCTGCAGGATTAAAGATCAACTGGGAGAAGTCTAACCTCATGATGGTAGACAAGGATAGAATGAGTGAGTTGGGAGAATTTGGATGCACTAGATTAAAAGTAGTGGATCAATTTAAATATTTGGGAATTCAAATTTCTTTACCAGTTACAGACTTTATCAAATTGAACGTGGCGCCGGCTGCTGCGGGTTAAACTAAAGGATAAGGCCCAGGCATGCTGAAAATTGCATCTCTCGGTATTGGTAAGGACAAATCTGTCTAAAATGATACTCATGCCGAAACTTTTATACGTGCTGCATAATTCGCCGGTGTGGTTACCCTGGGGACTGTTTCAGAGACTCAATTCATTGCTCTGGGATTTGGTTTGGGGTGGGTGTCAACCCAGACTAAAATTGGAAATCTTGCAGAGGCCTAAAGAAGAGGAGGGACTAGGTCTAACAAATCCGTGGATTTATTTCCTAGCATCCCTGGGTCAGCATATCAGAGGGTGGGCCTCAAAGGACAAGAGGAGTTCCACAAAGACAATCCTAGAATATATGATACGAAGGGTCCCTCTGGTACAGGGTCTGGAGGCTGGAGATTTTAGCCGCTTGGGAGGGAAGTTCCCCACTCTGTGTCTGATACATAGGTTTGGTCTAAAATCAAAAAACTAAGAGAGGTGACTGGAGTGACAATATATACCCCTATATGGAAGAACGCAGTTATGGGAGAATTCTATAAACTGGGGGAACAGAGGACATGATTGAATAAGGGCATAGAGTATATGTCGCAAGTCCTGGGGAACCAGGCATTGAAGTCATTTGAATCCCTAAGGGAGGAATTTCAGATACCGGAAACGGACAGGTTTCTATAACTCAGGTCCAACATGCCTATCGGCAACAGAAAAAGACTAGCAATCTTGGAGTACATTAAGATATTGTTCTGGATTATATGTGCATGGAGGGGAGTACTGGGTCCACGGTGTATGGAGATCTCCTACATACTCTGCTGCTGCGACATCCTATTCGGTTGCTAAACAAATGAGAGAAAGACATGGGGATGATAGAGGATGATGCCTGGGAATCTACACTAGAATATGGCTTGAAATTGTCATTGAGCGAGCCGGGTAGGTTGTCGCAGTTATATCTTATCCACAGAGTACAAACAACCGGCGCGGCTCACGAGGTAGGGGAGCACCGCGCCTGCGGCTCCCAGCAGCACACCCCCCCCCCCCAGGCCGCTTCGACGGCCAGAAGCACAACCCACCCCCCCTGGGCCGCGCCGACGGCCAGTAGCACAACCCTACACACCCCCGGGGCCGCGCTGACGGCCAGTAGCACCCCCATCCTGCTCCTGCACCAGGGCCCCCAGGGGTGACGGTCCGCCCCTGCCAAATGATGTAATTTGGAAGCAGGAGTTGTACTTCCTAATGTTGTCCAAGAAATGCTTTAATATTGTACTGGTACCTGTCATCAGAGACTTTAGGGGATCTGGTGGTTACAGGAGAGGAGGAAGTTTTATCTTGCCATTTGCACTTCATAAACCTGGCAGTTCATCTTTCCATTTCAGGGCACTGCAGTACATGCAAACCACATCCATTTTTCCTATCTGAACTTCAGGATTATCCTGATAGTTTATGTCTGACTGGTAACAAAAGGCAGCATGTTTCAAATCTTCAACCATTTCCTGTGCCCTGGGAAGAAATAGCAATTCTCTTAGTGGCAAGTCAGCCTTCTCTCTGCTGAGATGACTCATTGGCCCTTGAGGAAGCAGCTCTTCTCTTATCTGCAAGCATCGCATCCCTCTCCTCAGAAACTTCATTGGCCCTTGAGGAAGCAGCTCTTGTTCCCTTGTCTGCAATCCTCCCTTCCCTCTCCTCAGAAAGTTCATTGGCCCTTGAGGAAGCAGCTCTTGTTTTCATGTCTGCAAGCCTCGCTTCCCTCTCCTCAGAAAGTTCATTGGCTCTTGAGGAAGCAGCTGCTGTTCTTATGTGTGTCAGCCTTGTTTCTCGGTCTTCACATTTTTCATTGGCCCATAATGCAGCTTTTCTTTTCGCATCAGCTGACATTGGTGCCAAGGAATTCCTTTTCTTATGAGGCATTATTGTGGTAAAAATAGTCTGTAACTGGCAGTTTCTATATCATCTCACCTAGAGGTAATGTGACTGACATCAGCCATTCCACCAACACACCCTAACTGACATCCTATTACCTCACACAAGCTTTGTTATACTGAGAATGTCCTTTGTTCCCTATATTAACCAATCAGAGCTCAGATTAATTAACAGTAGCAAAATAGAAGCTGAGCTGTGATTGGTTGCTATTGGCAACCTGATAAATCCCCAGGCAACAGGAAGCCCTCCCCCCTGACAGTATATATTAGCTCACTCATACACATAATAGATAGGTCATGTGACTGACAGCTGGCGTATTTCCTATATGGTACATTTGTTGTTCTTGTAGTTTGCTGCTTATTAATCAGATTTTTATTTTTGAAGGATAATACCAGACTTGTGTGTGTTTTAGGGCGATTATGTGGTAAGGTTAGTGTATGTGTGGTGAAATGTGTGCTGAGGGTGGTATGTGTGTTCAAGCACATGGTAGTGTGTGGCGCATTTTGTGTCTGTATTCATATCCCCGTGTGTGGTGAGTATCCCATGTCGGGGCCCCACCTTAGCAATCGTATGGTATATACTCTTTGATGCCATCGCTCTCATTCTTTAAGTCCCCCTTGTTCACATCTGGCAGCTGTCAATTTGCCTACAACACATTTCCTTTCACTTTTTCCCCATTATGTAAATAAAGGCAAAATTGTTTGGTGAATTGCAACGCGTGGGGTTATAATTTCACCTAACAACATAGCCTATGACGCTCTCGGGGTCTAGACGTGTGACTGTGCAAAATTTTGTGGCTGTAGCTGAGACGGTGCAGATGCCAATCCCGGACATACACACTTACATATATATATATACATACACACACATTCAGCTTTATATATTAGACTAGCTGTACTACCCGGCTACGCCCGGGTTAATAAATCAGGAGACAAACTGGAATGGTGTCCACGGTCCACGCTGCTGCTCTTTACCAAAGAATTTCACAAGAGGGTATTACCATCATAAGGTCCTTTATTCATCAAAAACCTACACGTTTCAGTGCTGTCCCAGCACCTTCCTCAGGGTCTTCCAGCAGGACAATGACCCAAAACACACTTCAAAAAGCACTAGAAAATGGTTTGAGAGAAAGCACTGGAGACTTCTAAGGTGGCCAGCAATGAGTCCAGACCTCAATCCCATAGAACACCTGTGGAGAGATCTAAAAATGGCAGTTTGGAGAAGGCACCCTTCAAATATCAGGGACCTGGAGCAGTTTGCCAAAGAAGAATGGTCCAAAATTCCAGCAGAGCATTGTAAGAAACTCATTGATGGTTACTGGAAGCGGTTGATCACAGTTATTTTGGCTAAAGGTTGTGCAACCAAGTATTAGGCTGAGGGTGCCAATACTTTTGTCTGGCCCATTTTTGGAGATTTGTGTGAAATGATCAATGTTTTGCTTTTTGCTTCATTCTCTTTTGTGTTTTTTCATTGAAGACAAATTAAATGAAGATAATAATACCAAAGAATTTGGGATTGCAATCATTTTCAGGAAGAAACTGAGTATTATCTGACAGAATTGCAGGGGTGTCAATACTTTTGGCCACAACTGTATTATACCTCACACATACACATAATAGACAGCTCATGTGACTGACATCTGCCTTAATTCCCTATTTGGCACATGTGTTGCTCATTGGCTGTTTTTAATCAGATGTTTATTTCTGGAAATTAAAGATAGCAGACGTATGAGGCGAGTTGTGTGAGGCGATTTGTGCACATCTGTGTCTGTCTGTGTGGTGTGTGTGTCCTTGGGGTGTGTGTGTGTCCCTGTGAGGTGAGTGCATGTATCCCTATAGGGTGTGTATGTGTGTGTGTCCCTGTGTGGTGTGTGTCTCTGTGTTGTGTGTGTGTCCCTATAGGGTGAGTGCATGTGTCCCTATAGGGTGTGCATGTGTGTGTCCCTGTGGAGGTGGTGTCTGTGTGGTGTGTGTATCTGTGTTGTGGGTGTCTCTTTGTGGTGTGTGTGTCTCTTTGGGGTGTGTGTGTGTGTCCCTGTGGGGTAAGTGCATATGTCGCTATAGGGTGTGTGTGTGTCCGTGGGGTGTGTGTGTGTCTCTGTGTGGTGTGTGTTCGGGCGCGTGGTGAGTATCCAATGTTGGGGCTGCACCTTAGCGACTATACACTTGCTGTTACTCTTTGTGTGCGTGTGGTGTGTATACATGTCCCCGTGCGTGGTGAATATCCAATGTTGGGGCCCCATCTTAGTGACTATATGCTGGTATATGCTGTTAGTCTTTGGCGCTGTCATTAAGTCCCTCTCATTCACAACTGTCAACTGGTAACTGTCACTTTCTCTCCATATGTAGATAGGGCCAAAATTGTTTGGTGAATTGTTGGAACGCGCGAGGTTAAAATTTCACCTCACAACATAGCCTATGACGCTCTCGAGATCCAGACGTATGACTGTGCAAAATTTTGTGGCTGTAGTTGCGACGGTGTAGATGCCAATCCCGGACTTACACACACACACACACACATATGACTCACCGCGGCCGGCTGACTCCGGTTTAGACAGGCGATTCTTCTCCTTCCTTGTCACGGGTGGACCGCGCCTGCCGGTAGTGGGGCCCGGTGTAGTGCAGATCAAAAGTGAAGACGTCTTACGGGAACAGATTAAGGGGTTTTAATTTGTTTTCTTCGTGACGCCACCTATGAGTAGTTCGGTAAGGGCTACCGACGCTGCGGGACCCCAGGGGATGGACAGCAGCAAGATGTTACGCTCCCCACAGGCTGAGCGGTGATCCCCGAGGCTGGAGCTGCTCAAGATGTTGTGTGGCAGCTGCGGTTACCTTTTAGTTAATGACGGACAGTTCATAAGGAATCACGGACACAGACAGTCTCTATAACGGTCTTTACTGTAACCAGCAAGCAATACATGGTATACAGTGGTTGAGTAGTAGACCGGGTGGACTCAGCAGTGATGGTGTCCCTTAGAAATCCGTAGTGCTCCTCCATTCTACCTACTTAGTTCCTTCTTGCCAGCGTCGCCCAGGAATACCAGGTCGGGTACGGGGAGGCTGCTTCAATGCCCTATCCATGATGTACGTCCTGGATGTTTTGGGGAGCCTTGGATCCCTCAGTGGGTACACCGCTGGTTAGACGACTGGAAACTGGCTGTTGGTGGGGTGCTCCTATAAAGCTGATCCTCCACTCTTCTGGTTCGCGTGGCAGAGGTGAACTGCTGCCAGCTTCGGTACCAGTGAACCGGCTGTGAGTTGTGGGCACGGGAGTCTTTTGGGAACCCGTGTAGAAATGCCCAATCCCGGTGGTTAAGGCCTCAGGTGCTGACACCCGACCGGTGATGGCCCAGGGGCCCGCACGGGGTGCGGAGCCCCCGCTCCTCTCCAAGCTCTAGTCTGCTCTCGTCAGGTTCTAGACTTCTTCTTCAACTATCTAGACCATTGTGTGTTCTCCTGCACTACCCTAACACTCCGCCCACCAGGACCTAGGATTGGCCCTCTATTCTAGGTGTTTGCATGTTGGGTTGGATTTCTAAATTAACCAGGTCATTGCTGAGTCAGAGGATATTGCGGCTGCATTTGTGGCTGCAATACCCTCCTGTGACGCACTCGTTGCGGGGCGCCACACATACACACATTCAGCTTTATATATTAGATATAAGATCGTACAATTCCTATTAATTTCCATATGGAATTTAATAGGAATTGTACGATCATATCTATCTATCTATCTATCTATCTATCTATCTATCTATCTATCTATCTATAACCAGAAAATTTCACTGCAGAACTCAGCTAGTACCAAAAATGTACATATGCTAGTAAGCGGTTTTTACATGAGGAAAAAATTTAAAAACTTAAGTTTTTTTTTAAAAACTCAATAATCTTATCTTTTTATTTGCTGGGGTTCTTGGTACATATATTGGCCAATATCTGCTTGCTCATCATCCACTACACGGTGACCCCAGATCTGATGAGTCCTATGCTGACATCCCTGTCCTCCTTTTCCTCCCTATCCCACCTCTAAGTAGGTGGACACCATCTCAATCCCAGACCACCTGGGGGCGATGAGGGTGCTAAGTGTAACTGCAGAGCCAGCAACTCCACATATTAGACAAAAATAGAAAAAAAACTGCACAGCACTCAAGATATAGTGTGAACTGGTGCAAGCTGCGATGCTGGAACAAACAACCAGAAAATTTCACTGCAGCACTCAGCTACTACCAAAAATGTACATATGCTAATAAGCGGTTTTTATATGAGGGAAAAAATGTAAAAACTTACGTTTTTTTCAAAAAACTCAATAATCTTATCTTTTTATTTGCTGGGGTTCTTGGTACATATATTGGCCAATATCTGTGGTCACCGTGGAGTGGTTGATGAGCAAGCAGATATTGGCCAATATATGTACCAAGAACCCCAGTCTAATAGTTTTTTTTTCTATTTTTGTATATATGGGCGAAGCTGGGTAGTACAGCTAGTATATATATATATATATATATATATTATATGGTAGATTTTTCACTAACATTTTTACGTTCAATCTTCTGATTGTTTTTTATGAGATTTATATATCTAAATGGTGACAGTATTATCTTTCCATTTATACATGGTGATTTATTATGAAATGTATGTATCCAATATAACTGTGTGCTTATACCAATCTTTTTGAACTATGTAGAATACTCGGCTAGATAAGGGTTAATTGTATAAATTAGTCACACATTCCGGGGGAGTTGTTTTTAATTGTATATAACGCTTGTGTTGTATTTGCCATTGTACTGACAACTAAGTGGGCTAGCCCCACGAAACGCGTCCAGAGCTCCTCATGGAGGCTATGTGATTTTTATCATAAAAAAACAACAAAAGAAATATCGCATATGGCACCGGTTTCAACAATTTTTTCTGGACAGCCTCCATATACACAAAGCACAGCCTCCATATACACCCAGCACAGTCTCAATTTACAGCCAACACAGCCTCCATATATACCCAGCACAGCCTCTATATACCCCAACACAGCATCTATATACCCCAGCACAGCCTCCATATACCCCCAGAACAACCTCTGTATACCCCAGCACAGTCTCTTTCTACACCCAGCATAGCCTCTATATACCCCAGCACAGACTCCATATGCACCAGCACAGCCTCCATATACACCCAGTACAGCCTCCATATACTCCAACACAGCCTCTATATACCCCAGTACAGCCTCTATATACCCCAGCACAGCCTCCATGGTACATACCCCATCCTGCTGCACACAGTAAAAAAAACCTGATCATACTCACCTTCCATCTGCTCCCCTGGGGCTGTGTCCTCCTCAGATGCTTCCCCACCACATGCTTATAGCAGCAGTCTCCTGGGACTGCGGAGCTTTTTCATTCTTCCTGCACAGCTGCAGCAGTATGATGAGGTCACAGAGTGATGACTCATCACTGCTGCAGTCAGCACAGGAGGAAGTTCCACTGCTCCCTGGAGCCAGCACATGGCTAATCTGCATTGCATGCAAATGAGCCATTTGCACTGTCAGCTCAACGAAGCACTCAGCTGCTTGCTGAGGCTGCCTGATGTGCCCCTTTTTCACAGGGCAATCTCCAAAAATGGACAGAAAGTTTCTGATCCGTGCTGCTGTTCAATAACAAGACTTCCTCTGTGCTTTAAATAGTGGACCGCGTAGGAATAAAGATCCACTATTTAAAGGAAACTTGACCCCTAAAAATCAGCCCCCAGACCATTTATACCTGTCCCTGCACCTCCAGGAATGCATTGTAGACATCCCTTTGTGTAAAAAAAAGGTATTTGTAAAGTATCAAAAAGTGCTTTTATTACTTTCCTTTCTGCGGCTTCTCAGTGCTTGAGAAGTCACACAAGGCGTTCCCTGTGGCTTCTCACCGCTGCATGCAGATCAATTATTCACACCAGATGGGCGTGCTAAGGCAGTGTGAGCTCCCTCGCCCCCTTTCCATGGGCGGTATTGCTTGTATGATGCAAATCGCGTCATATCCATATCATAGAACTTTGCGCTGCGCATTGCGCATGCACGTATTTGCTATACGGCTGCTAATCTGGGATTAGCTGTTGCAGAGCCAGCTAGCGCATGCACAATGCGCAGCGCGAAGTCCTATGATATGGATATGACGCGATTTGCGTCATGCAGGCTATACCGCCCATGGAAGGGGGCGAGAGAGCTCACACTGCCTTAGCACGCCCATCTGGGCGTGAATAATTGATCTGCATGCGGCACTCAGAAGCCACAGGGAACGCCCTGTGTGACTTCTCAAGCACTGAGAAGCCGCAGAAAGCAAGGTAATAAAATCACTTTTAGATACTTTACAAATACCCTTTTTTTACACAAAGGGATGCCTACAATGCATTCCTGGAGGTGCAGGGACAGGTATAAATGGTCTGGGGGTTGATTTTTAGGGGTCAGGTTCCATTTAAAGCACAGAGGAAATCTTGTTATTGAACAGCAGCGTGGATCAGAAACTTTCTGTCCATTTTTGCAGATTACCAAGGACCATCCATATAGTGAAGGATCCTACTGCAGCTGTGACATGCATATACCAGTTGTGGGTCTCACAAATGACTAAGGTGAGCAGTTCTTACACTGCACATACATATCCTACAAACGGTTTAGACCCATTGCGCCCTTGTCTACCCCTTTCTTTTAGATTCTTCACAAGGCTGTCTATCCCTAATGGGCCCCTGGCTGTCAGGGCTGCCTGTCTCTGATGCCCAGTGGGCCCCCCAGCTGTTCAGGGCTCTGGCGCTTGCCCGGGTATGGCGGGTGCTGACGCTGGCCCTGGGTGCCACCCTGGCTGCGGAAAAAGCCACAGTCTAATATGTGGTGATGTAACTAGTGCAGCCCTGTACATAGTTTACATTTTTCTTGCTAACCCAGTTAGGGTCTGAGTGTATGTTTATAATGTCTAGTGTTATTATGTGTATATGTAGATGTGTGTGTATATTGTCTCATTTAAAATAGATTGTTTGCATGCAAATTATGTGATAAAAGACTGAGTGGCTTTGGACTATGTGTAGCCCGAACTTTGAATGTAAATACTTAGCACTCCGGTGTGCTCCTGTGGCGCCCCGCAACGAGTGCGTCACAGGAGTATATTGCAGCCCAGACTGCAGCTGCAATATTCTCTGACTAAGCAATGACACGGTTAACTCAGAGCTCCATACCCTACATGCACATCAGAATAGAGGGCCAATAAGGTCCTGGTGGGCGGAGTGTAGGAGTAGAGTGTGGAGAAGGAGAATGTAGGAGAAGGAGGAAGGAGAAGGTGGCCGGGAGGAACGTAGGAGAGGGGGCTCTGCACAGTTCCTGCAGCCCCTAGGCCACCACCGGTTGGGCGCCATTACCCGATGCCTTAACAACCGGACTCTGTGCGAACATCCACGGGTCAAAATTTACCCGCGCCCATGTACGACCGGATTACTGGTTCCGAAGCTAGTGGGTCGTTTATCACTGCTATGCAAACCAGGAGTGGAGGGACCGCTCTACAGGAGTACCCCACCGCCGCCGCAAACAGAGCCGTCTTGCCAGCGGAGTACCCACCAAAAGGACCCAGGTTACCCCTCACACCGGAACGTACACACCGTCAGGGAAATTTAAGTAACCCCTTGTACCGGACCTTGGCACTCAAAGACGACATCGGCAACTCACTTAGAACAAGCTTAGAATGAAGGAACACTGCTGAGCTCTGAGAAACACCGGTCATTGCTAAGTCCACCCAGTACGTTACCCGTTACCTGTATGCCATGTATCATCTGCTGGATATAGTGAAATACCCGTTACAGAGACTATCAGTGTCCGTACCTTTTACAGAACTGTCCATCTCCGCATGCAGAGAGTAACTGAGCTGCCTCACAACATCTTGTGCAGCTCCTGGCTCCGGGGACTCCCGTTTATCCTGTGTGGAGCGTCCCATCTTGCTGCATCCCATCCCCCGGAGGCCCAAGCAGCGCCAGTGAACTCACCGGAATTCTCACAGGTGGCGTCACGACAAGAATCAACCCCTTATCTGTTCAGCCAACGTTTTTGATCTGGCCCACACAGCCTCGGGCGCGGTACCGTGAAAGGGAGAAGCGACAGCCTGAGACGTGCACACCCCGGCTACGGTGAGTCACTCCCTGTTGGTTTTATACCCGCCATGTCAGTAAGATCTCAAACGAACAAAAACCCACTGGCGTGGCCAAAGAATCGGTCCTTTAACCCTGTTTCCACGCCCAGGGAATGTGCTGGGGTTTTACTTGTGGTGGGCTCCCCCGAAGACAAAGGGAGACACCAAGTGCTGGACACTCGCCTGCTTAACATCTAGGACAGAGTGATGCCTACCCGGATAGGGTTTGCACTGGACTTGGAAGGACTGTAAATAGTTATTTATATGTGTTCTCTATTTTTATATATGCAAAGTTAAAGTAACCGTACCTCCCGTTCAAGGGAAGATAAAGATTTCCTATTGTTATAGTTCTTATTATTAAGCATTACAAAAAAAAAATCTTTGCTTGTCTTTGATACCACTGTTTTCTATTGTCTTGCAGCCTGAGGACGAGCTGGATTTGAGGGGGGGAGTGTGGCGCCCCTGCAGATCCAGTCATCACAGAGTTACTGCACCCATGTTAGGTTGTAGTATCCCACTCACTGGTAAAGGGGGTACAGACCAGTACCGGGACACCCAGATCACACTAGGAACGATTCTAGTGGGGTTGGGTGGTGAAGGAAGTAGTGGAAGGAGCACTTGGGGAGGAGTGAAGTCAGGAAGAACACACATAGATAACGTGGGACACGTGACAAAGGGGTGTTGAAAGAGCAAGAAATATCTAGAATGCAGAAGATGACAGTGAGAACAAAGACAGTTAACAGAGAGAGTGATCAGCTGAGGAGAGGAGGTAGAACAGTTGAGGAGAGGCCATTGAACACCAAGGTCGAGTTGGAGTGCAGCTAGAGAATGTATGCCTGAGAAGTGTCCAGAGGACTGGAGCAAGTGGGAGCTGTCCTAAGGCTGAACCCTAGAACAAAACATCACCCAAGTGGCTCAGGAGGAAGAGGGGGTCCCAGAGGCACGGAAAGTGAGCAATCCACCTGTGGGACTCGTATCCATTGTCAGATGCAGGCAAGTGGAGTGACTAGGCTGCAAGGGACACCGGGAACCCAAAAGATTAGTGGAGCCACTTGGGTGATGTTCTGCTCTGGGGTTCGGCCTTAGGATGAGCTCCCACTTGCTCCAGTCCTCTGGACACTTCTCACACATAAGTTCTCTAGCTGCCCTCCAACTCGACCTTGGTGTTCAATGGCATCTCCTCAGCTGTTCTACCACCTCTCCTCTGCTGGTCACTCTTTCTGTTTACTGTCTTTCTTCTCACTGTCTCCTGTGTTCTAGATGTTTCCTACTCCTTTTATACCCTTTGTCACGTGTCCCACGTCATCTACGTGTGTTCTTCCTGACCTTACTCCTCCCCAAGTGCTCCCACTAACTACTTCCTTCACCACCCAACCCCACTACAATTGTTCCTAATGTGATCTGGGTGTCCCGGTACTGGTCTGTACTCCCTTTACCAGTGAGTGAGTAAGTAACAGGTGTGCAGTAGCTCTGTGGTGACTGGATCCACATGAGCGTTACATACAAGGTGTACGGAGCAGAGACACATGTGTACAAGGTGTACGGAGCACAGCCAAATGTGTACTAGGTGTATGGAGCGGAGTCGCATGTGTACGAGGTGTATGAAGCAGAGCAGAGTGTGTACGAGGTGTACGGAGTGGAGCCGCATCTACGAATGTACGGAGCGGAGGGTGTACGGAGCAGAGTATGTACCAGTGGTGGCCCCCCACGGATGCCGCTCCCACTACTATAGTCCCAGCCACCTCTGCCGGTAGCATTCTTCTCCCGAGTCCCGACCGCCACTGTCCACTCTCTGCAGCTCAGAACGGCGGGGCACGATGTCATCACTGAGCCCCAGAGCGGCAGAGCAGATGCTGAGGAGACTGGAGCAGCAAGAAGAGAGGTATTTACTTTTTTATTAATCAGTGAGTACACTGATCGGAAACTATGTAATGTGTAATATATTATAGGAGGACAATGGGGGCCCATTATACTATATGGACAGCTATAGGGGTGCATTATACTATAAGGAAGGCTATAGGAGATGCATTATACTATATGGAGGACTATGGGGGTGCATTATACTATATGGAGGACTGTGGGGGTGCAATTATACTATATGGAGGGCTGTGGGGGTGCATTATACTATATGGAGGACTGTGGGGGTGCATTATTCTATATGGAGGACTGTGGGGGTGCATTATTCTATATGGAGGACTTTTGGGGTGCACTATACAATATGGAGGACTTTTGGGGTGCATTATACTGTATGGAGGACTGTGGGGATGTATTGTACTATATGTCATGCTTCAAGGGTGCAATATACTATACGGAGGACTGTGGGGGTGCATTATTCTACATGGAGGACTGTGGCGTGAATTATACTATATGGAGGACTGCGGGGGTGCACTATTGTATATGGAGGACTGTGGGGTGCATTATACTACTTGGAGGACTGTGGGGGTGCATTATTCTATATGGAGGTCTGTGGGGGTGCAATATGCTATTTGGAGGACTATGGGGTGCAATATACTATATGGAGGACTGTGGGGGTGCATTATTCTATATGGAGGACTATGGGGTTGCATTATATTATATGGAGGACTATGGGGGTGCAAGTATATTATATGGAGCCAATTATACTACATGGCAGCCATTATAATATTTGGAGGGCTCTGTGGGAGGCATGATAATACTTGGAGGGCTACAAGGGAGATTTTATACTTTATGAAGGGCTATTTGAGGGCTATGTTGGGGTCCATTATACTGTACATAGGTCCATTATACTACATGGAGGGCTGGGCGGGGGTCATAGTTGGGGATCATACTGTACTGGAGTAGTTGAAGGAGGTACAGTAGGGTCATCATACTGTGCGTGTGGAGGAATGCACTGTGGGGGATCATACAGTGTTTGTGGGACACTTTTGTTGGCATCACACCTTATAGGGGCAATGAAAGGGGGATCTAGGGGCTTCAGTAGCAGGAAAATTACTTTGTAAAGGCTGAAATGTTGTGAGACATGTACCTATGTGACCCAACCAATATTCTTTTTTTTGGGGGTGCACAAGTAGAACTTCTGCTCTGGGGCTCCATGATTTCTATGATGCAAGATGCATTGTCCCTCTGCTGCAGGACTGATTGGCCATAACTTACACACCACGTCCAGTGCCGCCCCTCGGTACATACAGGCATTCAGCCATGTTTCTCCTGAGCAGCGGTTGGTTGGTGGTACTCTTCCCCTTCCCGCTCCCATATCCTTTGCTCTGCCCAATAGGAAGGACCCCGTTATTAATTCCAGACTGCCCCGTGTTCAGCGCTTGTGATTGGCAAAGCAATTCAGGAGGAAGCGTGGCCTGTTGGAGGAGAAGCGCCATTTTACCAGCTTAGTGCAGTGGTGGCTTGTTGATGCTCAGACTGCAGGTCGTTACCTGTGGTGTGTGGACGGTGCTGCATGGTGACATGTCCGACTAGTCAGTGCCAGGCAGCGGTCCAGAGTTTTGTAGGCATATGCCAGAGGTTGGCAATCAGTGCTGCCTCCTGTGCTATAAGGATGCAGGACTGTGTCTGCCTACAGGACCACAGCTCTGCCAGTCGTCATTATATATCTATATGCTTGTGCCAAGCCGCCATTGCCATTAATGATCCTTGTTCTGGATTCTTTTGTGTGGTTCTTGTATGTGCATGTGATGGCGCTAACATCCTTGTGTAGACATCTTTTTTTCTGTTTCTGTAAACTAAAATGTCCACTATTTTTGCTCATTTTTACAGGATAAATATAAATCTGCATAACACAGATTTATTTTTACCGATTAAAAAAAATTACTAGCGGGGGGGGGGCACCTCAGGCAGCAGAGGGGCTAGCTTCACCCCTGCTTATGGGGCTTGCGGACATGTGCAGCACTTGCGGTTTTGCCGCGATCCGGCACTTGTGGCAATGGAACAAAAACGCTGCTAGCAGAGGTTTTTTTAACTCGCTGCAAGTGCAAACCCACAAGTTTCGCACATGTCCGCAAGTCCTGTTGGGAATGAATTAGCTGGAACGCAGTCTTGCCACAAGTGTTCCTTTAAGGCTGCAGATACGGCAAAATGTTGGATCTTCCGCGAATTACGAAAAACGCTGATGTGAAAGCAGCCTTAGAAACGTCGAATTCCAGACTGTACATGTAGCATACCAGGGTATGGGAACTCGGATATCTGGACCCTCTGCTTAAGTGAGGATGTCACTGGTGGCCTGCCCATATCTTTGACCCCAGGGGACAGCCCACAAGAAGGGTTTTTTTTTGTATTTACAAGGGATTACAGTCTTTAGCGAACCACCCAAGTGGCCCCACGTGTCTTTCATAAGTTACCTCATCTCCGCGGTACACATCCTGGTCCGGGTGACCATGACGCAGGTGTGACTCAATTTCTCTACGCACCACAAAGATTTCATCACGCAGTCCTGGCTTGCATATGAATCCCCAGCCACCCGCGTAGTTAAATGACACTATGGTGCCAGTCTTTCGAAGTTCCAATGGCAGTGGGGGGTGTCTGCGGGCTTCCTCCCTTACCTTACGGCTTTCAATCTCCCGTTGGTAGTACTCCTCTCGACGTCTTTGTCGGGCCTCCTGGTCGGACTCACCACCACTGGTGGTGAAATGTGGTGTAACGGGGTCTCCAGAACGGCGGTAACATCTTCGACGCAGCTTGACACAGCAACAAATAGCCTCCGCTGGTCGGTCCACCATGCCAGCTCCGTGGTATGATCTCCAGCAGCTCCGGGACGGTAAAACAACTCCTCTTTGTCCTCCGCGGAATCATCCTCAGCTAGGTTAGTGATGTTATCCAGGCTGTTGTCAACCTCCTCCACAATGAAGTCCGGTTCTTCCTCCAGGGCTCGGGTCTCTACCGCCGGGGTGTTAGCGGGAGCAGCAGGTAGGTCCTCCGGGAAGTTAGTTTGGACTCCTGCCTCTTGAGTTTGAACAGGTGGGATGGCGGCCAAGAGATCCATTACAGCCTGTGTAGCGGTTGCGGCCTCTCTCGCTCTTCTATCCATGGCTCGACCCCTGAGCCCCGTGGCCTGCTCCACACTCCATTGCCGAACTACCCATTCTAGCATCTCGGATAGTCGGCTCCGCAAGTCCCGGAGTGCGACCATCCAGAACTCAGCATCGCCCTCATCCGTCACCAGGGACGGGGCTTCCGAATTGCCGCAGGCAGCACGGGCCTCCTGTTCCACCTGTTGAAGAATGTCTGTCGACCTGGTTGCCATGTTGCCGGTATATCGTACTTTCTATTGTGTCCTTCTCTTCCGGCTATCCCCTTATGGGCGTGTAATGGCTTCCCAGGGGCCACTTCCGTTGGGCCGCCCCCTTGATTGATTGATGGCCATAGGGGTGGCCAAACATTTTCGCGCCTCCGTCTAGGCCCTCCTTCGTCAAGGGGCTGAGGCACACCCTCGGGCCTGCACATGGTCCTTTACATAGTCAAATCACCATCTTGGGGTTCCTGGTAAAATCGTGGGAACCACTTCTCAGCGCCGTACGGCAGTGGTGAAAGTTCTTTTCAGTCAAAAAGTTCAAAGTCCAAACGCACACAGTACCCGGTTGCACCGGACACGCAAGCCTGTTCGTGAGCGCGAGAAAGGGTTATCTGTAGCACCCCAGGGTATGGCAACTCGGATGTCTGGGCCCTCTGCTTCGGTGGGGATGTCACTGGTGGCCAGCCCAGATCCATGACCCCGGGGAACAGCCCACAAGAAGGGTTGTTTTTGTATTCACAAGGGATTAGTCTTTCTCTCGTGACGCCACCTGTAGTACCTGGCGACTAAACACCAGTGCCGCCACAGTCCTCCGGAGGGTGGTGGTATTGCAGCTAGGGTGGGGCAGCTCCCTACAGGTAGAGCTAAACCTCCGGGGGTAGTGTTACCTGTTGCCAGGATGGTGCAAACCATTGAGAAAAGTCAATGAAAGTAGGACAGGAATACAGAAGCAATTCACTCTTCCAGGTACTTTACTTGCAAAAACTGATCAAGATGGTGATACAGCTCACAGTACTTCCCACAGGACGGACGGCCGGATAGTCACAGCAGAATGCAGAATCTGTGGAAGTCTCTGGCGGTACCTTCTTGGATCCACCCTTGTCCTGTCCCTTCTCTCTCTTCTCGTGGCCTGCTTCTTGAGCAGTAATACGTCCCAGGGGATGAACACCCCGAGAACGTCTTCAGAGCCGGGCCAAGTACGGTTGGTGGGTGAACACTCCAGGCTGCATTGTCAGACTTGTGTACTCCAAGTGAACAAGTAAGGACCTTTCTGTCTGGGCTACTTCCAGGGGCTGCCTGGCTACTCTGACTTCGGGTGGCAGTTTTGTTCTGCCAGCCCTTTGGTGAGGACCGGGGGAATGATGGGGGGGGGTGCTGTCAGAATTTTTTTGGTGGACTGGGGATTGGGTGCTATTAGATTTTTTTTAGTTGGAATGCTGCTATTATGGTGCTATCGCTGGTCACTCACTGTGTCACCCGCCGTTTCTGTTCCTGTATGACAGCGCCGGCCGCAAGGCGCCGCGTCTGCTGTACTTTCACAGCGCCAGCCAAAAAGCGCCGCCGGCCCATTTCTGTGGGGGGCGGCCCTAGATGAGGGCTATACCGCCAGCCCAGGGGGCACTTGCCCCTGCCACCTGGGCCCCTGGCTACTTCTTTCTCTAGCCCTCTTTTGAAGCCCCCCTTCTCTCTCAGTAAACTCCCGTTCTCCGTCTTTCCTCGGGGAAGACACTCCTGAAGACTCCCTGTGCCTTCTACCTTCTCCTCTCACACTTTTTCACTCTCCAACTCTCTTTTTTGGACCCCCCCCACCCCCCCCCGGTTGCATCAGTGGCTGTGTGTTGTGATCAAATCCTTCCACAGTGTTCTGCATTCTACTTGCGACAGGGATAACCATACCCTCATGTTTGTGTGCAGTACCCCACTTGTGACGCCTGACCAGTGGGGCGCCACATACAAACACTATGATGATACCTCCTGCCACCATGTAATGTGTGACCACCCAATCCTACTGGTGGCCAGGCATCCAGACACATCTATGGCCATGTTCACACACATGCGTTTTTTTGACCATCTCTGCGTTTTTGGGTTGTTAAAAAAAACGCAGATGCGTTAACGCAGGGTACATTTGAGTGTAGCTGCGTTTTTCAGCTCCATTTGCATTTTTTACCCCTAGTCCAAAAAACGCTGCATGCAGCGTTTTTGGGTGCTGTAAAAAAACGCATGTGCGTTTTTCCAACATGGGGCCCTATGGGAAACGCATGCAAAAACGCATGGTACATTAGTACCTTTTAGTGCCATTCAAAAACGCATGCGTTTCCCATAGGGGCCCATGTTAAAAAACGCATGCGTTTTTGAAAAAACGCACATGCGTTTTTTTAACATGGGGGCCCTATGGGAAACACATGCGTTTTTAGAAGGCACGTTTATGCACCCTGCGTTAACGCTTGCGTTTTTGCCTGCGTTTTTGGTGAAAAAATGACTAAGTCCAAAAACGTGGCAAATCCTTTCAGACACACAAGGGACATTTTTTAGCACTCTTAAAAAAACGCAAGTGCTTTTAAGGCTACGTTCACACATCGCGTATTATTTGCGCTTTTTTGCGCGCGTATTTCCCCCCAAAGCGGACCTGCGTCTGCGTGTCACAGCAAAGTGAATGCACTTTCACTTTTGCTGTTCACACACAGCGCAATTTTCGGCCGCGCTTTTATGGGAGAAAGCGCGCGCGTAAAAAGAATGAACATGTCAATTCTTTCCGTCTTTTTACGTGCGCCTTCTCCCATAGGCCCCATTTTAACCCCTGGAATTACGCATCGTCATTCAGACGATGCGCATTCCAGAGCGGGGCAAGGGGTATGTGCGCAGGAAATGATGTCACACAGGAACAGCCCCAGGGAAAACAGGAACAGGAAATCCCACCATTTTGGGATTCCTGCTTTCCCGTGGCTGTCCCTGGGTCCCGCTGCACCTGCCGGCCATTATCTGCTCCAGCTTCCCCTGTGTCCTGTCCCCGCTCCGTCCAGCCCCCCCTGTGTCCATATCCCCCTCCGTCCAGCCCCCCATGTGTCCATATCCCCCTCCGTCCAGCCCCCTCTGTGTCCATATCCCCCTCCGTCCAGCCCCCCCTGTGTCCATATCCCCTCCGTCCAGCCCCCCCTGTGTCCATATCCCCCTCCGTCCAGCCCCCTCTGTGTCCATATCCCCGCTCCGTCCAGCCCCCCCTGTGTCCATATCCCCCTCCGTCCAGCCCCCCCTGTGTCCATATCCCCGCTCCGTCCAGCCCCCCCTGTGTCCATATCCCCCTGTGTCCTGTCCAGCCTGCACCCTCCCATACCGGTCCCCGCCATCCACCCGCCCTCCTCCTATAGTTTTTCTGCCGGCGGGCTCATGCGCCCACCGGTCAAGCTGCAGGCCCCCTCCTCCCTGCTCTTACCCACCCCCCTGCTCGTACCCAGCCCTGCTCACCTATTCCGGTCCGGCGGGCTGCACGCGCCGGTGCACCGGCCCGCACCGTCGGCCTCCTCTGCAGTCTCCGGTGTGGCCCCTCCTCTTCTCAGGGGCTCCTCATCGGTGGGTAAGTATGAATAGATGGATGGGTGAATGTATGTATGTATGTATGTATGTGTGCGTGCTTGGATGAGTGCGTGTATGAATGTCAGCTTGCATGAATGTCAGCTTGCATGAATGTCAGCGTGCATGCGTGGATGTGTGCGAACGTGGATGTGTGCGTACGTGGATGTGTGCGAACGTGGATGTCAGCATGCGTGCGTGGATGTGCGTGCGAGGATGTCAGCGTGCGTGGATGTGTGCAAACGTGGATGTGTGTGTACGTGGTGTGCGTAAGTGGATGTGTGCGAATGTGGATGTCAGCATGCGTGCGTGGATGTGCGTGCGAGGATGTCAGTGTGCGTGGATGTGTGCAAACGTGAATGTGTGTGTACGTGGTGTGCGTACGTAGATGTGTGCGAACGTGGATGTCAGCATGCGTGCGTTGATGTGTGTGTGGATGTGCGTGCGAGGATGTCAGCGTGCGAGGATGTCAGCGTGCGTGGTTGTGTGCGAACGTGGTTGTGTGCGAACGTGGTTGTGTGCGTACGTGGATGTGTGCGAACGTGGATGTCAGCATGCGTGTGTTGATGTGTGTGTGTGGATGTGTGTGCGAGGATGTCAGCGTGCGTGGATGTGTGTGTACGTGGTTGTGTGCGTACGTGGATGTGTGCGAACGTGGATGTCAGCATGCGTGCGTTGATGTGTGTGTGGATGTGCGTGCGAGGATGTCAGCGTGCGTGGATGTGTGCGAACGTGGATGTGTGCGTACGTGGTTGTGTGTGTACGTGGATGTGTGCGAACGTGGATGTCAGCATGCGTGCGTTGATGTGTGTGTGGATGTGCGTGCGTGGATGTCAGCGTGCGAGGATGTCAGCGTGCGTGGATGTGTGCGAACGTGGTTGTGTGCGTACGTGGATGTGTGCGAACGTGGATGTCAGCATGCGTGCGTTGATGTGTGTGTGGATGTGCGTGCGAGGATGTCAGCATGCGTGGATGTGTGCAAACGTGGATGTGTGTGTACGTGGTTGTGTGCGAACGTGAATGTCAGCATGCGTGCGTTGATGTGTGGATGTGCGTGCGAGGATGTCAGCGTGCGTGGTTGTGTGCGAACGTGGTTGTGTGCGAACGTGGATGTGTGCGAACGTGGATGTCAGCATGCGTGCGTTGATGTGTGTGTGGATGTGCGTGCGAGGATGTCAGCGTGCGTGGATGTGCGTGCGAGGATGTCAGCGTGCGTGGATGTGTGTGTACGTGGTGTGCGTACGTGGATGTGTGCGAACGTGGATGTCAGCATGCGTGCGTTGATGTGTGTGTGGATGTGCGTGCGAGGATGTCAGCGTGCGTGGTTGTGTGCATGCGTGGATGATGGGTGCATACATGGATGGATGGATGGGTGCAACAAGGGATCAAGTGTCCCCTTGTTATAGTCTCTGGGATCATAGTCATGGTGCACTGTATAACAGATCATTGTCATACATGGTGCACCACAACTCTGACCCCCGAGACTGTAGGAAGAGGACACTTGATCCCTTGCTGTAGTCTCTGGATTGAGCAGAGGCGATCGAGCATCGTGGGACCTTCGTTGTGGACTACGTCGGAGGCGATCGAGCGTCGTGGGACCTTTGTTGTGGACTACGTCGGATCTTTATAATAAAGATGGAGTCCGAATTTTGTTTGTGTTTTTTTTCAAATAAAAAGATTTTTCTATGTGTGTATTTTCTGACTATTTACCAGAGATTCCTAATGGCGGGTCTAACATTGGCCCTATATTATGAATCTCGGGCTTAGTGCCAGCTGCCAATAAAAAGCTGGCATTAACCCCTTTATTACCCAGTTTGCCACCGGCACCAGGGCAACTGGAAGAGCATGGGTACAGCGCCAGAAAATGGCGCTTCAATGAATGCGCCATTTTCTGGGGCGGCTGCGGGCTGCAATTCGCAGCATGGGGGGCCCAGAACGCTTGGGCCTTTCCATGCTGAGGATTCCAGCCCCCAGCTGCCTAGTTGTACCTGGCTGGGCCAAAAATATGGCGGAGCCCTATGTCATTTTTTTTTCTAGAATTAGTTCTATAAATAAAAAAAAAAAATGGGCTTCGCTGTATTTTTGGTTGCAGCCAGGTACAACGAGGCAGCTGGGGGTTGCTGGCAGTCTATAGCTGCCAAGTTGTACCTGGCTGAACCAAAAATATGGCGGAGCCCCATGTCATTTTTTTTTCTAGAATTAGTTCTAGAAATAAAAAAAAAAAGTCCTTCGTTGTATTTTTGGTAGCCAGCCAGGTACAACTTGGCAGCTGGCTGACTGGAATCCTCAGCGTGGAGAGACCCAAATGTTGTGGGTCCCCCACGCTGCAAATTGCAACCCACAGCCACCCAAGAAAATAGCGCATTCATTAGAGGCGGCATTTTCTGGTGCTGCAACCCAACTCTTCCAGTTGCCCTTGTGCTGGTGGCACACAGGTTCTCCATACACGACATGGTGTCAGCTAACAATTTCAATGGAAAATTAGCTCCAATTGTTAGCGGAAACCTTGTTGCGTATGGAGAGCCCCTCCCTGTGTGCCTGAACATTGGAGCTCCCCCACAAGTGACCCCATTTTGGAAACTAGACCCCCTAAGGAACTTATCTAAATGCATAGTGAGCACTTTGTTTCCCCAGGTGCTTCATAAATTGATCCGTAATAAGGAATAAGTACGTTTTTATTTTCACAAAAATTTATTTTTTCATTTTTACGGATCAATTTGTGAAGCATCTGGGGGTTCAAAGTGCTCAATATGGATCTAGATATGTTTCTTTGGGGGTCTAGTTTCCAAAATGGGGTCACTTATGGGGGAGCTCCAATATGGAGACAAACGGGGACCCTCCAAACGCGACATGGTGTCCGCTAACAATTTGAAGGGTCCCTGTGTGGCTCCACATTGGAGCTCCCCACAAAGGGAGGCTAAGGAGGACATGGAGGAGACGAGACCAGGGAGGCCAGGGACGACAGGAAAGGGAGGCCAGGGAAGAGAGGAGGCCACTGTACAGTGCTAACCACTGAGCCACTGTATACAGTGCTAACCACTGAGCCACCATATACAGTGCTAACCACTGAGCCGCCATATACAGTGCTAACCACTGAGCCACCGTATACAGTACTAACCACTGAGCCACCATATACACTGCTAACCACTGAGCCACCATATACAGTGCTAACCACTGAGCCACCATATACAGTGCTAACCACTGAGCCACCATATACAGTGCTAACCACTGAGCCACCATATACAGTGCTAACCACTGAGCCACCATATATAGTGCTAACCACTGAGCCACCGTATACAGTGCTAACCACTGAGCCACTGTACAGCGCTAACCACTGAGCCACCATATACAGTGCTAACCACTGAGCCACCATATACAGTGCTAACCACTGAGCCACCATATACAGTGCTAACCACTGAGCCCAGACTGCCACCGTATACACTGCTAACCACTGAGCCACATATACAGTGCTAACCACTGAACCACCGTATACAGTGCTAACCACTGAGCCACCATATACAGTGCTAACCACTGAGCCACCATATACAGTGCTAACCACTGAGCCACCGTATACAGTGCTAACCACTGAGCCACCATATACAGTGCTAACACTGAGCCACCATATACAGTGCTAAACACTGAGCCACCATATACAGTGCTAACCACTGAGCCACCATATACAGTGCTAACCACTGAGCCACCGTATACAGTGCTAACCACTGAGCCACTGTACAGCGATTACCACTGAGCCACCATATACAGTGCTAACCACTGAGCCACCATATACAGTGCTAACCACTGAGCCGCCATATACAGTGCTAACCACTGAGCCACCGTATACAGTACTAACCACTGAGCCACCATATACACTGCTAACCACTGAGCCACCATATACAGTGCTAACCACTGAGCCACCATATACAGTGCTAACCACTGAGCCACCATATATAGTGCTAACCACTGAGCCACCGTATACAGTGCTAACCACTGAGCCACTTACAGCGCTAACCACTGAGCCACCATATACAGTGCTAACCACTGAGCCACCATAATACAGTGCTAACCACTGAGCCACCATATACAGTGCTAACCACTGAGCCACCATATACAGTGCTAACCACTGAGCCACCGTATACAGTGCTAACCACTGAGCCACTGTACAGCGATTACCACTGAGCCGTCATATACAGTGCTAACCACTGAGCCACCGTATACAGTGCTAACCACTGAGCCACCATATACAGTGCTAACCACTGAGCCACCATATACAGTGCTAACCACTGAGCCACCGTATACAGTGCTAACCACTGAGCCACTGTACAGCGATTACCACTGAGCCACCATATACAGTGCTAACCAATGAGCCACCATATACAGTGCTAACCACTGAGCCACCGTATACAGTGCTAACCACTGAGCCACCATATACAGTGCTAACCACTGAGCCACCATACAGTGCTAACCACTGAGCCACCGTATACAGTGCTAACCACTGAGCCACTATACAGTGCTAACCACTGAGCCACTGTACAGCGATTACCACTGAGCCACCATATACAGTGCTAACCACTGAGCCACCATATACAGTGCTAACCACTGAGCCACCGTATACAGTGCTAACCACTGAGCCACCATATACAGTGCTAACCACTGAGCCACCATACAGTGCTAACCACTGAGCCACCATATACAGTGCTAACCACTGAGCCACCGTATACAGCGCTAACCACTGAGCCACCATATACAGTGCTAACCACTGAGCCACCATATACAGTGCTAACCACTGAGCCACCGTATACAGTGCTAACCACTGAGCCACTGTACAGCGATTACCACTGAGCCATCATATACAGTGCTAACCACTGAGCCACCGTATACAGTGCTAACCACTGAGCCACCATATACAGTGCTAACCACTGAGCCACCATATACAGTGCTAACCACTGAGCCACCGTATACAGTGCTAACCACTGAGCCACTGTACAGCGATTACCACTGAGCCACCATATACAGTGCTAACCACTGAGCCACCATATACAGTGCTAACCACTGAGCCACCGTATACAGTGCTAACCACTGAGCCACCATATACAGTGCTAACCACTGAGCCACCGTATACAGTGCTAACCACTGAGCCACCATATACAGTGCTAACCACTGAGCCACCATACAGTGCTAACCACTGAGCCACCGTATACAGTGCTAACCACTGAGCCACTATACAGTGCTAACCACTGAGCCACTGTACAGCGATTACCACTGAGCCACCATATACTCCATATAAATCTTGCAACAACAGTGTAGTTTCTGGAGAGAGGACTGTGCTATTCAGCGGCTATTTCTACGGCACCATATACAGTGCTAACCACTGAGCCACCGTATACAGTGCTAACCACTGAGCCACCATATACAGTGCTAACCACTGAGCCACCGTATACAGTGCTAACCACTGAGCCACCATACAGTGCTAACCACTGAGCCACCGTATACAGTGCTAACCACTGAGCCACTATACAGTGCTAACCACTGAGCCACTGTACAGCGATTACCACTGAGCCACCATATACTCCATATAAATCTTGCAACAACAGTGTAGTTTCTGGAGAGAGGACTGTGCTATTCAGCGGCTATTTCTACGGCACCTGTTCATTTCATCGCACTCCCGATGCAATAGCAATTTTTTTTTTGTTTCCAATCTCAATTTCTCTATTGCTAATAGCTGGCTGTCACACTGACGGCTCACATTACCAATAGAGGCTTGGTGGCAGCTGTCAAAAAAGGTGTCACCAACCCCGTTATTACCCAGACTGCCACCGCCCAGGGCAGCTGGAAGAGCGAGGTACCTGCCAGGTTTGGCATCTCTCATTGAGGCGCCACTCCTGGGGCAGCTGTTGGCTGCGGTCCTTAGCGTGGTGGGCCCAGAACGGTTGGGCCTCACCACGCTGAGGATTCCAGCCCCCAGCTGCTTGGGTTACCCTTGCTGGACATAGAAAATGCAGCATGTAGATTGTCCATTCTCTAGTTCACTTTTCAATGGAGAATGTAATAATGGAAAAGAAAGGAAATGACATCACAAGGCTTTTTTTTTTCTTTTTTTTTTTTAACAAACTTCATTTCTATGTGTTTTCAGTACACATGCAGAAAAAACGCGTCCGTAAAAAAACGCATCAAAAAACGCATGTGTGTGAACACACATGCGTTTTTTTACGCGCGTAAAAAAAGCGCATATTTCTTTAGAAAACTGCATGCGTAAAAATACGCGACAAAATACGCGATGTGTGAACGTAGCCTAAGGCTGCGTTCACACATTCGCGTATTTTATCGCGTTTTTTTACGCGCGTCTTTTCAAGGGAAAAACGCGCGTTTAAAAACGCGATAAGAATACGCGAGAGAACAACTCGCTTCTACTTCAATCGCGCATTTAGACGCGCGTTTTTATAATGGGGCCAATGGAAACGCGCGCGTAAAAAAACGCAAAGAATTGACATGTTCATTCTTTTCACGCGCGCGTTTTTTGCTCCAAAAACGCTGCGTTTACTTACGCAATGTCTGCAAGGCACAAAGTGAATGTCTATTCACTTTGCTGTAAAACGCAGACGCACATGCGTTTTTGGAGCAAATACGCGCGTAAAAAAACGCGCAAAATACGCGATGTGTGAACGTAGCCTAAGAGTGCTAAAAAAAACGCAAATTGTGTGTGAACATGGCCTATATCTCCATCTTGTGCCTCCACCACAGCATCAGGTGGCGTCTACTGTAAATGTTTGTTTCCCTGTCTTTTCCATTACACACATTGGCTCTGAGGAAATGAAGGAAGGGCCTGCGCTCTGCAGTCATCTATGAAGGGAGAATATTAGTAGGCGGGATTGGAAATACATTGTTTTCTGCTGCCTGCCTGCCTGCCTGTCCTGTATGCTGCTGCGATCAGGAGCTGGGACTGACGGGATCCTCGGCGCTGTCCTTTGTCCTGAGGGTAAGATACGTCCCCAGCTGGCCGCTGTTCTCTGCAGACTGTAGCAGCTGCTGCAGGAATACGTGTTCCCGGCAATGGAAGGCGCTGTGTGTATAACGGGGACGGGCTCTGGGTGTCTGACGGAGACAGGTCGTGTTGTGGCTGATATCGCCATAATATGTCGGCGATGCTCAACAGATGGCGGCCGCTCGTGCTGTGTGGGAGCACAAAGATGGGCGAACATGGTGCATTGGGCGGCTTCAGGGCTAAGATAGTACAATCTGTATGAGAGGTGCATGCTCCTCTCTGAGACCTCCATACACATATACTTAAATGGAGGACATTCACCAGAGCTGATGGTATGGAAAGATAGTACAATCTGTATGAGAGGTGCATGCTCCTCTCTGGGTCCTCCATACACATATACTTAAAGGGAGGAAAGTCACCAGAGCTGATGGTATGGAAAGATAGTACAATCTGTATGAGAGGTGCATGCTCCTCTCTGGGTCCTCCATACACATATACTTAAAGGGAGGAAAGTCACCAGAGCTGATAGTATGGAAAGATAGTACATTCTGTATGAGAGGTGCATGCTCCTCTCTGGGTCCTCCATACACATATACTTAAAGGGAGGAAAGTCACCAGAGCTGATAGTATGGAAAGATAGTACATTCTGTATGAGAGGTGCATGCTCCTCTCTGGGTCCTTCATACACATATACTTAAATGGAGGAAAGTCACCAGAGCTGATGGTATGCAAAGATAGTACAATCCGTATGAGAGGTGCATGCTCCTCTCTGGGACCTCCATACACATATACTTAAAGGGAGGAAAGTCACCAGAGCTGATGGTATGGAAAGATAGTACAATCTGTATGAGAGGTGCATGCTCCTCTCTGGGTCCTCCATACACATATACTTAAAGGGAGGAAAGTCACCAGAGCTGATGGTATGGAAAGATAGTACAATCTGTATGAGAGGTGCATGCTCCTCTCTGGGTCCTCCATACACATATACTTAAAGCGAGGAAAGTCACCAAAGCTGATGGTATGGAAAGATAGGAGCATCCACCTCTCATACAGATTGTACTGTCTGGGACCTCCAGACTCATACTTAAAGGGAGGAAAGTCACCAGAGCTGATGGTATGAAAAGATAGTACAATCTGTATGAGAGGTGCATGCTCCTCTCTGGGTCCTCCATACACATATACTTAAAGGGAGGAAAGTCACCAGAGCTGATAGTATGGAAAGATAGTACATTCTGTATGAGAGGTGCATGCTCCTCTCTGGGTCCTTCATACACATATACTTAAATGGAGGAAAGTCACCAGAGCTGATGGTATGCAAAGATAGTACAATCCGTATGAGAGGTGCATGCTCCTCTCTGGGACCTCCATACACATATACTTAAAGGGAGGAAAGTCACCAGAGCTGATGGTATGGAAAGATAGTACAATCTGTATGAGAGGTGCATGCTCCTCTCTGGGTCCTCCATACACATATACTTAAAGGGAGGAAAGTCACCAGAGCTGATGGTATGGAAAGATAGTTCAATCTGTATGAGAGGTGCATGCTCCTCTCTGGGTCCTCCATACACATATACTTAAAGCGAGGAAAGTCACCAAAGCTGATGGTATGGAAAGATAGGAGCATCCACCTCTCATACAGATTGTACTGTCTGGGACCTCCAGACTCATACTTAAAGGGAGGAAAGTCACCAGAGCTGATGGTATGAAAAGATAGTACAATCTGTATGAGAGGCGCATGCTCCTCTCTGGGTCCTCCATACACATATACTTAAAGGGAGGAAAGTCACCAGAGCTGATGCAATGGAAAGATAGTACAATCTGTATGAGAGGTGCATGCTCCTCTCTGGGACCTCCAGACACATATACTTAAAGGAAACCAGACTGTAATGGGTCTAGAAGAGAGTGAGTGGATAGGTAATGAGTGAGGCGGGAGTAGACCAGGCGCTCCAGGAGTCTAGAGATGAAGGGAAGATTGGAGACTGGTCTGTAGTTTGTGCAGGATGGGTCAAGAGACGTTTTCTTTAATAATGGAGTAATAATAGAGCTTTTGAAGCAGCAGGGGAAGATGCCAAAAGAGAGGGAAAGATTGAAGATTTTGGCTAGGTGAGTGGTGACCACCGGAGAGAGAGTCTGGAGTAGGTGTGAAGGGATGTGGTCAGCAATGCATGTGGTGGGACGAGAGGAAGAGAGGTGCCTGGAGACGACTTCTTCTGTGACTGGGTTGAATGTGGAGAGTGAGCCGGAGGAAATGTGGGGAGAGGTAGGGGTAACAGCAATTTGAGGTTGGGAGTTGATTTCCTGATGGATGTTTTCTATTTTCCCTGTGAAGTAGGAAGCCAGATCATCAGTACAGAGGTCAGTGATAGGGGCCTGCACTTTAGGACTGAGGAGAGAATGAAAGATGTCAAAGAGTTTTTTTGGGTTGCTGGATAGTGAGGACATCAGGGTGGTGAAGTAGGTTTGTTTGGCCAGGTGAAGGGCAGTGTTGTAAGTTCTCAGCATAAATTTATAGTGAATTAAGTTTTCTAGTGTGCGGGATTTCCTCCTTAGGTGTTCAGCACTCCTAGAGCATCGCTGGAGGAATCGAGTTTGTGATGTGAGCCAGGGCTGTTTCACTCTGTGTTTGGAGGTTCTGAGGGTGAGGGGCACTACTTGGTCCAGGGAGCTTCGGAGAGAGTCATTTAAGTGATTTACTGCCAGATTGGGACAGGAGAATGAGGAGATTGGGGACAGTGATGAGTGTAGAGAGTCTGTGAGTGCATGAGGGTTAATGGCCTGTAGATTTCTGAATGTGTGATAGGTCGGCTGGGGTGGGCGAGTATGGGAGCTCAATAAAGTAGAGGGAAGGAGAGAGGTGCTTATGTGGATGAGGGGTGATGGAGGGGGGATAGGACGGTAAAGGTGAATGGCAAAGGCACATAGGACAATAGACATTGAAGTAAAGGACATGGTAAAAGGAGAAAGGAAAAAAAAAAATTAAAGAGAGTGTGACTCCCGCCCTGACTAACTGCCATGAAGTAACTGCAAGCCACTTAGCATTCAATGCCACTTTGCATGAGAAGCCACGCGTGCTGACCCCCACCCCACACACACATGTGCCCCTTAAGACTGTACTAAATTTATAGGGCACACTGCAGAATCAGATGAGGGGGATTGTGGGAAGTCACATGGCTTCAGCTAATTAGCAGCTAAACAAAACAGCAGAAGAGACATAGATGATGAAAGGCCACAGATCAGACATTAGGCAAAGCTGACTCCACACTATCACACCTCCAACAAGATAACATTTACAATGTGGGAAATAGTCATATACTGGTGAGCAAAGAATATAATGCATACAGATGACATAGGAGGTTGACAATAAATGCAGAGGTGGAATATTACCATTAGCCTATGTGAGTCAGGCTGATATTGCAATGGAGGTCATTACAGCCAGCAGAGGTAGATTTAACATGCAGTGTTACAATGAGAATGGAAGTCCAGTATAATGGCCCCTACACCTCTTCATGCTGTATAATGGCCCCCAATTTAACCCTCAAAGAGCCCTGCATAAAGTATAAAGGCTCCTCACACCTCCAAGTATTATTATGCCCCCCCAGAGGGCCCTCAATATATTTTAATGGCTTCCATATAGTATAATTGACTCCATATATTATAAAACATCATCCATAGTTCTCCATATAGTATAATGCACCCCATAACCCTCCATATATTATAATGCACCATCATAGTCTTCCATATCATACAGTACAATGCACCCTCATAGTCCTCCATATAGTATAATGCACCCCCATAGTCCTCCATATAGTATAATGCATCCCCATAGTCCCTCCATATAGTATAATGTGCCCCAATAGTCCTCCATATAGTATAGTGTACCCCAAGAGTACTCCATATAGTATAATGCATCCCCATTGTCTTCCTATATTATATTGCACATTACATAGTTTCCCATCAGTGTAGTCACTGATTGAAAAAAAAAAAAATTAAATACTCACCTCTCTTCTTGCTGCTCCAGTCTCCTCAGCATCTGCTCTGCCGCTTTGCACGTCTCAGTACAGTGGCTCTGTGATGACATCATCGTACCGCCCCGTGCTGAGCTGCAGAGGATGGACAGGACCGGCCGGGACTCGGGAGAATGATGTCGGCAGAGGCGGCTGGGAGTATACAAGTGGGAGCGGCATCCGCGGGGGGCTACCACTGGTACACACACCTTATGTGCACACGGCTCCATACGCCCCGTACACTCTCGGCTCCACTCCGTACACCTCGTACACACTCGGCTATGCTCCGTACACAATGGGCTCAGCTCCGTACACCTTGTACACACTTGGGTGCCTACACCTTCACACTGCCGCTCCGTATCCTGTCACACTCGGCTCTGCTCCGTACTCCTCGTACACATGGGCTCTGCTCTCTACACCTCGTACACACGCGCTCCGCTCCATACACCTCGTACACATCTGACTGGCTCCGTACACCTCGTACACACTCTGCTCCGCTCCGTATACCTCGTCAGACTCGTCTCCGCTCCGTAAACTTGTACACTCTGGGCTCCGCTCCGTACACCTCGTACACTCTGGGCTCCGCACCGTACACCTCGTACACACTCAGTTCTGCTCAGTACACCTCGTACATACTCAGCTCTGCTCCGTACATGTTGTACACATGTGGCTCCGCTCTGTACACCTTGTACACATGTGGCTTCACTCTGTACACCTCGTACACTCTCAGCTCTGCTCCGTACGTCCCGTACACACTCGACTCTGCTCCGTACACCTCTTACAGTAATGGCTTCGCTCTGTACACCACGTACACCCTGTTCCGCTCTGTACACCTTGTCCACACTCAGCTCCGCTCCATACACCTCGTGAACATGCAGCTCTGCTCCTTACACTTCGTACACACATGACTCTGCTCCGTATGCCTTGTACACACTCACCTCTGCTCCATATGCCCCGTACACATGTGGCTCCGCTCTGTACACCTCGTACACACTCAGCTCTGCTCCGTACACCTCGAACACTTGCGGCTCTGGTCCGTGCACCTAGTACACACTTGGCTCCGCTCCGTACACCTAGTACACTCTCGGCTCTGCTCCATACAACTAGTACACACACGGCTCTGCTCCACACACCTAGTACACTCTCGGCTCTGCTACATCCACACTGTAAATCCCTCCCGACTTCACACATAGCCTTCACCTCATCTAGGACCTTGATGACAAACACAATGGCGTCCTGCATACACTGAGGATCTGATCATGTGACCCCTGACTCCTCCCCTCCATTGACATCATCACAGGTCCTGTAAGCACAGAGTGTGCTGCTGTGCAGAACAGAGAAGAAAGCCGGCTCACACTGCGGGGGAAGGGCGCTGAAGCAGGAGGCCCAGCAGTGCCCCACTGCCTGCTACACCTGGGGCAGATGCCCCTCATCCCCCGCCTAGATACGCCACTGACCGAATACACAAAACCGAATGGCCAAATATGACCAATCCGGCATCATAGGGATATATGGGAGGCAAAAATAATCCTGTTCTGTTTGTTTCAAAAACGAACAGAATAGGATCACAAAAAACATAGTGTGAAGCCAGCCTTAGTAGTTTGAACTGGATTCGTCCGGAAATTGGGAGTCAGTGGAGTGATTTGCAGAGGGGAAAAACGGGAGTAGTGAGGAGAGAGGTGGATTAGTCGGGCGGCAGAGTTGAAGACCGACTGGAGAGGTGCAATAGAGTTAATGGGGAAGCCACAGAGGAGGGTGCTGCAGTAATCATGATGAGGGCATGCACAAGAGTTTTGAAGATTGAGGACTAAGGAAGGGACGAATTCAGAAAATATTTTTGAATTGGAGGTGGCAAGAGTATGGACGTGCGGTTTGAAGGACAGGGCAGAGACGAGTTACTACAAGGCAGTGGATTTCTGGTGTGGGAGAGAGCGTGATGCCGTTTAGCATAATAGATCTGGTAGGGAAGATACATGAGATGGAGGAAAGATAATGAGTTCAGTTTTGTCTACATTGAGTTTTAGGAATTTAGAGGTGAAGAAGTAGGATATGGCTGACAGACACTCCGGGATTCTGGACAGCAGAGAATTGACATCTGCGCTAGAGAGGTAGATCTGAGTGTCGTCCACATACAGGTGGTACTGGAAGCCATGAAACTTTATGAGTTGTCCTAGGCCAAGGGTATAGATGGAGAAAAGTAGGGGCCCCAGAGGGACTCCAACAGATAGAGGTCGGGATGAGCAGGTAGTGTGGGAGTGGGAAACGCTAAATGTGCGGTCGGAAAGGTATGAGGCGATCCAGGACAGGGCAAGATCTTTGATGCCAAGGGAAGAGAGAATCTGTAGCAGTAGACAGTGGTCGACTGTCGAAGGCAGAGGACAGGTCCAGAAGAAGGAGGATGGAGAAATGTTTGTTAGCTTTGGCTGTAAGTCATTAGTAATTTTGGTCAGGGCGGTTTCAGTGGAGTGGTGGGGGCGAAAGCCAGATTGGAGGTTGTCAAGGAGAGAGTTAGGTGAAAGGTGGGAGGAAGATTGAGCATGGACATGCTACTCAAGGAGTTTGGAAGCAAACTGGAGCATTGATATGGGGTGATAGCTGGGCATAGCAGTCGGGTAAAGGTTTGATTTTTTTTGAGTATGGGTGTGATGGTGATGCGCCCCTGCGACCAGGGTGGCCACGGGTGGAAACTGCAGCCAGGAAGGAGGGTAGACAATTTGTCTAGCAAACACCTCGAAACACATATCCAATGACATGGGGACCTAACCTGGAGTCCTGGGACTCTAGGCAAGCAAGGGGTAGTAGGGCTAATATAAGTGGGTGAGCTTAGTCATGGTAACGGATGAGTATATAAGGGAGAAACAGGAAGCAGTTAGCCAGTAGGCAGGTGCCGAGCAGCCAAGACCGACCAGTACCATCAGGTCCAGGGAAGACGTGAGGGCCAGCAGTTAACTGACAGAGGAGCCTCCCCTAATATACTGGGAAGTTACATGGGAAGAGAAGGACCCGGTGATCCCTTCCAGATGCAGGGATACTTGAGGTTAGGCTAAAACCAGAGAGTCAGCTCTGAAGGGGACTGAAGATTAAAACCAGCTCTCGGCTTCTGGTTCCGGCGCCTCCGTGTGCGGACGAGTGTGAGGAAGCTCCGACACCCATCCCGCTGGCCATGCAAACCTCCAAGCCCCAGAGAGCCCTAACCGCTGGAAATGTCAGGGGGGAAAGCCGGAACATCATCCACATCATCCACTATGGACAAGTATGTGATGAGGAGCGGGGAGGTCGGGACCCATAGTGCCGACGGCGGAGGCGGTGAAAAAGGCGCGAAATCCCTGATGGCGCCTGCAGAAGCTGGAGCCAAGCAAAAGCAGCACACGCAGCATACACAAGAGAAGGGGAAAGGTAATGAGGACCGGGGCACACAGGGGAGACTAGAGAAAGCCGGAGGGGAGACAGGATCTATCCCACAAAATGTAGAGGCGGAGAGGCAACAAACATGTTATGTGGGAGACTGCCCGCAAACTAGAGACAGCAATACAGCAGAAATAACAGCAGCTGCAGCTCACAAAATGGATTATAAATTATTGGCTAAAGAGCATGCAGTTCACCTGGCTGAGGACTTTAAGCAGGCAATTAATGAACTGGTGGCTGCAAACATTCAAGACCTGCAAAATAAAACAGAGCAGCACAACCAGCAACTGCAAGAGGCAGAGTCCAAATCTCAGTTGCAGAGGACAGAATAATAGATCTAGAACAGCAGGTTCAAACTCACGAAAAACAATCTTTAAGTGCATTTAACAAGCTTGATGATCTAGAAAATAGATCCCGCAGAAGTAATCTTAAAATTGTGGGTCTACCTGAGTCTATCTCCCCAAACCAACTGGAAGAGGTGTTTGAGGTGGAATTACCAAAAGAACTTGGTTTAAAACACAAATGCAAAACAGAACGAACACACAGAATTGGACCTCCTCGGGATTTAATTGGATCTGTTGGACAAACCGGGTCAACACGAAACAGACCAACAGACACTCCACGTCATGCCATCGCCAAATACCTGAACCACAGAGATAAGGAAGAGATATTACGCGCATATAAAGCAAGAAAGCAACCCCTCATGATTCTGGGTTACAGATCTCTGGTTTTTGCTGACTACTCTGTGGAGGTGTCTAGACGCAGGAAAGCTTTCAGTGAAGTATGCACTTCCCTGTTTAAAAAGAACATTCGGTTTCAGTTAAATTACCCTGCCACCTTGAGGTTCAGTGATCAAGAAGGAGTAATGAGATCTTTCACCGACCCGGATGAAGCAATGGCTGTACTGACCAGAGGTCTAAAATCCTCAGATAAGACACGCTCGAGATCTAATAACCCAAGGGAAACAAGCATGGCCCATGATCCTGAACGTGAACAGGAAAGAGATCTTGAACCCATGAGATCCTACAGACTCCGTTCAGAAACAACAACAGAAGGACCACCATCGAGATCCATGACGCCGAGACAACAGCGACAACCCTCGTCTAGATGGAGCAAGAAGAAACCGAACCAAAACAATGAATGATTGACTGGGAATCAACTATCCGAACTCTAACAGAACTTATTAAATGAAGACAGAAAAGATGAGACATAAAACTCCAGATTGGGGAGAGCTGTAATCTTGAAACCCGTGAGGAGTTCCTGACAACCTGCGCCATATGAACGAGAACATTTTGGAAGAAGGGGTCTCCCCCAACTTCTTTTCCCCTTTTTTTTTTTCTTCTCTCCCCCCTTCCCATTTATTCCCTTGCAGGTTTAGGAGGGGGCGGATGGAGAGAGGAGAGAGGTCGGAGTCAAGATTAAGGTTACCTTTCATATTTAGATGGAGAGAGGGAGAAGTCACTCGACCAGATATCCTCTTCGATTAAATTTATTCACTCATTCAACTATCTACAAGATATTGTCGAAAGACATGAACCCGCCATAACTGTTTTGTTTTTGATTAATCATCATATTTGGCGTTCTTGGGGAGTAGTTATTCCTTTTTATCTATAAGGGGCTTGGGACTTTTGTATTTTTGTATATGTATATACATCTCAACTATATGTTAATAGTGGCTGTTGGGAGGATTAGGAGCATAAATGCATCACGAACAGGGAGGAAAAAAGTGAAGTCGCATAACAACTGTTTGGAGGAGAGAGAGTAGAGTTTGGGAGGGATTATTGGGGATAGGGAAGAGGGAGGGAATGGACACTACCTTACTACCTTTGCTGGAATTGACAACCATAAAAAATACATTCAATATGGGTTTAGCCATCAGATTTCGGGAATACACGACACAATATTTAGAGCCACATAGTTCTTGTGAAGCCTTAACAGAGTGCTGCGATAATGGTCAGATTGGTCTCGTGGAACGTTAAGGGTTTGCGCTCCCCAGCGAAGCGCATGATGATACTTCGCCATCTTAAAAGATTACAGACGGATGTGGCCTTGCTTCAGGAGACCCATCTGACATCCGAAGACTATTTTAGACTTAAAAAACTGTGGGTAGGAGAGGTTTATGGTTCCAGTGCAGTAAATAGAAAAGCAGGGGTACTGATCTTACTAAACAAATCTTTAGCTTACACAATTTTATCCTCAGAGTCAGATAATGAGGGCAGACTGATACACATGACCCTGCAGATACAGAACATCACATACAGTATCTACAATCTCTACGCACCAAATGTGGGGCAAAAACCTTTCTTTTTGAAATTACAAAATCAACTCCTACCAGACCAAGAGTGCAATAGATTAGTTGGAGGAGATTTTAACATGGTGGTCAATGAGGGAGAAGATAGGAGACAGAAAAACAAGCGTACATCACTCCCTGCAGGACCAAGTTTTTTGGAAGAGTTCATGGCTCACTGTAATCTGACTGACTCATGGCGCACGCTAAACCCACTTGAACGGGAATATACCCACTTCTCCCACGTTCATGAATCCTGGTCGAGATTGGACATGTTCTTGGCCTCCCCCTTGTTGTTTAATAAAGTATTGGAAGCCAAGGTAGGAGACATGGTTATCTCGGACCATAGTCCGATGATTTTAGAAACAAGGGATATATACCAAAAGGGTAATGACTACTTATGGAGATTTCCCGACAATCTAGTGAGAGAAGAGAACTTTTGTCAGACTTCTTAGAGAGTGGTGGGTGGACTACTGCAGAAACAACTCAATACACCAAAACACCCCGGGTTTATTCTGGGAAACGGCAAAAGCAGTCCTACGTGGCCATATTATGGCATATACTATTCGAATGAAAAAACGTGTAAAAGAGCAATACTTAAAGGCTAGCACCACTGTCAGGGGTGCATACCTGACGTACAGGCAGACAATGACAGATTCAGATAAGGAAGAGTGGTTGAAAGCTAAAAAAACATTTGATTCCTGGGCCAGCAAGAGGGAGGAAATATATAAAAGCCAAAAGGAAATCGAGCTGAACAGATTTGGCGATAAGGCCGGGCGCCTGTTGGCACGTCTGGCAAAAGGCAGGCGTCCTGCTGTCCCTATACTGTCAGTCAGAGATAGTCGTGGGGAAACTTGTTCTGACCCGGGGAAAATAGTACAGGTTTTGGGGAAATTTTATGCCTCATTGTACAAGGAGGGGGAATCAGTGGGACAGGGAGGTGAGACATGGCTGAATTCCATAAACATGACCTCTCTGACGGACGATAATAGACAATTCTTAAACAGACCTATCTCCGAAGAGGAAATCATCTCCGCAATTACACTCTTAAGTCCGGGAAAGGCCCCCGGCCCAGATGGCTTCAATGGAGCCTTTTTTAAAACACTAAAAGAACAGATGTCGCCCACGCTGAGAGAACTCTATAACGAATTTTTACAAGGTACCCCTATTCCAGAAAGAATGAATTTAGCGTATATAAAGTTGCTCCCAAAACCTAACAAACCTAATTGACTCGGCCAGCTACAGGCCTATTTCGCTTATAAACCAGACTTAAACTCCTTTCAAAAATCCTAGCTGACAGGCTGGCCACACTTTTACCTAAATTGATCTCGCCACTCCAGGCGGGTTTTGTCAAGGGGCATTCTACAACAACAAACATCAGGAAGGCGATGCTTCTTCTGGATGTGGTGAGATTTAGGGAGAATGAGACGGGAGGGGGTCCGGCCATGGTCACCTTAGATGCCGAAAAAGCATCTGATAATGTGAGGTGGTCATGGCTGGATCGGGTCCTGGATCGTATTGGTCTGATAGGTCCAGCTTGTATTAGTATACCAGGTTTTTTATCAAACACATTTGGACTTGAAAAGGGCACGAGGCAAGGATGCCCATTGTCCCCCCTTCTTTTTAATCTAGCGATTGAACCTTTAGCAATATATTTGGCATCACATAGTTCGTTTGAAGGAATCAGAGTGGGCGAGTCTGAGATCAAAGCATCATTATTTGCAGACGATATCATTCTATTCATCCAAAACCCACAAAAAGATCTCCAACTCATTCTGGATGATATAGACAGAATAGGAAAATATTCAGGCTTCCGTCTAAATAAAGACAAATGTGAAATACTTTTTCTCAAAAATGAAGGGAATATTGCGAGGGGAGGGACACTATTCGGAATTCCTAGAGCTAGAGATAGCCTGAAATATCTAGGTATCCAGTTAGCTAGATCTCCAGGTCTGATTTATAAGCTCAACTATGCTCCAATTATTGACAAAATTGAAAAAGAACTAAAAGGTTGGAAGAATCTGCCTCTGTCATTGTTAGACCGCTGTCATCTTATCAAGATGATCAGCTTTGCGAGACTGCTCTACCCATTACAGTCGATACCCATGCTCTTAAAACATAAAGACATTAAGAGGCTAAACACTGCCTTTACGGGGTTCTTGTGGGGGGGTAGGAAGGCAAGAATAGCTATTTCTACTCTAATGCAATCAAGGGAGGAGGGGGGACTCAGAGTTCCTGACATTAGGGGTTACAATTTGGCGTGCGTTCATGAGAAATGTCTTGGATTGGTTAAATAATACCAACAGATTTTCAGATGTGGACCTGGAGGGGAAATGGGCGAAGCCTTGGTCGCTGTCTGCTCTGCTACATTCCTCATATTCAGAACTACCGTACAATATTAAACACACAACAATATGTAGAGACATGGTGATGACATGAAAAGCGGTCAGGAAAAAGCTTAATCTCTCATGGAAAATATCTAAAAGATTATCTCCTTGGGCCTGTCCTGCCTTTCCACAAGGTAGGGATAACGCACTCTTTCGGGAATGGAGAGCAAGAGGTATTGCAAATTTCGGGGACCTTATGCACACGCAGGAGAAAAGATGGTTGACAGGAAGGGAGACTTTGTTTAAATATAACTTATCCGCAGCGCACATGCTTCAATACCTTCAGTTACATCACCACCTCATGTCTCGTCTGTCCGATATCTCAGGTGAAGTGGTCGGTGCGGTATGGGATGACTTGTCGGGAATGAGAGGGGAGGATCTGTCAATATCCTCCATATATGCCAAATTACAACATACTCTCAGACCTGCAGTCACCCAAAAATTATTCACCAAATGGAGGAAGCATATAGATGATCCAAATTTGACACAGAAAATTCTAGAGGGATGGGGAACGGTCAGTAAAGTTATCATCAATGAAAAGTGGAGAGACACACAATTTAGGCTTATGCATAGTACAATACAGGGCTTTAACATCCCACCCTCACCGACCAATCAAGGGAGATGGATCCACTGTCCCAAATGCAAGGAACATATGACTGATTTAGAGCATGGAATATGGTCATGCTCGGAATCACAAAAATTTTGGGAAAGAATTGGGGATTTGGCCAGTGATCTCTACCCCAGAGATCGCAGAATGGATCCAATGATGTGGCTGTTTCACTATTCAGGAGAGGCTGATGGGAAAGGAACGCCGCACATACTGTTACATACTATTGCTATGGTGGCAAAAAAATTGCTTCTCCAACACTGGCTTGACAATTTCACACCCGGGTTGGAGACGTTCGTGATACCCTCAAAAAAGTCTTGATTCTAGAATCCAGCGAAACACTTAAAAATCCAACGAAAAAGACAAAGAAATTCTTTCTTAAATGGAGACTGTTTGTGGAAAAACACCTCACGGTTTCTGAAATTGAAACCTTTATGATACCATATAAGACTACAGAGTGGTATGCGTTAGAAGATTTGGGGGGCACATTAGGTAAATTAAGATGTGGTGACTAAACTGACTAGAATCTGAGGCAGGAATACGAATATGGGTCTATATTCTGGAAGTAATGGTAGTTGGATAAGGGGTTAGAGGGGGGGGGACGGGTTTATTTTTAATACATCTATGTGTTGATATTTTAAATCTTATAAATGAGTCGTTGAAATTCAAAATTTATTCAGAATTCTTTGATACCAATGTTTGAATAATATTTTCTTAAGATGTTGGTAGGTACTTATTGGAAAATGAACTCAAGAAATATTAACCTATAGACACAACAATATACTGTAAAATGATGCATTACGTCAATGGAATATTGTCTGCCTACCTTGTCTGTCTATTTATGTCAACCATTTTCATATACTTCAATAAAAATGATGGTTCAAAAAAAAAAAACCCAGCTCTCCAGACAAACTGACGGGGATCACAGATTCCAGATCTGTGTTCTCACCACAGTGTTAGGGGCACATCAGCAACTGAGAGGACCCGGCTTACCGCCCATAGATTTAGGGGGAAGCTACTATTGGGGACCGAGCTGCCGCTCCGAAATTCACTTAAAAGGGAAAGATAGAGAATAAGCCTGAAAGGACACATAGAAGGACCGAGGAGTCTAGGAGAGATTACATGGCTGCAGTGGGTTCAAGTGTACCGGAGTCAACTGAGTGAAACTGTAAAGAACTGTATTGTACCGTGCACTGTTTGACAAGAGAATTGGAGAAGTAAACCCGGGTGAACCCTGCTACGGTGTCTGTGTCTGATTTCAGGTATGAAGAACTGTCAGTCCTCCATTTGACCCTGTCAGGAGCCATCTCCACATCATCCCCTTTTCCTGCAACAGCTATAACAACCATCACAGACTTTAAGTACCACTGCCCGGGGAACCAGGCTCTACCTGCGGGGAGCCGTTCCATCTACAGCTGCCAAACATCTTCCCCGGAGGTTCTGCAGCAGCGGTGGTTACTCTGACCACAACCCGTGGGTGGCGTCATGACAAACCTAATCCCTTGTAAATACACCCCATTTACTTGTGCGAACCCGGGACACAGTCCGGACCAGGACCGCCGTGACATCCCCCCAGCAGTACCCCGGTCTGGTACCGAGTACCCCGTCCCAGTGGGCTCCACAGTGGCATGTTTGAAGGCAGAGGGAAAGGTACCAGAAGATAGCGATAGGTTGAAGAAATGGGTTAGGGCTGGGATAAGTGTGTTAGAAAGGTTGGGGAGGATGTGGGAAGGGATGGGGTCAAGTGAACAGTTGGTGAGGTGTGATTTGGAAAGGAGATTAGTAAGCTCTCCTTAAAGAGGACCTGTCACCAACCATACATAGTGATCTAATTACAGCACTGAATGCAGCATGTCTGCTGCATTAAGGCAAGGGGCCCCCCATCCCTTGACCCCCTCTGTACCCCGAGATAATACACTTTGAAAACTTACATAGTGGAGCCAAATGGGAGGTGGCTAGAGGCTGGAGCCAGCTCTCTCCACAGGGGAATTTCACGCCCCCTGTATCTTTAATCCGCCCACCGCCGCCTCCCTCATGCCAATCATTGTCTCCTTCGTCTGCTGCATAACACAAAGCGAGGGGTGCGGTTCTGGCGCATTGCCCCGCCTCCTGCGGTGATGTCACCGCTTATACCCGCCCTGGTCCTTGGTTAACATGGAGCAGGGTGGGTATAAGCGGTGATGTCACAGCAGGAGGCGGGGTGGCCGGCCTCCTGCCGTGACATACCTGCCTTTCCCCGCCCTGCTCCATGGTTAACCATGGAGCAGGGAGGGTATAAGCGGTGATGTCACCGCAGGAGACGGGGCATGCGGCCAAAACCGCACCCCTCGCTTTGCGTTATGCAGCAGACGAGGGAGACCCCTTGCCTGAATGCAGCAGACATGCTGCATTCAGTGATGTAATTAGATCACCATGTATGGTTGGTGACAGGTCCTCTTTAAGTGATGTTGGTGAGGGAAGTTATTAGAGAAGGGCAAAGGTCTGGTATATGGAGTGGTTGGGGTGGTGGGTCATTAAAGGTTGATCTTATTTTTGAAGTAGGTGGCAAAGTCCTTGTCAGAGATGGGGGGAGTTGTAGTTGGCAGTGGTGGGCATAGGAGAGAGTTAAATATGCTGAACAGTTGTTTTGGGTTGTAAGATAAGGAAGATACAAGGTTTGTGAAATAGGTTTGTCTTGCAGAGGTCAGTGCTGATTTGAAGACAAGTGTGACCTCCAGACACACATACTTCAGCCAAAGGGAAGAAAGTCACCAGAGCTGATGGTATGGAAAGATAGTACAATCTGTATGAGAGGTGCATGCTCCTCTCTGTGACCCCGAAACATATACTTAAAGAGGACCTGTCACCAAACCAGGTATGGTGATCTAATTACAGCACTGGATGCAGCATGTCTGCAGCATGCAGACAAGGGGTCCCCCAGCACTTGAGCAGCCCTGTACCACGAAATAATACAATTAGAAAACTTACATGCCACAGCCACTAAGGAGGTGGCTAGGGGCTGCAGCCAAGGGCAGACTCACACCCCCTGCATGTGTAATCTGCCCACCGCTGCCAATTATTCTCTCCCTGTCTGCAGCATTTAAACAGAGTTTTTTTTCTCTCTCCCAGAAAGTCTGTTAGCCCCGCCCCCTGGAAAGATAGTACAATCTTTATGAGAGGTGCATGCTCCTTTCTGGGACCCCCGGCACATATATTCTTAAGCCAAAGAAAAGAAAGTCACTAGAGCTGGTGCTATGGAAAGTTTTTTTTTTCTCACACCTAAGGCTACTTTCACATCACGATTTTTTTCCTCCTGTCCATGGGGATCCTGATTTTTGCAGGACAGGATCGGATGTGTGCCTTCGGATGTTATTTCTGTGTGATTTTCACAAATCCGGACACAGATAGAGCTGGAAGAAGCCCAAGCCTGCAAAGCGCAGGCAAGCCGGGCACTTTCACTTTTGCAATGTATATACATACATTGTGGAAGTGAAATAAAAAAAAAAGGACGTGTTAAAAAAAAAAAATCCTCACCTCTCCGGTGTGTGTCCACAATGTGCAGCATTGAGCTCTGAGGGCTTAAAGTGATCCTAAACCCAGAAACTGACCCCCCCGTATCTTTAGACCTGTCCCTGCACCCCCTCTTATCATTTCTAGCCATCTCTTTTGCAGAAAAAATTGCTTTTGTAAAGTAAGACAAAAAGTTACCGTATATACTCGTGTATAAGCCGAGTTTTTCAGCCCAAAATTTGGGCTGAAAAGTCCCCCCCTCGGCTTATACACGAGTCATATACGGGGGGCTGTGTCCCGGGGGCTGTGGAGGCTGGAGGAGGCGGGGGGGGGGCTGCTGTATGAGCGGCCCCGTCACGTGGGGCCGCTCATTATATATGCACTGCTTCCCCCTGTCAATCAGCGGCAGGGGAAAGCAGTGCATATGGCCCCCCCAAAAGCTGGCACTGTCCCCCCTTGTAAGGGCCCCCCCCCGCTGCTTATACATTACCATCCCGGTGTTCTGATCGGCGCCGCTCCTCGGTGCTGCGTCTTCATTCTCCCGTCCGCGCTCGCTGCCTCCATCCGGGTTCTCCAGCTGTCGCAGCGATATGACGTCATCGCGCGGCCGCCGGAGATCCTGGATGCAGCGAGCGCGGACGGAAGGATGAAGACGCAGCACAGAGGAGCGGCGCCGATCAGAACACCGGGATGGTAATGTATAAGCAGCGGGGGGAGGCCTTACAAGGGGGACAGTGCCAGCTTTTGGGGGCTGTTGGTACCCCCAGGGGGCTGCTGGGTACCCCCAGGGGGCTGTTGGTACCCCCAGGGGCTGTTGGGTACCCCTTGGGGGCTGTTGGTACCCCCAGGGGGCTGTTGGTCCCCCCAGGGGGCTGTTGGTACCCCCAGGGGGCTGCTGGTACCCCCAGGGGGCTGCTGGGTACCCCCTGGGGGCTGCTATATGTACCCCTGGGGGCCTGCTGTATACCACTGGGGCTGCTGTATACTACCACTGGGGCTGCTGGGGCTCCTGTATACTACCACTGGGGCTGCTGTATACTACCACTGGGGCTGCTGGGGCTCCTGTATACTACCACTGGGGCTGGTGCGGCTCCTGTATACTACCACTGGGGCTGCTGGGGCTCCTGTATACTACCACTGGGGCTGCTGGGGCTCCTGTATACTACCACTGGGGCTGCTGGGGAATCTGTATACTACCGCTGGGGCTCCTGTATACTACCACTGGGGCTGCTGGGGAATCTGTATACTACCACTGGGGCTGCTGGGGAATCTGTATACTACCACTGGGGCTGCTGTATACTACCACTGGGGGGCCTGTATACCACACTGCTGGGGGCTGTATACCTGTGCTGGGGTCCACCCTCGGCTTATACACGAGTCAATAGGTTTTTCCAGATTTTTGGGGCAAAAGTAGGGGGGTCGGCTTATACACGGGTCGGCTTATACACGAGTATATACGGTATATTACTTTGTCCTGTGTGAGTTCTCTGTTTCTGAGCAAGCCGCAAATAGGCGGGCCTGTCTGCTGCTGCCTTGTAATTATGCACGCCCCTCTCTGCTTCTAAGAGCCTGGCCGCGTCACAAAAGGGGTGGGGCTAAATGGTGTCATGCTGGAGCCCCGCCCCCTTTCATGACGTCACATTTGGAGGGTGCACCCCTTGCACGGATGCGTTAAAGTCAGCAGTTTTTTGCCCTTGCCATTTTCATGGCATTTTTTTCAAATTTAGCACTAGTGTTAATGCATGGTACATATGTACATATATGTACCTTGTGTGAACGCATGCGTTTTCCATAGACTCCCATATTAAAAAAAAAAGCATGCGTTTTCTCCTTCGCCTCATTGGGGGACACAGACCGTGGTGTTATGCTGCTGTCCACTAGGAGGCGACACTAGGCAGAATCTGCAAAAGAGTTAAATGCTCCTCCTCTGCAGCATTACACCCCTGGAAGCAGGAAGTGATTCTCCAGTTTTTGCTTAGTGTCTGAAAGGAGGCACACGATCTTACTCTCTCTCCATTATTTTTACTTTTTGAAGCTGCATTTTTACGTTTGAAGGGACATGTCGACCACAGATACCTCCCCAGACCCCACAGTTGTGACTCTGGGTCGAGCTATTTTGTCTGATATGGGCTATTCCTTCCTCGGCCCTCCACTGTTGGAGGTGCTGGGTTAAAGTGATGTCCAGACCTGCCGGTTCTGAGGCCCGCATTCCTCCCCAGTCCCCACAGTTGGGGCTCTGGGTCGCAGCAATGCTCCATGTCCCCACCGCAAGCAGCAAGATAGAGGGAAAAAGAAAACCGGCAAAGACGACCTCCACCTCAGCTCCCCACGTTTGGGGTGCTGGGTTACAGCAGAAGTGACCTCTGAATGTGGATGACAGCATTTCTCCCTAATTCCCCCTTCGGGGCTCTTAGGTCGAGACACCGCAAGGTATGGGGAGCAGCGGCACATAGTTGCACTGAAAAACGCTGCAGCATGCCTCGAGGGTTCCCCCCAAAACCAGCTCTGCTGCGTGAAGCCAAAAATGAGCTGTAGCATGCTTCCCAGGCAAAGATGCTGCAGCACATCTCAATGCTGCAGCACACACAGCCAGCTCAACTGCGTGCCCCCCCCCCCCCCCAAATGCCGCAGCACATCTTAATGCTGCGGCACACTTCATGAGCACAACTCTGCTGCATACTGGGGCCGGCACAGGTTGGACAGCAGGCATAGCCTACATGTCCACCGCTATTGTAATCGAGCACCAGGCCCTCAGCAGCCAATGCTTGCCCTTACAGGGGCCCTCACCGTAGCCTGTTGGGACGCAGCGTCCGGGAAGCGATCACTGTGCCTGGGGGGGCCTCCGCTGTTCCCGGCCGCGGACCTCCGCGCCGGGCCTCCACCGCTCCCGGGCCCGCGAATCACGCGAGGCCCCGGCTTCGGCCTAGCCGCACATCGAGTGCTTCCCCGCCTCCCCGCCCGCCTACGCCTGACGTCAGCACAAGAGGCGGGACAAGGCTACAGAAAGGGCGCCATTCAGCATTGCTTGGCGCGCCCCTTTCAGCTCCGCCCCCCTTCTCCTTGCCAGCAGCCATTACAGATCAGCGCTGTCGCCACTGTATAGCAGTGGCAGACAGCGCTTACATATGTGGGGGCACAGGCTGCCCAAAGGGTCACACAGCCTAAAGAGCAGAGTTTGCACACGTGGGGGCACTCTGCCAGGCGGAGGATCTGTTAAGGCACTCACACACAAATGTGCAGAAGCCTGCAGACAACTGTTTGACTGCAAGGCTTACACTTCAGGGGGCACAGTGTCAGGTGAATGGTGTGCTGCAGCACACACTAGAGGCCTGCAGTCACCTTGCCACAGCAGCATGTGCGGATGTGAGCGCACTGTGACAGGCGGAGGGTCTGCTACGGCACACACTGTTGTGCAGAAGCCTGCAGACACCTGCTTATCTTCCACAGGCCTTGCACTTCAGGGAGCACAATGCCACTAGGGTACCGCAGCCTGCAGTCGCCTAGCCACTGCAGAGCGTACGCATGTGGGGGCACGGCCTCAGGTGGACTGCCTGCTGGAGCACACACTGGGTGGCAGAGCAAACTGACTCCCTTCTCGCCCCCGCTGCGTGATCCTTTTGCCCCTGTCTTCCTGGCAGGAAGTGATAGGGATTTAAGGATTATTCCTCAAGGACTGTAGCTCCGCAGCCACTATAGTCACTTCAGTGTCACAGCATCCGCTGTGCAGGGTACAAAGGGACTCCCGGAGGATAAATTCGGTACAGCCTCGCTGTGCAGCAGTCTCCAATAGCACAGGGATGTACCGTGCGGCAATTCGCCCTCCTCCCTCTGCACACCGTGCAAGGAACATTGTCATACTACACAGGGCAGTACAACACGCCATATGGTCCAGCACTGGTTTTTTTGTCCCTGCAGTAATACTGAATGTCTCTGATTCCCAATGTCGTCCACATCCCGGATCCTCGGAGTGGTACGGGCAAAGTCTCTACCGGACGTGTTAGGTTCTCCCCACCCTGCCAGATGCAGGTACCTGGAGGGAGCTGATAAGGGAAACACTAACATGTTTTTCCCTTCCGGCCCCCCAACGTTAGCAAAGCTCAGTTGTTATCAAACGTCTCAAAAAGGTCGTCCAATGTACCCCTCCCAGGGCCTCCACACAGTTGGCACATTTAGGTTGTGGTGGACTTCCTACGCGTTAAACCGACAGGTTCCTTCTCCGGGCCCCCACGGTGGAGAGCCCAGTCGACGGTGATGTAACCCGCAATTACCTGACAACCATAGGCGTCCCACGTCTGTTCGCCAATCCTCAGTAGACCCCACATCTGGAGCTCCGGTGGGCGGTGACGACAGCCAAGTCTCACAAGACACAGGCTGAAACACCGTGATCCGCAGCGGCACGGGGAACTGAGCTAAGAGTCTCGGGAACCTTCAACCCATAGTATACTCCTTACTTGCCTCCCCACTGTTGAGGACTCGGGTTGAAGTTGCGACCGCACAAGGTCTACTCGACATCCATCCCCAGACTAATAAAACGAAACTCTGGGTTGCAGACTGTGGAACACAAGCCCAGCTGCCAATCTCCTCACTGCACCTATATTAGGTACTCGGGTTGAGATAACACACCCAATGCCTCTGCTCAGTCTGCTTCGAAGCAGGACCTCGCAGACTCGCGAATGCATTAACCCAATGGATGGGCCCTCCGGATCCCCGTGTGGCTGTGGTCCAAACCTTCTTCCACGCAGTCAGTCTCTTTTCGTCTCAGGAGTTAAAAGTGAAGACTGTGAGACCTAAAGCTCATAAATACAGCCTGAAGTTGGAAATGTCTATACTACATTCCAGGAGTCTCCCATATCTGGACGACTTATTCATCAATGCATGATTTTCGGAGTCTGCGAACGCTGCCGCTTCCACTGGACACGTTAAGAAGACTCGGTTGGCAGATCTCCCTCCATGAGTCTACCACATTGCCAGAACACACGTTGCAGCACAGCACACAAACTCAAGGAGTCCCTGCTCCGCTACGTATTCCTGATGGCCACATACTGCAGCATCACATATGGAGTATCAGCCATGTGGTTTTTCCCGGACAAGGCGCGGATCTTCGTCTGGAAACCCGCTTCAGCGATCTCCTCAATCCTTCACAACGGCTATAAGAGTTCTAGACAGGATAGTGGGAGCATGGGAGGCAGTTCCATAGCCTCAGCTGCACCTACGGCCTTTTTTTTCCACTATCCATGCTTAGACATGTCCCAGGAACAGGATGTGGTGCGATGTACTCCCATCACCAGGCACATGCCAATAGTCCCGCCCACACACGAGGATGCCCCTCAATCTACAAAGATTCGGCCAGTAATTGTAGTACTGAAATCAGTCACCGTCTGGCAGTCGGTCTTGCTAGGATGTAGTCAGACAATGCCACGGCCGTGGCATATGTCAACCACTAGGGTGGAAACCGCAGTCTCCAAGTGATGACAGACGTTCGCCACATCCTTTACCGGATGGAATCCTTGAACACTGTATTGTCAGCTGTTTTCATACCAGGCTAACCCGCCAAGGGACGGACTCAGGGAAGCAGGGCCTTCATCTAGATGTCCTGTGTCAAGACTGCCAGCGCCAGGAAACTACAGATGTGGACCTGACGGCCTCATGTCTCCATGCTAAGGTTCCATCCTTTCTGGCCAGGTCCTAGAACCTACAGTCATTAGGACAGACGCACTAGTCCTAGACTGGACATGTCTCAGTCTCCGCTATATTCTTCCCACTATCAGGATAGTGCGGAAGGTCAAACAAGAATGTCGCCAGATCTCCCTGTATTTTCAGACTGGCCCAGATGCGCTCGGACGGAAATTTCGCCCAACTCATACCAGCAGTACCAGAACAACTACAAAGATAGTTCAGACCTGCTCTCTCAGGGCCAGTTCTCGCTCGGAATTCCTCAACTCGAAAAATAGTTGCGTAGCCCTTAAGACCTGGAATTTAACCCAGGGTTTTTTTTCCCTGGATGTTGTAGTGACCATAGTCACAGCAAGTACACAAGCCTTATCGACGATTAACCACGAGTGTAATCGTTTTTTGTTTTTCTTCATCTCCGAGCACCTCCAGGGGTCATTCCCCCTGGCCTTAGTTCATGCAAAGAACTTCCGTTTCTTCTACTCAGACCTAGACTCAGGTCTGTCCTTGAGGTCTCTCACACAGCAGGTTATCAGCCTGTTTCACCTTCTTCCAAAAACGTGTTGCCACCAGGTCTCTAGGAAACTCCTTCTTTCAAAGGGTCTCCCATTTAAGGGTCACCATACAACAAGACTACTCCTGGGGGACCTGATCTTCGTCCTCACGGCTCTACAAGATCCTCCCTTTGAGCTTCTATGGGATATTACCCTTAGCACTCTCATCCAAACAGTATGTCTTTTGGTGTAATTTTTCTATACAGAGGTATCGGTATTTTTCAACGCTCTCATGTAAACCATTTTTTCTAGTCTTTTACCTCAACAAGACTGTCTTACGGCTGATTCCATCCTTCTTCTTAGGTGGTATACTCCTTCCACCTCACTGAAGACCTCTCTGTCATCGCTGCACCCGACCCCAGTCTGTCTGGTCGTAAAGGACCTACATATGCAAGACCTTCTCAGGTCCCTACCATCTAAGTACCCACGACCAGTGCCTCTATAACTGGTCGGATTCTCTTTCTCCCTTCTTCCAAAGGGCATAAATAATGACAAGTCAGCCCCTAAGGCTCCTCTAACCAGGTGGATTAGTCTAACCATCAAAGAAGCTTATACCGTCGGAAACGCATCTCTTCCGGCGGTGTCACGGCACATTCTACAACGGCCGTGAGAGCGTCCTGGTCCATTTGGCCCGGGTGTCAGTGCAACGAGTGTGTAGACAGCAAAAAGGGGGTCAGCCTACACACATACTCAAGCCACTATAGGGCTTGAAGTGCCCTCCAGGCGGCTGCAGCCCGCCTATCGGTGCATGGTTCTTCACTAACCATGCTCAGTGTCACTAGTTCCATTGTTCTTTCCCACCCAGGGACTGCTTTGGGACGTCCCACGGTCTGTGTCCCCCAATGAGGCGAAGGAGAAAAGGAGATTTTTGTGTACTCACCGTAAAATCCTTTTCTCTTAGCCTCTAATTGGGGGACACAGCACCCACCCTATTGCCCTTGTGGGCCTTTTTTTCTACAGTTCTCACATAGCTTCTCAGCTGTTATATGGTTAACATGTGTACACATGTTTGCCTATTATCACTCTGTTAACTGTTGAATGTTTAAACTTGTGCCTGTTTAGCTCCAGGCCTTGTAGTACTGTGAGCCTGTTTAGTTACAGGACCTGTTGTACGTTTATTGCTTCGTTAACTCTTCACTGATTTTCACATGCATCTGCTTAGTTACAGGCCTTGTGGTACTGGTATTACTCTGCTAATTCTTAACGGTTTACACACGTGCCTGTTTGGCTCAGGCCTTGTTACACTGTAATTACCTTGTTAACTGTATTTGTTTGCACAGGTTACCTGCGTAGACTTCCTGTGTCACTGTTATTATCTGTTAACTCTCCTACTGCTTTAGCACAAAACTGGAGAATCACTTCCTGCTTCCAGGGGTGTAATGCTGCAGAGGAGGAGCATTTAACTCTTTTGCAGATTCTGCCTAGTGTCGCCTCCTAGTGGATAGCAGCATAACACCACGGTCTGTGTCCCCCAATTAGAGGCTAAGAGAAAAGGATTTTACGGTGAGTACACAAAAATCTCCTTTTTGCAAACTCCCCTAAAAATGCTGCTTACCACGTTTTTTGGTGCTTTTGCAAAAACGCCTAGTGTCAAAAGTGTTGCATTTTGCTCATGCGTTTTTTGCATGAGAGCCATGGAATTGTTAATGCTAGCATTTTTCATAATTTCAACATGAAAAAATGCTAGCTTTTAGCGCTTCCATGGCTCTAATGCGACCCTAGCCTTAGACTATGTTCAAATAAAGGGCCCGATTCATAGTAACATAATATTTAAGGTTGAAGGAAGACCTTAAAGGCCCAGTTAAGGTACCTGTACAAGCTGCAACGGCGGCTGGGAATCCTGACGGCGATATATTGCCCTGGAACAATCGCCGTCAAATTGCCTCCCAGTTGCGGCGTGTAATTGGGGAATTTCGCGGCGATAAATCGCCTGTTGCCTGATTCCTAAGCACTGCTCTGAAATTAGGCGACAGACGAGAGGCGATTTATCGCCGCAAAATTCACCAATTACACGCCGCAACTGGGAGGCAATTTGACGGCGATTGTTCCAGGGCGACATATCGCTGTCAGGATTCCCAACCGCGGTTGCGGCGTGTAAAGGTACCTTTACACACACAAATAATTGTGCAGAGATTGTTTGCATATCTCTGGTTGCAGTGAAATCATGGACACATTGTTACATTTCTACACGGCCACAAAATAGAACAATGTGTCCATGATTTCACTGCAACCAGAGATATGCAAACAATCTCTGCACAATTATCTGTGTGTGTAACTGGGCCTTTAGTCCATCTAGTTCAACCCATAGCCAAGACTGGCTTCACACTGCAGTTTTTCACTGATCAGGCTCCATCAGGTTTGTGTGCCAAAACCAGGAGAGGAACTTGCAGAGAAAGGCCCTTGGTCCGTTTTTGGCTTCATTTTTGGCTTTTTTTTTCTCTAAGTCCAAAAACTGATAGAAAAACGGATTGGATGTAATAAACACCCTGTCCATTTTTTTCTGCACCTAAAAACATTGCTATGTACGTTTTTGAGCCAAAAACGTTGCTGGCAACGTTTTTGGGGTCCGTTTTTCAAAAAAAAAAAAAATTTTAACATGGGCCCTATGGAAAAACGGATCCCTTTTTTTGACAATTTTGGTCAAAAAATGACTAAGTCCAAAAACGTTCAGGGTGCAGGAGGCTCAAAAAGCACCCAAAAAAAAACGGATTGGTCATGGAAATCACTTCCAAAAACGGATTTCTATGTGTGACCACAGCCAAAAACTATAATTGAAAGATTGACACCTGTTCTGAGTTTTCGAGACACTCCTGGTTTTGGCACACAAACCTGATCAGGAAAAAACTGCAGTGTGAAGCATGCCTTACATGTTGATGCGGAGGAAGGGAAAAAAAAAACATGTGGCAACACTAAAGGTACCGTCACATGCGGCAATTTTGCTTTCAATTCCACTGGCAATTTGCTGGTTGCAGTGAAATCATGGACACATTGTTCTATTTTGTGGCCGTGTACAAGCTCCACATTGGGGGAAAAAATTCCTTCCTGACTCCAGATACGGCAATCAGACTAGTTCCCTGGATCAATGCCCTATCAAGAATCTAGTATATATAACCGGTAATATTATAGTTTTCAAGAAAGGCATCCAGGCCCTTCTTAAATGTTAGTAGTGAGTCACTCATTACAACATCATGTGGCAGAGAGTTCCATAGTCTCACTGCTCTTACAGTAAAGAATCCACGTCTGTGATTATGTTTAAACCTTCTTTCCTCCAGACGTAGAGGATGCTCCCTTGTCCCCACATCAGGCCTAAAGGTACCGTTACACGACGCAATATCAATTCGATATCGCCTGTAATTTCACGGGAGTGCGCACGTTTTTGGCACTTTTCCAAGATTGACTTGGATATATCACACGGGGAGATATCGTAGGCAACGCAAGTAGAATGGTGAAAGCAACTTTCGTTCGCTGGGTATGAGCAATCCAGCAAGTGATATTTTTCAATGTAATGAATAGGGGAAATTGCTTACAACAATGCAATTGCGGTGTCACACTGAGCGATCCTACCACATCGCTTATGCAATATCGCCTGATTTAATTGTCTGCACATAAATCAGGCGATGTCGCTCCAGCGATAAATTGCAGTTGCATCGCCCTGTTACATCACACGACGCACTCACGATATCAGTTGCAATTGACCACACACGTGACTTTGAGCGATATTACAATCGATATTGTGTCGTGTAACGGTTTAGAGTAAAAAGATCAATAAAAAGGTCTCTGTACCGTCCCCTCATATATTTATACATTATTATAAGATCACCCCTAAGCCTTCGCTTTTCCAAACTAAATAACCCCAAGTTTAATAACCTGTCTTGGTATTGCTGACCCCTCAGTCCTCTAATAACCTTGGTCGCTCTTCTCTGGCCCGCTTAGTTCAGCTATGTCTTTCTTATACACCGGAGACCAGAATTGTACACAGTATTCTAAGTGTGGTCGCACTAGTGACCTGAATAGAGGTAAAATTATGTTCTCCTCATGAGCCTCTATGCCTCTTTTAATGTATCCCATTATTTTATTTGCCTTTGCAGTAGCTGCCTGACACTGGGCACTAAATCTGAGTTTATCATCTACCCATACACCCAGGTCTTTTTCAGTGGTATTTTGGCTAGTGTTTTAAAATTAAGAACATAATTATACATTTCTCCTTCGCCTCATTGGGGGACACAGGACCGTGGGTGTTATGCTGCTGTCCACTAGGAGGTGACACTAAGTATACTTCTAAAAAACAAGAAAACAGTGTGGCTCCTCCCCTGCAGTATATACACCCTGGCTGGCTCCAGCCTCACCAGTTTTTGCTTAGTGTCTCATTAGGAGGTAGATGCGGTCCAAGGACCACAATACTAGTACATAATTAGGTTTTTTTCCTTAGATTTTTAGATCTTTTCTCTTTTTACAAGCATACTGGAGGGCGACGGTATCTCTGCATACCGATCTCCCAAAACCAACAACAGACGGGAACGCGGGGTGTTACCTCCACGTACCCCCTTCTGCTTCGGTGGACAGGAAGCAAGGCGACGGTTCCTCAGCGTTCCGATTTCCTTGTGTTCCGTTTTTTCGCCTGCGTTATTCCCTACTTCTCCCCTACCCCCTGCGGGACCCAGGGTGACATGCACAGCAACCTCCCAGGATCTCTGGAGCAGATCCTGCCGGACAGGGACGCCAGGCTGACACTCTCCTCATACTCCTGGGTTTATGAGTCGAGCATCCAAGATGCCCTCCCCATTCCCTGCCAGGGGTTTTGGGTTGAGGTGCCTCCATAAGGTAAGCAGGGCTCCTGAGGGACCCTGCATGCATTTGTTGTCTTCCCTCTGGGCTGCAGGTTTTCTCTCTAGCCCCTGATGGGCTTCAGCTTTCCCCCCTTAGCTCCCATAGCCCTGCTTGCGGACTTTATTATAGCCCCTGGAGGGCTACAACTGTTACCTTTGGCTCCCCTGCCCTGGGGAACTGGGCTGAGTCCTCCACTGCAGGGATTCAGGGGGCCGAGGGCGCTCGCGGCGTGGCTTCCCGCACTTCCGCGCCGATGCGCGCTCGTTTTCGGCCTCAGGGGCCTAATTGAGCCCCCGGCTTGCGGCCTACTCCTAAGCCCGCCCCTGTTGCCGCCCCTCGTCGCCGCCTCCGGGTGACGTCATGCGGCCGGGAATTAGAGATCCCGGCCTTGTTACTGTGGGCGGATCTTCGCTCCCTGGCGCGTCTCGCTCATCGCGAGACCTCCTGCGCGCCTTTTTCTCTGGGAGAAGACGCCCGGGCCGCCATCTTCTGTGCCCAGCTGCACGTGGGACGCCTTTCCTCAGGGGACACCGGACCTGGCCTGCAGTCCATTGGAAGTGGTAAGGGGCACAACATTCGCTGGTGCCCTCAGTCTGCTTGTGTTTTAGCTGTGCACTCCCCCCTTCAGTGTCCTGCACTTGCTGCTTCTTTCCTCAGCAGCATACATAGTGTCTCCTAGGCTCTGCAGCTCTCCATAACTATGCAGAACTCCAAAAGTAACAAAAAGGGCTCTAAGATGGCTACCTTCTATGCCGCTTGCACAACCTGCAAGAACCATCTGCCCAGCGGTCAGACGACCCCTCTCTGCCAGGCCTGTGACCCATCTAATACAGAGCCGGTCAGTACAGCTGCCCCTGCTCCTGAGGTTTCCTCGGAGCCCAGCGCTCTCTGCGCCACTGGTAGCTCCTGTGCTACCCCTGAATGGGTGGTTTTCTTGTCTCAGTCCTTAACTCAATCCATGTCTCAATCCATGGAAAGACTAACTTCGACCCTGATGCAGGCGTTGCATAACCAACCCACGGCGGACACCCCTGAGCCCCCTGAACCCGAACAGCATGTCGCTCAGAGCCACGATTCTGACCCCAGGGATCAGAGACAGGAATCTTCCTCCCACCGGGCCTCTCTTAAGAGACGGGACCCGCCCTCCCTCCCCTTCAGGGAGCTCCCAGGGTTCCCCGTCCCATGCCCAGGGACCAGGGTCCCCTTCGTCTCAGGGTCCATACGATTCTGACCCAGAGCAGGAAATGTCGCTGGACTTGGACAATCCTGACACTCAGTCTATGATTCAGGACCTGATTACGGCCGTCAATCAGACCTGTAAAGTTGACAGCCCCACTTTAGAAACTCCAGGGTCCGCAATATCATTTAAACGAACAAAGCGCCCACACAAGTTTTTCACGGACCACCATGAGTTCCAGGAACTCATGACCAAGTACAGGACTCGCCCGGATAAACGTTTTGGTAACCGAAGAGCCATGGAATCTCGCTATCCCTTCCCCCCTACTGTGAGCCAGGACTGGGCTGAGTCCCCACAGGTTGACCCCCAATCTCCCGGCTGGCCACGCGCACTCTCCTCTCCCTTCCAGACGGATCATCTATCAAGGATCCTACTGACCGTCAGGTTGAGCAACTAGCTCGGTCTATTTTTGAGGCCTCTGGCTCGGCATTGTCCCCTATTTTTGCCTCAGTCTGGGTAGCCAAGGCGGTTACCACCTGGGCGTCCTCTCTCCGTGATAATTCTCAATCTCTGGAAGAGTCAGAGATGGCTGCCCAGATCTCCGTCGCGGCTGAATATATCCTTCAGGCTTCCCTGGATGCTGCTGCCTGCTCAGCTATTGCAGCACTAACGCAATCACCATCCGCAGAGCGCTCTGGCTGCGTGAATGGAAGGCAGACTCGGCCTCCAAGAAATCCCTGACCAGCCTGCCGTATCTTAGCGGACGACTGTTTGGGGAAAAGCTTGACAAGCTGATTTCGGATGCCACTGGAGGGAAGAGCACTTCCCTCCCGCAACACAAGCCAAAACGTCCCCTTTTCAGGCGTCAGCAGACTCGGTTTAGGTCCTTTCGCAACTCATTTGGATGGTCGACCTCCCGCCCCTCACAGGCTATTACCAGATTCCCACGGCGAGATAGAAACTTCAGGCTCCCCAGAGAACCTCGACTTCCTGGCAGGCACGCTCCAGACAGTCAAAGGCCAAGGGATCACGGTCCCAACTATTGTCTTCTTCCTGACTCTTTTCCCCTCCCGGACGATCCCTCCCGAGTAGGCGGCCGCCTCTCTTTTTTTCGGAACATCTGGCTCGCAGTCGTAGACGACAAGTGGGTCAGGGAGGTGATTTCGTCCGGATATTCCATAGAATTCCACACCCGACCGACCAAACGTTTCTTCCTGTCTTCCCCCCCAAGGTCTCCAAAGAAGGCTCGCGCTTTCTTCAAGGCCGTCGATTATCTTCGGCAGGCAGGAGTCATTGTGCCAGTGCCTCCAAACGAAAGGTACACAGGGTTCTACTCGAACCTCTTTGTGGTGCCCAAAAAGGACGGGTCGGTGCGGCCGATCCTCGACCTCAAGTTTCTCAACAAATTTATCAGACTGCGTCACTTCCGCATGGAGTCGTTGCGATCCATCATCACCTCAATGGACAAAGGGGAATTTCTCGCGTCTATAGACATCAGGGATGCGTATCTCCACATACCAATCTCTCATGCCCATCAGCGATTCCTACGCTTCGCAGTGGGTCAGGACCATTTTCAGTTCGTAGCCTTGCCGTTCGGTCTCGCCACTGCCCCAAGGGTTTTTACGAAGGTCATGGCCGCGGTCATGAAGCTACTTCATTCCAGAGGAATCGTGGTCTTGCCCTATCTGGACGACCTTCTTATCAAGGCACCATCATTCCCAGACTGCGACGAAAGTGTAAAGATCACCATGGACACACTCGTCCGTCTAGGCTGGTTGTTAAACCTTTCCAAGTCCTCTCCAATCCCGAGCCAGACCATCACTTTTTTGGGAATGGACTTCGACACTCATCGAGGGCTCGTTCTGCTTCCGCGCGAGAAGGCGGTCGCCATACGTCGAGGCGTTCGTACTCTTCTCCTTCCAAGACCTCACTCCCTTCGCTCAGGAATGCGAGTCCTGGGAAAGATGGTAGCGGCTATGGAGGCGGTGCCGTTCGCTCAGTTGCATCTCAGACCACTCCAACTCGCTCTCCTGTCTCGTTGGGACAGGAATCCGGCTACTCTAGACAGGACCCTGCGACTGACCGCAGCAGTGAAACAGTCTCTTCTTTGGTGGCTCCGTCCTGCCTCTCTCCAGGTGGGAAGGTCCTTCCTGCCGGCACACTGGAACGTTCTGACCACCGATGCCAGCCTAACGGGCTGGGGAGCGGTTCTCAGTCACCACACGGCTCAAGGCAGGTGGTCCCGTCAAGAGACCACCCTTCCCATCAACCTACTGGAGATTCGTGCCATCTTCCTGGCTCTGCGGGATTTTCATCACTTGCTAGCAGGGCGTCACGTACGAGTCCAGTCAGACAATGCCACGGCGGTGGCATATGTGAACCACCAGGGCGGCACGCGCAGTGCAACGGCAATGCGCGAGGTTCGCCCGATACTGGAATGGGCAGAATCCACGAGATCGGTGATATCAGCCGTCCACATTCCCGGGGTGGACAATTGGGCGGCAGACTTCCTCAGTCGCCAAGGCATCGCCTCGGGAGAATGGAGCCTGCACCCCGACGTCTTCCAACAAATATGCATCAAGTGGGGGACTCCGACGTGGACCTGATGGCCTCACGGCTGAACCGCAAGGTGTCCAGGTTTATGGCCCGATGCCACGATCCTCAAGCTCTGGGAGCAGACGCTCTGGTCCAGCCCTGGACTCAATTTCGTCTTTGTTACATCTTCCCTCCGCTTCCCCTCATACCCAGGGTGGTGAAGAAGATCAAAGCGGAGGGTGTGCCAGTCATTCTCGTCGCTCCAGACTGGCCGCGCCGCGCATGGTACGCCGATCTGGTCCGTCTTCTCGGCGACTCCCCCTGGCGTCTCCAGACGGCCAATCTACTCTCACAGGGTCCTCTCCTCCACCAGAAATCCTCGGCCCTGAGTTTGACGGCGTGGCCGTTGAGACCTGGGTGTTAACCCAGGCAGGTTTGTCTCCGGATGTCATTACAACCATGCTTAATGCAAGGAAGCCTTCTTCGGCTCGCATTTACCATCGCACTTGGAAGGCTTTCTTCTCCTGGTGTAACTCTCAGAACCGTCCGTCCCTGCAATTCTCGTTGCCAGCCATTTTAGGGTTTCTTCAGACTGGTCTTGACTCCGGTCTTTCCCTAGGTTCTTTGAAGGGACAAGTTTCTGCCTTGTCTGTTCTTTTTCAGCGCAAATTGGCTAACAGATCACAGGTCAGGACCTTTTTACAGGGGTCTCCCGCCTGGTTCCGCCCTACTTGAGGCCTTTGGAAACATGGGATCTGAACCTGGTTCTGGACGCTTTACAAAGGCCTCCCTTTGAACCTCTCAGAGAGGTCCCTCTTCGCATTTTGTCTCAAAAAGTAGTTTTTCTTGTGGCAATTACATCTATTCGGCGCGTTTCAGAACTGGCAGCTCTTTCCTGCAAGTCTCCTTTTCTCTCTTTCCATCAGGACAGGGTTGTGTTACGGCCTGTTCCGTCTTTCCTTCCCAAGGTGGTGTCCTCGTTTCATTTGAATCAGGACATAACTCTGCCGTCTTTCTGTCCAGCGCCGGTTCATCGTGTGGAGAGGGCCTTGCATTCGCTGGATTTGGTTCGGGCTCTTCGCCTCTACATTTCAAGGACGGCGGTATTTCGGATGTCTGATTCTCTGTTTATTCTTCCAGAAGGTGCCCGTAAAGGAATGCCTGCATCCAAGGCTACCCTGGCCAGATGGATCAGGGCAACGATCTCAGAATCTTACCAACTCAAGGGTCAGCCCGTTCCACCGAGGCTGCGTGCGCACTCTACCCGTGCGGTAGGGGCCTCCTGGGCTATTCGACATCAGGCTTCTGCCGAACAGTGTGCAAGGCTGCCACCTGGTCCAGCCTGCACACTTTTGCTAAACATTACAATGTGCATGTTCAGTCCTCGGCTGAGGCTAGTCTGGGCAGACGTGTTCTGCAGGCGGCAGCTGCCCACCTGTAGAGGTTCAAGATACGTCTATATATTCCCACCCAGGGACTGCTTTTGGACGTCCCACGGTCCTGTGTCCCCCAATGAGGCGAAGGAGAAAAGGAGAATTTTGTGTACTCACCGTAAATTCCTTTCTCTTAGCTCTCATTGGGGGACACAGCACCCTCCCTGTTGCCTATTGGCTCTTATCTTGTTATTTCAGTTCTGTGTTATCAGTTATGGTTAACTGTTTTTCAGATATAGATAATTTGTGTAGATGGGCTAATGGCTTTCCTACTGCTTTATTCACAAAACTGGTGAGGCTGGAGCCAGCCAGGGTGTATATACTGCAGGGGAGGAGCCACACTGTTTTCTTGTTTTTTAGAAGTATACTTAGTGTCACCTCCTAGTGGACAGCAGCATAACACCCACGGTCCTGTGTCCCCCAATGAGAGGCTAAGAGAAAAGGAATTTACGGTGAGTACACAAAATTCTCCTTTTTATTTCCTCAGCTCAGACAGCATGACCTTACATTTATCCCCATTAAAGCTCATTTGCCATTTATCAGCCGAAGCTTCTATAAATCCTCCTGTAATATAAAATTGTCCTCCTATGTATTGATAACCCTGCAGAGTTTAGTGTCATCCGCAAATATTGAGATTCTACTCTGTATGCCCCCTACAAGGTCATTAATAAATATGTTAAAAAGAAGATGGCCCAATACTGACTCCTGTGGTACCCCACTGTTAACTGTGACCCATTCATCAAAGTTTTTATGTCAAAAAGGTTTAAAAGTTTCAAGATTTTGGCTAAACATGAGGTTGCAGTAAAATGTAGCAACTTTTGCCGTTCTTCATCATTTTCCCATAGCTCTGACAAAATGGGTGTAGCTGGAGCAGGGCAGGCTGCAGCCACTGGGGCTCCCACACCTCAAATCTGAAGGCCACTTTACACACACCAACTTATCTGTCCAACTTCTGAACAGATCTCTGGTTGCAGTGAAATCATGGACACATTGCTCCATTTTGTGGCTGTGTACAAATGGAACAATGTGTCCATGATTTCCCTGCAACCAGTAAGTTGTTCAGAAGTTGGACAGATAAGTTGGTGTGTGTAAAGTGGCCATTACTCTTGCAGAGACTAGTAAATACATACTGCATGTGTTCCTTTAGATTATCTGGTGCCATGTTGCTCTAGATTAGTCTGGTGTTATTTTAGTCTACGCCAATGTTAAGAGCCATGTTTAGCTCAGAGGATCAGGGGCCACAGCCAGCTCCAACCCCCCTTACAATAGTGACACCTAGATCACCCATTATTGGTATAATGGCAGCAAAAGCTTTTCTACCGAAATTACACTGAGGCTGTATAAGGCCCCTTTCACACTTGCGTTTTGTGCAAATTGCGGCAGATCCGGCAGATTTACCATGTGCCACATCTGCCTCCTAACGGCTGCACTTGCGGCAAGCCCCATGCATTGTCTATGGGGCTTGTGGCAAGTGCGGCAGTTGCCGCTGCAAAAAAAAAAATGCAGTCAGCAGTGGTTTTTTTTCGAGGCCGCAAGTGCCGGAACCGTGGCTGTGCTGCACCTGCCGCAAGCCCCATAGACAAGCATGGGGCTTGCCGCAAGTGTGCCACAAGTGCGGCCGTTAGACGGCAGATGCGGTAAATCTGCCGCAATTTGCAAAAAACACTAGTGTGAAAAGGGCCTAAGAAGATCCAGGGGTTGACACAATAACCCATTCTTACATCAATCACTTCCTCTGTCAGATAGTATCATCCTGTCTCCAGTTTACCATACTTATAGGGATCCTGTCACCTCGAAAACGCCTCCTAAGCTATCAAAACATGTCCCTGCAGCATCCCATCACTTATCTCACATTTCTTTTGTCTCCTAAAAGCATCCTGTGAAAGTGCATAAAAACGTTTTAATACTCACTCATTAGTGATTATAATTAGCAGTGACTATATTCATTAGTCACCAAGGCGGGCTGTTTTGCAGCTCCAGGATCCACCCTGTCTCTGTGTGTTCTGCTGTGATGTGCAGGCATTGCCCTCCCCTCTCTATCAGTCACAGAATGCAAATCATTAGTCCTGCCTTCAGTTTCAGTTTCACTTAAGCACAGACAGAGAGAGGGTGGATCCTGGAGCTGCTAAACAACACGCCCTGAGGGCTAAAGAATATAGCCCCTGCTAATTATAATCACTAATGAATAAGTATTAAAACGTTTTTCTCCACTTTCACAGGATGCTTTTAGGAGACAAAAGAAGTGTGAGATTAGTGATAGGATGGTGCAGGGACATGTTTTGATAGCTTAGGAGGCGTTTTGGAGGTGACAGGATCCCTTTAAATTATCTCTTACCACCGTAGACACCATAGGCATCTAGATTTGCTTTTCTTGTGGTGACATCTGGAAACTTGCTCTTCATACCTGTTTGCTAGAACTGGTGCTAATGCAAAAGCTGGAATGACCACTGGGAGCCACGTGTGGCTCCCAAACCACAGGTTGGGACCCCTGGTTTAGGTAGTCCACACCGTTTTCTTAGATTTGCATTTACAGAGTGTCTTTTTGGCATATATTTTTCAGATTTATGTTTATACTTTACTGCACTTTGGGAATTATAAACCAATGAAATGAAAGGGAGTTAGGGACAATTTAATGGACTTGATAGTTGAATGAACAGTCAGGAGAACCCTTGTTCCAGATCTTTGGTCAAGTGATCAGCTAATAACAGGCAAAACACTCATCTGCTTATCAGATAGTTTATGCAAGTGTAAGAATCATTGCTGTTGATGTCATTCTTTTTCCCCATGTAATACAGGGGATTTGCTGCAGACAGAATGCTGCCACCATAAAATGCATAGGTCCATCATGCGTATAGCGCTATACTTTGCAAATATTTAAACCTGTCAGCTCCCCAGCCCCTCCTAGACTGCCGCTATACCTATATATAACTTTCACATGTAAAGAAAATACCGGGCACTGCTTCAATTTTCAGGGACAACAGGTTATAATAATAATAATATTTATTCATTTATATAGCGCTATTGATTCCACAGCACTTTACATACATCAGTAATGCTGTCTCTCTTGGGAGCTCACAATCTAAACATCCTATCAGTATGTCTTTACAATGTGGGAGGAAACCTGAGTGCCCAGAGGAAACCCAGCAAAACACGGGAGAACATACAAACCCCTTGCAGATGTTGTCCTTAGTGTCCTTGGTGGGAATTGAACCCAGGACCTCAAGACCCCAGCACTGCAAAGGCTAAAGTGCTAACCACTTGAGCCACCATGCTGCCCTCTGCTGGATTCACCACTATATACCCTTTCTGCTGCTGGCATGCACGCCATATAAGAATAATACAATTCAAATGGAGAAAACAGCAGGTGGCACTCACCATTTAAGCAGCGATGTCTCTTTTATTTCAAAATGTCAGTGGACAAAGTTCATCCATGCTGAGTTGCGGGGGAGAGGGAGTGGAGAAAGACGGATGATGGCAAGCCGTTTCACTGTGACTACAGCAGGGACCCGTTGAAGCTGTAGTCACAGCGAAACGACTTGCCGTCGTCTGTCTTCCTCCACTCCCTCTCCTCGCACCTCAGCATGGATGAACTTTGTCCACTGACATTTTGAAATAAAAGAGACATCGCTGCTTAAATGGTGAGTGCCGCCTGCTTTTTTCTCCATTTGAATAATAACTATATATAAGCCTGTTTGTGGATTATAAAAGACTAGATGTGGGCCCGATGCTATTGCATAGGGAGGGTGGTGACATCATGATGGGGGTGAGCTCTGTGGTGCTGGGGGAAGCGGGCGTCTCTCCCCCCCTGTGCGGTGTCTCTCTGTTTCTCTCCATCCCCCTGTACTCTATACCAAACCTGTTTTTTTTTTTATAAGTTAATCAAAAAATGTGTAGGGCTTCGCTGTATTTTCTATTGCCAGCGCAGGTAAACCAAGCAGCTACTAGCTGCCGACCCCCGCTGCCTGTTGTTACCTTCACTGGCAATGAATAATACAGGGGAGCCCTTATTTTTTTCAATTATTTAACTAAATAATAAAAAAAAATATGGGGTGGGCTCCCCCATATTTTCTATTGCCAGCCAAGGTAACCCAGGTAGCTGAGGGCTGGAATTCTCAGAGTGGCAAGGCCCAAGCGTTCTGGCCCCCCACATTAAAAATTGCAGCCAGATCCGAGAATTCCTGAGGTTTGCCGAAGTTTCAAATTTCAAAGTTAACAACACAAAAACTGAAGTTCTCAATCTCACCCTTCCTGACAATTTGGTACTCCACTTCAAATCCTCTTTCTCATTTCGGTGGGTAGACAGGGCACTAAAGTATCTTGGCATTGCTCTCCCCAGGGATTTTAACGACCTTTTTTCCCTTAACTATACTCCACTATTAAATAAAACGTTGAAAAGATTTAACAAGACCCAGCTGTCATGGTTCAGCCGAATAAATGCCATTAAGATGGACATTTTGCCCAAATTTCTCTACCTGTTTCAAACTGTCCCTATTGCCCTTCCAGCTCAGTATTTCCAGCGACTACAGTCTGCTCTCCGCAAATTCGTTTGGGGTTCCAGAAAACCCTACATTCGTTTTTCGATCCTAACAAACCCAAAATCAAGAGGGGGGGGCTGAACTTCCAGACTTCCAAAGATACTACCATGCGGTGCTTCTGTCCAGGCTCATTGACTGGAGATATAACGCACAGCATAAACAATGGGTATACATAGAGGACCTACTCTCACCTACTCCTTTATTCTGGTAGCCGTGGATGCAGTCCCGAAGCAGACTCCCGGCTGCACAGTTTTCCCCACTCATGCAGGCTTTCTTGGACTTTTGGGACACTTGGGGGGGGGGGGGGGAAGATATGTTTGGCTAATTTCCCTACTGCTCTGGGACCTCTCTTCGACAATCCGGATTTTCCTCCGGCAGTCGGAAGACCAACTTTTTCTGTAATGGAGGGCGATTGACTCTCCTTGCTTAGCACAGCTGGTGAAATGGCTCTCCGGGCTCCCTGGAGTGGGGGCTTTATAGGACTCTGGGGGGGAGAACGTTATCCTGGTTGGAATTGTCTCAATTGAAGGCATACACGAGATCTTTTGGTGTGAGGCCTCCTACTGAGTTGGAGACTCTCTTGATTTCATCAGAGCCACCGTCTCATGTCATCTCTCTTATGAATGACTTGCTCTCAGAGGTTGCTTCCTCTGATACTCCCCATTTCATAGAGGCCTGGCAAGAAGACTTACAGATCGACCTCTAGGACGCCGATCTGAAAATTGTTTTCTCTTTGACTCACAAAATGTCGATATCCTTCAGTTTCCAGGAAACGAGCTACAAGATTCTAACTAGGTGGTATAGGTGCCCAACCCTTCTCCACAAGATGTTCCCCTCAGTCCCTAGTGTGTGCTGGAGATGTGGCGAGGAGGAGGGTACTATGTTACACGTGTGGTGGCATTGTGGGCCCCTAAGAGCTTTCTGGCTTGAAATATTCTCTATCTATGAATCCATGTCTGCCACCCACTACACTCCCTCTCCTCAGATCGCTTTACTGACCTTAATCCCGGGCCCCCTCTCCCTGATTAAACGAGACCTCTTTAGATTCTGCCTAATGGTGGCTAGAGTCTTGATCCCTCGCCATTGGAGATCTGTGGTTGTTCTTTCCATAGGGGATTGGGTGAAGGAAATGGACAGAATATGTCGGATTGAGTCCTTAATGGCACACGATAATGAGACATGGGACAAACATCATAGGATATGGACTCCTTGGTGGTACTTCCAAGAGGGTTCCCTGGCTGGCCCATCGGTTACAAAATGCATAAAACTTGGACTGATGCATGGGATGGGTCCCTTATTCTCCCCTCCCTCCTCAATCCCCCTTCTCTTTTTCTTATTTTACTTTTTCCCCTTTTTTCTCTTTCTTCTCTCTTTTTATCTCTTTTCTCTATACCTTTTGCTCAACTTTCAATCTTCCTTTCGGCTATATATTGATGACTCGCTGCTTTCTTATATCTTATTGAGAAGATAGCAGAACTAATAGACCTCATGATGTACTTATGTTGCCATACTGAATATCTTGTTTCGCCCTAAGTATGGGGTTTGGATTCGTTTGTTTTCATTTGCTTTGGAATACTATTGGCTTACTGTGAAAAGCTGATGTTTCTTTGTTATGATCAAAACTTTAACAAACATTTTTTGAAAAAAAAAATTGCAGCCAGCAGCCGTCCCAGAATTGGCGGCTCCATGAGAGACGTGAAAACTGCTTGTTACCCCGCTCTTCCAGCTTTTTTTGCTAGCTGGCAGCAAGCCTTATTGCTAATGTCAGCTATCAGTATGACAGCCGGCCGTCAGCAATTCTTTCAGGAAAGAGGAAGAAAAAGCACAACACAGAGATAAATCCTTTGTGGAATGCTGTACAAAATAGAGACACCTCGTTGTCTACTTTATTAGCTCCCACCAAGTTCCCCTCCAATGTAATCCTGTAATTACTGTAATCTTGTGGTGGGGCGGTGTGATGCGTCATGCGGCCCCCATGTTTGTACACCTAAGTGTCCAAAGATGGTGGTTGCGTAAGTTCGCAAGCGTTATCTTTCCCCTTGTGTGCTGTCTCTGCCCTCTCTGCTGTTTTCTTTGTCAGCCCCCCTCTCTGCTGTACATGCTCTCTGACCCTCCCGTCCTGCTGTGCATTCTCTGTCTTTCCCCTCCCTCTCTTCTGTTGCTCTCCCTCAACTCCCCCCTCTCTGCTGTGCGTTCTTTCTGCCCTCCACTCCCTGCTGTGCATTCTCTCTCTGCCCACCTCCTCTCTCCTGTGCATTCTCTCTCCGGCCCCCCTCATCCCTACTGTGCATCCTCCTTTCGGCCCCCCTCCTCTCCTGTGCGTTTTCTCTCTGGCCTCCCCTCCTCCCTCTCTCCCATGCATTCTCTCTGTCCCCCCTCCTCATGTCGGTTTTTCTCTCTCCCCCCCCCCCCTCCTATTCTCTCTGTACCCCCTCAGGTGCGTTCTGTCTCTGCCCCCCGCCTCAGGTACGTTCTGTCTCTGCCCCTCCTCAAGTATGTTCTCTCTTTTCTGCCCTCACAAGCTTTCTCTCACTGCCTGCCCTTCTCTCGTGCGTTCTCTCTGCCCCCTCCTCTGTACGTTCTCTCTCTTCCCCCCACCTCCTGTGCGTTCCCTCTCTTCCTCCCCCTCCCCCTCCAGTGCGTTCTCTCTGCCCTCCTCACGTGTGTTCTGTGTGCCCCCAGGTACATTTTGTCTCTGTCCCCTCTTTCAGTTGCATTCAGTCTCTAACTCCACTCAGGTGCATTCTATCTCTTCTCCCCGCTCCCCTCAGGTGCTTTCTCTCTTTTGCCCCTCTCCTCCCATGCATTCTCTCTATGACCACCCTCCTTCCGTGTGGTCTCTCTCTGACCCCCCCTCCTCCCTTGCGTTCTCTCTCTGGACCCCCTCCTCCTGGGCTTTCTGTCTCTGCCCCCCACGTACTTTCTTTCTCTGGCCCTCCTCCTCCCATGCATTCTGTCTCTGTCCCCCTCGTCCTATGCGTTCTGTCTCTTTTCCCCCTTGTCCCGTGTGTTCTGTCTATGTCCTCACTCATGGGGAAAAGGGCAATGGTTTCATGCAAAAAGGATTCAATTTCAGGCTCGACACCACAATCAAAATCCGGGCACTAGTTTCAGTTAGTTACAAAGTAACTAACTATACAGTCAAAAGATGCAAAGAATAAAATAGCATAAGACAAATTTGGTGCAATTTAGACTCTGCCCCATTGTATGTAGACTGGCTGAAAATAAAACATTTCTATGGCACTATTTCAGAACTTAAAGCTAACCGCCGTTTAAATTTTTATTTAATAATAATGAAGAGCAAGAGATTTTAATAAACTTCCAAACACACTTTATAAGGGCGCTTTCACATGTGTGTTTTTTGAGATCCAGGCGAATTCCGTTATTTTTCAAAAACCGGATCAGGCAGGATTGCTGTAAAAATGTGTTTTTTGCTAATTAATTTCTATGAGACTTACGGACGTGCGCAGGCACTTGTGTTTTTGTTGAGATCCGGCAAATCCCGTACTTGCGGCGCCTGAAAATATCCACACCTAGCGGTGGTTTTAAGTCTCTCCGCAAGTGCCATATTTGCCAGATCGCAAGAAAAACTCAAGTGTCCACGCACTTTCAGCAGTCTCATATGAATTCGCAAAATTCAATTTTGCTGCAAGTATGCAGGATCCATTTTTTTTTTTCAAAAAAAGGTGGGACAGTGGGCGTGGCCTTCTATGGCTGGGTGAAGTCGCATCCTGATGGAGCTCTGCGGACCCGGGGCTGTACCACGGCTTATTAGATCGCCTTCCTCACTTGGTATGTCCAGGAGAAAGAAGCTCGAGCCCCCCTCATCCCGCACCCCATCAGCGGGGACATCGAGCCGTACCGCCGGGATCTCCAGGCTATGTGCAAGTGCCGGAGGCTCTGTTGGAAAGGGGACAGTAATGGCGCCGCGCGCGAGGCAGAAGACTCCAACTCCTTCTTCCCCGCTGCAGCAGAGGAGCCCGCACTCTCAACGGAGCACAGCGGCGGCTCCTAGAACAGCCCCACATGAAATTGGTATACGGGAGGCATCCCTGAACACCGAGGGAGAAGAGCGGGGAAGCCCTAGTGGGTGCACAGCCTCCATGGAGAAGAGAAGAGGGGTGAGTTATGGGGACCCCAGCAGACGGGAATAATGTCACCCATATCTTCTCCCCCACCCCTGGCACAAAGTCCTGTATCGGAGCTGCAGTAGATTAGGGCGCTGATACAGGCTCTGCCATCCAAGAAAGATCTGGAGGCAGCAGTAAAGGCCCTGGAGGCTTCTCAAGACAGGGCACTGGGGGTAATTACTAAGGACATTGACGCTCTCAAGGAGATGACGACTGAGACAGAGGGGCCTGTCACTATGCTGGAGCCCAGAGTGGCTGATTTGGAGAAGGAAGTGGCCATATCACATTCACACATTACTGCCCTGACTCTGCAGGCCGACGACCAGTAGAACAGAAAGAGACGGAATAATGTTCGTCTCAAGGGTATTCCTGAGTCGATCACCTCTGAAAATCTCTTGCAGACTACCCTTGATATCCTCAACATGGTCACTAAAAGACCCCCTGGCTCTCCGTATAAGATCATAGAATACATAGAGTTTTCCGGGCTGGGGCAGTGGATGCTGCTAACCCACGTGATGTCTTATGTCGGCTCCACAATTTTACTGATAAGGATAACATTATTCAGGCCGCGTGGTTGTTTGGTGATATTGCATTTGAGGATACCCACGTATGCCTGATCCCAGACCTCTCTAGTAGAACATTGTATATGAGACGCCAGTTGCGCCCCCTCCTGGAGAAAATTAAGGACACTGGGCCTCATACAGATGGGGTCACCCCTTTCACTTAATCGTGTGGCGAGGGGGCAAATTTTACTATCTATGGTCCAAGGAGGATTTAGAGGGCCTATTTACTTTCTTAAATATCCCATCGTTTCCAGTGCCAGACTGGTTGTCCCTGGAGGGCTTCTTTAAAGCCACTCGATGAAGACCTGGCCTCTCGGCTTGCCATCAGCCGTCTGCAACGCCGATGCGCCGCCGTTGATTATCGAAAGAAAGCCCCAACACCTGACTGGACTACAACGTCTATTTTGTAATTTTATGGCGCCCCGGTCTTACACATTGATAAATGGACTGATGGAAGACTGCTGATGATATGGGGTAAAGGTTCCCATCTACCCAGAATTTATGGTTATCACCGTTGTGGTTTTTGTTTAAGAGTCATGCTATAATGTCGTTTTAACCAAAACCTTGACTTTTTTTGGACTGGACATTGTCATCTTATGTGCAAGAGTAAAGATTTTCAAACTATCCGCCTCAGAAAAGGTGATCCCCAGGTCCCTCTCCCAAGCCTCCATAAATCCAAGCGTGGTAGGGGAAAGTGAATTCAAGACCAGGCCGTAGAGCACCGAAACCACGTGAGAGGGACCCTCGGTAGGAAGCATCAGGGACTCAAATGGCGTCAGCGCCCCATTGACACACTGGAAAGAAAGCTTCGCAATTGCAGAAACTCTAGCCAGGACAGCGGTGTCGTAAGACCAGGGCTCCGTAACCCCCGTACGCCGGAGAGCCCCGCAAGCTTATCCTTCACCTGACCCAGTCCCACCCTATCAAGTCGTGACCAACACAGATACGTAGATCTATTCATTGCTGGAGGAAAGGCCGGATTGTCAAAAAGGGGACCCAGTCTGCTCAATCGAGAGGTCAGGCGTAATTTCACATAGGATCTATCCCAAATCTTCAAAATAATCTGTGTCCGGTCCCCCCCAGCCAAGGCAGCCAGTATAAAGAAGAGGGCGATAAAAGTTTCTCCAAGAGCACCCACTGTTTATGAGCATCACTGAACCTCCAGTCGACAATCCTAGAGAGCAAGACTGCCTGATAATAACGTTTAAAATCAGGAAGGCCTACCCCCCTTTAGTCTTGGGTCTCACTAGTACTGAGGACCGAGTCCGTGGTTTCCTAGTACCCCAAATAAAGCTATTGATAGCTGATTGCAGGCGCCTGAAAAAGCAATCCGGAACCTGCACTGGAGCTGTCTGAAAAAGATAGAGGAATCGGGGTAAAATATCCATTTTGATCACTCCCACCCGACCGAACCAAGATAACTGAGGTTTGCTATACCGTTTAAGGTCCGAGATAGTTTTCTGCAGGAGCGGGACATAGTTCAGAGCATATGTTGCGCTAATGTCAGTGGGTATTAAGACTCCTAAATATTTTAAGGCATCGGTCTGCCACTTAAAAGAGAAGGACACCTGGAGCTGAGAGACTAGATCATCAGGCAGGGAGATATTGAGCGCCTCCGTCTTGGAGTAGTTGACTCTAAAATTTGAGACCTCCCCGAACCTACGGAACTCCCTGAGGAGTACAGGGAAAGCCACAGTCGGGTTGGCAATGTATAGCAATAAATCATCACAGCGGTTTAATATGGCTCTGAAGGGGATAAACCAATGTGGTTATGAGGCTTGGTGGGAGGTGTTATTACTATTATGCTGCTTGGTTTTATATAAGCTGGGTTTACCTCAGGTGTATAGTTGGTGGGACCTGGGTCTGCAACCCCTCGAATTCTCTTGCTCTTTTCCTTCTGCAGGATTCGGTTTTCCGGCTAGGTCTGGATCAGACAGTTTTGGTCTACTTATCTTGCTATTCTTTTATATCCTTCTTTCTTGATATTTCTCCCTTCTTTCCCTTCTTTCTCTATCTCTACCTCTACCTGCTTAGTTCTTGAATTTCTTTCCTATTCCCTCCCTCTCTCCCTCCTACCTGACCCCATCCTCTGGGTGCAATGCCAAATAGTGGTCTCTCAGAGTTGAAAATAGGGACGCTGAACGTCAAGGGCCTGCATGATTCAGGCAAAAGGTCTATTATGTTCAACTATTTGAAATCAAATAAAATTTGTCCATTTCTACAGGAAACGCATCTCTGTGCCGCCAAGCCATTTAGACTTTCGAATCACTGGTTCCCTACAGCGTATCATAGCCTCCCACCCGATGCGGGCTCCGCGGGTATCAGTATAGTGTTGTCAAGGTCCCTTCCGTGGGAACTTCTGGAGTCTCGAGATGATAGAGCGGGATGGCTGCTACTGATTAAGGGTAAAATTGCTTCCCTTTTGCCTCGCTATACCTCCCGAATACTGGTCAGATACCGTTACTGCTAAAGTTTTTGGAGATGGTTGACGACTTTACTGAGGGGACCCTTGTACTAGGGGGAGACTTCAATGTGTCCCTAGACCCAGCCGTAGATACTTCAATCGGCCGTTCAGCACTGACGGGCCCAACACAACGACGCTTGCGACGGACTCTACATGACTTTCAACTGTTGGATGCATGGCCCTGCTCCACCCTTGTGACAGAAACTATTCATTTTACTCCACAGTGCATGACTCATACTCGCCTCTAGACTATATACTGCTCTGACACCATGACATGACACGTATACAAGCTGCAGACATTGAACCAATTACATTCTCGGATCATGCTCTGGTCGCAGTTTATAGGTTTTCCCAGGTTTTGGGGGCAAAAGTAGGGGGGTCGGCTTATACACGGGTCGGCTTATACACGAGTATATACGGTATTTCACATTTTCGGTTAGTACAATAAACCTCATTTCAATCCTGAAATATTACTGTGTCCATCAGTTATTACATATATCACACTGAAATAGCTGTTGCAAAAAAACAATTAAAAAAAAAAAAAGAGTAAGATTAAGAGGGGTGCCCAAACTTTTTCATATGACTATAGTTCTAAATCAAGGAAGATAATTTTCTCACAACTTACGTTTCAGGTGAACCTAATTCCCCAATCATTCTTATTAAGTTCTTCTACTAGGTATTCATGGAAGAAAAACAAAAAAAGGAGCGCACCATGAGAAGGATCTGAGGTTAAGATTAAAGTTGCCACAACCACCTGATACCATCAGCGATACACGTGAGGAAGATAGCAGTTGGCTATTGAAACATGTTGTGATGTATGCTGAGCCTTTAATAAAGGTTTGCGCTTGTACCTTGCTAAACACAAAAATAGGCTGAAGCCCATATCGTTTTTTTATTTTATTTTTAAAAAAAACATAAAAAAATAAAAAAATATATAAATAAGACCCCAAACACATAAAATGCATGTTAAAATAAAATGTTTGGGCTTCACCCATGTTTGTGTCCAGCCAGGTACAGCAAGAAGGTACGGGCTGCCCCCAACCTATTTACCTAGCTGAGAACCAAAATTATTGGGAAGCCCTTTTTTTAAATTATTTCATAAATTTCATGAAATGATTAAAAGAAAAAAAATTACGTGGGCTTTGCCCTATTTTTGTGTCCAGCCAGTTACAGCTAGGCAGCTGGGGGCTGGTATGTGCAGCAAGCATTCTGGGACCCCCTCCCCGCTGCAAATTGTAGTCCGCAGCCGCACCAGAAAATGGCGGGTTCATAGAAGCGCCATCTTCCGGCGCTGTATCCGGCTCATCCAGGGCCCTGGGTAATAATGGGGTTAAGGCTAGCTAGCTTTGTATTTTCAGCTGGCCCTAAGCCCGAAATTCATGGGGTCATGCCAATTTTAGACATGACCACCATGAATTTCTAGTAATCATATTAAAAAAAAACAGAACACAGAGAAAAAGATTGTTATTAGAAATATAACAGAACACAATTAGCGACTCCATCTTAATTAAAGAAAAGAACCCCCCCTCTGATGTAGTCCATGGTCGAGGGTCCCTCGACGTCCAATCTGGATCCAATATTATCTGATCAGTTTTCCAACCGGCAAACCGATTAGATGATCAAAATCAGGTTCAAGAACCCGAATGAGATGACAGATCAGCTGATTGTTTAAAAGCAGGTAAACAATCAGCTGATGTGTCATCAGTAGAAAAAAAAAAACATACCTCCGCAGACACGTCCGATCAGCTGCAGCGCCTCCCAGTAATCGGCTAATGCTGTCTAATGCTGTCTCCTCACAGCAGCAGCTGATCATTAAGTCCGGGGGTAAAAAGCCGGCTTTTTACCCCTCAACTTAACGATCAGCTGATGCTGTGAGGAGACAGCATCATCTGATTACCGGGAGGTGCTGCAGCTGATCGGACGTGTCTGCGGAGAGGTGAGAATGATGATTTATTTATTTTCTTCTGCTCTTTACTTTTCATTTCACTTAGCAGCGAATGTACAGGAGCCAGAAGCTGCCGCACATACGCTGCTAAGTGAAAGTAACATGTCACACATGTCATATGGGGGCAGGAACACAGGATTCTTTCTCCCCCGCGTGACATCACATCCTGCTTCTCTTCCTGCACCCAACATTATACGCGCTGGACTTGCGCATTGTCTGAACATCGATGCATAATTCTAGCGGTTATAATGGGGCCTGTGGGAGAAAGAAAGAATTGACATGTTGATTCTTTTTACGCGCGCTTTTTCCAATAAAAGCGCTGCCAAAAATAGCGCAGCGTCTGCATGACAAAAGTGAAAGTCCATTCACTTTGCCGCCAAACGCAGCCGCAGGTGCGCTTTGGGGGGGAAATCACGTGCAAAAAAGCGCGAAACGTGTATTTAGTTTTGGCAGGTGATAAAAATAGCTGTACTTGGTTCCTTATATAAGTAATTTTTTTTTCTCCCTCTTATTGAGTATTCCTTTTTCATAAGCCATTTTGATCAGCATAGTATATTCATCTTTTAACTGTCTTCTTATGGTTGCAGGAAAACTCCTCTCCATAAGGTAAATAGCAAGTTCCCAGTCATCATCTTTAAATGCATTTGATGGGTCTGTTTTTAACTTCAGATACTATTTTTTATCAAACAGAATTTTGTTCGCCTCCTGAAGATATGTGTCTAGGTCTTGTATCACCACTCCCCCACCTTTATCAGCCTCTTTGATTACAATACAATACATGGGTCAGACCATGCAAATGGTCCGGACACGCCTGAGTGGCCACAGACACAACGCAGAAAATGAGCTTCTTACACGTAGCCTTGCACGCCACCTTCTTATTAATCATAGTAAGAAATTTGATATTCAGCTTACACCGGTGGAACGCATCCCCGCAGATATACCAAACCGAGTGCAATTGTTAAACAGGAAAGAACCATTCTGAATGTATAAGCTACGATGCTTACATCTGGACGGCTTGAATGATGAATTGGAGAACATCTGAGATTGAGGAGGTACGGTCCCTGATGACACATTGGAGAGACATCAGACTGGCTTCACCTATTGCTGGGAATTTCTCCTGGTGGGTAAACCAGAGAACCGCAGGCTATATCAAGCAGAATTAGGTGTAGATGAAGCCAAATCACCAGCACTGAGAACAAATTCATGAAATAACGCACGTTTGCTACCTAAGAGAAACAGAATAGCAACAGACTAACCTCAGCCAGCAGTAGCATAATGGAACAGACTACTGTTTGTAAACCAATATAGGGAACATGAGGATAAGTTCAGATCCACTTAGAGGATCACCATATTAAAAGATGACACACATATAGACAATTGTTAAAAGCTCTTTTATTAACATTTTCTCTATCATCTGAAAAAGAATAAGCATTAGATGAGATGAAAAGAAATAGAAATTTATTTAACATTTTTATTGGTTTAAAGACACATATACTCAATAACTTTTTTTTTGCATAAATATAGCTATTGACTTCTTTATCATTTTTTTTATTGATTTTATCACCACAATTTTTAATGCATATTCATGCATATTTTTCTAATGATATTTTTTAATTAAATATTTTAGACATCTTCACACTTGCAACAATGTTATTTATTCACATATCATTATAAATGTAATTTATCTGTAACTAACAATGAAAAACATACTATGATAAAGCATTTAAAGATATGCAACAACATAGAAATAAGAGAAAAGACGGTATCGAAAAAAGAAAAGAAAAAAGAAACAGTAGATAAAACCAGAACGGTTTCTAAACATATAGATCTAATTAATCCCCAGGGCAGACCCATCTAACTAATTAAGAGGAAAGCCTCTGGAAGCTAGTTGATGTTTAAAAGTGATCTATAGAAATCCTTCCAGTTATACCTATACTATCACCTGAGGAAGGCTATTAGTTTAAACGTTTAGCCGAAATGCATTGTGTACCCTTGATGAATGTCTACTGCTATATTCACTTTTTAACCTAATAAAATTTCGAAACGAACAAGAGTCCAGAATTGTTTCTGGAAGTGCCTGGCAATTACACTTTTCCCTTAAATCAATTGCAATTGATGGACCCACCTTACCTAGAGTCCAATTCCTTTGGAGTCATGCTGCAGGCCAGTCGTGCATAAACCTATGGATAAGCACCACTGACAACGACGGATGGTGCAATCTGACACTGATGTTCCTTGAGCTTGAAGTTCACCTGTAATCTCTTTAAAAGTTTTCCTGGACTGGACTCTTTTGTTACTATTCGTATTATCCGTCTCTTTGATTTGTGATCAATTTTCCTCCTGCGGCTAGGTCCAGGGATGTTGGTCACATGGATCTTAAATTTCTAAATAATATGTGCAACTGTAATTGCAGGTACATGAAGCTGCTTGGAGATGGTCTTATAACTTTTACCTTTTAACATGCTTGTTTATAATTTTCTTTCTAATCTCGTGAGACAACTCTTTCCTTCACTTCCTCTGTTCCATGATGAGTGCGGTACACACCATGTCACCAAACAGCACAGTGAGTATCTGTAGCCCTATATACAGGCCCACTTACTGATTACAAGATTGTAGACACCTGTGATGTTAATTAGTGGACACGCCTTGATTTTACATGTCCTTTTGTCACATTATTTTCAGGGTTACTGTCATTTCTGTCCAGGCCTAGTTTATGAGTTTAATTTTATTAAAAATTCTTTGGAAGCAGGGTTGAAAAGCAATGTCTGACTAAAAAATAATAATAATAATTTTATTTATATATATTTATATAAAATTATATAATAATTTTATTTATATTACGCAGCACTTTACAATTCGGAGGGGACATGTGCAGACAATATGAGACAATACAGAGTAACAAAAATGTAAAAACCATAAGGAGTGAGAATCCTGCTCGCAAGCTTACAATCTAGAGGAAATAGGGGAGGCACAAAAGGTAACAGTAACAAATTATGTCATATATGGTCCAGCCATCAATATAATAATTAGGGGATTCACGTAATGCTGCATGAATTGGTCATCGGTCGGGATCTGTACCAGTACAGATAAAGTGCTATATTATGCATGGGGGACAGCCAGACAGTCTGCAGGTGCAGACAGATGAAACAAGAGGCCAGATTTAGAAAAGGGAAGATAGGAATAGTTAGACAAGTGAGGTGAGGAATTGCTTAGATGGAGCCTGATATTACAGCAATTTGATTTCACAATTCAACACAAGAAAGGGATTGATCACGGCAACGCTGATGGCTTATCACACCAAGGTGGGCCGGAACCAGATACGTGCTAGGGAGCCGACCTGTAAGTCAGCCCCATGCACGTTCATAAGGAGGGAGGTGTAGTGAAATATGTATCTCGGGGACTGGACACCAGAACAGTTAAAGGGTTAAATTCCATGTCAGTCCACAAGAAGTCATAACTGTTTTTTTTTTAAGCACAAGCTAGGTTCCCAGTCATAATGATGGCAGGTCTCCCCAGGGGACATCTTGGGAAATGCACAGAGTGAAACAATTCACACCTGTGGCCAGAAAGAGGAGGGGATCAAAGACTCCACCAAATGGGTAGTATAGCTGTTGATATTTACTGTGGGAAAAGAATTGGTTTAGACAAAAGCGCAATCAAAAAATAATATATGCATGGCCAAATTAGTGAGTGTCCAATCATAGACACAGAATTATAATATTAAAATGGAAGGCTGGTCTAGAAATCTGACTACCCGGTCTGAGTCTATAACTGGATTCTCTCAGCTAAAGCCCTGTGTCACAGAGATGGGTCAGCCGAGCTGCTGTGAACCTCATTCCATATATCTCCGCTCTCCCCATCGGGCAACAAAAGTCAAAGTTTAGGTTTCTGTAAGTTTTCTCCTTTTTATTTCATACTGTATATGTGTATGTAATTTTATTATTTCTATTTTTATATCTTTTTATGTAAGCCCTCTACTTTTTATATTAAAGCTTAAAACTTTAATAAGTCTGAACCTTGTATACTGTAAAGAATTCACAGCCCTAGAAAGGTGTGATTTTGTTGATTGTCTGATAAGTCTTAGTTTAGGGGAACTCATCAGCCCCTCCAAATCCAGTGAGTGGTGGCAGCATGTGTGAAGCGGGGTGCGCGGTCTGAGTCGGGGTGTGATTGATGCTCCCTTTCAGCATAGGACAGAGGTCGAGTGCTGGATTGGGTTAGAGGAGATAGATTAACCCTTACAGGCGCAACCCCAAGTCACATGCTGAGAAGTGGGTACCCGTATTTTTCGCTTTATAAGACGCACTTGATTATAAGACGCACCCCCAAATTTGGTGAAGGAAAAGAGAAAACAAATAATTTTTAATGTTAAATGGGATCCGTCTTATAATGCCAGTGTCCGTCTTACAAATCATATATATGTCCATCCTGGTATATATATCCCCCATGCTGTTGCACATTGCCCACATGCTGGCACACTGCCCCCCATGCTGGCACACTAGCCCCAGGCTGGCACACTAGCCCCCATGCTGGCACACTAGCCCCTCATGCTGGCATACTATCCCCCCACAATAGCCCCCATGCTGGCCCACTGCCACCTCCAGCCATGCTGGCACAGTAGCCCCCATGCTGGCACAGTAGCCCCCAATGCTGGCACAGTAGCCCCCATGCTCGCACAGAAGCCCCATATGCTGGCACAGAAGCCCCCTCCAGCCATGCTGGCACAGTAGCCCCCCATGCTGGCACAGAAGCCCCTCATGTTGGCACATAGAGCCCCCACCTTGGCGCACAGTAAAAATAATAAACAATGTGATACTTTACCTAGCAACACCGCTGCCTGCTGACCACGACTATCACCAGCTGTCTGTGCTGACGGCATCCAGGTCCTGAGAGCAGCTCTTGGTGATTACGTCACTCGCAGCGACGCTCGCAGGACCCAGATGCCTACTCAGCAACGACAGCGGGGGATAGCGCAGTCAGCAGGCAACGGGGAAGCTAGGTGAGTATCACATCCCCGATATAGTCAGTGCTTTCCTCGCAATGCAAGCATGGAAAGCACTGACCAGTCAGACAGTCTGCAGCCGCTGAGCTCCTGTAATATGGGCTGCTCCCGCTGGTGTTTGACAGCGGGATGCAGTGCATATTACAGGAGATAATGAGCGGCCCCATGTGACCACAGCCAGCTGTTGCAGCCTGCTCCTTGCCCCATCCAGCCCCCGGACACAGCTCCTGAGCAGCCCTCCCCCCCCCTCCACTACAGCACAACTTTTACTTTCGCTTTGTAAGACGCATCCCCCACTTTCCCCCAAAAGCTGGGGGAATAAAAGTGCGTCTTATGAAGCGAAAATTACGGTATGTGACAAAATTTTTCATAGATTTTTTATTTATTATTACTTTTGTCAGACACAAGTTATTTCTGTGACCATTTTGGTTTTACTTTCATTAAACGAGGTATACCAAAATTTTGACCATTTATGTATATTATATCGGGACATTTCCCTTCTCCAGTCCTCATTTACCTCCCTCCGGCATGCTTTTCTAGACTCCAGCCGATCATATCGGGGTTCATATGGGGTAACTGCAGACCCAGTCTCAGTATGAAAACCTTGTACGGACATAATGTAGGGGGGACAAGGCTCCCTAACTTTCAATTATGCCACAAAGCAGCTTTCTTGATACAATTAATAGATTGGCAGTACCATCGGGGCTCTAAACAATGGGTCAATATAGAACAAATTAACTCGGAGGTGCCACTGTGGAACCTACCTTGGATTGCCACAGAACATAGGGGCCGAATAAGACCAGACGTGGTCTATTTGAAAACAGCATTGAGAGTGTGGGGTTTGGGGCTGGGGTGAGTTCTCTCCTCTGGACAGGGGGCCACTCACACCCCTTTTCTCCAACCTGGAATTTCCCCTAGGTCTGAATGAAAGAAGCTTCTCATGTGGAACAGAAGGGATGAAACTTGCTTTTACCATATCCTCGGGGGAAGGAGTTTCCTTTGTTTCTAGTGGGAGGGGGAAGGCATTCACAGCCCCCCTTTCACAAATTGAGAAAATGTTCATGATGGACTCTCTGCCCACCCACAATATATCCAACATTTATTCATTGCTAGCCCAGAGGGATGAAGCATTGGGAGACTGGGGGAGGAGCTGGGAGTGGATATCCCGGAGTTGAATTGGAAAAAGGCATCTTTATCCCACAAGCTACCTGTGGCCTTTGCGGCGCAGGAGAAAAATTACAAAATACTTTCTCATTAGTACTGTTGTCCAGTAAACCTACACGCCTTGTTTCCCCCCCCCTCGCTTTACACAGACATGCTTTACACAGACACAGACTACACAGCATTCAAACAAGGCACTTCTCAAATTCAAGTCAGCACTCACCACCCTAAACAGAATTACTTCATTACCCTCATATCCTCTTTGTCCCACAACCTCAGGCAGTTATTCAGCACAATCAACTCCCTCCTCCGCCCCCACTGCCCCCTCCTACTTCTCGTATCTCTGCAAAAGACTTTGCAACATACTTCACCAACAATATCGACCAGATCAGACAAGTCTTTGCTACCCAATCACCACAACCCCCATGTATACCAGACCACTCCCCTCCCCCACTAACCCTCCTCCCCTCCATCACCGAAGGAGAACTTGCACATCTCCTCTCCAGATCGCACCTCACCACTTGTGCACTGGACCCCATCCCACCTCCTCCCCAACCTCACCACAACACTTATCCCAGCCCTAACCCACCTCTTCAAACTATCACTAACCTCTGGTACCTTTCCTTCTGCTTTCAAACATGCAACAATTACACCTATCTTAAAGAAGCCATCCCTTGACCCCACTTCTACATCCAGCTACCGGCCCATATCCCTTCTCCCGTTCGCTTCCAAACTTCTCGAAAAGCATGTCCACACTGTACTCTCATCCCACCTCTCACCCAGCTCTCTCTTTGACAACCTTCAATCCAGCTTCCGCCCCCATTACTCCACTAAAACTTCCCTGACCAAAATTACTAACGACTTACTCACGGCCAAAGCGAACAAACAGTTCTCTGTCCTCCTTCTAGACCTGTCCTCTGCATTCAACACAATAAACCACTGCCTCTTATTACAGATCCTCTTTTCCATTGGTATCACTGACCTTGCCCTCTCCTGGATCTCCTCCGACCTTTCCAACCGCATATTTACTTTCTCCCACTCCCACATGACCTCTTCACCCCTTCCTCTCTCTGTTGGGGTCCCTCAAGGCTCTCTCCTGGGGCCCCTCCTCTTTTCAATCTATACTCTTGGTCTGGGACAACTCATAAAGTCCCATGGCTTCCAGTATCTCCTGTACGCTGATGACACTCACATCTACCTCTCTGGCCCAGACGTCAGCTCTCTGCTGTCCAGAATCCCAGAGTGTCTATTAGCCATATCCTCCTTCTCCTCTCGCTTCCTTAAACTCAATGTAGACAAAACCAAACTCGTCATCTTTCCTCCATTTCACACACCTTCCTTACCAGACCTATCTATCAAAATAAATGACATCATACTTTGCCCTGTACCTGACGTCCGCTGCCTCGGAGTAACCCTTGATTCTGCCTTGTCCTTCAAACCGCACATCCAAGCCCTTGCCACTTGCTGCCGCCTCCAACTCAATAATATTTCCAGAATTCGTCACTTCCTCAACCCTCAATCTGCTAAACTACTAGTGCATGCCCTCATCATCTCCCGTCTCGACTACTGCAACCTCCTCCTCTGTGTCCTCCCTGCTAACACTCTTGCACCTCTCCAATCTGTCCTTAACTTTGCTGCCCGACTAATCCACCTCTCTCCTCGCTATTCCTCCACTTCTCTCTGCAAATCCCTCCACTGGCTCCCAATTCCCCAGTGTATCCAATTCAAACTACTAACATTGACTTACAAAGCCGTCCACAATCTGTCCCCCCCATATATCTCTGAACTAATCTCCCAATATGATCCAACTCGTAATCTTCGATCCTCCCAAGACCTTCTTCTTTCCTCCACACTTGTACGTTCCTCATCTAACCGCCTGCAAAAGTTCGCCCGAGCATCCCCCGTTCTCTGGAATTCTGCACCCCAATACGTCCGACTGTCCCCTACACTCGGAACCTTCAAGCGGAACCTGAAAATCCATCTCTTCAGAACAGCCTACAACCTGCAATGACCACAGTGCCACCTCACCACCACTGGACCTGGCGCTCCACCACTGCCAAACAGGCATCCGATTCTGATATTTTGCAGGATCAGTTTGGATCCTCTCCCTCTCTCCTGCTCTTCCCGCTCCTCCTGTCACCTCGCTCCCCCTCTTCTCTGCCTCCTGTCACCTCGCTCCTCTCTGCCTCCGGTCACCTCTTTCCCCCCTCCTCTCCCTGCTCCCTCAGTCTCTCCCTCTTTCTCCCCTCTCCTCCGAACCTTACAAAATAAAAAAAAACTTTATTCTCAACCGTCCACGAGTCCCTCGACGTCTCCAGCTATCTTCTGATCCTTACAGGACCTGTGGTTGCGTCACAGTCACATGACTGGTTACCGCGGTAACCAGTCATGTGACTGGGTTGTGACATTACACCAGGCCCTGTAAGGATCAGAAGATAGCTGGAGCCGTGGGGGGACTCGTGAACGCGTGAGAATAAAGATTCTTTTATTTTTAACCCTTGCATTTACTTAATTTCACTTCCGCAATGTATATATATACATTGCGGAAGTGAAATTAGACGGGACAGAGCGGTTTTTGTGTACTGAGCATGCTCAGTACACTCAAATCGGGTCCGAGAAACCATCAGCTGCTTTCTCGGACCAGTTCTCCATAGACCCCCATGTTAACGGCCTCGGATCATGTTGAATCCGATCCTGTCAGATTCTGTCCGATGCTCCCAAAATCGCAGCAGTCTGCGATTTTGGGTGCAGGAAAAAATCTGACAAAATCGGATCTGACAGAAATCAGATGCCATTAAGGGCAAATCCGATCAGATCAGTGGCCCATAGGGATACATGGGGGCCAAATCGGATCCGTAGCTTTATGTTTTTCAACGGACAGTTACGGATTGCACAAAAAACGCAGTGTGAAAGCAGCCTAAGTGTATAAATGCTTTTTTTCTCACCTTTTACATTACACTATGAGCTCAGACAGGGATGATTAGACTGGTATTATAAAGCTGCAGCTACAGACAGTGATGGTTGGGGAGGCATAAACTAGATTGACAGGTTCTCTTGAAGATTAAGCCCATGGATACTGGTGCAGTGGCCACACAGAACTTTTTTTTAAGATTAACCCCACATATCCTGTTGCACAGTGGCTACACATTAATTTTTTTTAACAGTAAGCCTACAGATCCAGGAGCAATGGCCTCACAGAGCTTTGTTTAAGATTAAAGAGGACCTGTCACCAAACCAGGCATGTAAAATCTAATTACAGCACTGTATGCAGCATGTCTGCAGCATGCAGACAAGGGTCCCCCAGCACTTGAGCAGCCCTGTACCCCGAGATAATACATTTAGAAAACTTACATGCTACAGCCACTAAGGAGGTGGCTAGGGGCTGCAGCCAAGGACAGATTCACACCCCCTGCATGTTTAATCTGCCAATCATTCTCTCCCTGTCTGCAGCATTTAAACAGAGTTTTTTTTCTCTCTCCCAGAAAGTCCGTTAGCCCCGCCCCCTGAGGGGCGGGGCTAAACGGGAGAGAAAAAGAAACTCTGTTTAAATGCTGCAGACAGGGAGAGAATGATTGGCAGCGGTGGGCAGATTACACATGCAGGGGGTGTGAATCTGCCCTTGGCTACAGCCCCTAGCCACCTCCTTAGTGGCTGGTCGATGTAAGTTTTCTAACTGTATTATCTCGGGGTACAGGGCTGCTCAAGAGTTGGGGGACCCCTTGTCTGCATGCTACAGACATGCTGCATCCAGTGCTGTAATTAGATCACCATGCCTGGTTTGGTGACAGGTCCTCTTTAAGCCTACAGATTCTGGTGTAGTGGCCACATAGAGCTTTTTTTAAGATTAAGCCCACAGAGCCTGCTGCAGAGTGGCCACACAGCCTGTTTTATGAGTACACCCAACTGTAACCTAACACTGTCCCTCACTCAAGCAGCGTCCTATCTTTACGCTATTCACAGCAAAATGGCAGAGCAAGCCGTGATCTTTTTTTTTACAGGCCTGGTCATGTTGGCTGCGGAAATGTCCACAGCCTTAAAGCTTGTTGATTGGCTGCAGCCTTTCAACAAGCTTTATTTGGATGGCAAACCTGAACTGGAACACAGAAGTATAATTGGAAGTGAATGTTCAGGGTTCAGCACCGGACATGAGGTGTCCAGCAAGAACCCCAAACTTCACAGTTCCGGTTTGCTCATCCCTACTGGAGACTGTTGGGAGTGACAGTGATGGATGATGAAGACACGGCAGTTAAGTATAAGAGTAGGGTCAGAGAACTTAGATTAGAAGCACCACTCCAGCTGTAAAATAAATACTTTGGAGCTTGTGCTTTAAATACGACCATCTCACCTACTTGATTTCCTATTATCTCTGCAATTCTCTGGCTCTATAAGGCTAGGGTCAGACCTGTGTCTACCCTCAGCCTGTTAGATGCGCTTAAAACTTGGAAATTTTCAAGATGAGCGCATAGCGTTACCGGTGTGTAACGCTATGTGCCACCTGTGTATAGTATACCTATGGCAACGTGTAGCCACCGGCTTTATACCCCGCCGGCTTAATCTCCCGAATATTCGCTTTTGCAGAGCGCACAGGAAAACTCTGCAAACCATGTTTCCTGTGAGCTTAAAGCCAAAGCTGTCATTCTGTGCTAACAGAGTCCCTTTAAGTTCAGTAGTTCTTCCTTCTCAAACATTCATACAAGATTTTGTATTAAGTATTTTTTTATCTTATATTTTATGTTTTGAAACTTTTATTAGCATAAAAGTAAATAGTTTTTTGCAGTTTATGCCAATCTGAGAACATATGGGGATGGAGTGTTAGTCGTACATGGCTTGCTCATGTGAGTCACAAAGATTCGATGTGGAATTCAGTTTCTTTGTAAATCAAATCATACATTTAATATGCATTGTTTTTGTCATTATTTGTTTTACAGGTTGCACAGAATATGAAGCCAGCTAAGGGTGATTGTTATAGAGAGCTTAGTCCAACCATGACTCATGAGGGAAATGTGGTTATGAGCTTCAGTTTTGATAGCTGCCAGCTTGAAGAAGAAGAACTGCAAGGAAGAGGAAGCCAGCAAGCACAAGGAATCCTTACACTCATGGAACCAGGTGGCAGTAGCTCCATTTATTTATTATTATGTGCACTTTATACACAAGAGAAGTAGAATAGGTATGAGCTTGTCTTTTTTTGTATGTAGTGAGGTATTGAAATTATGAAACCTTGCTTAAAATAAAATAAAAATAGTGTAGATTACCTGATGTGCCAAGTAAACAGTATTTTTTTTATGTTGAACTGGACATAGAATGTAATAGTGGCAGCAGAGTAAAGCTGTTTACTGTTGTAGATACATTAGCAATCAAAGTATTTGGCTCCTAGAGATTGGAAATTAGACATGAGTGAACCAGTTCGGAGAATGAGTGGTTTAGGCTAGGGTCACACTTAGCAGGTCACTTACGTTTGCCGGATGCCGTTACTGCAGAGGCAAGCCTGCAGTAACGGCCAGCGTTATTGCCGGGTGCTGTGAGCAAACGCTGCTCCATAGTAACTTGATGTTTACCAGGGATGCAGCCACACAGGAAGCCACAGATACTGCACTTTAGCAGAGCGCACAGGAAAACGTTGCAAGCTAATGTGCAGTTCCTGGTGCTTCCTGTGTGGCTGCATCCATGGTAAACATTGGGTTACTATGGAGCAGCGTTTGCTCACAGCACCCGACGTTAATGCTGGCCATTACTGCAGGCAAGGCATCCGGCAAACATAAGTGAACTGCTAAGTGTGACCCTAGCCTTACATATCCCAAGCACTCCAGAGAGCATCACTGTGTTTGTGTGCGCTTGGGGCTTACCCAGTGCGAGCCGCATGCAGTGTTTGATCAGCTCGCGCCGGGGACAAAAACAGAGCTTTAGTTAATAGCTGTAAATAGGCAAAATTTCAGCATCCTAGGTGGAGTAGAAGGCAGTGCTCAACGACTTACAAATCTTAAAAATGTTATATTTTTCACTGTTTTTATTTTTTTTGTTTCTAATAAAATAGTTTGCAGTTGTTACTGCAGGTAGTCGTAGCAAACCGAAAATCTACTCCAAGCTAGACAACGAAAAAAGCAGTTGTCGAAAGTGTAAAACTGTCAACTTCAAAGGAATAATTAATGCTTCATTGAGCACTGTCCTTCTGCTGCAAGTACCCACATCCTTTCCTTAGGACCACAACCCTTCCAGTGCATCTAATCTGATCGTCTAAAAATCACTAAAATTGACAAATCCCCGGGCCCGGATGGGATACACCCCAGAGTGCTGCAGGAATTAAGTACTGTCATAGATAGATCATTATTTTTAATATTTAAAGATTCCATAATAACAGGGTCTGTACCACAGGACTGGCGTATAGCAAATGTGGTGCCAATATTCAAAAAGGGGGCAAAGACTGAACTTGGAAATTATAGGCCAGTAATCTTAACCTTTACTGTGGGTAAAATCCTAGAGGGTTTTCTAAGAGATGCTATACTGGAGTATCTGAAGAAAAGTACCCTCATGACCCATTATCAACATGGTTTTACGAGGGACCGTTCCTGTCAAACTAATCTGATAAGCTTCTATGAAGAAGTAAGTTCTGGACTGGACCAAAGAAATGCAGTGGATGTGGTGTATATGGACTTTTCAAAAGCTTTTGATACGGTGCCACCAGGGCCGCACCATCCATGAGGCGACATGAAGTGTCAGCCTCAGGCGGCGAGCTCTGCTGGTAGACATGGGGCGGCGTCTTCAGGAGCTGGTGGTAGTGCGGCACCCTGCAGATGCCGCTCCTACAGTCCTGGCCGCCGACGCTGCGACCAGGCTTGGCGTATCTGGGGCTGCTGGCGGGGCATCTCCTGCCGCAGCGGCAGCGGCCGCGGTGTCCAAACACCCCCCCCTCCAGTGTGGCAGTGTGAGCTGTGTTAGCGGCCGCGGTCTCCAAACCCCCCCCCCCGTGCGGCTGTGTGAGCCGGCTGTGTGAGCCGGCTGTGTGAGCCGGCTGTGTGAGCCGGCTGTGTGAGCCGGCTGTGTGAGCCGGCTGTGTGAGCCGGCTTCATGCTTCACTGTGCCTCGCGCTGACAGGACCTGTGATGATGTCAAAGGAGGGGAGGAGTCAGGCGGGTCACATGATCAGCTCCTCAGTATGCAGCCAGGACTCCACCATGGTGCTGGATGAGGTGAAGTTTATGTGTGGGGCTGAGGCTTTACAGTGTAAATTAATGTAGCAGAGCTGTGTATGTATGAGGTATATGGAGTGGAGCTGAGTGTTCAAGGTGTACAGAGTGGAGGTGCGTGTGTATGAGGTGTATGGAGTGAAGCTGTGTATGTACGAGGTGTACGGAGCGAAGCCGAGTGTGTACGAGGTGTACAGAGGGGAGCTGAGTGTGTACGAGGTGTACAGAGTGGAGCCGTGTGTGTACGAGGTGTACGGAGCAGAGCAGAGTGTGTATGAGGTGTACAGAGCAGAGCCGCGTGTGTACGAGGTGTACGGAGCAGAGCCGCGTGTGTACGAGGTGTACGGAGCAGAGCCGCGTGTGTACGAGGTGTACGGAGCATAGCCGCGTGTGTACGAGGTGTACGGAGCAGAGCCGAGTGTGTACGAGGTGTACGGAGCAGAGCCGAGTGTGTACGAGGTGTACGGAGCAGAGCCGCGTGTGTACGAGGTGTACAGAGTGGAGGCGTGTGTGTACGAGGTGTATAGAGTGAAGCCACATGTGTACATTGTGGAGCTGAGAGTGTACAAGGTGTACGGAGCGGAGCCGCGTGTGTACGAGATGTACGGAGCGAAGCCGAGTGTGTACAAGGTGTATGGAGCAGAGCCGAGAGTGTACAAGGTGTACGGAGCGGAGCCGCGTGTGTACGAGGCATACGGAGCAGAGCCGTGTGTGCGAGGCTTTCGCAGCGGAGCCCAGTGTGTACGAGGTGTACGAAGCGGCGCCACGTGTGTACGAAACGGAGCCACGTGTGTACGGTGTGTACAGAGCGAAGTCATATGTGTACGAGGTGTACAGAGCAGAGCCACATGTGTACAACGTGTACGGAGCAGAGCCGCTTGTGTACGAGGTGTATGGAGCAGAGCCGCTTGTGTACGAGGTGTACGGAGCAGAGCCGTGTGTGTACGAGGGGTGTACAGAGCGGAGGCGTGTGTGTACGAGGTGTATAGAGTGAAGCCACGTGTGTACATTGTGGAGCTGAGAGTGTACACGGTGTACGGAGCGGAGCCGCGTGTGTACGAGACGTACGGAGCGAAGCCGAGTGTGTACAAGGTGTATGGAGCAGAGCCGAGAGTGTACAAGGTGTACGGAGCGGAGCTGCGTGTGTACGAGGCATACGGAGCAGAGCCGTGTGTGCGAGGCTTTCGCAGCGGAGCCCAGTGTGTACGAGGTGTACGAAGCGGCGCCACGTGTGTACGAAACGGAGCCACGTGTGTACGGTGTGTACAGAGCGAAGTCATATGTGTACGAGGTGTACAGAGCAGGCCACATGTGTACAACGTGTACGGAGCAGAGCCGCTTGTGTACGAGGTGTATGGAGCAGAGCCGCTTGTGTACGAGGTGTACGGAGCAGAGCCGTGTGTGTACGAGGTGTACAGAGCGGAGGCGTGTGTGTACGAGGTGTATAGAGTGAAGCCACGTGTGTACATTGTGGAGCTGAGAGTGTACAAGGTGTACGGAGCGGAGCTGCGTGTGTACGAGACGTACGGAGCGAAGCAGAGTGTGTGCAAGGTGTACGGAGCGGAGCCGCGTGTGTACGAGGCGTACGGAGCAGAGCCGTGTGTGCGAGGCTTTCGCAGCGGAGCCCAGTGTGTACGAGGTGTACGAAGCGGCGCCACGTGTGTACGAAACGGAGCCACGTGTGTACGGTGTGTACAGAGCGAAGTCATATGTATACGAGTTGTACAGAGCAGAGCCACATGTGTACAACGTGTACGGAGCAGAGCCGCTTGTGTACGAGGTGTATGGAGCAGAGCCGCTTGTGTACGAGGTGTACGGAGCAGAGCCGCTTGTGTATGAGGTGTATGGAGCAAAGCCGCTTGTGTACGAGGTGTATGGAGCAGAGCCGCTTGTGTACGAGGTGTATGGAGCAGAGCCGCTTGTGTACGAGGTGTACGGAGCAGAGCCGTGTGTGTACGAGTTGTACGGAGCAGAGCCGCTTGTGTACGAGGCGTACGTGGTGTACGGAGCGGAGCCATGTGTGTACCAGTGGTGGCCCCCCCGAGCATGCCGCTCCTATAGTCCCGGCCGCCTCTGCCGGCAGCATTCTTCTCCCAAGTCCTTGCCGCCGCTGTCCACCCCTCTGCAGCTCAGCACGGCGGGGAACAATGATGTACGGAGCAGAGCCGAGTGTGTATGAGGTGTACGGAGCAGAGCCGAGTGTGTATGAGGTGCACGGAGCAGAGCCGCGTGTGTACAAGGTGTACAGAGCGGAGGCGTGTGTGTACGAGGTGTACGGAGCAGAGCCGAGTGTGTATGAGGTGTACGGAGCAGAGCCGCGTGTGTACGAGGTGTACAGCGCGGAGGCGTGTGTGTACGAGGTGTTTAGAGTGAAGCCACGTGTGTACATTGTGGAGCTGAGAGTGTACAAGGTGTACGGAGCGGAGCTGCGTGTGTACGAGACGTACGGAGCGAAGCCGAGTGTGTACAAGGTGTACGGAGCGGAGCCGCGTGTGTATGAGGTGTACGGAGCAGAGCCGTGTGTGCGAGGCTTTCGCAGCAGAGCCCAGTGTGTACGAGGTGTACGAAGCGGCGCCACGTGTGTACGAAACGGAGCCACGTGTGTACGGTGTGTACAGAGCGAAGTCATATGTGTACGAGGTGTACAGAGCAGAGCCACATGTGTACAACGTGTACGGAGCAGAGCCGCTTGTGTACGAGGTGTATGGAGCAGAGCCGCTTGTGTACGAGGTGTACGGAGCAGAGCCGCTTGTGTATGAGGTGTATGGAGCAGAGCCGCTTGTGTACGAGGTGTATGGAGCAGAGCCGCTTGTGTACGAGGTGTACGGAGCAGAGCCGTGTGTGTACGAGTTGTACTGAGCAGAGCCGCTTGTGTACGAGGCGTACGTGGTGTACGGAGCAGAGCCGCTTGTGTATGAGGTGTATGGAGCAGAGCCGCTTGTGTACGAGGTGTATGGAGCAGAGCCGCTTGTGTACTAGGTGTACGGAACGGAGCCATGTGTGTACCAGTGGTGGCCCCCCCGAGCATGCTGCTCCTATAGTCCCGGCCGCCTCTGCCGGCAGCATTCTTCTCCCAAGTCCTTGCCACCGCTGTCCACCCCTCTGCAGCTCAGCACGGCGGGGAACAATGATGTCATCACTTAGCGCCACTGTGCTGAGACGTGCAGAGCGGCAGAGGAGATGCTGAGGAGAAGAGGTATTTACTTTTTATTTTTTTAATAGTTTTTTTTAGTGAGTACACTGATGGGAAACTATGTAATGTACAATATAATATAGGACAATGGGGGTCCAATATACTATATGGAGAACTATTGTGGCCCATTATATTATATGGAAGACTATGGGGGTGCATTATACTATAAGGAAGGCTATAGGGGATGCATTATACTATATGGAGGACTATGAGGGTGCATTATACTATATGGAGGACTATGGGGGTCCAATATGCTGTATGGAGAGCTATGGGAGTGCAGTATGCAATATGGGGGTGCATTATGCTATATGGAGGACTGTGGGGGTTCATTATGCTATATGGAGGACTGTGGGGTGCATTATACTATTTGGAGGACTGTGGAGGTGCATTAATCTATATGGTGGACTGTGGGGGTGATTATTCTATATGGAGGACTGTGGGGCTGCATTATTCTATATGGAGGACTGTGGGGTGCATTATACTACATGGATGAGTGTGGGGGTGCATTATTTTATATCAAGTACTGTGGGGGTGAATTGTTCTCTATGGAGTTCTGTGGGGGTGCAATATGCTATTTGGAGGACTACGGGGTGCAATATACTATATGGAGGACTGTGGGGGTGCGTTTTTCTATATCGAGTACTGTGGGGGGTGCATTCTATTTTATAGAAGACTATGGGGGTGCATAATATATGGAGGAATGCGGTATACTATGTGGAATACTATGGGGGTGTATTATATTATATGGAGCAAATTATACTATTTGGAAGCCATTATAATATTTGGAGGGCTCTGTGGGAGGCATGATAATACTTGGAGGCTACAAGGGAGCCTTTATACTTTATGAAGGGCTATTTGAGGGCTGTGTTGGGGGCCATTATACTGTACATAGGTCCATTTTACTACATGGAGGGCTGGGCGGCGGTCATAGTTGGGGATCATGCTGTACTGGGGTAGTTGCAGGAGGTGCAGTAGGGTCATCATACTGTGCATGTGGAGGAATGCACTGTGGGGGATCATACAGTGTTTGTGGGGCACTTTTGTTGGCATCACACTTTAGAGGGGCAATGAAAGGGGAATCTAGGGGCTTCAGTAGGAGGAAAATTACTTTGTAAAGGCTGACATATTGTGAGAGATGTACCTATGTGACCCAGCCAAACATTGCTTTTGTTGGGGGGTGCCCAATTAGAACTTCTGCTATGGGGCCCTATGATTTCTATGATGCAGGATGCATTGTCCCTCTGCTGCAGGACTGATTGGCCATAACTTAGGCTGGTTTCAGATTTGCATTTGTGTCTGCATGCGCAGGGCATGCAAACGCAGGGCAAACGCTGCCATACTGATGTGAACGCAGAGGAGATTCTCATCAGTATGGTGCTCGGCCAGCCAATCAGTGATCTCGACGGCGGCCGGGAGGCGGAGATCTGTGGCGGAGATCCTCCACCTCCCAGCCGCCGCCGACGAAATTTCAATGTGATCCGCAGCGTTCTCCTGCGCTGCCATGCGGAGGACAGTGCGGATCCATTGAGATCCATGCATTGTTTGTGCACTCGCGGGCACTTGCTGATAAAACAAGCACCTGTGAACGCACAAAAAATGCAACATGTTGCATTTGGAGGGCGGAGGAGGGCGTATAAATTATGCGCATCCAAACGGAATCGTTCCCATGTTAAACATAGGAACGCAGCGTTTGGCTGCGTTCTGTTACGCTTGCGTTCCGAATGCAAATGTGAAACCACCCTTACACACCAGGTCCAGTGCTGCCCCTCGGTACATTCAGGCATCCAGCCATCTTTCTCCTGAGCATCGGTTGGTCGGTGGTGCTCTTCCCCCTTCCTGCTCCCATATCCTTTGCTCAACCCAATAGGAAGGACCCTGTTATTAATTACATAAAGACAGCCCCGTGTGTGGCGTTTGTGATTGGCTAAGCAATTCGGGAGTAAGTGTGGTCTGTTGGATGGAGAAGAAGCGCCATTTTACCAACTTAGTGCAGTGGCGGCTTGTTGATGCTCAGACTGCAGGTCTTTACCTGTGTTGTGTGGAAGGTGCGGCATGGCGACTTGTCTGAATATTCAGTGCCAGGCAGCGGTCCAGAGTTTTGCAGGCGTGTGCCAGAGGTTGGCAATCAGTTCTGCCTGCAGGACCACGGCTCTGCCAGTTGTCATTATGTGTCTAAATGCTTGTGCCAAGCTGCCATTGCCATTAATGATCCTTGTTCTGGATTCTTCTGTGTGGTTCTTGTATGTGCGTGTGATGGTGCAGACATCTTTGTGTGGAGATCTTTTTTTTCTGTTTCAGTAAACTAAAATGTCCACTATTTTGCTCATTTTTACAGGATAAATATAAATCTGTAGGAACCAGATTTATTTTTATCAATTAAAATTTTTTTCTAGCGGGTGGGGGGGGGGGGGCGCCGTTCCGTTTTGCAGTTCGCCTCAGGCAGCAGAGAGGCTAGGTTCACCCCTGGGTGCCACACAAAAGGTTGATACATAAAATGAGGGCAATGGGGATAGGGGAAAATATGTGTAAGTGGGTTAAGAACTGGCTTAGTGATAGGAAACAAAGGGTGGTTATTAATGGAACACACTCAGAATGGGTCACAGTTAACAGTGGGGTACCACAGGGGTCAGTGTTGGGCCCGCTTCTATTTAATATATTTATTAATGACCTTATAGGGGGCATACAGAGTAGAATCTCAATATTTGCAGATGACACTAAACTCTGCAGGGTAATCAATACAGAGGAGGACAATTTTATATTACAGGAGGATTTATGTAAACTAGAAGTTGGGCTGCTAAATGGCAAATGAGCTTTAATGGGGATAAATGTAAAGTCATGCACTTGGGCAGAGGAAACAAAAGGTATAATTATGTGCTTAATTGTAAAACACTGGGCAAAACTGTCACTGAAAAAGACCTGGGTGTATGATTAGATGACAAACTCACATTTAGTGGCCAGTGTCAGGCAGCTGCTGCAAAGGCAAATAAAATAATGGGATGCATGAAAAGAGGCATAGATGCTCATGAGGAGAACATAATTTTACCTCTATACAAGTCACTAGTGCGACCACACTTAGAATACTGTGTACAATTCTGGTCTCCGGTGTATAAGAAAGACATAGCTGAACTAGAGCGGGTGCGGAGAAGAGCGACAAAAGTCATTAGAGGACTAATGGGTCTGCAATACCAAGACAGGTTATTAAACTTGGGGTTATTTAGCTTGGAAAAACGAAGGCTTAGGGGTGATCTTATAATAATATATAAATATATGAGGGGACAGTACAGAGAAATTTCTAATGATCTCTTTACTCTTAGGCCTGAGACGGGGACAAGGGGGCATCCTCTACGTCTGGAGGAAGGAAGGTGTAATCATAATCACAGACGCGGATTCTTTACTGTAAGAGCAGTGAGACTATGGAACTCTCTGCCACATGATGTTGTAATGAGTGAGTCACTACTAACATTTAAGAAGGGCCTGGATGCCTTTCTTGAAAACTTTAATATTACCAGTTATATATACTAGATCCTTTGATAGGGCGTTGATCCAGGGAATTAGTCTGATTGCCATATCTGGAGTCAGGAAGGAATTTTTTCCCCCAATGTGGAGATTAGTGTTGCCACATGGTTTTTTTTTGCCTTACTCTGGATCAACATGTTAGGCTATGGGTTGAACTCGATGGACTTAAAGTCTTCCTTCAACCTTAAAAACTATGTTACTAATACTGAAGAGAGTGGTGAACAAAGTGAGAATCCACGATTATTACCATCAACAATATCTGGAGGTGGCGGTAAGGGCGACGGCTCTACAAACGTGACATGTTTCTTGAAAACCATTATGAATTTTAAGTGCTTGATGTAGTTACATGAAAAACAACAGGGTTAATAATGTCAACCACCTTCTGTGGACCAATGAATCTAGGGCCTAATTTCCAGGAAAGAATCTTCAACTTAAGATTTCTGGTGCATACATAGTCGTTCACATTCCGGACCTCACGAACATCTTTTATCAGCCATTTGTTTGTATGTGTCAGCCTTGATTTTTAGGTTCTGTGTCCTTTGCTATACAGAAGAAAGTGGCAAATAAAATTGTGCAGGAACCCCTGAGCAAGTGCTGAAAGCACAGAACTGAGAGTGAATGCCATATGTACAAAAAAACAGTGACCTACCAGTAGACTTATTGTGACAATTGTTTAGCGCAAACTCAGCCAAGGGTAAATAAGCTGACCAATTCTTTTGATTATCAGACACAAAACACCTAAGGTATGTTTCCAAGCTTTGGTTCAGGTGTTTGGTCTGACCGTTATATATTGGTGGTAGGAATGCACAGCAAGATTAAGGCCACATGCACACGTTCAGTATTTGATGAGTTTTTTACCTCAGGATTTGTAGCCAAAACCAGGAGTGGAGCAATCAGAGGAAAAGTCTAATAGAAACACCTGCACCACTTCTGTATTTATCATCCACTCCTGGTTTTGGCTACAAATCCTGAGGTAAAAAACTCATCCCACAGGTTCCACCAAGCCTGCGGCTTCAGCTAAGAGGATTTTGAAAACTTTGGCACATAGCCATTAGAGTTCTATACTGGCTATGATGCTGAAATTTGGCATACTAGCTCAACTTTTGCTGCTAAACACGATAAAATTATTACCGGCTATGATAAAACAATATTTCGGCCGAAATTTTGTGTCAAAGTAGCTTGAAAAACGCGTCGCATAAAATGTATTCCAAACTTTGCCCATATATACTGAAGACCAAAAACCAATAGTAACTGGTGCCTTGCCCTGTACACCAAACATCTACATGACTTTGCATTGCTGCAATATCACGGTCAAAGCATATGTATTTGTGGAAATATTCACACCCACATATGATGAAAAACTTAAAAAAAACGAATTTGACCTATTTTTAGGTCAAATTTCTCAAAAAGGGTACCCCTAAAATATATTAATTCTGATATCATTAGAAAGAGCACATTTTTCTCTACAAGGATCATTGTTTTTTTTTTTTTGAGTCTCTCAGTTTAAGAAAAGAAAAATGCCACTGAACATGGTGTTATTTATGCACGTAATGCATTGATTTTGTGTTTGATTTTCAGATTCTTATCACATGTTACAGAGTTGTATTGTTGCTAGCAATGTCTATTATAATCAAAAACCTACAAACATTTTTATTTATGAAAAGTTATTGACTGTTGTTACATTTTAATGCATATATTATTTATTTTTTAGCGATGGAGAATGAAATTGATGAAGAATCGGCCCAGTGCTCTATCGGCCTTGCGAACAATTCGAAGTGCCACCTTAAGACATTCACCCAAAACAAGGATGAGTTGAAATTGTTTACAAGCTTTGGATTGGATGAACAGAAATTGCATCGACGAGTGGGACTAATTTTGACGAACATTCATAAATCTGTTTACACCATGAAGCTTCATTCTTGACCAAATATGAGCATTTGCAAAAATCGTGTTGCAAACCTTTTGGGAAGAAAGGTCATAACACCAAAAATAATTTGCGAGCTATCAATTTGTTAGCAGCTGACCAGTTGAACGAATTTACAAAGAATGATGTGAAGCCTGGCCAGAGGATGTGTGCATCATGTCGAAAAGAATTTGCTAACAGGAAAAAATCAGCTGATCCAGTTTCCTCTGAATCAGATCCCGATGGAATGGAATGTTCTCCTGAAAGTCTAAATTCAAGCTTAACATCCATTGGCATCTCTCCTGTAAAATATCCACGGGTAAGCCAGTGGGATTCACTTGGATATGCAAGGAGAAAGATAAGCCAGGTACAAAATGCATTTTCTAGCAAGATTGCTTCAATTGGAGGGCTTGAGCCGAAAGACAATGAGCAAACAAAAACAGCACAGTAAAAAATGTGTCTGGATTACAATCACCTTTTGGCAGATTTGAAACAAAAGCTGCAGGTGTCCAGTCGGGCAGAAAAGGTCCAAATCTTGACATTGGCACCTAAACGTTGGTCCATTAAGGCTATATCAGACCAATTTGGTGTCTCTGAACGAATGGTCAAACAAGCTCGAAAGCTTAAATGTGAACATGGGATCTTGGCCTTACCTAGAATCAAGTGTGGCAAGAAAGTTTCTGAGGAAGTGAAGAAAAAGGTGCAGGCATTTTTTGAGGATGATGAATTCAGTCGAATGTGCCCTGGTAAAAAAGACTATGTATCAGTGCGAATAGCAGGAGAAAAAAAGCAGATGCAAAAGCGACTATTACTGAGCAATATGAGGGAAATGTTTGTTGCCTATCGGAATCGGAATGGCCCTGAAATTGGATTTTCCAAGTTTTGTGAGCTTTGGCCAAAGTGGTGCGTAACCGTTGGATCTGCTGGAACACATTCCGTTTGTGTGTGTACCATTCACCAAAATGTCAAACTAATGCTTGCAGCATGCCCAATCAATGATGACTACAAAGAGCTCATATGCAAAATGGTCTGTGGAATTGAATCCAAGGACTGTATGCTTGGCCGTTGTGATAAATGCGTAAATGTGTTTGTCAACAGTGACCCTAAGATATTATTGAGTTCAAACAATGGATTCACACTGATCGAGACACGCTTGATACCAAACAACTGACTATAAAAGATTTCATTGAAGAATTGGTTTTGAAAATTTCTAAACTTTGTAGCCATCACTACATCGCCAAGCATCAAAGTTGCTATCTGAAATCGTTGAAGGAAAATCTGAGACCTGGAGAGCTTGTGATCCTTATGGACTTTGCTGAAAATTACTCATTTATTGTTCAAGATGCCATTCAAGGTTTCCACTGGGAAAATAGTCAAGCTACAGTACACCCATTTGTAATTTACTTCAAGGAGTTAAATGGTGAAGCTGCGCAGAACATCAGCTTGTGCATAATCAGTGATTGCTCACGACATGACACAGTTGCAGTCCACACTTTCTTAACAGTAATTGTGGAGTATCTCAAGACTCTCATCTATGGGATTCATCATATCCACTACTTCAGCGATGGATCTGCAGCCCAGTACAAAAATTTCAACTTTTCTCAACTTGTGCCACCACAATGCTGATTTCAATATCAGCGCTGAATGGAATTTTTTTGATACCAGTCATGGAAAGTCGCCCTGTGATGGGATTGGAGGGACAGCAAAGAGGTTGGCAGCTCGTGCCAGTCTTCAACGCCCAACTGAAAACCAAATACTGACCCCGGTGGATTTATTCAACTTTTGCAACGAGCAACTGCATGGAATCAAGTTTTTTTTTGTTCCAAAAGAAAAAATTGACGAAATACGGGTAGTTCAAGAGGAAAGGTTCAAACATGGACATACAATTGCTGGAACAAGAGAAAATCACCAGTTTGTGCCAATTGATGACAAAAAGATTCGCATTTCAAGGGTGTCATATGACCCATCATCTTTCATTGCCCATGTAGATAGACCTGTCAGATCAGAAATGCCTTTTGTGCCAATTGCAAACCTCCAGCCAGGGCAATACATTGCCTGCATTTACGATAGGAACTGGTGGATTGGAAATATTTCTGAAATTTCAGTCGACGACCATGATGCATTAATACATTTTATGCATCCTCATGGACCAGCTAGCTTCTATCACTGGCCTGTGAGAAATGATACATGATGGATTCCCGAGCAGTCAATCAATGCAATAATTCCAGCACCAGCTGCAACAGCAATGGGCCGACAATACAGCTTCTCTGAACCGATTATGTTGCAAATTCAGCAACACTTCCAGACCACTATAGTGAACATTATGGCTTGGGAACCAACAGTAGATACCCAATATTAGGCTTGGGATCCTAGGCAAAGACACCCACCCTCAGGCTTCGGAACCTGCGATAAAGAGACCGCCCGCGGCTCGCCTTGCACGGCTATCGGCCATGGCTCCTAGGCGATGGGGCTGCCAATTCTCGAAAGACAGCATTATTACAATTCTTAATAGGATTATAATACCAATTCTTGGAATTGGTTGTGGTATAACCACCATGGACCAACGCAAGTGTTTGAATAGTGCAGTTACCATTCATTGCGTATTAATAAATGACACCATGTTCAGTGGCATTTTTCTTTTCTTAAACTGAGAGACTCCAAAAAAAAAAACAATGATCCTTGTAGAGAAAAATGTGCTCTTTTCTAATGATAACAGAATTAATATATTTTAGGGGTACCCTTCTTGACAAATGTGACCTAAAAATAGGTAAAATTAGTTTTTTTTAAGTTTTTCATCATATATGGGTGTGAATAATTCCACAAATACATATGATTTGACCGTGATATTGCAGCAATGCAGAGTCATGTAGATGTTTGGTGTACAGGGCAAAGCACCAGTTACTATCGGTTTTTGGTCTTGAGTTATATATGGGCAAAGTTTGGCATAAATTTTATGTGACGCGTTTTTCAAGCTACTTTGACACAAAATTGTGGCCGAAATATTGTTTTGTCATAGCCAGTAATAATTTTATCATGTTTAGCAGCAAAAGTTGAGCTAGTATGCCAAATTTCAGCATCATAGCCAGTATAGAACTCTAATGGCTATGTGCCAAAGTTTGCAAAATCCTCTTAGCTGAAGCCGCAGGCTTGGTGGAACCTCCAGTGAAAGGTCAACAGTGCCCAATGTATTTGAGATCTGGCCCTAAAAATTTACAGAACCTGTTTTCAAACATACCGTATATACTCGTGTATAAGCCGAGTTTTTTAGCCCAAAAAATGGGCTGAAAAGTCCCCCCCTCGGCTTATACACGGGTCAATACGGTAATCCTATGGGGGGTGGGGGGGCGCTGCGCAATATTTCTTACCTTGTCCCCCGTTCTGCAGTGCCTTCCGGTGTCTTCCGTGCTCCGTTCCCGGTCTGCTGGGCCTTGTGGTTCCTCCTGGTTCCTCCTCCTTCGGTTCCATCATGGGGGCTGCCATCTTGCTTCTTCTCTCCGCCCCCGGCCAGTGATGTCAGAGCAGGCCGCGCTGTGATTGGCTAGCACCCGTGATCACGTGTCATGATGGAACCGAAGGAGGAGGAACCAGGAGGAACCACAAGGCCCAGCAGACCGGAACGGAGCACGGAGGACACCGGAAGGCACTGCAGAACGGGAGGACAAGGTAGGAAGCTGTGTGTATGTGTGTGTGTATGTGTATATATGTGTATGTGTGTGTGTGTGTGTGTGTGTATATATGTGTGTATGTATGGGTATGTGTATGTAAGTAGGCTGGCTGCCAATATAAGCCATACCTCTGGGGCTGCTGTATATACTTCTGGGCTACTGTATACTACCACTGGGGCTGTATATACCTCTGGGGCTACTGTATACTACCACTGGGGCTGTATATACCTCTGGGGCTACTGGATATTACCACTGGGGCTGTATATACTTCTGGGGCTGCTGGATACTGCCACTGGGGCTGTATATACCTCTGGGGCTGCTGGATACTACCACTGGGGCTGTATATACCTCTGGGGCTACTGTATACTACCACTGGGGCTGTATATACCTCTGGGGCTACTGTATACTACCACTGGGGCTGTATATACCTCTGGGGCTACTGTATACTACCACTGGGGCTGTATATACCTCTGGGGCTACTGTATACTACCACTGGGGCTGTATATACCTCTAGGGCTACTGTATACTACCACTGGGGCTGTATATACTTCTGGGGCTGCTGGATACTGCCACTGGGGCTGTATATACCTCTGGGGCTGCTGGATACTACCACTGGGGCTGTATATACCACTGGGGAGGCTGCTGTATACCACACTGCTGGGGGCTGTATACCTATGCTGGGGTCCACCCTCGGCTTATACACGAGTCAATAGGTTTTCCCAGATTTTGGGGGCAAAAGTAGGGGGGTCGGCTTATACACGGGTCGGTTTATACACGAGTATATACGGTACATGTACATCCTTATAAATTTTCAACAAAATCGGAGAACGTCGAGTGGGGACGATTTTTAAAACTGGTCCACTTGATGTGGAATGACCCAGGTTGCAGGAATACTTTACAATTTAGTTACCGTATATACTCGTGTATAAGCCGACCCGTGTATAAGCCGACCCCCCTACTTTTGCCCCCAAAATCTGGGAAAAACTATTGACTCGTGTATAAGCCGAGGGTGGACCCCAGCACAGGTATACAGCCCCCAGCAGTGTGGTATACAGGCCCCCCCGATGGTATACAGGCCTCCCCAGTGGTAGTATACAGCCCCCAGCAGTGTGGTATACAGCAGCCTCCCCAGTGGTATATACAGGCCCCAGCAGTGTTAAGCGCCTTCCGGGATATACAGCAGCAGCCCATTCACACAGAGGGTATATACAGCAGCCAGACAGCCCCCCATGGTTAAAATATACAGAGCCGAAGCACAGCCCCCAGGTGGGATTAGGGATTAGTATACAGCAGCAGCCCCATGGTAATACAGTCGAGTACTAGCAGCACCACGGATGGCTTATAATATACAGGCATCAGCGCCCCCCATGAAGTAAAATATTAATCGGGAGACAGCACTTTGGCGGAATATGCCGGCAGGAACTGGGAGGGAGCGCGATGCAGATGGAGGATCGCGATGCAGAGCGGGGACGGCACCGGGACAGCGATAAGTATAATCATCTTCCTTTACAGGTTTACGGACCATGGGGGGGCCTGTATACTGATGGGGGGCCTGTATACCTCTGGGGGGGGGCGCCCGTATAGTGACTCGCGTATAAGCCGAGGGGGTAACTTTTCAGCCCAATTTTTGGGCTGAAAAACTCGGCTTATACGCGAGTATATACTGTAATTATAATTATCGTACATGCTGTTTAGATGGTTGTTAATGAGATCAATGTACAATCAAATAACATACACTCAAGCCTTCATATGGCATTGTGATAAACATAGTCACCAAGTTTAACCCCTTCAGGACCCAGCCTATTTTGACCCTAAAGACCTTGGCATTTTGTCAATTCTGACCAGTGTCCCTTTATGAGGTAATAACTTTGGAACGCTTCAACGGATGATAGCGATTCTCAAATTGTTTTTTTCGTGACCATATTGGGCTTCATGTTAGTATTAAATTTAGGTCGATAATTTTTGCGTTTATTTATGAAAAAATCCAAAATTTGGCATAAATTTTGAAAATTTAGCAATTTTCACATTTTGAATTTTTATTCTGCTAAACCAGAGAGTTATGTGACACAAAATAGTTAATAAATAACATTTCCCACATATCTACCTTACCTCAGCACAATTTTGGAAAAACATTTTTTTTTGGGGTAGGTAGTTATATGGGTTCAAAGTTCATCAGCAATTTCTAACTTTTCCAGTAAAATTTACAAAACCATTTTTTTAGTGACCACATCACATTTGAAGTCCCTTCGAGGGGTGTACATGACAGAAAACACCCAAAAGTGACACCTTTCCAAAAACTGCACCCCTCAAGCTACTCAAAACTACATTCAAGAAAATGATTAACCCTTCAGGTACTTCACAGGAACTAAAGCAACATGGAAGGAAAAATATGGACATTTTATCTTCTACAAAAGTTCTTGTGAGACACAGATTGGGTTTTATTTTCACATGGGTCGATCATAATGGAATCCTAAAATGTGTTGGGCATTTCTCCTGATACATCAACCCTATGGGTCAAGCACTGACCTGGCTGGGGCCTTTGCTAGTGTACGTGGAGGCACACGTCCATTCTTTACTGATCTGCAACGATAAGACGATAAGATTGGTGTCGTTGGAGCCCGTGTCACACAGCGCTTTACGGACTCACCCTATGTTGGGGCATGGTCTTGAGGTTGGAGACACCTAGTATCAGTTACCACGCACCTCACTCGGATGTGGTTGCCACTAGTGCGTTCTATGACACTTATCTCAATCGCCATGAGTGAAGTAAAATGGAACGCTACAAGATCTATTTGTCCCCAAATGATGTAGTAGACATTTAGTATGCAGTGGACCTCTCTACTAGTATCGCAACCACCGCTCGGACAAGTAGCTATAGAATGACGGATGCCTACTAAGTTGCTCTTTTCAGTCAGCTCAATCAGAATGAGCAGCAGGCAACAATCGGAGTGAGGGGGAGAAGGCACGCAATAGCCACCTACCTGGCTGGTTCAAGTGCTAACAAGTGCTGTTAGGGGGTCAAACATACCAATGACGCTGCACTGGGATGCACCACAATGGTCTGAAGATTTGAACTTCACATCACGCAGGGAGCACAACGCCCCACGATATCGCTGCTGGTCGGTTCTCACAATCCTGTGACTTTCTAGTGACACTTTGCGTGATTGCTTTGTGGTACCCTTAGTTTGGGCATCCGAACAATCAGTTCCGCAACCTTACCTAGCAAAGCCGGCCAGCAGATAAGCCGGAAAGCTCAAATAAAGAGTGACCCGGCTTGGGGTAGTAGTGAAGAGGAACGAAAGACGAAAACAGGAACCACCGGATGAGGGTGGCAGAAGGGGGTCACAATGGGGGCGTCGAGTGATAACGTATCAGATAGGTTTTTCCAGCAAGGAAGTCTGCCCTTTATCTGTCCATATCCTCTTCTCTAACGATCTTGGAATTATATCTGACTACGGGTCCTCGTGCACATCTCACTTGCCAGGGTTGGGACTTTTTACAGGGATCAAGCTCTGCATTAATAGGGCAGCCTGGGGCTGGTAAATCTGTAGTGGATGTCCACAGTGATAGAGAGGATGTCCTCAGTCCTTACTGTAAATTTATAAACACCTGCTGTACCTTCCCCAGCAAACAGGCAGTTTAGACCAACATGTTGACATGCTACCCCCTCCTCTCAATGCCCAGCAAAGGATGCACTAGGACATGCATGAATTAGTGTACATGTACCATCTGGGATAATTTGTATCAGCTTCCTGCCCATACCACAATGTCTGGCAATAAGAGTAAGAAAGGCTCCAAGGCAGCCAGCACTTACTATGCTACCTGCACTATTTGTCAGGCTGACCTCCCTGCAGGATGCACCTCGCCACATTGTGAGAGCTGCACGCAGGCTGCGGACACTGAGACCCCACTACCCAGGCTTCTAACAGTGCCCCTGACCCTACCCCTGCGTGGGCCACGGCCATGTCTCAGAATATGACGCAGTCCATGGACAGATTGTCTGACACACTGCTGCAGTTTATGCAAGCCCGTTCGCCACCTGCAGCCGCTGTTCAGGCTTCTGCGTCGCAGCAGGAAGTCCCAGAACCGCGACAGACTGCTGACCCTGACCCGTCAGCCTCCGACTCTGGCCGTAAGAGACCACCACCTTCTCCAGAGTCCCATGCAGGCTCTGCAGCCTCTGCTTCCCGTAGGCGTCAAGATGACGCGCAGGACTCCGAAGGTCTCTGCTCTTCGAGCTCGGAGGATCACTTAGATGACTCCCTAGATCTGGATACGACCGATACGGTCGCGTTGGTGGAGGATTTAATTACTTCCATTAACCAGGTTCTGGAGGTGTCTGACCCTCCGGCTGATACTCCAGAGCATAAGGTGTCCTTTAAAAGGGCCAGGAGACCACATAGGCATTTCTCGGACCATCCAGAGTTCCAGGAAATCCTCAAAAAACATAGGTTACACCCTGACAAAAGGTTTGGTAACCGTAAGGCGCTGGAAACCCGTTATCCCTTTCTGCCTAAGGTCTCCCAGGATTGGACAGATCCGCCACAGGTGGACCCTCCCGTTTCTCGTCTCGCTACTAAGACCCTCCTGTCCTTACCGGACAGTTCATCCATAAAGGACGCCACTGACCGTCAGGTGGAGCAGATGGCGAAGTCCGTCTTTGATGCCTCAGGCTCTTCTCTAGGGCCTGCCTTTGCCTCGGTTTGGGCTTCAAAGGCTGTTATGACTAGAGCTAATTCCGTACACTCGGCCCTACGGGCTTTGCAGGTCGACCCAGCCTTGTTAGACCAGGTTGCCCAAATAGCGGTGACCGCCGAATACTCCATGCACGCTGCCTTCGATTCAGCTAACTGTGCCGCGGCTGCGGCTTCCAACGCCATAACCATCCGGCGAGCCCTCTGGTTGAGAGAGTGGAAAGCAGATGCAGCGTCAAAAAAGTCGCTCACCTGCCTTCCGTACAACGGTGGACGTTTATTCGGCGAAAAACTGGATCAATTGATTTCAGATGCCACTGGGGGTAAGAGTACCTCTCTTTCCACAACGTCAGATTAAGCGACCCTTCTCTCGTCGCCAACAAACCCGTTTCCGGTCCTTTCGGAACTCCTTTGGTTGGTCAGTCTCGAAACCCCCGACGGCGGCCAATAGGTCCCCCCGTAGGGAACGCTCCCAGACGATACGGAAGACTGGTGCAAACTGGCAGTCCCATTCACGCCAGTCCAGAGCCAAGGGTTCAAAGCCCGGCAGTCTTCTTCCTGACTCCCCCCCTTCGGGAGACACTATTCAGGTTGGCGGCCGACTTTCTCGCTTTCGTCAGGTCTGGCTCGCTTCTACCGACGACAAGTGGGTACACACCTTGGTGTCTTCCGGATACGCCATAGAATTCACGGCCTATCCTCCAAATCGTTTTTTTCTGTCAATCCCACCTGCTCATCCCCCCAAAGCTCGCGCCTTCTTTCAGGCGGTCGATTCCCTTTTGAAAGCCGGTGTCATTATTCCGGTACCGCCAGCCGAACGCTTCCAAGGGTTCTACTCGAACCTGTTTGTGGTACCCAAAAAAGGAGGGGCTGTTCGCCCCATTCTGGATCTGAAACAGTTAAACTCCTTCGTGAAGGTTCGGCATTTCCGCATGGAGTCACTGCGCTCCATCATAGCGTCCATGGAGAAGGACGAATTTCTCGCGTCCATCGACATACAGGACGCTTACCTCCATATTCCGATCGCGACAATTCACCAGCGGTTTCTCCGATTCGCCATCGACCGGGATCACTATCAGTTTGTGGCCCTCCCGTTCGGACTAGCGACGGCCCCCAGGGTGTTCACCAAGGTCATGGCGGCTGTCATGACCATACTGCACACAAGAGGAATGGTAGTCCTACCATACCTAGACGATTTGCTCATCAAAGCTCCCTCCTTCAGGGAGTGTCAGCAGAGTGTTTCCATCACGGTGGACACCCTGCGTCGGCTAGGCTAGTTGGTGAATCTGCGGAAGTCATCGCCAGTTCCGTCACAATTTCTAACATTCCTCGGGGTGCTTTTCAACACCCCCAGGGGTCTGGTCCTCCTCCCTCAGGACAAGGCGAAGGCCCTTCGACAGGGGGTCCACAGTCTTCTACGGCCGTGTCCTCATTCACTTCGGTTCGCCATGAGAGTCTTGGGGAAGGATGGTTGCCTCTATGGAGGCGGTGCCGTTTGCTCAACTTCACCTCAGGCCTCTCCAACGGCAATTCTGACTTCGTGGAACAGGAATCCTTCTGCCCTGGACAAGTTATTCCGTTTGTCACCTGCAGCAAGGAGTTCCCTCCATTGGTGGCTCAAACCTCGTTCCCTCACAAGGGGGAGGTCCTTTCTACCGGATTGCTGGAAGATAGTCACCACCGACGCAAGCCTCAGCGGATGGGGAGCGGTACATCGTCGTCACACAGCACAGGGAACATGGTCCCCAGCGGAGTCGGCCGAGCCCATCAATCTCCTGGAAATCCGGGCCATATTTCTAGCTCTGAAGGCCTTTCATTCCATGCTGGCAGGCACACAGGTACGGATTCAGTCGGACAATGCCACGGCCGTGGCATACATCAACCATCAAGGCGGAACACACAGTCTCCAGGCCATGCACGAAGTGCAACGCATTCTCCACTGGGCAGAATCGACGAACTCAACGCTGTCAGCAGTTCATATCCCAGGAGTGGAAAACTGGGAAGCGGATTTTCTCAGCCGCCAGGGCATGGACTCGGGAGAGTGGTCCCTACACCCCGACGTGTTCCAACAAATCTGCCGTCGCTGGGGGACCCCGGACGTAGACCTGATGGCGTCTCGGCTCAACACGAAGGTTCCCAGGTTTATGGCCAGCTCTCACGACCCGCAAGCAAATAGGGGCAGATGCCCTAGTTCAGAACTGGTCCCAGTTCCAGCTGCCTTACATCTTCCCTCCTCTGCCTCTCATTCCCAGAGTCATGCGGAAGATAAAACAAGAGGGCATTCAACTCATTCTCATAGCCCCAGACTGGCCCAGACGGGCATGGTACGCCGATCTCGTCCAGCTCGCGGCGGACGTTCCTTGGCGCCTCCCTTGTCGTCCCGACCTTCTGTCGCAGGGACCGTTTTACCACCAGAATTCAGACGCCCTGAATTTGATGGCGTGGCCCTTGAGACCTGGGTACTAACCCAAGCGGGTTTCTCCCCTGCCGTTATTCAGACCATGATCAGAGCTCGGAAGTCGGCATCGGCAAAGATTTATCATCGCACCTGGAAAGCCTTTTTCGCGTGGTGCTCTTCTCGAGATCAACCCCCTCTTCCCTATTCCTTGCCGCTAGTTCTAGGGTTCCTTCAGTCGGGGTTGGAGTCTGGTCTCTCACTAGGTTCCTTAAGGGCCAGGTCTCGGCTCTTTCGGTACTCTTTCAATGTCGACTTGCTGTCAAGCCGCAGGTTAAAACTTTTCTCCAGGGAGTTAATCGCATCGTCCCTCCGTACAAACGACCGTTAGATACATGGGACCTTAACCTGGTACTTACGGCTCTGCAGGAACCTCCCTTTGAACCTCTTCGGGATATCTCCCTCCACTTTCTGGTTCTGAAGGTGGTTTTTCTAGTGGCTATCACCTCTCTTCGCCGAGTGTCCGAACTCTCGGCGCTTTCCTGTAAGCCACCCTTCCTGGTGTTCCATCAGGACAAGGTCGTCCTACGCCCGGTGCCGTCATTCCTGCCTAAGGTTGTCTCCTCTTTCCATCTGAATGAGGATATTTCATTGCCTTCCTTTTGCCCTGCTCCGGTTCACAGGTTCGAACGAGCCCTGCATACTCTGGATCTCGTCAGGGCGCTTCGCATCTATGTCTCCAGAACTGCACATTTCCGTAAGTCAGACACTCTGTTCATTCTGACGGAAGGCCCCCGTAAGGGTATGCCAGCTTCCAAAGCTACACTGGCTAGATGGATTAGATCAGCTATCCAAGAGGCCTACAAGATGAAAACTACTCCTCTTCCAGCGGGGATTAAGGCACATTCTACCCGAGCCGTGGGGGCCTCCTGGGCCATTCGGCACCAAGCCTCGGCTCTCCAAGTGTGTAAGGCGGCCACCTGGTCGAGCTTACACATTTTTACCAAGCACTACCGTGTTCATACCCAGTCCTCGGCGGACGCTAGTCTGGGTAGGTGCATCCTTCAGGCGGCGGTTGCCCACCTGTAGGTGTTTCTCTGTTCACTGACTTGTTCAGTATCATTAGTTCCATTGTCTTTCCCACCCAGGGACTGCTTTGGGACGTCCCACGGTCCTGTGTCCCCCAATGAGGCGAAGGAGAAAAGGAGAATTTTGTATACTTACCGTAAATTCCTTTTCTCTTAGCCTCTAATTGGGGGACACAGCACCCACCCTGTTGGCCATACGGCCTTGTTTCTAGTGGTTTTTGTTACTCTTATATTGTTACGTTATGGCCTTGCCAGGCTTTGTTGGTATTGGTTAACCTTGTTACTTCTCCTACTGCTTTAGCACAAAACTGAGGAGGCAGTGCCTGCCCCAGGGGTGTATACTGAGGAGGAGGAGCCACTGTTACTCTTTTGCAGATTGCTTAGTGTCGCCTCCTAGTGGACAGCAGCATAACACCCACGGTCCTGTGTCCCCCAATTAGAGGCTAAGAGAAAAGGAATTTACGGTAAGTATACAAAATTCTCCTTTTTAATTTTTCTAACAAAAATGTTCTTTTAGCCTCAATTCTTTCATTTTCACATGGGTTCCAGGATAAAATGGATCCTAAAATTTGTTGGGCAATTTCTCCTGAGTACATCGATACCTCATATGTGGTCATAAACCACGATTTGACAGTCAGATCTGCTCAACGATGCAGCAACGATACAGACCCGCATAATGACCTTGCTGGTCGTTGGAGACGTGTCACACAGCAGCTAATTATCGACTCACACCTATGTTAGGGGCATGGTCTTTGACGTTGGAGCCACCTAGGTGTAGTTTACCACGCAACCTCAGCTCCGATTGGTGCTCACTAGTGCGTTCTATGACATTATCTGCAATCGACCAATCAGAAGTAAAAATGGAAACGCTACAAAGATCATAATTTGATACCCCAAATGATGCCTACCGTATAGACATTGTAGTATCGCAGCCTGGAGACCTCTCTACTATGATCTGCAAACCAGCACGCTCAGGAACAAAGTAGCTATAGAATAAAGGACGGAAGCGCTACTAAGTTGCCTTCTTTTCAGTCAAAGCCCCTCAATCAGAATGCAGCAGCGGGCAACAATCGGAGCTGAGGGGGCAGGAAAGGCAACGCAAAAGCACACCTACCTGGCTGGGTTCAAAGTCGCTAACAATGTTGTTGTTAAGGTGTCAAACATACCGATGCACGCTGCCCTGCGGGAGCGCGCCGACCACAAAATGGTCCTGAACGATTTGTAACAATCAACGATCTCACAGCAGGGGACAGATCACTGATACGTGTCACACGCAGCGAAGTCGCTGGCTAGGTCGTTGTTACATCACAAATCCTGTGACGTTTCAGTGACATCTTTAGCGATGTTGCTGTGTGTGAAGTACCCCTTAGTTGTCATTCCTGAAACAAATCAGTCACCAACCTATACCTAAAGAAAAGCCTTTAGAGAGACAGAGAAAGCACGGAAAAGAAAAAAAAAGGTGACCGGCTGAAGGAAAGTGAGAGATAGTGAAGAGGAAAAGAAAGAGAAAAAAAGGAACAACGGTAGGGTGGCAGAAAGGGGGGACACCAATGGGGAGTCATGTCCGAGGTGATAACGTATCTAGATTAGGTTTTCTACAACAGCAATGTATAGTCTGACCCTTTGAAATCTGTCCAATAATACCAAGTATTAATAAAGCGATCTTGTGAATTATTTATTACTGATCTAAGGTCCTCGAGTAGCATCATCTCATTAACTTGGAAAAACCAGAGGGACATTGTGGGGGAAGAATCTTTTTTCCATAGCAGGGGAATACAGGCTCTGACAATTATAATTAGGTGTCATAGCAACAATTGCTGGTAAATCTGTAGTGGGATGTCACAGTGATAGAGAAGGATGAGGTCCAGATCAAGATCCAGAGTATGACTGGTAACTTTATAAATCACCTGCTGTACCTTCCCCCAGAACAAAACTAGGAGTCTTCAGGACCAAAATGTATGTAGCATGCTACCCTCCTCCTCTCCATATCTCCAGTACAAAGGATTCACTTCCGGGAATATAGCATGTAATCTAGTTGGTACCATGTACCATCTAGGGAGTAATTTGTATCCAGCTTCCTGGAAACGGGAGTAGATAGAAGATTTGTGTGTCAATGTGAAGATCCGTTTCTATTAATCTCCTGTTCAGTGCCACCATTAAAGCCTTACTGGCCTTACTGATTAAGGGGCAGTTTTTAAAGGGGGCGTGGCCATTTAAACAGGGGCAGGGGGGCTGCTGGTGGGGGGGCGTGGTCATTTGGAGCAGGCCCCACCCCCTCTTTTGTTGCTCGGGCGGCGGGCCCCCCTCTCCTGTGAGGAATCACTGCCGGGCCCCGCCCCCTGACCTCTCTCCTAAGAGCAGGGGGGTGTCGGGTCGGTGGCAGTGTCCCAGGATTTATTGAATACTTCTGGGCCGCTGCCGCTGCCTTAATCCCCCTGTGTGCACTGCTGGCACTTCTGGGATCAGTGAGTGAGCTCAGCTTGGATATCAGAGCAGCTGAGATCCTTCTGACCCAGAAGCGCTGATGCTGCGGAGGTGCCGGCTACGTGAGGACCCTCTGGAGCAGGAGCAGGACAAGGTAAGCGCCAATGAGCCGAAGAGAGCCGGGGTGGGGGGAACAGGGGCCACATAAAAGGGGCCACAAGAGGGAAGAAGCAGGGTGAATGGGGGGCCACAACAAGAGGGGAGAAGCAGGGTAAATGAGGGGGGGCACAAGAGGGGTGAAGCAGGGTGAATGGGGGGGCACAAGAGGGGAGAAGCAGGGTGAATGGGGTCCACAAGAGGGGAGAAACAGGGAGAATGGAGGGCACAAGAGGGAAGAAACAGGGAAAGTGGGGGGGCACAAGAGGGAGAAGCAGGGTGAATGGGGGGGCACAAGGGGAGAAGCAGGGTGAATGGGGGCCACAAGAGGGGAGAAACAGGGAGAATGGGGGAGCATAAGAAGAGAGAAGCAGGGAAAATGAGGGGGCCACGAGATTGGAGAAGCAGGGAAAATGGGGGTGCCACAAGGTGGGAGAAGCAGGGTAATTGGGGGCACAAGAGGGGAGAAGCAGGGTAAATGGGGGGGCACAAGACGGGAGAAGAAGGGAAAATGGGGGGGCACAATAGGAGAGAAGCAGGGTGAATGGGGGGGCACAAGAGGGGAGAAACAGGAAAAATGGGGGGCACAAGAGGGGAGAAGCAGGGTAAATGGGGGGCACAAGTCTGAGTCCCTGCCTGTAAGTCCTCCATGCATATCTAGCCCGTATGTCCATATGCCCTGGCTGGGTGTGCATGTGGGTGTGCCTCGCTGAGTGTGCGTGTGTGTGCCTAGCTGGGTGTGCGTGTGTGTGCCTGGCTGGGTGTGTGTGTGCCTGGCTGGGTGTGCATGTGTGTGCCTGGCTGAGTGTGCATGTGTGTGCATGCCTGGCTGAGTGTGCATGTGTGTGTGTGCCTGGCTGGGTGTGCATGTGTGTGCGTGTGTGTAACTGGCTCGGTGTGCATGTGCGTGCGTGCCTGGCTGAGTGTGCATGTGTGTGCCTAACTGGGTGTTCGTGTGTATACCTGGCTAGGTGTGCATGTGTGTGTGCGCCTGGCTAGGTGTGCATGTGTGTGCCTGGCTGGGTGTGCATCTGTGTGTGTACTTGGCTGGGTGTGCGTGTGTGTGCCTACCTGGCTGAGTGTGCATGTGTGTGCCTGGCTGGGTGTGCATGTGTGTATGTACCTGCCTGGGTGTGCATGTGTGTGCCTACCTGGCCGAGTGTGCATGTGTGTGCCTAGCTGAGTGTGCATGTGTGTACCTGGCTGGGTGTGCATGTGTGTGCCTACCTGGCTGAGTGTGCATGTGTGTGCCTAGCTGGGTGTACATGTGTGTGTGTACCTGGCTGGGTGTGCATGTGTGTGCCTACCTGGCTGAGTGTGCATGTGTGTGCCTGGATGAGTGTGCATGTGTGGGCATGCCTGGCTGGGTGTGCATGTGTGTGCCTACCTGGCTGAGTGTGCGTGTGTGTGCCTGGATGAGTGTGCATGTGTGGGCATGCCTGGCTGGGTGTGCATGTGTGTGCCTGGCTGGATATGCGTGTGTGCGCCTGGCTGAGTGTGCATGTGTGTGCATGGCTGAGTGTGCGTGTGTGTGCCTGGCTGAGTGTTCGTGTGTGTACCTGGCTAGGTGTGCATGTATGTCTGTGCACTGCTAGGAGGGAGGGCTTATTTGTAGTGAGGAGAGAGAAAATGAGTTTGCTGACAGCCTTTGGGCTGTGCACAGTCTCCAATGTGTATACATCCCGCAGCAGTCACTAATGTGCATACAGCCCGCAGCAGCATTTAATGTACATACTCTCCAGCAGTCTCCATTGTGCATTTGTCCCGCAGCCGTCTCCATTGTGCGTTTGTCACACAGCCGTCTTCATTGTGTAAACGGGCAGCAGCAGTCTCTATTGTGTATTCTCTATTGTGTGTATAGCCTGCCGCCATCTCCAATGTCTATATGGCCTGCAGCCATCTCCATTGTCTATACGGCCCGCAGCCATATCTATTGTGTATACAGCTATCAGCCGTCTCTATTGTGTATTCTCTATTGTGTATACAGCTATTGTGTATTCACCCCACAGGAGTCTCAAGTGTGTATATGTGTAATATATAATAGAGAGAGAGAGTGTGTGAAATGAAAAAAAGGAAGAACAGCACAAAAATATAGAAAAAAGAGGACTTTATTGCCCAATGGTGTGGCCACGCATTGGGCAATAAAGTCCATTTTTTCTATTTTTTTGTACTGTTTTTCCTTTTTTTACTCTATTGTAAGGAACCATCTGGATTGCTGGTTGGGAAAGCTTTGCACATAAATTGAGGTAATTTTTGGTGCTGTTCCAATTTTTAACTAAAAATATAATGTATGTTTGGGTGGAGGCAGAGCGTGGGTGGAGGCGGAGTCTCAGGGGGCCCCAAACTTTTGGCAGTAAGGGGTCCCGAAAACCCTAGTGGCAGCCCTGCTCCTGTTAGTTGGAGTTGCAAATCCTCAACCCAATGAGTTTGGAATCGTGCCTTAGTGTCTTAAAATAAGCGAGGGGCAGGGTATGTCTCAACATTTTTCTTTGAAAGGTATCTGGACGCTAGAGTAGGAGGATCTGAAAAGGAAAGATATCATGAAGTGCAGCAATTGGTTGATTATGCAAGAGTCTAGCTTATCAGGAGCAGGGAGTGCAACTAGTTCCTCCCTCAATGTCCATTACCAAAATGCAAAACCCTGAAACATCCTTCAGTGTTCCAAGAATAAAACACTGCATCATCCAGTCCAGGTGGAAAGAGTGGGTTGCCCAAAATTGGAAACATGGGAGATGATAGAGGCAAAATGCGTTTTCTAATCAATGGTAACGTGCAGCAAGCTAGGGTAGCACCAATTCTCGTCAAACCCAACCCCACCAACAGGGGAATGTCCTAGTCAGTGGTGTTACTAAAGTCCAATGGGCCCCAGTGCAAAATTTGAACCTGGACCTCCCCTTCCCCCATGCGCCCACATTGGTCAGATGTATGGGCCCCATGTAACATTCTAAATCCTATAAAGACTCACGAATTGACCCCTCTCCCTTTCATTATGTATTAATGTCCCTCATCCTGCTATATATGGTCCTCCTCCTAGAATATGCCCTTATCCTAGTTTATATGGTCCTCCATTATAGTAAAATGCAGCCTCACAGCCCTCCATATAGTATAATGCAGTCTCACAGCCCTCCATATAGTATAATGCAGCCTCAGAGCCCTCCATATAGGGCTGTGCATCTCACAGCCCTCCATATAATATAATGCAGCCTCACAGCCCTCTATATAGTATAATGCAGCCTCATAGCCCTCCATATACTAAAATGCAGTCTCATAGCTCTCCATATAGTAAAATGCAGCCTCATATCCTTCCACATAGACTAATGCAGCCTTATAGCCACCCATATAATATAATGCAGCCTCATAACCCGTCATATAATATAATGCAGTCTCATAGGCCTACAGATAATATAATGCAGCGTCAGAGCCCTCCAAATAATATAATGCAGCGTCACAGCCCTTCATATAATATAATGTAGCGTCACAGCCCTCCAGATAATATAATGCAGCGTCACAGCTCTTCATATCATATAATGCAGCGTCACAGCCCTTCATATAGTATAAAACAATAATGCAGCCTCATAGCCCTCCATATAGCATACATCCTCCCCACACAGACACACTGTCCCCTGTACAACCTGCCCCACTCACCCAGTCACACTGCCCTCTGTACAGCCCCCCACACACCCAGTCACACTGTCCACTGTACATTCCCCACACACAGACACACTGCCAATTGTACTGCCTCACACACACACAGACACACTGCCCACTGTACACCCCCCCACATCCAGTCACACTACCCACTGTACATGCCCCACACACACACACACAGACACACTGCCTCTGTACAGCCCTCCTCCCCCACACACACTCCCCCCTCCCCTTTTCTCCTACCCAGAAGCTGTAAGAGGCTCTTCTGCTCCTGAATGGAACTCACGCTCACTGCTCCAGCCGGCAGCTGCGTCCCTATTGTGATGAGCTCACATGACCTCATCACAGTGCAGCACGCAGCGGCCGCGGGAATTTTAAAGTTACAGTGCCAGCCAGTCCTCCAGCAGCCGTAATTAGCTGCCTGGGGACCAGCTGGGCAGACCGTCACACAGTAACATGGACAGGTCCAGCTCCAGGTTTCTGTAGACCCCGGCAAAAGTCTCAGTGGGCCCGTTTAACACATACTGGTTGCATATATATATTATATATATATATATATACTGTGAACCGTAATACACATATATACAATCCCCACAAATATAATCCCTCTCTGAGCCTGTGTTCCCCTGTGCGCTGTCTCCCCGCCCTGTGCCTGTCTTCCCCCTGTGCGTAGACATACTTTGCAGAGCATCTGACACACTCTGCAGAGCACTGGACACAATCTGCAAAGCACCGGACACGCACAGCAGAGCACCGGACACGCACAGCAGAGCACTGAACACACTGCAGAGCACTGGACATACTGTACTGAGCATTGGACACACTGCAGAACACTGGGCACAGCAGAGCACTAGACACAGCAGACCACTGGACACTCTGCAGAGCAATGGACACAGCTTAGCACCAGACACACTACAAAGCACTGGACACAGAAGAGCACTGGAAATACAGCAGAGCACTGGATATACTCCTGTCCCCTCTGCTGTGGGCCCCTGGGCGCTGTGTATTTGATCTTGACATGGGGGCCTTCTGTGTGCTGCGGCTTCCCCTGCTCTCCCTTCTAACCTGTGTGGCAGACGCGATATCACAATGCCCGTCTGCACTGATCCGGGAGCTGATCCTGATCCTGAGCACTTCCTGCAGGAGACCATAGAGTTATGCTTCCTTCTGCAGACGGGCATTGTGATATCACGGGCCCTGGCACTTGGGTGCATTAGGTGCTGACGTCGGCCCTGGCCAGGGATGTGCATCCTCGGGGACGCACATCCATGGAAAGCAGGTGCAGGGGTCGCAGAGGTCTGTGGGCCCCAGACTGTATTCTGACAGTATTTCACAGGCTGGTCTAAACGTTAAATATTTTGTTTATTTGAAATTAAGTGAGGATACATTTTCAGTGCAGAATTTTGTCAGTCGTTACAATATATGGTGCACATTAAATGAGATAAACAATCAGCTAAAAGGACCTCAAGTTGGCTTTGGAACAATCAGTTAGCTGTCTCTCATGCTATTTTGTAACTAGATTCACTGTATATGCATTTAAAGTAAAATTGAAGCTAAGAGAAATTTTAGATAGAAGAAGTAAGGGGTGCTAAAAGAAGGAATTGAGGGGTGAGAGGTGGTTTGGAAGAGGTTTGCCCTACTTTGAGAGATTAATTGTAATGTTTGGTAATGAGGATCAGGAATAGTGGTCTGGGTGTCATCCAACGGTAGTGATGGTCAGTATGAACCCAGCAGATTCTTTATATTTTGATCAAGGGTCCCACAATTCCCTGAATTTAGTTGTATTATGTTGCGTAAAGGTTTAAATATTGTTGAGCAAACTTTAAATGCGCTTGAACATGTTTTTGGTCAGTAATGGAGTCTTGCGTAGTGAGCATGCATGCAGGCAATGGAGGTTGAGCACATTACTTATTGTTTTCTTCGAATCAATTGTACCTGGTCAATTAGGGTATGTGCCCACAGGCAGGTTTTGCTGCGTTTGAGATCAGGTTTTGCCTTGGTTTTATGTAAATCTATGCTAATCTAATCCTGAGTTTTTGGTTTCCATCAAAACCTATGTGATCAGGGAAAAGCTTTCACATATACACTTTTTTTCCTCTACAGAAAATGGAAATACCACAGGTGTTTCCACTTTAGCAAAAGTGCAGCAAAGAATTAACATGCTCATTCTTTCTAATGGTGGGGTTACACACACCAATTTATCTGTTCAATATCTGAACCAATCTCTGGTTGCAGTGAAATCATGGATACATTGCTCCATGTTGTACACAGCCACAAAATGGAGCAATGTATCCATGATTTCACTGCAACCAGAGATTGGTTCAGATATTGAACAGATAAATTGGTGTGTGTAAACCCACCATAAAACACAGCAAAACCTGAGGTGTTTCCACTTTCTTCACCAAACAAAAACCAGTGTTGGGACAGCTAATCCTAGAATCATAGGCTTTGCTGGAAAACAAAAGTACAGCAAATCCTGTGGTGTTTACTAGGGTGACCACAAAAAATCGATGTCGGAATTTTGTCCGTCTGGACCCCACAAAACGATTCCCCTTCCCAGATAATTGAGATAGCCAAAATTTGAGCTCGATCAAACGACGTTAACCCGTGCCGCTCGTCGCTCAAAGTTTGATAAAATCCAAATTTTTGGCCAAAAAGCTGACATATGGAGCCATAACTCCAGAACGGTAAATAATAAAAACACGCTTAATATCTCAAAAGAAAGCTAATGTTGTTCTTCAAAATTTATATTTTATACATAATTGTTATTTTAAGTCAAACTGAGTTACAACAGCTTTTAGCCCAAGAACGTGACCTGGTACCACTAGGAGCATACTTCGTATATTTTGTTATTAAGGCTGTGTTCACACTGGGCGTTTTTGGGCTGTTTTGCTCAACAGTTTTTGTAGCCAAAACCAGCAGTGGGTGATTAAATCCAGAAGTGGTGACATGTTTCTATTAGACTTTTCCTCTGATTGCTCTACTCCTGGTTTTGGCTACAAAAACTGATGAGCAAAAACAGCCCAAAAACGCCCAGTGTGAACACAGCCTAAGTGATACATTTTGTTTTTTTTTGGTATATTTTTGAGTTTAAAGTAGAAATATAATAAAAAAACAAGTAATACTGATAAGTCTAATGACATTTTTTATTTTAAAATATAAAAATGAGGTATATAATACATACAAAACAGACACAGAAAAGATACAGACGTAGTACCTACATGAGTTGATAATTTTACATAGTTATCTAATCTATTCTAGAGCTTTTGTTAACCTCCCTGGCGTTACGAATAATTCTGGAATTTTATGCTAAAAGCGTTACATTTTTTTTTAACAGCATTCACAGCCGCTTTGGAGCTGTGACGCTATGCTGCCATGATAGCAAAATACGCAGTGAAGATGAGAAAAAGTCAGATCTCAGTGTATGCAATGATATATCCGAGTCTGACAGGAAATCTCACTGAATTTCACTTTTTTTTTTAACTTTCTTTATGTGTGTGTCACTTTAAGGCCGGCCTCCCATGAGCCTCTGCGGCTCAGAGAGACGGATCCCGGAAGCAACATGGCAGCCTCCATCGGGAAGGACACGGAGATGACAAGGGGACACCGCTAGACCACCAGGATGGGGTAAGAGGGGCTCAGATGTCACAATAGGCACTTACCCCGAGTCTCCCTCGGGGTAATCGCTTTGGGTACAACATTTTCAACCCGAGAGAGACTCGGGAAAACCGTTAGGGAGGTTAAAGTAGTTTTTGAAACGTCAGAATATAATGCTCGGCATTTGCTTACAACTTGCAGGACATATTGCTTTTGTTCTACATCTTTTGTCAGAAGGTCGTTAAAGTCAGTTACTAATTTAACACCACGCTCAGCCATATCATTAACTACTTTTAATGTTTTGACAATTTTCAATCCTTCTTGGAAGTCATTATTTTGAGGCCAGGTGTTTGGATTTTGTCTTAGGAAATCTGTTTTTTTTTGTTTTTTGGTTTTTTTTTAAACTTCATTTTTATTAAAGATTTTCAATAGAGAAAAAACAAAATTTTACAAGCAAATTTTACATAATGTGTATGACATCTGTAAATTTACGGTTAATACAATTCCAAACAAAATATTCTTTTGAAAACCTCCCTGTTCATAGTTACTTCCCACCCCTAGCTCTATTTATTTTAACACTTAATTTGTCGTTACAGTGAAGCCTCCAGGGCCCTTTCAGACCCAGTTTTCTTAGGGAATCACCAATTTCCTCCAACAAATACCACGACAGCCCCCTCAGTGGCTCCATTACTTGCTTTATCTCCTCATCTGCCAGTTGGGTCTCTATAAAATTTCTCCATTTACCCATGAATGTGTTTGTCATGTTTTCTTTATCTCTCAACACTTCCCTCTTTTCCGTTTCTAGAGCCTTCTTCAATCCTGCCACTATGTCCAATCTTCCCGGCATTTCCGCTCTAAGCCAATGTGTTAATAGCATTCGCTTTGCCAGTAAAATTAAGACGTGGACCCATCTCATGCCTAAACTCCCCCTTTGTGGTGTCTCTAAGTCTTGAAAGATCCATACTGAAGGGTGTAGATCAAATGTGTGGGAGCTCACCTGTGTGCATAGACCCCTGATCATGGACCAGAATTCTTGTACCTTATGGCAGCTCCAGAGTCCATGGATCATATCTGTCTTGTCTTGGGCGCACTTAGGACATCTGGTTTTTCTGTTTGGTTTAACAGCTGATGGGGGGAGGTCAAAGCCGTAAATTAGACCATGTGTGATACGGAACTGTGTGTCACGCCATTGCTCGTTCAAGATATTATGTCTAATCTTATCCCATCCCGTTAAGATGCTTTCCTCCACATTTTCCCTATCCAAGTATGTGCGCCATTTTGCAAAGGGAGGTGTCCCGCCCCCTGGGAGTAGAGTTTCCCTCAGAGACCCATATATCACCGAAATCGTTAGTTGAGTGGTATCCAATTCTATCAATCTATCGCAGGCGTTCCGTTCTACTTCTTTTGAAACGTCTCTGTCCCTGTCCTACCCCTAAATTGAAAGTCTCTAAGACCTCTTCTCTCGTCATCCATCTATTCTCTTGTTTCTGTAACAGGTCGCCCATCGGAGCTACCCCTTTATTTCTCCATGTCTCAAACAGTGCATTTTCCTTTCCTTCTTTAAAATCTGGAAAGGCCCATGGATTAAGGTATTTAGATACTTTCCATGCTAGTCCATATTTTTTCCTTACCGCTTTCCATGTCATGATCGTGTCACGGAAAATGGTCGACAATTTTATATGTGGTGGTAGTCCAGAAAGTGATGTGTGCAACAGTGAGCATCTATCCCATGGGGCGCAGTATGCCTCCTCTAGTTGTTTGTTAGAATATCTCTCAGCCTGTGTGATCCATTCTACCATTTGTCTGAGTAGGCAGGCGAAGTTGTAGCCTCTAACGTCGGGGAAATTCGTCCCCCCTCTGTCCCTTGTCCGAGATAAGATCCCCAAACTTAGCCTAGACTTTTTGCCTTTCCAGAGGAATCTAGTGAAGGCTCTGTTTAGTCTGGATATGTCTGATCTTTTCAGCAATAGTGCAATAGTGTAAGGTCTGAAGGGGGTAGAGGAGCCGGGCAAAACTAATCATCTTTATCAGATGACAACGACCTAATAATGATAGTGGGAGATTTGTCCATTTCTTTAATTCTCTCTCAATCTTGTCGAATAATGGACTATAATTAAGGGAATAGGTTTGTTCTGGAGACCTACTTAACATAAGCCCTAAATATTTAATTGAGGACGTTGCTATTGGTATACCCAAGTCTTTAATCGTCCTCTCTCCTCCTCCACCGTTTTCATTTTCAGAAGCTCACATTTACTTTTATTCAGCTTGAACCCGAAAATCCACCAAAGCGTTCTATATCATTTAGGAGAACAGGAAGATCTCTAGTTGGGTTATTCATGAATAAAATGATGTCGTCCGCGAATAGGGCTGACTTCACTTTTAATTTTCCTATCTTAATGCCTCTCGAAGGGGCTAAAGTTGTTTATAAAGCGTGCTAGGGGTTCCAGGGCCAAGTTGAACAAAAATGGCGACAGGGGACATCCCTGTCTGGTGCCCTTCTGCAAAGGGAATTTAGAAGATATGAAGCTCGGGTGTGGACCCTCGCTGTTGGATTATTGTATAAGGACTGTAGGTATTGGCGAAACCTCCCTCGGATCCCGATTCGATCAAGGACCATACCCAACCATGGCCACCTGACATTATCAAACGCCTTTTCAGCATCCAGAGTGACCATGGCTGGGTCCCCCCCTTTGCGGACTTTCCGCAGCGTACTGCATCTAGAGTTAGTAGGGCTTTACGAACGTTGGTGACCGCAGACCTCCCTAATAAATCCAGTTTGGTGATGTTCTATCAATGATGGCATCACTTTGGCTTGTCTGTCTGCCATAATTTTGGATATTAATTTAAGATTGAGATTGATAAGAGATATAGGTCTATAGTTTGCCGGGTCCTCTCCCCCTCTCCCCCTTAGGGAGTAATTTAACATATGCCACATTCATGGCCTCCGATATGGGTTCTCCCGATAAAATATTGTTGTAAAGACCAGTCAGTGTCAGGTTATCTCTTCCCTCAGGATTTAGAAAAATTCTCCCGTGTACCCATCTGGTCCTGGAGCCTTGTCGTTATTCAGATTCCTTATAGCCCGATCCACCTCTGCCTCTGTGACATGTCTATTGAGATCCTCTAGGTCTACCTCTGCGATGGAGGTGAGGGGTATTTCATTTAACCAATCTATTCCCCCTGTGTTGTTATGTCCGGGGCACTATAAAGTTTCCTGTAATAGTCTTCTAGAATAGGGTTTATCTCCTTGGGGTTTGATGTAAGATCCCCCCCTTTTCTTTGTAACGCCATAATTGCGTTAGGCAATCTCCGTCCCTTTGCCAACCTAGCCAATAACCGTCCAGCCTTGTCTCCAAATCTATTGAGGTCTGTCTCTAGTTGGCCTCTTGTCATTTCTTCTCTCTTATTAGCCCATACCTCAAAGTCATTCTTGGCTTCCAACCATGTTTGTTTGTCATTCAGATTTTGTGAGCGTCTGTATAACCTGTAAGTGGCCGACACCCTCTCACTAGCTGCAGAGTATTTTTCTCTTAAGATTCTCTTTTGTCCGGATGTGTGGGCCAATATGAAACCTCTCAGTACTGTCTTTCCTGTCTCCCAGAATAAACGGTGATTATCTTTGTGCTGGGCGTTGTCAGACGCAAAACTGGTCCACCACTCCTTAAGTTTGACCCTAAAGTCTCCATCTCTTGACAAATGTGTAGGAAATCTCCACAGGAAGTCCACTCTTCGCTGGTGAGTCTCCATCAAATCTAAGTAGATCGGGCTATGGTCTGATATTACCATGCTCTCGATTTTTGCATCTTCTGTCCTCCACCATAACTGCTCAGACGTCAAAAAATAATCTATACGTGACCAAGAGCTATGTGGGTGAGAGAAGTGAGTGTACTCTAACTCCTGCAGATGGAGAACTCTCCACACATCAATCAGTCTCGACAACTCCACCAAATCTGCTAGGGCTCCTCTATTTCTAATTGGAGTATTTTATAACCTATTACCCGTAACTCTCCTGCTTCTATCTAAATCTTCTAACACTACATCATTAAAATCACCTCCTACCAGTATGTTCGCTTCTCTATCACCTAATATTGCTGTGGATAGATCAGCGAAGAATTGGATTCTTGAGGTGTCTGGTGCATATATGTTGTATATGCTAAACTGTTGATCTTGTACTTTCAGTACTATATGTAGACGTCTCCCTTCTTGGTCTTGGGATATTGAAATTAAAGTGTAAGCTATATGTTTATTGAGTACCCTGCCTTCCTGTCTTGCGCTCCTGATGCCCAGGCCGCACCCACCCATAGTTTTTGCATATATTTTAACTCATGGTTCTGAAGATGTGTCTCCTGAAGGAGAGCGATATCAGTTTTCAATCTCTTCAGGTGATGTAATATCATATAACGTTTGTTAGGGGATCTCAGTCCCTTAACATTCCAAGATACAATTCTTAACATCGGTTATGTGACTCCATCCCTATGCACTCCGTAATTTCTTTTGATTTTATCATGTAGCCCCCTTGGCTTCTTTTTCTTATCATCTTTATATGACATATGAGTGGGTTCTGTAAACATATGCCAGGTAGCCATCAGCAGCATCCAAAAACAATAGTGAAAATTAACATTTAAGGTCTTGACTAACCCCTTAACCCCAACTCCCCAAACTCTCAAGGAGACCAATTCTCTCCTCTTCCTCTCCTTGGAAAGAACAATATCTCTCCATATGACTTCCCTATTTCTTCGGATGGCAGTTAGTTGCCACGCCTGTTGTCTTCATTAAAGTTAAATAACATCCAACGGCCTTTCCAGACTCGCTCACCCTGAGACGAGTTAGGTCTCGCTCAGTCTCCCTTCTCTTAATAGTGCACCAGATATCTCGTCCACATTGGCTGGTGAGAGTTTTATGTCACAATTTCTATAGAATAATTTCCCCTCACCTCCCTCCCACTCCCGACTCCCCACCTCGATTTTCTCTCTGGGACCCGATCAGCTCCTCTGTTCCCTCCTCCAAAGGGTACGTCCATCAGTCATCTGATGAGGGGGAGACAAGAAGGAGAGAAGAAGAAGAAGAAGAAGAAGAAGAAGAAAAAAAAAAAAAATAATAATAATATCTTTCTCCTTCACCCCTCCCCCCCCCCCCCAATTTTTAAGGGAGGGAGGAAGTAGCAAAATTACATCCACATTTATTTTCCTGTATGTATCATCAGACAATAAGGACCAGTGGCGACGATCGTTTTAAAGAACCTTTGCACTGTGTATCTTTCATCTCTTCTTAATATCCAGTGGGTATGGTGCATGAAATAGAATTCTGAGATTCAGGTATCACAGAGTCTTTCCTTAACGACAAACCACAAAGGATGGGTAGAATCAATATTTGAATGCCAGAAAAGTCTCCAGCGTGAACTGTGGTGTTGCACAGCCGGTGTTACTCGGATGTCTCGGTTGCTGGCGAATGGGTGTCCCTTCTTTGTTTCCTGCGTCCGTGGCCCTTTACCTCCGCCGACATTATTGGTTGTATTTTTTCTTCCCACAGCGGCTGAAAGTTTCTCTGCATACGTCTGCTGTTGTGGGTTCTGTTGTATGTTCTCCGAGCTTAATGGTGATTGGCTTCCTCGAGGGGGCATAGAAGAATGTTGGAGGAATTTCATGGCCAACTTGTAGTTTACAAATGAGTGCATCTCTCCCTTGGTATCTCTGAAGCGTAATACCGCCGGGAATACTAGTTGAAATCTAATGTTCCTCTTGTACAGGATATTACATGCCGGGCTAAAGGCCTTCCTCTTACGGGCCACCTCCGCTGAATAGTCCTCGTACAACCTGACCTTATATCCCTGCATAATCAGTGGGAGACGCTTGGATCTGTATTCCCTAAGTAGGATTTCTTTGTCTTTATAGTCCAGAAATCTGGCAATAACCTGTCGTGGGCTTTCTCCTGGATTTTTGGGGGGACCCACCCTGTGTGCTCTCTCTACCCGGCATTGACGTCTCAGGCCCAAGGCTTTCGGCAGATCAGTCTCCCATATTGAATCAAGTTGACTAGGCATGATAGCTTCTGGTAGGCCTACCATTCTGAGATTATTTCTCCTGGAGCGGTTCTCCAGGTCATCAATTTTTTCCTCTGTGTATGCTGAATGTTTTTGTAGAGCAGCTATGTGTCTTTCCATGGTGAGAATTCTATCTTCAGCCTCTGATAAGCAGTGCTCTGCCTCTTTTAAGCGCTCCCCATGCTGCGCCGTAGTTTGTCTTAGCGCAACCACAGCCTCAGCCACAGTCTCTCTCAGGGCAGACTTTATATCTGCCACTATATATGGGACAATTTCTCTGGCCAGCCGCTTCACATCTATTTGGCTTTTGTCTGTTGCGGCCCCCGGCCCCTCTAGCTCAGGCTCCCAGGTCTCCCCCTGGATGTGTCCCTGTGACCCGCCATCTTTCCGTACCTCCACCATCTCTGCATGCGCCTCCGCGACCTTGTTTTCCTCTCTCCTCTGGTTCTTGCTCTCCTCGCGATCTTCTTCCTCTCTCTCCTTCGCTGCCGTGGAGCTGCAATCAGAGTCGCGGGTAGCGTTGCTAGTGCCTGATGGCTGTTGCTGAGTGCGGTCTCCTCCTTTGGGCTCCATTTTGGCCTGCTAATTTTAACAAGGCATTTTTACTCAAAAAAACTTTTTCTTCCTACATTTCCTTTTTGGCACATTCTTATTATTATTATTAGGTCCACAGAAAAATAAACCAAATAACTGTTCTAAATAACTGTTTAAACAGTCCACTTCACTTCTTTCAGCTCTCATTAAAAGTTTTTTTATTATATTTTTTATTAGATTTTATTAATGCTCATGAACCAATATTTATATTTTATATATATGCACCAATATGTATATTTTTTTCCTAAATAGATTCTTATATATAATCACACACAAAAGAATATGGTATATTCTATAGTATAATATAATCCATTTTTTATGAGCACCTTCATATATTTGGATATGGTATAGGATTTGTTTATAAGTCAAATTCCTCAAATTTATTAACACTATCCTGCACGGAAATTTTCTCTCCCTGCAAACACACATATTTCTTAAGGTGAATTTCATCAGATTATATAGCACAACTAGATTAACTAACTATATCATAAGTTAATCAGAACAATATATATTATGTTTTGTGAGTTTGAATCCAGCTCATCTCTTCTTTGTTCCTTTTTTCTTTTCTTTTCTTTTTCTCTCTTTTTTTTGATTTATTTCTCTTTATAGTAAGGTTTCAAGCAGTCTCATTTGAGCTTGAAAAGGAGCAGCAAATTGACTTATGAACAGTTGTATGGAATTGTTTGTGTTCTTTGACAGTTTTTACGATGGAATGTTTACAAACACCGTGATGTCACATTGTTATCCACCCTATCACTGACGTCACAGTACAGGGGCTGTCACTTCTTTCTTGGCGCCTTTTTGGGTTTAAATAAGATTGTTTCCATTGTGCTCTTGTTGTTCCCTGAGGAAGGAGCTCGTATAGAGGCTCCGAAACGCGTAGGATGAAATAAAGAAAAAAATCTGCCCAGTTAACTCTTCGTTTCCTGGTGATTCCTGTTTGGCAGCGCGGGCATTTCGGCATTTGTTCCTATTACAGCATTTTGGCCTGCTGACCGCCTCGTTTGGTGTACTGCAGGCTCGCCACCTCCTCGCGCCCCGAACTCTGCAAGACATAGCGGCCTAGGGTCCCCAGCACCCGGTGTGTCTCCTCCATTGCTGGGCAGTTATTGCGGGCCGTCTGGATCGGTGATGCTGACGGATTACTGGTGCGGTCTCTGGAGCTCTCCTCCTAAGCTGCGATCTTCCCAGAGCCAGAACCGGAAGTCGGAAATCTGTTTTTATATTAAATTGGCCAAAGAATGTAAACGTTTCTTTGGTAAGCAAATTTACCTGTTCCTGAGTGTTAATGACACGTGTATTCCTATAGGTGAACAAGTTAAGGGTGTCCTTGAAGAGTTGACAGTTCTTCACTGAGAATAAAAGTTGTGGTCAGAGAGCAGAAGAGGGGAATTAGTAAAATCATGCACTGAGCAGAGCCGGAGGAAGATCAGGTCCAGAGTATTACCGTCTTCATGTGTGGCAGAGTTAGAAAGTTGTGAAAGGCCAAGAGAGGAGGTTAGGGATAAAAGATAAGAGGCAGATGAGAAGATGGGATTGTCAATAGGAATGTTAAAGTCCCCTATGATAAGAGTGGGTAGGTTGCAGGCTAGAAAGTGTGAAATCCATGTGGCAAAGTTATCATGGAATTGATGTGGGGGCCTGGAATGCGATACACCACTGCAACTCACAGGGAAAAGAGCCTGTAAAGTCTTACAGTGTGCACTTCAAAAGAAGGGAGGATAAGTGAGGGGACAGGTGGGATAACCTGAAAAGCACAATTTGTTGAGAGCAGCAGAACTACACCTCCACCTGGTCTGTTCTCAGGTCTAGGGGTATGAGAAAATTGGAGGTCACCATATGAAAGAGCAGCAGCAGTGGTAGTGTCTAACTGCTGAGTCCAGGTCTCTGTAAGTGCAAGGAGGTTAATATTATGTGAAAGGAAAAAGTTGTGGATGCAGGATAGTTTGTTACATGCTGAGAAAGGGTTTTAAAGGGCATAGTTGAAGTAGACAGATGGCGATTAAATTTTAACCTGCGATTAATTGACAACCCTCTCTTCATCCCTTCTGAGTTCTCTCTGCTTTTTCATCCTCAGATTTAGTTGAGCTTTGGTCTTCTCTTGGGTATCTGCAGTGTCACCTTCATCCCTCTTTTAGGGCTCTGCAGCATCAGCTTTAGTCTCTGCAGCTTCACCTTCGGCCTTCTCTGGGGTCTCTGCAGCTTCAAATTCAGCTTTCTCTTTGGTCAGTGCTGCTTCATCTTTAGCCACCCTAGAGCTGGGTGGATCACTGGTCAGCTTTTGTAACCTTTGTGGATACTCGCACCACCAACGTTCTCCAGGATATTCTACTACAGCACCTTCCAGCATTTCTTCTCCTACTGCACTGTCAACTAACAGACAATCAGTTTTATGTTCTAATCTCGTGGAAGACGCAAACACCGCTCCATTGATCGGATCCTATTCCTCTTGCAGCATATCGTTGTCTGTCTCTGAACCAGCGGTTGCTACTTGTAACCTGACTTCATCCTCCATCTTGGCCCCGATAGAGTCTGTAAGAAGACACTTGGACTTGAAGCACACATTATAGAAGTGCATCTTAATAAATTAAAATATCATCATAAAGATAATTTATTTCAGTAATTCAATGCAAAAAGTGAAACACATAATATAGAGCCATTACAAACAGAGTGATCTATTTCAATTGTTTATTTCTGTTAATGTTGATGAATATGGCTTTACAGCCAATGAAAACCCAAAAGTCATTATCTCTGAAAATTAGAATAATTAACACACAACACCTGCAAAAGCTTACTAAGCGTTTAAAATGAACCCTTAGTCTAGTTCATTAGGATACACAATCATGGGGAAAACTGCTGACTTGACAGATGTCCAAAAGGCAGTCATTGATACACTACACCATTGATACCACAGGGTGATCACCTCCATGCCATGCTGCATGGATGCAGTAACTCATGCGAAAGGAGCTCCGACCAAGTATTGAGTGCATTTACTGTACAGGGTGGGCCATTTATATGGATGCACCTAAATAAAATGGGAATAGTTGGTGATATCAACTTCCTGTTTGTGGAACATTAGTATATGGAAGGGGGAAAACTTTTCCAGATGGGTGGTGACCATGGCGGCCATTTTGAAGTTGGCCAATTTGGATCCAACTTTATTTTTTTCATTGGGAAGACGGTCATGTGACACATCAAACTTATTCCAAGAAAGATGATGGGAGTGATGGTGTGTCACGGTCCGCGCTGCTTCTGGATAAAAAACTCACCAAAGAGCCCAGCAAACTTTCATCCTCTTTATTCCTTATTCCGGAATAAGGAATAAAGAGGATGAAAGTTTGCTGGGCTCTTTGGGAATAAGGAATAAAGAGGATGAAAGTTTGCTGGGCTCTTTGGTGAGTTTTTTATCCAGAAGCAGCGCGGACCGTGACACACCATCACTCCCATCATCTTTCTTGGAACATACCACGATCCAGTGGTAGGTGGAGGTCCTGCAGCAGCTTGGAACATTGATTCCTAAACGCAGTCAAACCAGTTGTGGGGACCACAACTGGACCAGGTGAGCGGCCACACAGCACCACCATCTACATACTAGTGTCACTAGTGATAGGGCACTATTGCGCCTCTTGTCCCCTCCCTTTATATTTTACATCAAACTTATTGAGAATTTCATAAGAAAAGCAATGGTGTGCTTGGTTTTAAAGTAACTTTATTCTTTCATGAGTTATATACAAGCTTATGACCACTTATAAAATGTGTTCAAAGTGCTGCCCATTGTGCTGGATTGTCAATGCAACCCTCTTCTCCCACTCTTGACACACTGATTAGCAACACCGTAGAAGAAATGCTAGCACAGTCTTCCAGTATCCGTTGTTTCAGATGCTGCACATCTCGTATCTTCACAGTATAGACAATTGCTTTCAGATGAGTGATGAGGCAAACTTTTTTGTGAATGGTGAAGTTAACAAACAAAACCACTGCTATTGGTCTGACACTATCCCACAGTGGACAGATTCCTCCAAGACTGTTGGAACACAAAAATTAATGGTATGGTGTGATATATGGGGTACACAGATAGTGGGGCCATTCTTCATCTTAGGAAATTTGAGTGGCATTGAGGTTTCGATTGATGAAGAATGGCCCTACTCTCTTTGTACCCCATGTACCACACCATACCATCAATATTTGTGTTCCAACAGTCTTGGAGGGATCTATCCACTGTGGGTTAGTGTCAGACCAATAGCAGTGGTTTTGTTTGTTAACTTCACTATTCACAAAAAAGTTTGCCTCATCACTCATCTAAAGGTAATTGTCTATGCTGTAAAGATACGAGATGTGCAGCATCTGAAACAACGGATACTGGAAGCCTGTGCTAGCATTTCTTTGGTGGTATTACTATCAATGTGTTTGTATTGACAATCCAACACAATGGGCAGCACTTTGAACACATTTTATAAGTGGTCATAAACTTGTAAATAACTCATGAAAGAATACATTTACGTTAAAACCAAGACCACCATTGTTTTTCTCATGAAATTCTCAATAGGTTTGATGTGTCACATGACCGTCTTCCCATTGAAAAAAAAAAGTTGGATCCAAAATAGCCAACTTCAAAATGGCCGCCATGGTCACCACCCATCTGGAAAAGTTTTCCTTCCCCCATATACTAATGTTCCACAAACAGAAGTTGATATCACCAACTATTCCTATTTTATTTACGTGCATCCATATAAATGGCCCACTTTTCATTAGGCCAACATTTATGAGTTTAAAATCATTTTTTCAGTTGATCTTATATAATATTCTAGTTTTCTCAGATAATTGGGTTTTCATTGGCTATAAGCCATAATCATTAATATTTACATAAATAAACACTTGAAATAGATCATTCTGTTTGTAATGACTCTATATAATATATGCGTTTCACTTTATGTATTGCATTACTGAAATAAATGATCTTTTTGAGTATATTTCAATTTATTGAGATGCACTTGTATTTTCTTTAGTTAGATTCTCAGAAGGTGCCACATATATGATTCACCTAGAGGTCTTTGGGAACTCGGTCCCGGGCGTGGAGTTGGGGGTGTGGGCCTGCCCGGACCCGTAGCCCTGGTAGTCAATTGTAAATAAAATAAAAAGGGAATAAAAAGAATAAATGTCTTGTGACGCCACCTGCAGTTCGGATGATGCTCACTAGTGCCGCTGTCAGACTGCCGGGGATGATGGTAATGCAGCTAGATGGTTCAGCTCCCTGCAGGCGAGCGGGACCCCCAGGGCAGTGTAGCTGCTGTGCTGGTTGTCGTGGTAGCAGCTCTGTGAGTTAGCTTGCTGGAATAAGACACTGGAGGCTTATGGACTCTGTACGGGTGTTTACTTGTAAAAGTGCACGGATCAGGTTCACAGTTGCACAGTTCTTTAGCGGGTAGCTGGCAGGGTAGTCTTTGATGATAATAACGTCTTTGAGGCTCCCAGAGAGTACCTGCTGCTTGTTTCACTGTCCCGTTACTTTCCTTGCGCCTCCTTACTTCTATTTGCTGCCCTGCACAGCCCACTTGTCTACCAGGCCCGTCGGGTGCTATGAGGTACCCTTCTTCTCTTCTAAGGGGCTCAACCCTGTTTAGTGATCCTGGTGGAGCTGCACGTTCTGGATGGGGGAATCGGGGCTATTAGATAGACCCACGACCTACCGGTGTTGACGTCTCAGGGATAGACTCCTACACCGCGACTTGGAGCCGGTTCTCCGTTGTGGACCAGGATTCCCCTGGACTGTAGAAGGTCCCGCACTGGGTCTCCTCCTTCTGTCTGGGTCGATGCTCCTTTTGGGGCCCTCCCTCGGGTGTCCCTGTATGACTTGTTCCTCTGTCTAGACCATTCCGACTCTCTCCTCACTCTCTCCACACTCTCTCCTCACTCTCTGTGTGGTTCCCGATCCTTCTACCCTAACGCTCCTCCCACTGGGACCGGTTACCTTAGTAATGGGTGGCCAATTGGTCCCCTATTCTAGGTGTAGGCATGCTGGGATAAGAGCATCAGGTTGACGTTACACTCCCCAATGACAGGAATACTGTCACACACAGTCATGGGTGCAGTACCCCTACTGTGACGCACTGACCAGTGGGGTGCCACATATACAGCCTCTGCAGCCCTTGTATTTCTGGCATGGGAAGGAGGATTTTCCCTCTTTAGTTGGCCCTTTATTACTGCACTCACTTTCTACCTTATTAGAGTCACAGTCAACCATGGAGACATTGTCACTCGCCCTGGCCTCATGGACCAACAACTCACCACCCAACTTGAGCTACCATATTACTACTGGTAATACTGTCATTCACTTCGGGTGACGTTAGAACCCTAAGATGAGTAGACCCATAACCCTCTCCGTTCACTGCTAACTTATGACTGTCAACCTTAGAAGAATGAAGAGGTCGGGGGCATGGCCTAGCATGGCATGTAGAAGGAGGCTGAGCGAAGAGCTCCCGCCGACAACCTAACTATTAATCCTGCTTGTCCCTTCTAAAGATGTGACAGACAGCAATAGTCTTCTCAACATACCCGGACCTGACACACATTAACAGTGGAGGCAGGATGCGAATGAAATGACCTGCAGGCGGCAGAAGGATCCCGGGGCTGACGTAAGCACGCATGGCCAAATTGGCACCGGCGCTTCATTGAAGGCGGAGCAAGCTAATACAGTACTGGCAATGAGGATGGAAATAATGGCTAAGTTAGAGCGGTTCGTCCGGTTGGAGCATGAATATGCTTTGTTACAGCAGCCGGATAAAGAGGTCCAGGAGCCAATTGTGCCTCATAATCTATCCGAGGGAGTGAGGGAGAACAAATCACCCCAGCAGACTCTGGAATGGCAGTGGACATAGGAGGAAATGCTCTGCAGCAGGAGGGGGAAGCTGCAACCACAACCGCAAGCTAAGCCCACTATTAAATATGTCTATGCAGTGGTGTGTGTGAGAAAATCAGTATTCATTAGTTACCAAAGTCAGAGAAATCGCTGTAGACAATTCTTCTGAAGCAGGGACTGAGGTAGAGAATGCAATAGAGAAGATAGGATACAGGATACAAAGCACGCAAAGGTGTCCAAACAGGTAGGCAATGGGATGATGATGTTGCAGTCTGACCTTGACCTATAGTGTCATGACCTTTTATACATGTTTCAAACAGGGAGGTTATCTTTTAAAAAATAAGCATTAAGGGTGACTTCATACTGCGGAAAAAGGCATATATACTGTATGTAGTGACAGAGAGAGAGCAAAACTACATCGAAGCTTAAAGAGGACCTGTCATCCCCTTGGTGCTATGCCAACTGAATGCAGCATGTCTGCTGCATTCAGGGAAGGGGTCCCCCATGTCTCCAGACCCCCGGTAAGCTGTTGAAAAGACTTTATAAAGTGTACAGATAATGAGTCCGAAGGGTCGTACTCAGTAATGAGTCATCGCTGTTGTATGGTGTCCTCCCCGCCTCCAACCCTATCTTGTTCAGCCTCCTGTATTTTCATTGCTGTTGCTGGTGTCCTCCCCGCCTCCAGCCCTCTCTTGCTCAGCCTCCTGTATTTGGCATTGCTGAGGGCTGGAGGCGGGGAGGACTCCAGCAGCAGCGATGACACGTACAGGAGGCTGAACAAGAGAGGGCTGGAGGCGGGGAGGACACCAACAACAGCGATGATTCATTACTGAAGTAAGTCCCTCTGGACTCGTTATCTGTACACTTTATAAAGTCTTTTTAACAACTTACAGGGGGGCTAGAAACATGGGGGACCCCTTCCCTGAATGCAGCAGACACGCTGCATTCAGTGCTGCATTCAGTTAGCATAGCACCAGAGGGGTGACAGGTCCTCTTTAACTTCGATCCCCCTGTATCCTGAAATCTCAGGTTCAGTAAAAAGCTTTTTTCTTTTCCCTTGGGTACAAAAGCCATCAAATCTTACCAAAGTGGTAGTTTCCAGCAATCCAGGGGGTAACCGCAATTTCTGTTCTGTTACTGAAACTGAAGCTCCTGTATCTTGAGAGTGTCCCATGGCAGCACCTCAGGGAAACTCTGATACACGGTTGTCCGTCCCTGCTCAGGGAAAGAGGGCAAGGACGGACAGGAGAATAGGGGGATCATGGCATCAGTCGGTGTGTCCTGTGATGGGAAGCCCAAAAAATCCATTATCCTCATCTGGACAATTTTTACGTTCTACCGCTCCCCCCTCTTCCCCAAGATCATCAGACATTTCTGGATAACATTGATCTCCTGGCCAAGATGGCTGGGAATGGCAGGATCGAGGGGTGAAGCAGAAGGCTCCTGAGAGACAGGGTTAACCATTTGAGGACTAATATACTGCTGATACTGTCTGGGATCAATAACTGCTGCATATGGAGCTCTTAACTCCTTGGGGTGTGGGGAGACCTCAGGGCATAGGAGGATTAAACTACTGGTTCAGTCATTGATACAAAATCAGGATACACACATTCAATATATCCCATCTGTCCACACAAAAAAAAATGATAGGGTCGTAAGGGCGGTCAACAGAGCGCTAGGGAGATGCAAGTAGGGGGATAATATATTTGGTTTAGCAGACCTTTATTAATCCTTCATAAGGCCACAACTCGTTTCAACAAAGCAAACTGTCTTCATCAGGTGGTATGGAGGACAGCATATTGGAAATGACATTTAAAGGGGTGGAACTAACTGTGATTGGACTACTTGTTTTGAAAGCAAATTAACCCTATGATAGCCATACAAACTACCCAGAACAGTAAACAACACTATAAGAATAAAATCATGAATCCAATATGATTAAAAATTAAAAAAATTTTCAAGAATAATAAAGACATACAAAATTGTCAAATATAAAATCAATTTTTGAAGAAGCCAGCAACGCTGAAGCAAGGGCTCAGCGTTCCTCCAGCAGGCGGAACCACTCCCCCCACCAACGACAGGAGGAACTGCTTCCCCCACCAACGCCTAAACTCGAGTTGTGCAGAGGTGCACAACCTCAGTAGGTGAGTGAATTTGCCTATAATTATAACCAGCTGTCAAAGAGGTTTTACACATTGCGCTCCTTTAATTTTTTTTTTTTTTATTCTTTTTTTAATAAGTTTCACAAGTAACATACAGTTGCATAGCATAATATTCCCCACATGTAAAGCATGTGAAGTCTAAATTATCCATTCATGAAGACGTGCGTCTAAAGGTCCCGTCACACCTGGCGATGGGCTGGAGATGTCGGCGGCGACTGGCGGGTGCGCGCACGTTTTTGGCGACATCTCCAGCCCTGCGCAAGCGAGCTGACAGGCGGCATTGCCGCCGGGGTGTCTGAAAACCCCAGCGGCGATGCAGGACAGGTCGCCGGCAGCCGGTTACATGGGGCGATGTGTGCACATCACCCTAGATCGATCGCCTGGTTTCAGAGCACTGCTCTGAAACCAGGCGACCTCCCGGCGGCGCCGACATCGCCCCTTTACATGAGGCGACGTAGGGGCGATGTTGCCGCCGATAGGTCACGGCCCTACGTCACCTATGTAATTGGCAGCGATGTCGCCTCGTGTGACGGGGCCTTAAGGGTACCTTTACACGTCGCAACATTGCATGCAATTTCACTTGCAATTTGCTGGTTTCAGTGAAATCATGGACACATTGTTCTATTTTGTTGCCGTGTACAAATGGAACAATGTGTCCATGCTTTCACGGCAACCAGTAAGTTGCAAGTGAAATTGCATGCAATGTTGCGACGTGTAAAGGTACCCTCAGGTCTGTCTTTATTCCATGTGGAGATACACGTATCGTTGTATGTATTTAGTTAGTATGTGAGCTTAGTATCGTAAGCCTTTAACCCCCCACCAAAAAAAAAAAAAAGAGAAAAAAAAGAAAAGAAAGAAGGAAATGAGAAAAAGAAAAAGAAAGAAAAAAAGAGGAAAATGAAAGGGAATACAAAAAAAATAGAAAGGAGGAGGACCCCTTCACCCACCCCCTGCCCACTCCTCCGCTCCCACCCTATAGAGATGCTGATAACCATCCCTTCTTAATATCTAGCTCCACCACCCCACCCAGCGACCACCACTGCAACTGAGTTATACCATGAAAAAGAGGATTTAATTGCATATATTTTTTATTTATTCATTAGATGGACTTACAACAGGATAAACACATACAGGACACAAAACATTGCACAGCCCCGGACCCTCACATAATCATTTAGATCATATACTTTATAGCCAGCACATAATTTATTGCACAACCCGAAGTCTCAGCAGTAAAACCACCTATCACAACAAGTGACAGCCTAAATCAAGGGTATATACAAGTGTATAGTGGTTCAGAGGACCAGGAAAAAGTGCAAAGTAAAAGTGCAGATGCATTCATTACCTGCCTAGAGAGGAGACCGGGACCGCTGTGGGATGGACCATCCCACAGCGGTCCCGGTCTCCTCTCTAGGCAGGTAATGAATGCATCTGCTGGCTATAAAGTATATGATCTAAATGATTATGTGAGAGTCCGGGGCTGTGCAATGTTTTGTGTCCTGTATGTGTTTATCCTGTTGTAAGTCCATCTAATGAATAAATAAAAAATATATGCAATTAAATCCTCTTTTTCCTGGTGAATCAATGATATATATGAGGATGCTTTGTTTCCCCATGGTAACTATGGGTGCATACAATCACTGTTAAGTGATGGATTTTCTTATAATAACTGAGTTATACCATGTAGTGTTACGGAAGGGATATACTAATTGATGGATGTCACCTCCAGAAAGTTGGTCTATTATGAAAGGTCTCCATGTCGCAAAGAATTTAGTTGTTCTGGTGTCCCTGTCCTCTTCTGCTTCCACCTTCTCAACCAGCATTGCCCCCTTCAGATCAGTCAATAGTTCTGATAGCGTCAGTGCTGCTGTCAACCAGTGTCGTAATATCAGTCGTTTGTGTAGCACCATGATGGTGTGTAGTAATTTTCTATGCCTTGTCTAGACCCAGGTCCCCCAGGTTATGGAATATCCACAATAAGCAGTTTAGTGGGACACGATGCTGTAGTATGAATTATGTCCAGCTCCTCACTACCTTCCAGGATTGAAGGAGCAACATTATGAGGAGCGAGGCAGCACTCATCGGTCCAAGTCGTATAGTCGTAACTTTTAGAAGGTGTAAGAACATCGGGTATATGATAGTGAGAAAAAGGATGGTGCAACAAAACACATGGCTAGAGAGACAGAGCTCTAAGGGCCCCTTTACACACGGCTACATTTGTAGCTTGTCACCAGGTAACTTAATGGTTGCAGTGAAATCATGGATACATGATTCCATTTGTACACAGCAACAAGATAGAACCATGTATCCATGATTTCACTGCAACCAGTAAGTTACCTGGTGACAAGCTACAAATGTAGCCGTGTGTAAAGGGCCCCTTAGGGTAATTTCAAATGCGGTAGTTGTAATTTTTGGTCCCAACATCTAATAGGCCCCTCATAACGTTGCTCCGGATGTAAAAACCTGTGATTGGAGGAAGTGAACCACGTGATCCCCATGACATCGTGCAGCCGGCGATGTATGCGGTGAAGACTGTGATGATAAGTCCCTGCTGGGATGGCGCTGCAGCAGTCTGAAAAGTAAGTCTTCCAGGATTGAAGGATAACCCTGCATTCCCATATCCAATGGAACATGTCTACCCCCTTGTCCCCAAATTTTGGACATGACTGTTTTCTGTCTGGATGGGTCTTGTTGGGTGCTATATTGAACCCCAGAATTGCCCCATGCATCACTGTGAAATAGGTGTCCCTCCACCTTTCGTTCACCATCGCACCAACCCATCAGGATCTTGCCCTCGATCTCCTCGTCCTGTAATCTTACCTCCCATCTTTTGAGAATCCTGCGCGGCCCCGAGGGAACTAGGTCTCGCCTTAGGCTGGCGTATATGGTGGATACACTAGTGTCCGCTATATCCCTAGCTAGTAGAGTGTCCAGTCCATGGTTTGAGCATTCCTTCCTTAAGTCATATAAGCGATGGAAAAACTGCAGCCTCAATTGTTCAAGCTGTAGAGCATAAGAATAGATAAGTCGCCACCTCTTGAATGTCTCTGTCATCGTCAACCACCTCCTCTCCTCTATCTGCATCAGCTCCTGTAATGTTTTAATGCCCTTAGCTATCCAGACTTTAAAGAGTGCGTTGTCCTTGCCCTGGCTGAAGTCCGGGTGTTGCCATGTGCTAAGATCTTTGGATATCTTCCAAAATAACCCGAGCTTGATTCGCAGTGCCTTCCAAGCTCTCCTCCTGTCTTTGAAAATGATCGAATTTTTCACCCGAGGGTCCACTGTTGCCCCTGTTGAGTGCAAAATGGCTACAGGGTCCCATGGGGTGCACCACTCTGACTCGAGTGTATAGTCTGAGTGTTTGCTAGTGTGTTTCAGTCAGTCTAGGATATGTCTCATCAGGCATGTGTGGAGCTCACTGGGACGGGGTACTCTGTACCGGACCGGGGTACTGCTGGGGATATCACGGCGGTCTTGGTCTGGACCGTGTCCGGGTCATTCCATGTCAAGTGAACCAATGATTATTACCTCTATATTTTTAATTCTTTTGAGATTTGTTATTTGATAATAGCATGTCAGACAATGCAAAATGTGAAGAGAAAAATTAAAAAAAAAATTTTTTTTTTTAAATGATTTTCAAAGTTCGGAAAAAGTGTGAATTTCGCTGTTGCCTGCCTTTACGTTTCTCCTCATAACTCAGGCTAGGAATAAGATAGAGAGACAAAATAAACACCAATCTACTCAGAACTATACAGGCTTTCATCAGATATGTCACAAGAGGATCTTTGTTAATATTTTACCCATGTGATCGCAAGCGCAAAACTTTAAAACGTATTTCCGAAAAATCGGCGCGCTTTAAATATTTCAAAAACTGCCCATGTGTCTGCTTTGCTCTTAGCCACATCTGTACCAAATTTCAAGTTGGGATCGCAATGGGATCATATTTTAACATATTTTACTATTAATAGCGTCAATGGGTCATTCCATATCAAGTGATCTAAATATGAATATTTTTTTTTACCTGAAGTCTTTAGATTTTTTTTTTTTTTCCTTTATGAAGTACTACTTTAGTTAATTACAAATTAAAAGTTTGGAATTTTTTTCTTCATCAGTTAATTTTTTACAGATTTTTAAAGTTTAAAAAAAGGGTGAATTTTGGCCTGGTATGACTTTACATTTTTTTATCTCGGGCTAGAAATAAGATAGAGAAACAAAATAAACACCATTCTACTCAGAACTGTCCAGGCTTTCACCAGATATGTCACAAGAGTATATTTGTTAATTTTAATTTTTTACCCATGCGAATGCAAACGCAACATTTTGAAACGCATTTCCGAAAAATCGTTTTAATAAAAATTTTCCAAAACTGCCCATGTGTCTTTTATGCTCTTAGCCACATCTGTACCAAATTTCAAGTTGGGATCGTGATGGGATCATATTTTAAAATATTTAACTATGGTTAATCTCATTTTTATTAAATTTTGAAAAAACATATGAAAGACATACATTCAATCTTTTAACAAAATCTTGAGACATATAAAATATACAAAAAGAGAATTCACAAAGTTATTAGTAACTTTAAGATAAGCTGCAAATTTACTTTTGCGCTTATCTCTGGTGCAATATATACTACAATCTAAATATAATTCCAAACACTCAAGTATACAACCTTTCTCAGGGTTTTGAGATGTTCTGATGTCGAGGGACAACCAGCCCCAGCAGAATGATTTTTATCACTTGGCCCCTTCTAACAGGTTGACCACGTAAGTGGGTCATTACCCGTTGAGGCCTAGTTGGAATAGTCTATCGACTGGTGTACCGGAAAGGAAGGCCGAAATATTAATGATCTACTCACAGCTCAGAGTTTCCGATACCTGTCTAATGTTCACTAGAATTCTGAAGGTATAGGTGTAGAAAGGAAATACCTAGACTGAATGTATCAGATGGGAAGAAAAGAGAGATAGAAAAGAAGAGAGAGAGAAGAGAAACAAAAACCATTAGAAAAAGTTATACTGGGAAAGAAAAGCCACGTAAGAAAAAAAGAAAAAAAGGAGGGGGGGGACGGGTGAGGTATGGGAAGGAGAAAGGGTACTCATCCCACTGGCTCCCCATCAGCCAGAGGTCGAGCCATATTATCTGTGCTGGAAAAGATACTCCTACATTCTGCAGAGTCGTGAAAAAGAATCCATTCAACCCAAATCCCTAAGAATTTGTTCCGAGATCCCGACGCATCAGCTGCGAGCTCCTCCATTCGATATATGTCCATCAATTCTTTGAACCAATCAAGTAGAGATGGAGCCCGGCTTGATTTCCAGAACCTCGGGATCACAGCACGAGCAGCCTGTAGCCCAATAGGACCTGGAAAAATGGATAACATTGCCGATTCTGGGCAGCATTCGGCTTGTTTACCTGTTATCCGGGCGTATGCATTGAAAACCTCAGACCAGAACCGCAGGATTTACCCACAACTCCACCAAATGTGTATCATTGTACCCTTCTCTTCCCCACAGCGCCAGCAGGTATCAGGGGTTCCAGGGAACATGTTCCGGAGTGTCGTCGGGCACAAGTACCATCTAGTGAGCAGCTTATAGCTTCTTTCTTGTGCAGAACAAGCGCTAGCTAGTGAGTGAGTAAATATAAAGCATTTCTGCCAATTAGCTTCTGAAATGCTACACCCCAATTCCCTCTCCCAAGCACGTTGGAAGTAAAGGGTGCCCTGCTCTCTCATGGACCCTAAGGCCTGGTATAGAACTGATATTTGCGCCTCGGTGGAGCCTCCAGTTGGAATAACCTCTCCAATACTTTGGGCGTCAATCTTACCCTGCAAGAGTGGTCAGCTGAATATAAGTATGCTCTGTATTGGAGAAATTCGAATCACTTAAGAGGTCTCGTAGGTTCTTTGAGTTGTAGCTCTGCCATCGGGGCAAACCACCACTGGACAGAGTCTGTCCTACTCGGGTGTCATCCACAATCCGCCAACATAAAAATCTCTGCCTGTCAAATCTGGGTGGTAAAGATGGGTTGGAAAAAAGGGGAGTCAAAGGCTAAGTCTGTCGTTTAAGCGGAGGGTTTTCGTCACTAGGTGCCATACCTTCAAGGTGTTTCTGGTCATGTCTGTCAAAGGTACTAGGTCTGTGGAGTCTTTAGGGAAATCCAAAGCAGGTGTTTCAGCGGAATCCCCAAACCCTCTTGCTCCACCCCTACCCATTTCTTGGAGGACGCATGATAATGCCAATCTAGAGCTCTAACAAGAGAGGAAGCCACAAAGTACGCTCGTATGTTGGGTAGTCCAACCCCTCCTCTGGTCTTGGGAAAGGATAGGATATTCATTCGCAATCTGGACCTCTTGCCCCCCCAGACAAATCTAAGGATCATAGATTGCATTTTGGAGAGGAAGCCTCTATCCAATAGAACAGGAACTGTCTGAAAAGTATATAAGAGTCGGGGCAAGACATCCATCTTGACTACGTTTATTCTCCCGAACCAGGATAGCTTTAATTGTCTATAGGAGGTAAATGCCGATTCCGCGTTAGTCAAAAGGGGCTGATAATTTAAATTGAATATTTGTTTAAGATCTTTTGGTATAAGGACTCCCAAGTACTTAATGGCTTCTACTTTCCATTTAAATGGGAACTGTTTAGATAGATGAGAAACCAATTCTCCAGGCAAAGAAATATTGAGTGCCTCGGTTTTGGAGCAATTCACTTTAAAGTTGCTCAATTGTCCGAACCGTTCAAACTCCATTAAGACCGAAGGGATGGAGTCCAGGGCTGGGAGATGTAAAGTAGCAGGTCATCTGCAAATAAGGCTAATTTGTGATGACTCTGTCCCAGCTTGACCCCATGGACGCATTCATTGGACCTAAGTGCAAAATATTTAACTATTATAGTGTCAATTCAAAAATCGCCAAGAACACAATCAGTCATTTTTCCACAATTGCCCGTCAATAGTTTGAATTTGATATAAAGAAACATAGTCTTGTAACATCTCAAATGAAAGCTGTTACCGTTCTGAGTAAAATGATGCCTCTCCCACTTCATTATCTTATTTCTAGCCTGAGATAAAAAAATGTAAAGTCATACCAGGCCAAAATTCACCCTTTTTTTAAACTTTAAAAATCTGTAAAAAATTAACTGATGAAGAAAAAAATTCTAAACTTTTAATTTGTAATTAACTAAAGTAGTACTTCATAAAGGAAAAAAAAAAAAAAAAATCTAAAGACGTCAGGTAAAAAAAAATATTCATATTTAGATCACTTGATATGGAATGACCCATTGACGCTATTACTAGTAAAATATGTTAAAATATGATCCCATTGCGATCCCAACTTGAAATTTGGTACAGATGTGGCTAAGAGCATAGCAGACACATGGGCAGTTTTTGAAATATTTAAAGCGCGCCGATTTTTCGGAAATGCGTTTTAAAGTTTTGCGCTTGCGATCACATGGGTAAAATATTAACAAAGATACTCTTGTGACATATCTGATGAAAGCCTGGACAGTTCTGAGTAGATTGGTGTTTATTTTGTTTCTCTATCTTATTTCTAGCCCGAGATATGATAGAAAATGTAAAGCCATACCAGGCCAAAATTCGCACTTTTTTAAAACTTTAAAAATCTGTAAAAAATTAACTGATAAAGAAAAAAATTCAAAACTTTTTTTTTGTAATTAGATAAAGTTGTTCTTCATATAGAAAAAAAAATTTAAAAATCTGAGGACGTCAGGGAAAAAAAATATTCATTTTTGGATCACTTGACATGGAATGACCCGTCCCGGGTTCCACAATAAATGGGGGGATAATATTTACAGGGGAGTTTGTCATGACGCCACCCACGGGTTGTGGTCAGGGTGACCACAGCTGCTGCAGAACCTCCGGGGATGATGTTTGGCAGCTGGAGATGGAACGGCTCTCCGTAGGTAGATCCTGGTTCCCCGGGGCAGTGATAGTTAAAGTTTATGATGGATGCTATGGATATTGCAGAATAGGGGTAGTAGTAGAGATGATAGCTGCTTGTGAGGGAAAGCAGGATTTGAGCACAAGGATCACACAAACTCACGGTTTTAAAGTTTTCCAAGTCTTTACTGCAGATGATGTTGTTAGCAGAGTACTGTCCACGGAGTCTGTACAGGGGCCGGGTTTCCCCCACCCTGTCCGTGTCCTCAGCTTCCCTCTGCTGCGCTGTGTGTGTGGCCCTGCTGCCGCTTCAGCTGAGCTGCTGGCCTTGTCTCTTCTCACAGGTACCCTCTTTGCTAGGCAACTTGAGTCCTTCCGTGTGCTTCTGACCCCGCCGTGTTGCTGCGCTGAGGTACAGTGTAGATCTACAACCTCCACTATCACGGTGTTTACTGTACTATGTGTGTCAGTCACAGTTTCGGATCCGGTATTCGGTCTGTGCGCTCTTCCGGGACGAGTTATGAGGTAACTCAATCTCCCAGATGTGTTCATCTGTTTCTTGTGCTCCTTCCTCAGACCCTGGCTAGGCCTGGAATCGAGGAGCAGACTGTAGAGAAGCCTAACGCAGCCCCTTTACACTACAGTCTCTTTTCCTCAGTTCTCCCAGGAACTGAACTAACTCCTTCCTCTTGGCATCAGAATATATAAGGGAGCTGCTTTAGCTCCCCCTTCTGGCCCAGGGGTGCTAGTGCAGTGTCCAGTGTTGTGTGGGGAGTGAACCCGTGTTGATGTTACTGTGGCACTTTAGCCCCTGGGGTGCCATACATGCTATGTTATAACCTCGTATATTAGGTAACCCTAGTCCACCTTCATCTCGTGGAAGCATCAGTGTGCATCTCCAGATTCTTGTTTTTTTACCCCTCCAAAGGAAGGTTGTAAAAGCTCTATTTATCCTATTTACGTCTACATGGCGAAGTAAAAGGGGGATGGTCTGAAGTGGATAGAGGAGCCTAGAGAAACTGCACATCTTGATAAGGTGACACCTCCACAACAAGTATAGTGGCAAATCTCTCCACCTCTCCAGTTCTGCCACAATGTTTTTGATTAACTGGGCATAATTTAGTCTGTATATGTCTCTCGTATATCTCCCTAGATATACTCCCAGATATTTAATGGCCCTATTTGCTAGAGGGATGTCACAGAAACTCGCTTGAGTACCTCCCGTCTCTCTCCACCCTCCTTCTAAGTCTTAGGCTACCTTCACATTACGATTTGAAGGGAGCCGATGCTGTCCGATATAAATCGGACAGCATCGGCTCCCTTCTGATGCCTGGAATCGGGTGCCAAATAGGCACCCGATTCCGGCATAAAATCGGCGCCGGGCTGCAAAAAAAAAAAAAAAAATAAAGGTTATTCTCACCTCCCCCCGAGCCCCCGCCGTCTTCCGCCATCTTCTGCCAGCTTCTTCTAGGCTCCCGGTGGCTCCCGCAGGCTGCCGGTGTCAGCAGAGCGCTCCCTCTGCTGTTCAGGACCTGCGGTGATGTCACAGTCACGTGACCGCGGGGTTCACCATGGTGAACCCACGGTCACGTGACTGTGACATCACCGCAGGTCCTGTGTACAGCAGAGGTACACCTCTGCTGACACCGGCAGCCTGCGGGAGCCACCGGGAGCCTAGAAGAAGATGGCAGAAGATGGCGGAAGACGGCGGGGGCTCGGGGGGAGGTGAGAATAACCTTTATTTTTTTTTTTTAACCCTTATGCTCCTAGTTAGGAGCAGTTTTACTGTACTGAGCATGCTCAGTACAGTAAAACGGGGTCCGAGGAGACATAGATGTTTCCTCGGACCCTTCTCCATAGGGCCCCATGTTATAGGGATCGGACCTAATCGGATGTGCACTAAATGCCATCCGATTTGGTCCGATCCGAATCTGTCAGATTTTATTTTCGGTGCTAAAATCGGAGCAGGCTCCGATTTTAGCACCGATAATAAAATCGGACAGAATCGGATCGGACCAAATCGGATGGCATTTAGTGCACATCCGATTCGGTCCGATCCCCATAGGGATACATGGGGTCCGAAAATCGGTCCGATGCTGTCCGATTTTTTTCGGACAGCATCGGAAATGCAAAAATCGTTATGTGAAAGCAGCCTTAGCGGGAGTATCTCACACTTAGATTTGTACAAGCGGAATCCAGAGACTTCCCCAAATGCCTCAAACTGTGATAGGAGGTCGGGGAGAACCCTACGCGCATCCGCCATATAAAGTATGACTTCATCTGCAAAGAAGCTGGATTTAATTTCCTTGCTGTCTATGCGGATCCCTTGGAAGCTTTGGCCCTCATTTATTAACTGTGGTAATGGTTCGATCGCCAAATCAAATAGCAAAGGCAACAGGGGGCACCCTTGGTGTGTACCCCTACCCAGCTGTACCGCATCTGACAGAAAGCCTGGTGTGCTCACTCTGGCCCTCGGGTTTAAGTAGAGTGAATGCAAGAATGTCGTAAATACCCCCCACAGTCCCATCTTGTCTAGCACAGTTTCCAGCAACGGCCAGCTGACGCTGTCAAAAGCTTTCTCCTTGTGTCCAACATGACCATGGCTGGGACTCCCCCTGTTTTGCCCCCCCTCAACCTAACCATTTCCAAAGCCATCATACCCCTGCGTGTATTTCCTGCTGCCGACCTTACCTTGACAAAGTCTGCTTGCTCCCGATTTACCAAGTCTGGAAGTAGAAGAGCCAACCGGTCCACCATAATTTTAACCATGATCCTAAGATCTTGATTTATTAGCGAGATTGGTCTAATGCTGGCCTGGTCATCTGCCGCTTTGTCTCCCTTGGGGAGAAGCTTTATGTAGGCGGTGTTCATGTGGTCTGGAATTCCTCGTCCTGATAGAAATAGTTATATAGTCCCTGTAGGTGCGGTAGTATCTGATCTTTCAGGATCTTATAAAAACCAGCTCCGTAGCCATCTGGGCCCGGTGCTTTATGTATATTCAGGTCGATTCCCTGAAAAATGCCCACAGGAAAATTGCCCACAGGAAAAATGCCCACAAGAAAATTGCCCACACGGAAAATTGCCCACACGGAAAATTGCCCACACGGAAAATTGCCCACACGGAAAAATGCCCACACGGAAAATTGCCCACATGGAAAATTGCCCACATGGAAAATTGCCCACACGGAAAATTGCCCACAGGAAAATTGCCCACATGGAAAATTGCCCACACGGAAAATTGCCCACACAGAAAACTGCCATTTGCAGCATCACAAAGTTTCAGATCTCTGAGGTGCAAGATGAGGATTCCCATGATCTGTGATCATCTTGTGAATTACAGTTGACCTAGTGCAGAAATGCTGAAGATCTGTGGTTTGTAGCAGTCTATCATTATCTGCAATAGATAGATCCAGTCTGCTGTCATCTCTCAGTGATTCTGCCTTACTCCTCCCTCCCTCCCACCAGCCCAAAACAGCAGAACCGAACCAGTAGCAGATTCAGAAATGCCATCACTGCTATCTGTACTCACAGGAGTATCACTGGATTATCTGTGGAGTTACATGGGACTGCAGGTCTAATACATTATCATCCTAGTGGGCAATTTCCGCTGACATTCTTCTTTGCTGCACAGCATCTCACCTATAATTCTATACCATTCTTCTGCCTGCAGAACATCTCACCTATAGGGTACAGGCACACTAAAGGCCCCGTTACACATAGTGATGTTTCAATGATCCCACCAGCAATCCCACCTGACAGGGATCGCTGGAACATTACTATGTGATCGCTGGTCTGCAGTCACACTGGGTGATCCACATAGCGATGCTGCGTCCCCTGACGCTCACTGGGATCGCTCAACGTCTCGGGCGCAGAATGCGGATCGCTGGTCGTTGCCCCTGTCACACATGCCGATGGATGCTGGACAGCGAGAGACCAACGATGGGAAAATGGTCCCGGCCAATCCGCAGCGACTAGTAATCAGTGAGCTCATCGTTGATTGCTGCGGCATGTCACTCGCAGCGACTTCGCTAGTGAGGTCGCTGCAACGTCACAAAACCTGTGGCATTGCAGAGATATCGTTAGCAATATCGCTGTGTGTAACGCCGCCTTAAGGTATGCATTATCAGAGGGATTTTGATGATTGACAGTCGCGTGAGTGCTTTCGTATGGTCATGCGACTATGGTACGAGTGTGATGCAATTATGCATTTTTTTATCAGCTACCATCAGTGTGACATCCATGTGACCTATACCTCTATACTATCCCCCTGCCCTGCAGAGCATCTCACCTACACCTATACTGTTCCCTGTTCTGCAGAGCATTCTCACCTATAATTCTTTATTATCCTACCCTGCAGAGCATGTCACCTACCCTATACTGTTCCCTTTTCTGCAGAGCATCTCACCTACTTCTCTATACTATCCCCCATTCTGCAGAGCATCTCACCTACACCTCTATACCATCCCCCATCTTGCAGAGCATCTCATCTACACCTCTATACTATCCCACAGTTCTGCAGAGCATCTCACCTACACCTCTATACCATCCCCCATCTTGCAGAGCATCTCATCTACACCTCTATACTATCCCACAGTTCTGCAGAGCATCTCACCTACACCTCTATACCATCCCCATCTTGCAGAGCATCTCACCTACACATCTATACCATCCCCATCTTGCAGAGCATCTCACCTACACCTCTATACCATCCCCACTTGCAGAGCATCTCACCTACACATCTATACCATCCCTATCTTGCAGAGCATCTCACCTACACCTCTATACCATCCCGTCTTGCAGAGCATCTCACCTACACCTCTATACCATCCCCATCTTGCAGAGCATCTCACCTACACATCTATACCATCCCCATCTTGCAGAGTATCTCACCTACACCTCTATACCATCCCCATCTTGCAGAGCATCTCACCTACACATCTATACCATCCCTATCTTGCAGAGCATCTCACCTACACCTCTATACCATCCCGTCTTGCAGAGCATCTCACCTACACCTCTATACCATCCCCATCTTGCAGAGCATCTCACCTACACCTCTATACCATCCACAGTCCTGCAAAGCATCTCACTTACACCTCTATACCATTCCTCGTCTTGCAGAGCATATAACCTAAAATTCTATATTATTCTCCAGCCCTGTTTTCCTGTTGGCATTCATGTCTGTGGGCATTTTTCCCACATATCAGGTGAACATCCTCACTTTGCACCTCAAATATCAGAGATCTGAAACTTTGTGATACTGCAATTAGCAATTTTCTGTGTGGGCAATTTTCCTGTGGGCAATTTTCCATGTGGGCAAATTTCTGTGTGGGCAATTTTCCTGTGGGCAATTTTCCATGTGGGCAAATTTCTGTGTGGGCAATTTTCCATGTGGGCAATTTTCCATGTGGGCAATTTTCCTGTGTGGGCAATTTTCCATGTGGGCAATTTTCCATGTGGGCAATTTTCCGTGTGGGCAATTTTCCGTGTGGGCAATTTTCCATGTGGGCAATTTTCCGTGTGGGCAATTTTCCGTGTGGGCAATTTTCCATGTGGGCAATTTTCCGTGTGGGCAATTTTCATGTGGGCATTTTTCTATGTGGGCATTTTTCCATGTGGCCAATTTTCCGTGGGCATTTTTCCTGTGGGCATTTTTCTGGTCACCATTCAGGTCAGCTGTTACCCTAGCTATCTCCTCATTTATTATTTCACCATTCAGATTGCCCAGACCTTCCTCTGTGACCGTCGGGAGTGTCACTGTCTGTTGCCATCTCTCTCCCGCCTGTTTATCTGATGGTCTGGCTCTGTACAAAGTAGCATAATATTTTCCCAGAATGTCATTTATATCTCTGGGGTTCATCGTCGCCATATTGTCTGGTCTTTTTAGTGCGGTTATGAGTGTCGTGCCTCGTTTACCCCTCGCTAAGTTAGCTAATAGGTGACCCACCTTATCTTCATATTTGTATAGTTCGGCGTCTTGTAGGGATTTCCCAAAGAGCTCCCTCTTTTTGGCCCAGGTGTCAAACTTTTGTTTATGGCCACTAGCCACAGTTGTCTCGTGTGGGTGCGAGAAGTGTGTAAATTGTTTCTCCACCGGATGTTACAACCTTCACACGTCCCACATCACAAGGTCTGATGCAATTCCCTGTAGCATCGTATCCCCTGCACTTCAGTCTACTAATCGCACTCCCCCTCCTCTTCCCGACCTGTCCTCTCACTCCATTATCCTGTTCATGTCGCCCCCTATTATCGAGTTGCGCTCCTTGTCTAAAGTGATAGATTGATGTAAGTCCCGGAAGAAGCTATCCTGTGCTGAGTTAGGTGCACATTGTGTATACTAAGGGTCCCCCAGGCGTCTCCAAAATCAAATGTACATGTCGCCCTTGGTCATCGTGGTGACAGGACAAAACGTTATGTGCAAATGACTTGTGTATTAAGGTTATCACTCCTGCCCGCCTCCCCTGAGCTCCTGAGCCATAGACCCCTCCTACCCACAGTCTATGCATGTGGCCAACGTGCACTCAGATCATTACATGTAGCGTGTGGCAAAAGTAGTAACTTCGGGTCCCAATTATCATGTTTTGGCATATGGTGTACCCTAGGTGCTGGTTTCAGATGTGGAGCAGTAGTCTGATTCGTAAATTATACAAAGCAAATCCCTGAATGTGCATCGGAGCCCCAACAACCCGTTCTTTGTCCCATTCCCTCCCTCCCCCCCTCCCAACCATCGCATTAGTAGCGACTTCCATTTCCATGTGAGTCCTTTGCCAGCTATATTAAAAGAACAAATCAATAATGAAGTTGACTTCGGAGGTATGTCCTATCATTTGAAGCCTTCCCCCTTTGGAGGCCCCCAAGTCTCCGACTATGCCATACCCCCCCCCCCGCACTCCTTTTTCCTCTGGCACTTTCCTATTGGTATACTCACTGATGTGTACGGAAAGCTGTGGCAGGTCACCGTAGCCAGCCAAGGTGTGTAGAAGCCATCGAAGAATGGACAGTGCACAAAACAGAAGAAAAAATGACAATAGGGGATAAGTAGTAAAAAATAATAAGAAAAAAAAGGGGGATAACTATTACAAATAATAATAATGAAAAATAAGGGGGGGGGGAGAATATTAAAAATTAAAAGATAACAAAAAAAAAGAAAATTTAATGATATGGGGGGACACTCCCCGTTCAGGATATCAGGTTCAGCGATGAGCATCTTTGCGTACCACGTTACTCTTGCTGATCCTTTGTTGATGTCATCTGATCCAGCACTGGTGGGGTGTCAGTCTCCTTGGCTTGTGGGGACACATTTTCCTCTCTAATAGGGGACCGTCGCACCGGTGTGTTCGATGTTTGCCCAGGCCTATGCTTATCTTCTTGCTCTACATCACAGTTCCTTGGGGATCCTCACCACGGGCTGGTTGTAAAGGCACGCATCTTACCTTTAGTGTTGCTAGATTAAGCAGCAGGAATTGAATGTTGTGTGTGAATAGGATGCTGCACACTTCGCCAAATGCTTTGTGCTTCTTGGTCACTTCTGCAGAGAAGTCATCGAAAAGGACCAACCTTGTGGCCTCTGATTTTCAGTGGCTGCCTCCTGTACCTAAAGAGGCAAAGTATTTTCTCCTTTTCTTTAAAGTCAATGTATTTGGAAATACCGTATTTACTCGTGTATAAGCCGACCCGTGTATAAGCCGACCCCCCTACTTTTGCCCCCAAAACCTGGGAAAACCTATTGACTCGTGCATAAGCCGAGGGTGGACCCCAGCACAGGTATACAGCCCCCAGCAGTGTGGTATACAGCAGCCTCCCCAGTGGTAGTATAAAGCAGCCTCCCCAGTGGTAGTATACAGCAGCCTCCCCAGTGGTATACAGCAGCCTCCCCAGTGGTATATACAGCAGCCTCCCCAGTGGTATATACAGCAGCCTCCCCAGTGGTAGTATACAGCAGCCTCCCCAGTGGTAGTATACAGGCAGCCTCCCCAGTGGTAGTATACAGGCAGCCTCCCCAGTGGTAGTATACAGGCCCCCCAGTGGTAATATACAGCAGCCTCCCCAGTGGTAGTATACAGGCAGCCTCCCCAGTGGTAGTATACAGGCAGCCTCCCCAGTGGTAGTATACAGGCAGCCTCCCCAGTGGTAGTATACAGGCAGCCTCCCCAGTGGTAGTATACAGGCAGCCTCCCCAGTGGTAGTATACAGGCTGCCTCCCCAGTGGTGTATACAGGCAGCCTCCCCAGTGGTAGTATACAGGCAGCCTCCCCAGTGGTAGTATACAGGCAGCCTCCCCAGTGGTGTATACATGCCAGCCTCCCCAGTGGTAGTATACAGGCAGCCTCCCCAGTGGTGCATACAGGCAGCCTCCCTAGTGATAGTATACAGGCAGCCTCCCCAGTGGTGTATACAGGCAGCCTCCCCAGTGGTAGTGGCTGCGGCACCTGTCAAAATAACAAACACTTTATACATCACCTCTCCGGCGCAGCTCCTCCGCTCCTCCGGTCCCGGCTTCTTCCTTCTTGTGCCGGCTTCTAGTGCTATGACCGCGCGCAGGAAATGACGTCATCTCCTGCGCCTGGTCACATGACACCGGCACAAGAAGGAAGAAGCCGGGACCGGAGGAGCGGAGGAGCTGCGCCAGAGAGGTGATGTATAAAGTGTTTGTTATTTTGATAGGTGCTGCAGCCTGGGGGGGACATAATAAGGAGGGGGGGCTGTGTGTTACTGCTGGGGGCCAGTGTAGTGCAATATGCACGGCATCCCCCCGCTGCTGATGGACGGGGTGATGCCGTGCATATTCATTACACTAATGAGGCGGCCCCACGTGACCGCCCGCGGTCACTGCGGCCCCCTCCTGCCTCCTCCAGCCCCCCGGTCACACCCCCCCCCACAGTATACCGAGTGACTCGCGTATAAGCCGAGGGGGGCACTTTTCAGCCCAATTTTTGGGCTGAAAAACTCGGCTTATACGTGAGTATATACGGTAACTTGTCTGGGCCTCTGTGAGTGTGAATTATCTTGCCTATTGGTAATATGGCCGTCGCGTTTCCTGCAGTTTGGCAGGCCCACTCTGTGTGCCCATTCTACCTTGTGCTGGCCCTGGAGTCCCAAAGCCTTAGGGAGGTCTAACTTGCATGTATCGTCTAGTTGTTGGGGCAGTATTAATTCTGGGAGGCCCACAATTCTGAGATTGTTTCTCCTTGACCTATTTTTCAGGTCATCCATTTTATCTCTCATCCAGCTGGACTGCTTCTGTGATAGTGGTAGGTCGTGTTCCATTGTGGCCAGCTTATTTTCCAGGTCTGACACTCATTTTTCTAGGTAGTCCAGTCTACTCGCATGTTGCACGGAAATCTCCTGGAGCTATTCCAAGGCCTCTCTTACTGCCTCCCTCACTGCCTTTTTAATGTCACTGGCCAGATAGTTTGCCACCTCCTTTGCCACAGACCTGAATTCTGTGAATGGGTAGGAGTCTGTATTTGGGTACCCAGATATCTCTTGGGCAGAGTGATTGCCCCCTCCTCGGCTCCCCCCAGCATGCCTGGGGTCCCAGCGTTCTGACCTCCGCTGGTTCTGTGGATCGTTGTGCCTTTCTTGTGCCCTGCGTGTGCCCTGCAATGTCGCCATCTTGCCGGCTCACGCGGCCGTACTTTCATCTCTTGCCGCTCTGTCCTCCTTCCCGCCTGTGCTTTGGAGCCACCGATCCATGATCCCGCGGATGTGCCCAGTGTGAGTGGTGTGTCAGAAGTCTGCCAGCTGGCTTGACACCCTTTAACCCCTGCACAGGGATCTGGCTTTACTTCAAGGTCCAGGGGGGTTGCTGCCTATAGATGGGTTGCAGTCCAGGATTATAAAAGTCACAAAGCAGAGTCAAAGATGAGAGGTCAGAAAAGTATAAAACCTTTAGGCTGCAGAATAGTGCAAAATCAGGCAAAGGTCAATCGGGAAAATCAATAATACAAAGCAGGATACGTCAACTGAACCAGGGAATATATCTAGCAACCAGCAGGAGCACACAAGGATTCCAATAGACCACAGTACTTCCTAATTGGCTGAAGTCAGAGTTAATGACTGCAGCTGGGCAGCCATACAAACACATCCTTAAGTCTGACTACTACTACTACATCACCAGCCCCACCTTTGGAGTGAACACAGCGGCGCCTGGTGGCAGACGCAGAAGTTGTAGGAGCAGATTCTGCAGATGCATCAGTACCCCCTCCATCTCCTTTAAATCCAGATTTATTGGGAAACAATAGATGACATTTCCTGATCAGTCTTTTAGCATGGATATTATGTGCTGGAACCCAGGACCTCTCTTCTGTAACCCCTTCAATATATCAGATACTGCGCAGAACCGCTCACCATACCTGAGTCAAGGATTCTCTGAACCTCATGCTCCAAATTACCTTTTACTAGAACAGGAGGGGGAGGACTTTTGGCTGGGTGAAGGGGGGAACATTATGGCTTGAAGACGGACTTATGGAACAATTTAGGAAGCTTAAAGGATGGAGGAAGTTTCAAACGGAAAGCTGCAGGGTTAAGAATCTCGATAATTTCATATTCATCAATAAACTTGGGACCCAGTTTGGCAGAAGTAACCTTAAGCTTGATATTTTTCATGAACATTCCTACTTTGTCTCCAACTCCAAAGTTTGGGCCCCCAAAACATCGCTTATTAGCAGCTGAGGTTTGACCATCCTGTTTTAAGCTCTCCCTGACTCCAGACCAGATAACCTTTAATTTATCTACCGATCTTTCATAATATTTTTCATAATATTTAGTGATGAGCGAGTATGCTCGGCGCTACTCGGTACTCGCACGAGTATCTCGGTACTCGGGGTGCTCGGCGAGCACCGAGTACTGCCGAGATGCTCGGAACCGCTCGGTAATAAATAGCGATCTGATACATGTACACAGCTCCCTTCAGTGCACACAGTGAGCTGGCACCATACAGGGAGCAGATTAATTGATAGGATCCCTCTGGGGGCCACAGCAAGGTGTTATATGCTGCGGCGATTTGAAAAAGCCCACCCTCCCGCCCTTTTCCGGAATTACTCTTTTTATAACCGGAAGTCTGTGGGCGGAGCCTGTCACTCATTGACTTACATTGGGCTCGGTGCTCTGGCCGAGTACAAGAGTATCTCGAGATGCTCGGCCAGAGCACCGAGCACCCGAGCATTTTAGTGCTCGCTCATCACTAATAATATTCCCCCAACACAGCTCATCTCTGTAATAACCCCCACACACCATTCCCTATCCATAATGTCCCCACATACAGCTCCTTTCCATAATGTTCCCATGCAGAGCTCCTCTCCATAATATTCCCTCCCCACACTGCTTCTCTCTCTAATCCCTCACCACATAGCTTCCTCTCCATAATCTCCCCCATAGCTCTTTTCCTTAACATTCCTCCACACAGATTTTCTCCTTAATATTTCCCTTTCTACTTAATCCTCCCACATGACTCCTTTCTATAATTCCCCTCCCTACACACAGCTGTTCTCCGTAATATTCCACTCCCATGCACACATACTCTTAATTTTTCCTCCCCACACAGCTCCTCTTTATAATATTCTCCCCAATGAACTCCTCTTTGTAATTTCCCCCTACACACAGCTCATCTCTGTAATTTCCTTCCCTATGCAGCTCCTCTCCATAATTTCCTGCCCGCCATAACTCCACTCCATAATCCCCTCCCATACAGTTACTCTCCATAATCCTCCCCATCCAGCTCATCTCCATAATTCCACCTCCCACACAGCTCCTCTTCATAATATTCCCACTACACCACTACTCTCTGTAATCCCCCCATCCACAGCTCCTCTACATAATATTAACTCTGTTGCACCATAATGTAGCCTCAAAGTAATTGTAACTCCTCCCCTTCCTCCTACGATAGGATATGTAATCCTCGGCTCCTCCTGGTACCCTTACTTTTTCTGGTACATCCTCGCCCCTTCTGTGTTGCAACACCGGCAGCTCTGTGATAAAGTCACAGCATAGCATGATGAGTTGGGGGATGACAAGCGCTGTTCTGCCCCACTCCCAGTGCTAAAGTGTTTAACTGTATTCATTTCTGAAAGAGACAAATACTTATGAATATGGGGAGGTGGGAGCTGAAGTCTCCGAGCACTCTGCAGGCTGCACAACATCCGTCAGCGGGAGGGATATTGTGTAGGCCTGGGTTACATACACCAATCATGTGAATGCTGGAGCCAGTCAGATGGGTCATCAGTCACTTGCGGCAACACTGAGCATGATGTAAGTAAATTACGGCTTGTGACAGCTGGAGGCACTATTTGCTTTCAGACATTGATATTTTCATATGCGTACACTAAGACTAGAAGGACCACCAAAGCATCAGTGAGAAGACGTCGTAATTTTTCTTTCTTTTTCTATTACTTAGACCAGGGGTGGGGAACTCCAGTCCTCGAGGGCCGCAATCAGTGTAGGTTTTCAGGATTTCCTTAGTTTTGCACAGGTGATAACATAATCACTTGCACTGGTGATGATTCCAATTCCCTGTGCAATACTAAGGAAATCGTGAAAACCTGCACTGATTGCGGCCCTCGAGGACTGGAGTTCCCCACCCCTGACTTAGACCATTTGTGGCTCATTTATTTTTTCTCAAAATCTGGATAAGTCCAATAGTGGAGCAGTTTGACATTGCTGTAACAGTGATGTCTTCATATAGCATGAGACAACTACACCAAAAACTAAGCTTAGTGAACTCATGCCATCCGCTTTAGAACAACTACTGATATGGTTATGTGCCAAAAATTGTCAATGGTTTTTGTGACTTTCGTCTTTTAACATGTATTTTTCTTTTGTTGTAATTACAGATGTCAATCCAGAGCCTCAGGATAAATATCACGGGATATATTTTGCAATGCTGCTTGCTGGAGTTGGGTTTCTCCTTCCTTATAACAGTTTTATTACAGACGTGGATTACCCTGCACCACAAGTTTCCAGGTTTGTTAAACTTCATTTCACAAATGTATTGTATAAGTCTTATGCATATGCCTATCATGTAATGCATTGTAGCAGACCAGTTCTACTTAAAGGGGATGTGTCATGATAGCATTTACATTTAGTGTAGCAGGAAACACTCTTTAATGTAACTTAGCAATTTATTTCTGTTAAATATGATAACCTGTTTCAAAGATAACTATCTAAAAAAGAAAAAAGGAGGGAGCGCACATATGGCTTTATCTGTGGTGATGGAATTGCTACTATGTGGAGTAGACTCTCCTTATTTAGTTGTGCGAGTCACAACCAACTGAAAGAGCATATAAGAAAATGGCCACTGCGGATCCGCGTGTCCAAGAAGTCCAATAAAACCAATAAGAAACCGGGTATGGTACCACGCCAACCAAGGAGACAATCCGGATACTTATAATTCCTTTATTCGTGCGAAAATGGCACGAATAAAGGAAATATAAGTAACCGGATTGTCTCCCTGGTTGGTGTGGTACCATACCCGGTTTCTTATTGGTTTTATTGGAAAGATAACTATCTGTAATACACTATCTGTAATACAAAGAATAGCGCCCCTGGAGATGCTGCTGCTGGCTTGCTCTGGCTGTCCTGTCTCTTTTCAGGTCATGCATACGCAGTAAATCAGCTCAGTAGTAACATTGAGCCGTCCTGCACATGTATATTGATAAGCAGATCCTGAGGCCGGATCATATTGAGTAAAGTGATGGATATGTGCAGATGCAGGATGTGAAGTGGGCGCGTGGCTATTTGAAGTGAGTGTGGCTACATGAAGTGAGCCTGGTTATGTGGAGTGGGTGGGGTTACCTAAAGTGGGCGTGGTTATGTGGAGTGGGTGTGGCCATGTACAGTAGACAGTGAGACTATGCAGAGTGGGCATGGCTTTCTGGAGTGGGCGTGGCTACCTGGAGTGCGCATGGCTATGTGGAGTGAGGGTAGCTATGTGGAGTATGCGGTGATTGAGACTGCAGAGTGGGTGTGGTCTTCTGGAGTGGGCAGGACTGATGAGTGGGCAGGGCTTGCCACATACACACAGCTTTATATGAGTGAGGCCATGTGGAGTGGGCATGACTATCTACAGTGGATGTGGCCATGTGGAGTGGGTGTAGCTATCCAGAGTTTACACACACATACGTACACACATACATACACGCAGCTTTATGTGTATATATATATATATATATATATATATATATATATATATGTGAATGAATGAATGAAGAAAAATGAATGAAGAAAAATACACAGTATATATATGTAGTATATTTGACATTGGGAGTGAGTCATGGTCTGTTTTTAACATGCCATGGTGTCAGGAGGGTGAAGAGTGATCAGGATGTTGTAAGTTAGTGAACTATTTGAATTCAGTACTGAAGACACAGTGAAGGCAAGAATGTGGCAGTTGTCGTCACATGAGCCATTTTTAAATCCCTCCCACTATCTATTCTGTTCACTGTGTCATAGAGGAGGTACAAGCAAACATAAAGCATTTCTAAAGTTTTTTTTTTTTTTTTTAAACATTGCATTTTTATTAAAGACTAGCTGTAGTACCCGGCTACGCCCGGGTTAATAAATGACTGATGTTAGCTATAACAAAATAGAATTTGAATATGTCATATTAATGACCTGTAAGAAAATAGAAGCTGAGCTGTGATTGATTGCTATAGGCAGCCTAATAAATCTCCAGCCAACAGTAAACCCTCCCCCTGGCCGGGTAGTATATGTTACCTCACACATACACAGAATAGACAGCTCATGTGACTGACATCTGCCTTAATTCCCTATATGGCACATGTGTTGCACATTGGCTGTTTTTAATCAGATGTTTATGTTTGGAAATTAAAGATAGCACACGTATGAGGCGAGTTGTATGAGGTGATTTGTGCACATCTGTGTCTGTCTGTGTGGTGTGTGTGTCCCTGGGGTGTGTATGTGTGTGTGTCCCTGTGGGGGGGGTCTGTGTGGTGTGTGTCTCTGTTGTGTGTGTCTCTTTGTGGTGTGTGTCCCTGTGGGGTGAGTACATGTTTCCCTATAGGGTGTGTATGTGTGCGTGTCCCTGTGGGGGGGGGGGTGTCTCTGTGGGGTGTGTGTGTCTCTGTGTTGTGTGTGTCTCTTTGTGGTGTGTGTGTGTCCCTGTGGGGTGAGTTCATGTGTCCCTATAGGGTGTGTATGTGTGTGTGTGTGTGCCTGTGGGGGGTCTGTGTGGTGTGTGTGTCTCTTTGTGGTGTGTGTGTGTGTGTGTGTATCCCTGTGGGGTGAGTGCATGTGTCTCTGTAGGGTGTGTATGTGTGTGTGTCCCTGTGGGGGGGTCTGTGTGGTGTGTGTGTGTCTCTTTGTGGTGTGTGTGTCCCTGTGGGGTGAGTACATGTGTCCCTATAGGGTGTGTATGTGTGCGTGTCCCTGTGGGGGGTGGGGTGTCTGTGGGGGGTGTGTGTGTTTCTGTGTTGTGTGTGTCTCTTTGTGGTGTGTGTGTGTGTCCCTGTGGGGTGAGTTCATGTGTCCCTATAGGGTGTGTATGTGTGTGTGTCCCTGTGAGGGGGTCTGTGTGGTGTGTGTGTCTCTTTGTGGTGTGTGTGTGTGTCCCTGTGGGGTGAGTGCATGTGTCCCTATAGGGTGTGTATGTGTGTGTGTCCCTGTGGGGGGGGTCTGTGTGGTGTGTGTGTGTCTCTTTGTGGTGTGTGTGTGTCCCTGTGGGGTAAGTGCATGTGTCACTATAGGGTGTGTGTGTGTCCCCGTGGGTGTGTGTGTGTCTCTGTGTTGTGTGTGTGTCTTTGTGGTGTGTGTTTGTTCGGGTGCGCGGTGAGTATCCAATGTTGGGGCTGCACCTTAGCGACTATACCCTTGCTGTTACTCTTTGTGTGCGTGTGGTGTGTATACATGTCCCCGTGCGTAGTGAATATCTCATGTTGGGGCCCCACCTTAGTGACTATATGCTGGTATGTGCTGTTAGTCTTTGGCGCTATCATTAAGCCCCTCTCATTCACAACTGTCAACTGGTAACTGTCACTTTTTCCCCATTATGTAGATAGGGGCAAAATTGTTTGGTGTATTGGAATGCGCGGGGTTAAAATTTCACCTCACAACATAGCCTATGATGCTCCCGGGGTCCAGACGTGTGACTGTGCAAAATTGTGTGGCTATAGCTGACAGCTGTCGATTTTCCTCCAACACTTTTCCATTCACTTTTTCCCCATTATGTAGATAGGGGCAAAATTGTTTGGTGAATTGGAACACGCAGGGTTAAAATTTCGCCTCACAACATAGCCTATGACGCTCTCGGGGTCCAGACGTGTGACTGTGCAAAATTTTGTGGCTGTAGTTGCGACGGTGTAGATGCCAATCCCGGATATACACACACACATTCAGCTTTATATATTAGACTAGCTGTGAGCCCGATGCAAATGCATCGGAATTCTAGAACGTGCATTAATTTGATTATAGTAGTTATAGCTGTTAGCCTGATGAAAATGCATCGGGTATCTAAAATATGTTAATTGTTTTTTTAAAGATTTTTAAATAATAATCGCATCATCAATAGCAATAATATAAGCCATAGCATTATTATTAGCAGTAATAGCAGTATTAATAGCATTATTAGCAGTATTATGAGCATTAATAACAGTATTAATAGCATTAATAGCATTATTATTAGCATTAATAGCATTATTAGCATTAATAATAGCATTAATAACATTATTAATAGCATTAATAGCATTATTATTAGCATTAATAGCATTAATAATAGCATTATTAGCATTAATAATAGCATTAATAACATTATGAATAGCATTATTATTAGCATTAATAGCATTAATAATAGCATTATTAGCATTAATAATAGCATTAATAACATTATTAATAGCATTAATAGCATTATTATTAGCATTAATAGCATTATTAATAGCATTAATAGGATACATATTAGCATTAATAGCATTAATAGCATAATTAATAGCATTAATAGCATTATTAATAGCATTATTATTAGCATTAATAGCATTAATAATGGCATTATTAGCATTAATAATAGCATTAATAACATTATTAATAGCATTAATAGCATTATTATTAGCATTAATAGCATTAATAATGCCATTAATAGGATAAATATTAGCATTAATAGCATTAATAGCATAATTAATAGCATTAATAGCATTATTAATAGCATTAATAGCATTATTATTAGCATTAATAGCATTAATAGGATAAATATTAGCATTAATAGCATAATTAATAGCATTAATAGCATTATTAATAGCATTAATAACATTATTATTAGCATTAATAGCATTAATAATAGCATTATTAGCATTAATAATAGCATTAATAACATTATTAATAGCATTAATAGCATTATTATTAGCATTAATAGCATTAATAGCATTATTATTAGCATTAATAGCATTAATAATACCATGAATAGGATAAATATTAGCATTAATAGCATAATTAATAGCATTAATAGATTAATAGCATTATTAATAGCATTAAAAATAGCATTATTATTAGCATTAATAGCATTAATAGGAGAAATATTAGCATTAATAGCATAATTAATAGCATTAATAGCATTATTAATAGCATTAATAACATTATTATTAGCATTAATAGCATTAATAATAGAATTATTAGCATTAATAATAGCATTAATAACATTATTAATAGCATTAATAGCATTTATTATTAGCATTAATAGCATTAATAGCATTATTATTAGCATTAATAGCATTAATAATACCATGAATAGGATAAATATTAGCATTAATAGCATTAATAGCATTATTAATAGCAATTAATAGCATTATTATTAGCATTAATAGCATTAATAGGATAAATATTAGCATTAATAGCATAATTAATAGCATTAATAGCATTATTAATAGCATTAATAACATTATTATTAGCATTAATAGCATTAATAATAGCATTATTAGCATTAATAATAGCATTAATAACATTATTAATAGCATTAATAGCATTATTATTAGCATTAATAGCATTATTATTAGCATTAATAGCATTAATAATACCATGAATAGGATAAATATTAGCATTAATAGCAATAATAGCATAATTAATAGCATTAATAGCATTTTAATAGCATTAATAGGATAAATATTAGCATTATAATTATAGGATAATTAATTAGCATTAATAGCAAAATTTAATTAATAGCATTAATTAATAGCATTATTATTAGCATTAATAGCATTAATAATAGCATTATTAGCATTAATAATAGCATTAATAACATTATTAATAGCATTATAATACATTATTATTAGCATTAATAGAATTAATAGCATTATTATTAGCATTAATAGCATTAATAATACCATGAATAGGATAAATATTAGCATTAATAGCTAATTAATAGCATATTAATAGATTAATAGCATTATTAATAGCATTAAAATAATAGATTAATATTAGCATTAATAGCATTATTAGTAGTATTATTAGCATTAATAGCATAAATATAGATTAATAGCAATTTAATAGCATTAATACATTATTAATTAGCATTAATAGCATTATTATTAGCATTAATTAGCATTAATAATAGCATTAATAGCATTATTAATAGCATTATTAGCATTATTATTAGCATTATTAACATTATTAATAGCATTTAGCATTATATTAGCATTAATAGCATTAATAATACCATGAATAGGATAAATATTAGCATTAATAGCATTAATAGCATAATTAATAGCATTAATAGCATTATTAATAGCATTAATAGCATTAATCATTATAGCATTAATTTGCATTAATAGGATAAAATATTAGCATTAATAGCATTAATGCATAATTAGCATTAATAGCATTATTAATAGCATTAATACATTATTATTAGCATTAATAGCATTAATTATAGCATTATTAGCATTAATAATAGCATTAATAACATTATTAATAGCATTAATAGCATTATTATTAGCATTAATACATTAGCATTAATAGCATTATATTATTAGCATTAATAGCATTAATAATACCATGAATAGGATAAACTATTAGCATTAATAGCAATTAATAGCATAATTAATAGCATTAATAGCATTATAATTAATAGCATTTAATTAGCATTAATAGCATTTAATATATTTAGCATTAATAAGCATTAATAACATTTTAATAGCATTAATAGCATTATTTAATTTAGCATTTAATAGCAATTAATTAATATGCATTATTACATTAATTATTAGCATTAATAACATTATTATTAGCATTAATAGATTATTATTAGCATTAATACTTAATACATTATTATTAGCATTTATTTTAATTATTATTATACATATAGATTATTATTAATTTTATTAATTATATTGTTATTAATATGATTAATACATTATTATATAGATTATATTATAGACCAGCATTATTATGCAGTCGCTTAATAGGGATAATATTAGCATTATAGTAATTATATAGATTATACATTATTATATATCATTAATAAATTATTAATTAGCATAATACATTAATAATAAAATATAATTTAAGCATTAATATATACGCAATAATAGAGCTTTAATTAATAGCGTTAATGCATTATTATTAGCATTAAATAGCGATTAATAGCATTATTATAGCATTAATAGCATATATACCATGAATAGGATAAAATATAGCATTATATAGCAATAATGCATTATAATGCTTAATACATATTTACATTAAATAGGCATTTAAGGTAGGTAATTGATTCCAGCATCTATAGATAATTAATAGCATTAATTAGCATTATTAATAGCATTATTAACATTATTATTAGCATTAATAGCATAATAATAGCATTATTAGCATTAATAATGGCATTTAAACATTATTAATAGCATTAATAGCATTATTATTAGCATTAATAGCATTTATTATTAGCATTAATAGCATTAATAATACCATGAATAGGATAAATATTAGCATTAATAGCAATAATAGCATAATTAATTAGCATTAATAGCATTATTAATAGCATTAATAGGATTAAATATTAGCATTAATTAGCATTAATAGGATAAATATTAGCATTAATAGCAGAATTAATACCATTAATAGCATTATTAATAGCATTATTATTAGCATTAATAGCATTAATAATAGCATTATTAGCATTAATAATAGCATTAATAACATTATTAATAGCATTAATAACATTATTATTAGCATTAATAGAATTAATAGCATTATTATTACCATTAATAGCATTAATAATACCATGAATAGGATAAATATTAGCATTAATAGCATTAATAGCATAATTAATAGCATTAATAGCATTATTAATAGCATTAATAGCATTAATAGGATAAATATTAGCATTAATAGCATTATTAATAGTATTAATAGCATTAATAGGATAAATATTAGCATTAATAGCAGAATTAATAGCATTAATAGCATTATTAATAGCATTAATAGCATTATTTATTAGCATTAATAGCATTAATAATAGCCTTATTAGCATTAATAATAGCATTATTTAGCATTAATAATAGCATTATTAACATTATTAATAGCATTAATAGCATTATTATTAGCATTAATAGCATTAATAATACCATGAATAGGATAATATTAGCATTAATAGCATTAATAGCATAATTAATAGCATTAATAGCATAATTAATAGCAATTAATAGCAGTATTAATAGCATTAATAGCATTATTATTATCATTAATAGCATTAATAGGATAAATATTAGCATTAATAGCATTAATATGCATAATTAATAGCATTAATAGCATTATTAATAGCATTAATCACATTATTATTAGCATTAATAGCATTAATAATAGCATTATTTAGCATTAATAATAGCATTATAACATTATTATTAGCATTAATAGCATTATTATTAGCTTAATAGCATTATTATTTGCATTAATAGCATTAATAGCATTATTATTAGCATTAATAGCATTAATAATACCAATGAATAGGATAAACATTAGCATTTAATAGCATTAATAGCATAATTAATAGCATTAATAGCATTATTAATAGCATTAATAGCATTATTATTAGCATTAATAGCATTAATAATAGCATTATTAGCATTAATAATAGCATTAATAACTTTATTAGCATTAATAGCATTATTATTAGCATTAATAGCATTAATAATAGCATTATTAGCATTAATAATAGCATTAATAACATTATTATTAGCATTAATAGCATAATTATTAGCATTAATAGAATTATTATTAGCAGTAATATCATTATTATTAGCATTTTATTTTTTAATTATTATTTTTTATTAAATTATTTATTATTTTTTATTTATTTTTTTATTATATTTTAATTATTTTTTTTATTATTAAATTTATTATTTAGGCTGAGACCCAGTTCTCTTTCAGGTCCGCTGAAAGGGCTGATATAATTAGCATATATTTAATTTTTTTATTATTATTTTTATTGAATTATTTATTAATAATAATAATAATAATAATAATAATAAAGCTTTATTTATATAGCGCCAACATATTCCGCAGCGCTTTACAATGTAGGGTTAGCGTACAGAAAATATACAGTAAGTAATTACAATAGAGAACAACTAAAGTACAATCATTGGATACAAAAACAATAGGCATAGAATCAATGTGAAAAAAAATACAATAAATAAAGCAAGAAATGAAGGTGACCCTGCTCAAAAGAGCTTACAATCTACAACGGGATAGGGGTTGTACAAGGTGTCGGGGCTTATTGCACTGGTGGTCCAGGCATCTTGAGGAAATGGGGTATAGGGCTAAGCTTACATGAATGGTCATCAGTCTGTGTAGACCTTTATGGTTTGGTGGAGTTTGTAGAAGAATAATGTCCAGAGGATAGCCCATTCACTGTCTACAGTACAATGGACATGTTAGGGAGTATGATAGGCCGCCTTAAAAAGATGCGTCTTTAGGGATCGTCTGAAGCCATGCAAGTTGTGGGTAGTCCTGATTTCTTTGGGTAAAGCATTCCAGAGGTTTGGTGCAGCTCTGGAAAAGTCTTGGAGCCGGGAGTGGGAGGATCGGATTAGTGCAGATGTTAGTTGAAGGTCATTTGAGGAACGTAGAGAGCGGGTGGGGTGATAGACAGAGATGAGGGAGGAGAGGTAGGGGGGAGCTGCACTGTGAAGAGCTTTGTGGGTAAGAACAAGCAATTTGAATTTGATCCTGTAATATACGGGCAGCCAGTGCAATGACTGGCACAGAGCAGAGGCATCTGAGTAACGATTGGCCAGATGGGTGATCCTGGCTGCTGCATTAAGAATGGACTGGAGAGGAGAAAGTCTGGTGAGGGGGAGGCCGCTTAATAGAGAGTTGCAATAGTCAAGGCGGGAATGGATTAGGGCCACGGTGAGGGTTTTTGTTGTTTCCAGGGTGAGAAAGGGGCGGACTCTAGAGATATTCTTCAGGTGTAAGCGACAGGAGCGGACGAGAGATTGCGTGTGGGGAGGAGAAGGAGAGATCGGTGTCAAATATAACACCCAGACAGCGAGCCTGCTGTCTAGGCGTTATCGTGGTGCCGCACACCGAGAGAGAGATGTCCGATTTAGGGAGGTTAGTGGATGGGGGGAGCAGAAGAAGTTCAGTTTTGGAAAGGTTTAGTTTCAAATAGAGAGTGGACATGATATTGGAAACTGCAGCTAGACAGTATTTTTAATTTATTTTTTTATTATTTTTTAATTATTTTTAAATTATTATTTTTATTATTTAATTTATTTATTTTTTTAAGTGAGAGTGAGACACAGTTCTCATTCAGGTCCGCAATTTTTTTTTTTTTTTTATTATTATTATTATTATTTAATATTTTTTATTTATTTTTTTATTATTTTTTAATTATTTTTAAATTATTTTTTATATTATTTAATTTATTTATTTTTTTAAGTGAGAGTGAGACACAGTTCTCATTCAGGTCCGCATTTTATTTTTTTTTTTATTATTATTTTTATTTAATTATTTAATATTTTTTATTTATTATTTTATTATTTTTTAATTATTTTTAAATTATTTTTTTATTATTTAATTTATTTATTTTTTTAAGTGAGAGTGACACACAGTTCTCATTCAGGTCCGCATTTTTTTTTTTTTTTTATTATTATTTTTATTTAATTATTTATTATTTTTAATTTATTTTTTTATTATTTTTAAATTATTTTTAAATTATTTTTTTTTATTATTAAATGTATTTATTTTTTTAAGTCTGACTGAGACGCAGTTCTCATTCAGGTCCGCCTTTTTTTTTCTCCATTGACATACATTACCGGTGTGTCGGCGATTTTATGGCCGCCCACCTGGTTCTATTTGTCGGCCCTAAAATCGCGGACACACCGCTAATGCATCTCTATGGGCAGTCAGCCCAATTTCGGATTGAACGCCGACCAATCAGAATTCGAGCTGACTGGCCATAGACATGCATTAGCGGTGTGTCTGCGATTTTAGGGCCGACAAATAGAACCAGGGGGGCGGCCATAAAATCGCCGACACACCGGTAATGTATGTCAATGGGGAAAAAAAGGCGGACCTGAATGAGAACTGAATGAGGGGCTCTTCTGATTGGCTGAGGACAGTATACAGCGACCAATCAGAAGAGGGCCTCAGATCTTATTGAGGTAGAATGGCGGATTTTTCGTCCATTCTATCTTAATGAGAAGGAAGAGGACGTCGGAGGTGGAAGTTTGCGAAAAGAAGACAGAAGATCCCCGGGCCGGACGAAGAGGCGGAGATGGCGGAAAGAAGAGAGAAGACCCCCGGGGCCGGAGGAAGAGGACGCCTGGCCGGACGGAGGACTTGTGGATCGGACGGACGATCAGATGACTTGAAGGCATGTAAGTGATCGACGGGAACGTTAGGTTAGGGGACGGCGGGGGCTTCGGGTGTAGGGCCTTAGGTGACAGCGGCGTTAGGTTAGGGGACGGCGGGGGGTTAGGGTGTAGGGCTTTAGCGAGAGGGGCAGGGGACAGCGGCGGAAGGTTAGGGGCGGCGGTGCCTTAGGGGATAGGCGGCGGGGCTTAGGGGGTATCGGCGGGGGCCTAGGATGCTACGGGGCTTAGGGGGTAGGGGCTTAGGGGCGGCGGTGCCTTAGGGGGTAGGCGGCATGGCTTAGGGGGTATCGGCGGGGGCCTAGGGGGTAGGGGCTTAGGGGCAGCGATGGCTTAGGGGGTAGACGGCGGGGCTTAGGGGGTATCGGCGGGGGCTTAGGATGCTGCGGGTCGGGGGTTAGGTGGTCGGGGCTGCTGCGGGGCTTAGGGGATAGGGGCTTAGGGGCGGCGGTGCCTTAGGGTATAGGCGGCGGGGCTTAGGGGGTATCGGCGGGGGCCTAGGATGCTACGGGGCTTAGGGGCGGCAGTGCCTTAGGGGCGGCGGTGCCTTAGGGGGTAGGCGGCATAGCTTAGGGGGTATCGGCGGGGGCCTAGTTTGCTACGGGGCTTAGGGGGTAGGGGCTTAGGGGCGGCGGACTTAAGGGGTAGGGGCTTAGGGGCTGCTGCGGGGCTTAGGGGGTAGGGGCTTAGGGGCGGCGGTGGCTTAGGGGGTAGACGGCGGGGCTTAGGGGGTATCGGCGGGGGCTTAGGATGCTGCGGGTCGGGGGTTAGGTGGTCGGGGCTTAGGGTGTAGGGGTGCGGCGGTGTTAGCGACAGCGGCGGGCATAGGTGCGGCGGGTCGGGGCTTAGGGTGTAGGGGTGCGGCGGTGTTAGCGACAGCGGCGGGCATAGGTGCGGCGGGTCGGGGCTTAGGGTGTAGGGGTGCGGCGGTGTTAGCGACAGCGGCGGGCATAGGTGCGGCGGGTCGGGGCTTAGGGTGTAGGGGTGCGGCGGTGTTAGCGACAGCGGCGGCATAGGTGCGGCGGGTCGGGGCTTAGGGTGTAGGGGTGCGGCGGTGTTAGCGACAGCGGCGGGCATAGGTGCGGCGGGTTGGGGCTTAGGGTGTAGGGGTGCGGCGGTGTTAGCGACAGCGGCGGGCATAGGTGCGGCGGGTCGGGGCTTAGGGTGTAGGGGTGCGGCGGTGTTAGCGACAGCGGCGGGCATAGGTGCGGCGGGTCGGGGCTTAGGGTGTAGGGGTGCGGCGGTGTTAGCGACAGCGGCGGGCATAGGTGCGGCGGGTCGGGGCTTAGGGTGTAGGGGTGCGTCGGTTAGGTGCGGCGGGTGGTGGCTTGGCGGCATAGGTGCGGCGGGTCGGGGGTTAGGGTGTAGGGGTGCGGGGGCAGGGGGCTGTACTGTACAGCGTGTAGTGGCTTAGAGCGGCAGGGGGCTGTAGTGTACAGCGCGATGGTATACTACAGTCCTATGGCGCTTATGGGCATGGGACTGTAGTATACTATAGCGGTGTACACTACAGTAGTATGGGCTTCTGTGGCTTGGTTAGTGGTAGGTGTCAGCGACTCGCAATGCCCGCTTTGCGGGCATTGCTTCGTGAGTCGCCGTGGCCGCAAAGCGGCCACGGACAGAGTCCAGGAGAAGCACCTCGGTCTCGCTAACCAAGCCACCGGAAGTTGCGCCGCTCCGACGGAAGTCAGTTACGGCAATTATATAATAGATTATCATGGAGGGTACAATAAATGTAATAAAAAAGTAACAATGAAACAGATCAATTATGGCTAACATGGTTAACATTTTGGTACAAATCACCTCGGGCATAGTCAAGGGAAAGTTAGCAAAAGGTATTTTTAATTCATGATGTATACAGTAAACATTTTCTGTGAACATTTACACTTCCTTTTGAAGCTTTAGCCAGCAAAGTGTGCTGTGGCATAACCCCTTTAACCCCTTTACGACTAATGACGAGTATACTCGTCATGAAAAGGTGTCAGTTCCCGCATCATGACGAGTATACTCGTCATGGCTTTGAACTGTCACTGCTTCTAAACGAATAGTGACAGTTCAATTCTAAAAGCTGTCAGTGACAGCCAAGGGTTAGGGGAAGAGGTGTGGGCACCCCTGTTAACCCCTTCACCCCCCCCCTCCCCAATCATACTTATCTGCCGGCGGGCTGCACCGCACCCGCCGGCCATGAACTAATGCTCCAGCTCCCCCTGTGTCCTGTCCCCGCCCCCTGTGTCCAGAGCCCCCTGTGTCCTGTAGCCCCCCCTGTGTCCAGAGCCCCCTGTGTCCTATCCCCGTCCCTTGTGCAGCCCCTCCTGTGTCCTGTCCCCGTCCCCTGTGCAGCCCCTCCTGTGTCCTGTCCCCGTCCCCTGTGCAGCCCCTCCTGTGTCCTGTCCCCGCCCCCTGTGTCCAGAGCCCCCTGTGTCCTGTAGCCCTCCCTGTGTCCAGAGCCCCCTGTGTCCTGTCCCCGTCCCCTGTGCAGCCCCTCCTGTGTCATGTCCATCCCCGCCCTCCACCTTGCATACTTTGTCTGCCGGCGGGCTTATGCGTCCACCGGCGAAGCTGCAGGGCCCCCTCCTCCTCCCTGCTGGTCCCCAGCCCCCGGTCCCCAGCCCCCGGTCCCCAGCCCCGCTCACCTATTCCGGCGGGCTGCACACGCGGTGCACCCGCCCGCACCGTCGGCCTCCTCTGCAGTCTGGTGTGGCCCCTCCTCTTCTCAGGGGCTCCTCCTCCTCATCGCTGGATAAGTATGAATGAATGAATGAATGGATGGATGGATGGATGGATGGGTGGATGGATGGATGGATGGGTGGATGGATGGGTGGATGGATGGGTGAATGGATGGATGGATGTGTGCGTGCGTGGATGTGCATGCTTGGATGTGCGGGCGTGGATGTGCGTGCGTGGATGTGCGTGCGTGGATGTGCGTGCGTGGATGTGTGCGTACGTGGATGTGTGTGTGGATGTGCTTGGATGTCAGCATGCGTGCGTGGATGTCAGCGTGCGTGAATGTCAGCATGCGTGGATGTGCATGCGTGGATGTGCGTGCATGGATGTGCCTGCATGTATGTGTGCGTGCGTGGATGTGTGCGTACAGGAATGTGTGCTTGGATGTGCGTGGATGTGTGTGTGGATGTGCGTGGATGTCAGCATGCGTGCGTGGATTTGTGCATGCGTGGATGTGTGCATGCGTGGATGTCAGCGTGCGTGGATGTGCGTGCGTGGATGTCAGCGTGCGTGGATGTCAGCGTGCGTGCGTGGATGTGTGCATGCGTGGATGTGCGTGTGTGGATGTGTGTGCGTGGTTGTGTGCGTGTGTGGATGATGGGTGCATAGGTGGATGGATGGGTGCAACAAGGGATCAAGTGTCCTCTTGTTATAGTCTCTGGGATCATAGTCATGGTGCACTGTATAACTGATCATTGTCATACAGTGCACCATAACTCTGACCCCTGAGACTGTAGGAAGAGGACACTTGATCCCTTGCTGCAGTCTCTGGATTGAGCAGAGGCGATCGAGCGTCGTGGGACCTTCGTTGTGGACTACGTCGGAGGCGATCGAGCGTCGTGGGACCTTCGTTGTGGACTGCGTCGGATCTTTATAATAAAGATGGAGTCCGAATTTTGTTTGTGTTTTTTTTTAAATAAAAAGATTTTTCTATGTGTGTATTTTCTGACTATTTACCAGAGATTCCTAATGGCGGGTCTAACATTGGCCCTATATTATGAATCTCGGGCTTAGTGCCAGCTGCCAATAAAAAGCTGGCAATAACCCCTTTATTACCCAGTTTGCCACCGGCACCAGGGCAACTGGAAGAGCATGGGTACAGCGCCAGAAAATGGCGCTTCAATGAATGCGCCATTTTCTGGGGCGGCTGCGGGCTGCAATTCGCAGCATGGGGGGCCCAGAACGCTTGGGCCTTTCCATGCTGAGGATTCCAGCCCCCAGCTGCCTAGTTGTACCTGGCTGGGCCAAAAATATGGCGGAGCCCTACGTCATTTTTTTTTCTACAATTAGTTCTAGAAATAAAAAAAAATGGGCTTCGCTGTATTTTTGGTTGCAGCCAGGTACAACGAGGCAGCTGGGGGTTGCTGGCAGTCTGTAGCTGCCAAGTTGTACCTGGCTGGACCAAAAATATGGCGGAGCCCTACGCCATTTTTTTTTTCTAGAATTAGTTCTAGAAATAAAAAAAAATGTACTTTGCTGTATTTTTGGTTGCAGCCAGGTACAACGAGGCAGCTGGGGGTTGCTGGCAGTCTGTAGCTGCCAACTTGTACCTGGCTGGACCAAAAATATGGCGGAGCCCTACGTCATTTTTTTTTTTCTAGAATTAGTTCTAGAAATAAAAAAAAATGGGCTTCGCTGTATTTTTTGTAGCCAGCCATGTACAACTTGGTAGCTGGCTGACTGGAATCCTCAGCGTGGAGAAACCCAAATGTTGTGGGTCCCCCGCGCTGCAAATTTCAACCCACAGACACCCAAGAAAATAGCGCATTCATTAGAGGCGGCATTTTCTGGTGCTGTACCCCAACTCTACCAGTTGCCCTTGTGCTGGTGGCACATGGGTTCTCCATATGCGACATGGTGTCCGCTAACAATTTCAATAGAAAATTAGCTCCAATTGTTAGCGGAAACCATGTCGGGTATGGAGAGACCCTCCCTGTGTGCCTGAACATTGGAGCTCCCCCACAAGTGACCCCATTTTGGAAGCTAGACCCCCGAAGGAACGTATCTAGATGCATAGTGAGCACTTTGAACCCCCAGATGCTTCACAAATTCATCCATAAAAATGAAAAAGCACTTTTTTTCCACAAAAAAGTTTCTTTTTTCATTTTTACGGATCAATTTGTGAAGCACCTGGGGGTTCAAAGTCATCTAGATATAATCCTTGGGGGGTCTAGTTTCCAAAATGGGGTCACTTGTGGGGGAGCTCCAATGTTTCGGCACATAGGGGCTCTTTATATCCTACAAGGTGTCCGCTAACAATTCCAATTGTTAGTGGACACCATGTTGCGTATGGAGAGCCCCTGTGTGTCTCCACATTGGAGCTCCCCCACAAGTCACCCCATTTTGGAAATTAGACCCCCAAAGGAACGTATCTAGATGCATAGTGAGCACTTTGAACCCCCAGATGCTTCACAAATTCATCCATAAAAATGAAAAAGCACTTTTTTTTTCCACAAAAAGTTTCTTTTTTCATTTTTACGGATCAATTTGTGAAGCACCTGGGGGTTCAAAGTGCTCACTATGCATCTAGATACGTTCCTTTGGGGGTCTAATTTCCAAAATGGGGTGACTTGTGGGGGAGCTCCAATGTGGACACACACAGGGACCCTCCAAACGCGACATGGTGTCCGCTAACAATTTGAATGGAAAATGAGCTCAATTTGTTAGCGGACACCATGTCGCGTTTGGAGGGTCCCGGTGTGTCTCCACATTGGAGCTCCCCCACAAGTGACCCTATTTTGGAAACTAGACCCCCAAAGGAACGTATCTAGATGCATAGTGAGCACTTTGAACCCCAGGTGCTTCACAAATTGATCTGTAAAAATGAAAAAAGAAACCTTTTGTGGAAAAAAAAGTGCTTTTTCATTTTTATGGATGAATTTGTGAAGCATCTGGGGGTTCAAAGTGCTCACTATGCATCTAGATACGTTCCTTTGGGGGTCTAGTTTCCAAAATGGGGTGACTTGTGGGGGAGCTCCAATGTGGACACACACAGGGACCCTCCAAACACGACATGGTGTCCGCTAACAATTTGAATGGAAAATTAGCTCAATTTGTTAGCGGACACCATGTCGCGTTTGGAGGGTCCCTGTGTGTCTCCACATTGGAGCTCCCCCACAAGTGACCCTATTTGGAAACTAGACCCTCAAAGGAACGTATCTAGATGCATAGTGAGCACTTTGAACCCCCAGATGCTTCAGAAATTCATCTGTAAAAATGAAAAAGCACTTTTTTTTTCCACAAATAATTTCTTTTTTCATTATTACGGATCAATTTGTGAAGCATCTGGGGGTTCAAAGTGCTCACTATGCATCTAGATATAATCCTTTGGGGGTCTAGTTTCCAAAATGGGGTCACTTGTGGGGGAGCTCCAATGTGGAGACACACAGTGACCCTCCCAACGCAACATGGTATCCGCTAACAATTTGAGCTCATTTTCCATTCAAATTGTTAGCGGACACCATGTGGCGATGGGAGGGTCGCCGTGTGTCTCCACATTGGAGCTCCCCCATAAGTGACCCCATTTTGGAAACTAGACCCCCCAAGGAACGTATCTAGATGCATAGTGAGCACTTTGAACCCCCAGGTGCTTCACAAATTGATCCGTAATAATGAAAAAAGAAACTTTTTGTGGAAAAAAAAAAGTGCTTTTTCATTTTTATGGATGAATTTGTGAAGCATCTGGGGGTTCAAAGTGCTCACTATGCATCTAGATACGTTCCTTGGGGGGTGTAGTTTCCAAAATGGGGTCACTTGTGGGGGAGCTCCAATGTGGAGATACACAGGGACCCTACAAACGTGACATGGTGTCCGCTAACAAATTGAGCTCATTTTCCATTCAAATTGTTAGCAGACACCATGTCGCGTATGGAGGGTCCCCGTGTGTCTCCACATTGGAGCTCCCCCACAAATGACCCCATTTTGGAAACTAGACCCCCTAAGGAAAGTATCTAGATGCATAGTGAGCAGTTTGAACCCTCAGACGCTTCACAAATTTATCCATAAAAATGAAAAAGCACTTTTTTTTCACCAAAAATTTATTTTTGCCTACGTTTTTTCAGTTTCACATGGGCAAAGTGATAAAATACATCACAAAATTTGTTGGGTAATTTCTCCTGAGTACACCGATACCTTATATGTGGTCATAAAGCACTGTTTGGGCACACGGCAGGGCTCAGAGGTGAAGGAGTGCCATTTCACTTTTTGAACGGAAAATTGGCTCTAAAATTCAAATTGCGCTCCTTCCCTTCTGAGCCCTGCCATGCGCCCAAACAGTGGTTTATGACCATATATGAGGTATCGGTGTGTGCTCAGGAGAAATTGCCCAACAAATTTTAGGATGCATTTTATCCTGTTGCCCATGTGAAAATGAAAAAATTGAGGCTAAAAGAACATTTTTGTTACAAAAATTAAAATGTCCATTTTTTCCTTCAACTTTATTTTAGTTCCTGTGAAGCACCTGAAGGGTTAATAATCTTCTTGAATGTAGTTTTGAGTAGCTTGAGGGGTGCAGTTTTTGGAATGGTGTCACTTTTGGGTGTTTTCTGTCATGTACGCCCCCTCAAAGAGACTTCAAATGTGATGTGGTCACTAAGAAAATGGTTTTGTAAATTTTGTTGGAAAAATGAGAAATTGCTGATGAACTTTGAACCCTTATAACGTCCTACTAATTTTTCATTTTTCTTCCAAAATTGTGCTGATGTGAAGTAGACATGTGGGAAATGTGATTTATTAACTATTTTGTGGCACATAACTCTCTGGTTTAGCAGAATAAAAATTAAAAATATGAAAATTGCTAAATTTTCAAAATTTTTGCCAAATTTTTGATTTTTTCACAAATAAACACTAAAATTATCGACCTAAATTTAATACTAACATGAAGCCCAATATGTCACGAAAAAACAGTCTCAGAATCGCTAGGATCGGTTGAAGCGTTCCAGAGATATTACCTCATAAAGGGAGAGTGGTCAGAATTACAAAAAATGGTCCGGTCATTAGGGTGCAAAGTGACTCGGTCCTTAAGGGGTTAAGTGTTGCTGTGAAAATATTAGACTATATTAGACTGTATGGCACATACAGTACCATATTTCATATAATCTCTTACCTCATTTGTATCCAAGATTGTTAACATCCCAAGTATGACAGATAAGTGTCTAAATGACTGACAGTGGTGTTTGTTTGTCTTTCTATTTTCTGGACAATTCCATACAGAAGTATTGTTAGGCTACATACACCTGTATTGTATTCATTTCCATTTTTGCATTAGTTTATAAAATTCAAAAACGGATCAATTAATGGATAATGGTGACGGACCTGTCTAAACTTGACATCTATTATGTGCAAATGTCTTAGGGCCCTTTCACATCAGCGTTTTTTTAAATTCGCGGCAGATGCGGTGAAAAAACCGCATCTGCCGCGATTACCGCATACCGGCTGCACTTGCGGCGCGGTTGCGGTAAACGTCATGCAAAGTATAGGCGTACTTGCGGCAGGTGCGGCAAGTGCGGTTTTGCACTTGTGGCAGGTGCGGCCCGCGAAAAAAAACGCGGTCAGCCGCGGTTTTTTTCGCGGCCGCACCTGCCGCAAGTGCAAAACCGCACTTGCCGCACCTGCCGCAAGTACGCCTATACTTTGCATGGCGTTTACCGCAACCGCGCCGCAAGTGCAGCCGGTATGCGGTAATCGCGGCAGATGCGGTTTTTTCACCGCATCTGCCGCGAATTTAAAAAAACGCTGATGTGAAAGGGCCCTTAGACAGTCATTTTTTCTGACGTACTGAAAAAAGCCCTGACAGGATTTTTCTTGTGTGGTTCCAGAATTGGATTGCCAACAGTTCTGTTAAGACATAGTCTGATATGATAGTCCTCCCTGTTTTTATGACCTCTGCTTAACTGTTAGGGCCACTTTACACACACCAACTTATCTGTCCAACTTCTGAGCAACTTACTGGTTGCAGTGAAATCATGGACACATTGCTCCATTTTGTGGCCGTGTAGAAATGGAACAATGTGTCCATGATTTCACTGCAACCAGTAAGTTGTTCAGAAGTTGGACAGATAAGTTGGTGTGTGTAAAGTGGCCCTTAGTGTCTGGTCCAAACCCATCCACCCCCTCATCCACACCTGATGACCCTTAGCTGTAGATATATTCAGAGCCATGAGTCTGATCCAGACTCTTGTCTGATCCAAGAATCTCACAAAGTACATCTCCAAAAGTACAGCTCTATAAGTACAAGACTTTGAAATAGACGAGAAATGGACTGGAAATGACTGGAAGGTACTGGGATAGAAATTCACAACAATAGCTGTATAAAATATCAGAGCATCCTGCATGGAGAGTGGAAAGATCACAGATATTTCTAAGGCTGGGGTCACACACACAGATATCTGTGCAGATATTGTTCACAGATCTCTGGTTGAAGTGAAATCATGGACAAATTGGTCTATTTGTATATGGCCACAAAATGGATCAATTTGTCCATGATTTCACTTCAACCAGAGATCTGTGAACAATATCTGCCCAGATATCTGTGTGTGTGACCCCAGCCTTACCTGCATGTTGATCTTTACCTGGATCTACAATGGTGACTGCATCTTTTTTTTTTTTCCCCTTCCTGGATTATCCATCCACCGTTGGCATATCATATATATTTATCATCTCATCTGTCTCTGAGTGACTTCTCTGCCACATGGACCCCCCTGGCTACATCTGACCCACAGCTGCATCAGATCCTGGCTGCACCTCAGCATCTCGCCCCCAGCAGCACCTGATTGCATCCACGGCTGCATCTCATCCTGTGCCGCATCTCAACTCATCCTGTGCCGCATCTCATCTCATCCCGTGCCGCATCTCATCTCCCCGGCTGCCCCACCTGACCCCGACTACTTCACCCGACCCCGCGGCCACTACAGCCAACCCCGACTGCCTCGACTGATCCCCCAACTGCCCCATCCGGCCCCCTCATCCTACCCCCTGTATTACATCTCATCCCCGGTCAACACCCCATCCCAGGACTGCTCCCCACTGACGACCATTCATCCAACACCACAACTTTCCCCCTCTGCTTCTGACCCCTGCCGCCACACTCACTCCCTGCTCACTGTACACAATGTTCCCGCTACTCCTCACTCTCACTCCCATCCTTCTCCACTTCCTACTACCCCCACTTATCCCCCCTCCCAACAACGAAATACTGATCTCATCCTCCAACCTGCCTAACCACCTCACCCACTTCTCCGACCTATTCATTCACTTTCAATCCTCAATCACCAAACAAGCACGCCCGCCACGTAAGCTCTCCTGCTCCCACCTGCTAACCCTCTGCCTACTCCTCCTCCTTGCCAGTGACATGTCACCCAATCCCGGCCCCACCACATCCCCACAACCACCTTCATCCCACACCCATGACCCATCGCGAACCCTTGCAACCTCACCACCACTAATCCTCGCAACCCCACCAACCTTAGACCTATTCCCCCAACCCCTGGCCCCCCACTGTTCTACCCAGCGCACTTTGGAATGCCCGCTCAGTGTGCAATGAACTCCCATATACATTATAATGATGCACTCAGTCCTGTCTATGAAGGTGCTAACTAAACACAATTCTATTTCAAATATACAATAGTTGCACTCGACACAGACTTATTTCACAATAGAGAAAACTGAAAAATGAAAAAGTAGAGATACTTGGTATTATGGAAATGGCCAAATCGATAATTCACCCAGTTGCCACGTTGCGGCGATCTCTGTTAACTGGGTCCTAACACTAATGAAACTGCCTGATGTCTGTCTGGGCTTTTCCTCATCGGCTGATACCAGAGAACAATGGATTTGCAGTCTTATAACTAAAGACAGGTTAACCCCTTAGGCGTGCTAGAGACTGATACCAGAGGGCAATAGCTCATATCTCACAACTAGAGTGAGGAAAGGTGCTAGCAAACAGGTGTTGAACCCATGTCATACACATACACATTATAATGCTGCACTCAGTCCTGTCTATGAAGGTACTAACTAAACACAATTCTATTTCAAATATACAATAGTTGCACTCGACACAGACTTATTTCACAATAGAGAAAACTGAAAAATGAAAAAGTAGAGATACTTGGTATTATGGAAATGGCCAAATCAATGAACTCCCAGACATCCACGAACTCTTTATCTCCAAGAAACTATCATTCCTTGGCATCAACGAGACCTGGCTCACCCCCTCCGACACGGCCACCCCCGCTGCACTATCATACGGCGGCCTCGGCCTCTCCCACACCCCCATCCCTCTGGCAAACACGGCAGTGGTGTCGGCATACTCTAGTCCAACTCCTGCACCTTCAGCCCTATTCCCCCTCCCCCCTCTGTCACTGTCCCCTCCTTCGAAGCCCACTCGGTCCGAATCTTTTCCCCCTGCAACCTCCAGCTAGCCATCATCAACTGTCCCCCTGGACCCACCGCTTCCTTCCTTGACCACTTAATCACCTGGCTACTTCACTTCCTCTCTGCTGACATCCTCACCATCATCATGGGCGACTTCAATATCCCCATTGACTTTCCCCGCCCAGCCGCCTCCAACCTTCTTTCCCTGACCACTTCCCTAGGGCTCTCCCAATGGTCCTTCTCTCCCACCCACGAACAAGGCCACACGCTTGACCTCATCTTTACCTGCATCTGCTCCCTCTCCAACCTCACAACCTCGGAACTCCCCCTATCTGACCACCATCTCTTGACCTTCTCCACCCTCTCTTCCCCTGCCACGGTACCCCCTCCCCGCAAACTTGATCACCCTCGCCGAGATTTTGATCTTCCTTTATTCTCCGAATCCCTCCTCCCTCTCACCGACATAGACACTGCCACCACCCTATACAACACCACAATAACGAACGCCCTCGACCTCTCCGCCCCCCCTCACATTCCACGCTCCACGCACTAACAGGCAACCCTGGCATAGACCCTCACTAAAAACCTAAGACGGGCGTCCAGGGTCGCGAGAAAAGATGGAAAAAGTCTCGCACCTCCGAGCACTTTGCTCTGTTCAAACAATCCCTCACTGACTTCAAGACGGCACTTGCTACAGCCAATCAAGCCTTCTTCTCATCCCTAATAACCTCTCTGTCCCGCAACCCCAAACAGCTCTTCAAAACTTTCAACTCCTTACTCCGCCCGCCCTCCTCCCCCCTCTCCCCTCATCTCCGCTGAAGACTTTGCAACCTTCTCAAGGAGAAGATCGACAAGATCAGAAATAGCTTTGGCCCACTTTCCCCACAACTCCCCCTCTCACCTACACTGCCCTCCTCCTCCATTAGCCACTTCCCCCCATAACTGAAGACCAACTCTCCTCCCTCCTGTTGAAATCACACCTCACCACGAGCGCCCATGACCCGCTCCCATCCCACCTCATTCCCAACCACACCTCCATTTTCATCCCAGCCCTCACCCACCTCTTCAACCTATCACTTACCACTGGCGCCTTCCCCTCGGCCTTCAAACACTAACCATGGCATACAAAGCGATACACAACCTGTCCCCATCATACATCTCCGCCCTGGTCTCCCGATACCTACCCTCACGCAACCTCCGTTGCTCCCAAGAACTCCTCCTCTGCTCCCCCTCATCTCCTCTTCGCACAACCGCGTTCAGGACTTCGCCCGGGTATCTGCCATACTCTGGAACTCCCTGCCCCAACTCAGACACTCTCCAACCCTGAGAAGCTTCAAGTGTCACCTGAAGACTCACCTATTCCGTCAAGCCTACAACCTGCCATGAGACCCAGGCGACCACCCCATAACTGACATTCCCCCATCCTACTGTATCCCCACCCGCCCCTCGTAGACTGTGAGCCCTTGTGGACAGGGTCCCCTCCCCTCCTGTATCTATATGTCCTGATTATCTAGAGTTATTGTAATTGTGATTGTCTCCCCTATCCTCATGTAAAGCGCCATGGAACCTAATGGCGCTATATAAATAAATAATAATAATAATAGTCTTATGGGAGTCTATGGGCGACGGATACGTTAGTATAGCATCCGCTAGTCTATCAGTTAATGGATCCATTAAACTAAACTGTGTGGAACCCATAAAAGATGTGCAAAGATAGATAAATGGTGAGAGAATAGGTAATAGAAAGTAGATCATAGATAGAAAGATAGACAATAGAAAGATGGATGATAGATAGATAGATAGATAGATAGATAGATAGATAGATAGGATAGATAGATAGATACTTATAAAAGTTAGCAGCTCGGCTAGGTTCTGGGTGCAACTCAGTCTCAGTTCCTCTCCCATCCACTGTATCCAATATCATAAACAAATCGACTGCAGCACTCCTTTTCTTTTCCAATCCGCCTTTATTGGGCCATCATTGGGCTATACTCTTGATGGCCCAATAAAGGCGGATTGGAAAAGAAAAGGAGTGCTGCAGTCGATTTGTTTATGATAGATAGATAGATAGATAGATAGATAGAAAGATAGAGACATGTCAAATGGTTATATAATGTCCCACCTCACTATATTTTGTAAGCTTGCACCCTCTAGTGCCTTTCATGTGGCACTAAAGGGTGTTTAACCTTTTAGTTAGGGAAAAAATAAATAAATATTTACAAAATACGACATGGGGTAACCCCTATTTTTGATCGCCAGCTAGGGTAAAGCAGACAGCAGGAGCCTGCAGACCACAACTGGTGGCTTTACATTGGCTGCTAATTATTTATTTATAAATAAATAAATAATTTTAAAAAAAAAGGGCTAGGATCTCCCCCATTTTGGACAGCCAGCCAAAGTGGTCTGATATTCTCAAGATGGGAAGAACCATAGTTATTGGCCCTCCCCAGCCTAAAAATAGCAGGCATCAGCTGTCCCAGAACTGGCGCCTCCATAAAATGCGCCAATCCTGGCAATTTACCCCTGATCTTCTCGCTTACCTAGTGCGTTGGTAATGGTATTTGGGGTTGATGCAAGCTTTGTAATTGCAGCTGTCAGTGTTTACTAATGTCAAGGTATGAGATACTCAACACTATTTACCTAGGCAAGTAATAACACAAATAACCACACCATTAAATAATTTATTGTAAATAAAACTACCCGACGCATACACTTTTCAACCATTTTATTTTTTTTTAAAAAAAGGACATTTAAAGAAAAAAAATCCACAGCAATCCTTCAAATGCGCAGTAGTCCATATAATTGACCCTGCAAGACATAAAAGAGAAGATTAGGAAATAAGTAAAGACAGGAAACAATCCCTCATTAGCCATTTTATTCCCTAAAACCAGGATGGCCCGGCGCAGTCCAATCAAGGTCCCACAAAGTCTTACTGTCCAAGCATATGGGGGCAGACCAGTGCAGGCTTCCCCTATATGCTGGGAGAGCGGCCACTGCCCAACAACATGCAGAGTGATGAGAAGTAACCTCACCAAGGTTCCCGCTATCACACAGCAGTTATCGTGCAGCAGGGAATCCCTCGAGCGTGACCTGAGGTAACCTCAGTGATGTCACCACTCCTCATTCAAGCTGTCTCAGTACCCACAAATTTGCACGACTTCGAGAGCAGTGACATCAGTGAGTTAATCTGAGGTCACAGCTGAGGTACCATGGGAATTGCGCCAGCTATGACCTCAGATGAACTCTATGATGTCACCACTCTTAGAGCCACGGCTGTGTGAGGGCGCTGCTTGCAATGAGCGACTGCGAAAGCAGTGACGTCAGAGATTTCATCTGAGGTCACAACTGGCGCAATTCCTACAGTACCTCAGCTGTGGCCTCTGATGAACTCTGTTGTCACTGCTCTTGCAGCCGCGACTGTCAGCGTGAGGGCGCTGCTTGCGATCAACAGTCGCTGAAATATTACCACTTATCACTATTTAGCAGAGCTGCAGACCTTCGTCAAGGGATATTGTGTTGTGGATTTACCATTGGAGTTGGGTACGGTTGGGATCTAATAAATGAGAAAATGAGGGTGTCTGTGTGTTTTTATTGCATATAAAGGAATTTTATCTCTGTGTGTGTTTTTCTAGCTATTTATTAGCTGGATTGGTAATGGAGGGGGGCTCATAGAGGCCTGACCAACACCATCCAAGGTTTGATGACAGCTGTCAATTCTCAGCTGTTATTAATCTCTTCTATTACCCCGATTGTCATGTCACGAGGGCAATGGGACGAAGTGCCAGGATTGGTGCATTTTATGGAGGTACAATTTCTGGGGAGGCTATGGCCTGCTATACAGTTGTGGCCAAAAGTATTGACACCCCTGCAATTCTGTCAGATAATACTCAGTTTCTTCCTGAAAATGATTGCAATCACAAATTCTTTGGCATTATTATCTTCATTTACTTTGTCTTCAATGAAAAAACACAAAAGAGAATGAAGCAAAAAGCAAAACATTGATCATTTCACGCAAAACTCCAAAAATGGGCCAGACAAAAGTATTGGCACCCTCAGCCTAATACTTGGTTGCACAACCTCTAGGCAAAATAACTGCGATCAACTGCTTCTGGTAACCATCAATGAGTTTCTTACAATTCTCTGCTGGAATTTTAGACCATTCTTCTTTGGCAAACTGCTCCAGGTCCCTGATATTTGAAGGGTGCCTTCTCCAAACTGCCATTTTTAGATCTCTCCACAGGTGTTCTATGGGATTCAGGTCTGGACTCATTGCTGGCCATCTTAGAAGTTTCCAGTGCTTTCTCTCAAACCATTTTCTAGTGCTTTTTGAAGTGTGTTTTGGGTCATTGTCCTGCTGGAAGACCCATGACCTCTGAGTGAGACCCAGCTTTCTCACACTGGGCCCTACATTATGCTGCAAAATTTGTTGGTAGTCTTCAGACTTCATAATGCCATGCACACGGTCAAGCAGTCCAGTGCCAGAAGCAGCAAAGCAACGGCAAAACATCAGGGAACTTTCGCCATGTTTGACTGTAGGGACCGTGTTCTTTGATTTGAATGCCTAATTTGAAAGACAAATTAAATGAAGATATACCAAAAAATTTGTGATTGCAATCATTTTCAGGAAGAAACTGAGTATTATCTGACAGAATTGCAGGGGTGTCAATACTTTTGGCCACAACTGTATTTAGGGTGGTGAGGGCCCATGAAAGATAGCTTTTCCCACCCTGAGAATACCAGACCCCAGCTGTCAGCTTAAGGTCTCGTTCACACAGTGTGTATTTTGTGTGCGCTTTTCCCCCCAAAGCGCACCTGCGTTTGACAGCAAAGTGAATGGACTTTCACTTTTGCCGTTCACACGCAGCGCTATTTTTGTCTGCGCTTTTATAGGAGAAAGCGCGCGCATAAAAAGAATGAACATGTTCATTCTTTCTGCCTTTTTGTGCGCGCTTTCTCCTATAGGCGCCATTATAACTGCTGGAATTACACATCGCTGTTCAGACGATGTGTAATTCCAGCGGGAATACACCGGCGCTAATGTCACAGAGGGGAGGAAGAATCCTGTTCCTCCTCCCCTCTGTGACATCTGTCACAGCCCCATTTGATTTCACAGTGCATTATACACTGCGAAATCAAATGTAAAATAATGCCAAATGTATTAAAAATAATAAAGATTCTTATACTTACTCTCTGCACTGCGAAATCAAATGGGGCTGTGACAGATGTCACACAGGGGAGGAGGAACAGGATCCTTCCTTCCCTCTGTGACATCACTGAAGAAGTAGTAAAAACATGCGGTGTGTGACTGCACCCGCATATTTTTACGGGCCTTTTTTGCCCAGGTCAAAACGCTGAAAAAAGCGCCCGCGCAAAAAAGCACTGTGTGTGAACACAGCCCTACCTTGGCTGGTTGGATCCGTTGCAAATGGATGATTACAGAACATGTAAACTCAGCCTTAGCCTAGGGTCACACATAAGCCCTGGATCTGTTATTTTCATCAGTTTTTCAACTTTAGAATTCTAAGTCCAAAAATTGATGCTGTTAACGGACGCTGGACTCAAGTGTGACTGCTCTGCTATGCGTTTTTTAACAGGACCCAAAAAATGCTGCAAGCAGCATTTTTTGGGTACAATAACAAATGGATCCGTTTTTTGGGTGCAGTAAAAAAATGGATCCGTTTTTTTTGGGTGCAGTAAAAAAATGGATCTGTTTTTTGGGTGCAGTGAAAAAACAAAACCAGTTTTTTTAACATGGGGCCCTATGGGAAACGGATCCGTTAAAAAAAGGCACCATCTGTCCAAGTCCAAGAAATGCATAGCTGCACAGGAGGCTCAAAAAACAGCCTAAAAAATGGATTTGTTATTGAAACCAGTGGAAAAAACTGATTGGCATGTGTGACCCTAGCCGTGATCATTTTAACTTGTTTCACTCCCAAAAAAGGGAATATAACTATCCTTTTTCTGACATTATGTTAAAGTTTAAATATTTATTCAAATGTTTCCCAATTTAAAAAGCGACAAATCATATATTAAGGCCATTACTAGAAAATTTTCTTCTGTCAGTACATTTGACTGATATTGGGTAGGGTCACATTGCAAACATGAATTGCATTCACCGCATCCGGATCCGGATGCGGTGAATGCAATTCCGGTCACACACATTTTTTGTCAAAAATGTGTGCTGAATACCGCACTGCGGTAACCGGATGGCTCAGGATGTGTAATCCTGAGCCATCCGGTAACTGCATAGTTTGCGGATCCCGGCTATTGCCGGGATCAGCAAACTGTCCTCTGCCTATTCAAGAGTTAAATTTAGTAAGTAAAGTACTGTTTGAGGTCTGTAGGGGGGGCTAAGACCCCCCTACAGACCAGCCGCCCACTCCGGTGGGCTTCGACTACAATTTCCTATGGCTCGGGGCTCGGATGAGCCCCGTGCATGTCTCCAAACCTCCCGCCCCCCCGTATCACTATACAGGGGTGCCTGCACCCCTCTTGTATAGCGATTCCTGCATGTGGCCCTAAAGTTAGAATACAGAACACATGTAAGCTCATACTTACATGTCATCGTCGGCAGTGTAGTGTGAAATCCCTGGGCGGGGCTGTTTGCTGCAGCCTCCGCCCCCTCATTCCTTATGGCCGCCCCCTCTGTGCCTCATCCAGTGATGTGAGGGCGGCCACGTCATGAAAGGGGCGGGGCTAAATATGTGCCGCGGTTAGCCCCGCCCCTTTCATGACGTGCCGCCCTCACATCACTGGATGAGGCACAGAGGGGGCGGCCATAAGGAATGAGGGGGCGGAGGCTGCAGCAAACAGCCCCGCCCAGGGATTTCACACTACACTGCCGACGATGACATGTAAGTATGAGCTTACATGTGTTCTGTATTCTAACTTTAGGGCCACATGCAGGAATCGCTATACAAGAGGGGTGCAGGCACCCCTGTATAGTGATACGGGGGGGCGGGAGGTTTGGAGACATGCACGGGGCTCATCCGAGCCCCGAGCCATAGGAAATTGTAGTCGAAGCCCACCGGAGTGGGCGGCTGGTCTGTAGGGGGGTCTTAGCCCCCCCTACAGACCTCAAACAGTACTTTACTTACTAAATTTAACTCTTGAATAGGCAGAGGACAGTTTGCTGATCCCGGCAATAGCCGGGATCCGCAAACTATGCAGTTGCCGGATGGCTCAGGATTACACATCCTGAGCCATCCGGTTACCGCAGTGCGGCCCGGTAAACGCTGCGAAAACTGCTGCCTGCATGATTTTAAACGCAGGCAGCAGTGCCGGATCCGGCCACCGGATGGCTTGTGAAGCCATCCGGTGTTTTGCATAGGCTTCCATCAGGAGCCTTTCCTGGTCCGGTTTTGAGCTTTTTTAAAGCTCAAAACCGGATCAGGATTTATTAAACAAAATGCAGATGTGACCCTAGCCATTAACAGACTCCTCCGTTCAATAGTGCCAGAATGATGCATTTAAGGTACCATCACACGCGGCAATATTGCTAGGCAATTTCACTTGCAATTTGCTGGTTGCTGTGAAATCATGGACACATTGTTCTATTTTGTTACCGTGTACCTTAACAATTTAAGCTTACAAAAGAAAGCAAAACAATTTTATTAACGATTACATTGGGGAACACAATTTTTTAGGAGTTAGATCAGACAACTGTTCTTAATTAATTTTTGGATGCTGAATCCAGAAATGATCTCAGTTTCTCTCTATCACGTCAAGTTTTTGAACTATAGGATATTTGTCTTCTCAAAAATATGTAAACTACTGTACCTAAAAAGTGTTTTTTTTTTTTTTTTTAAATAGTACAAATATGAACAAAAAATGAAATACTGTATATACTCATGTATAAGCCGACACATGTATAAGCCGACCCCCCTAATTTTGGCCCCAAAACCTGGGAAAACCTATTGACTCGTGTATAAGCCGAAGGTGGACCCCAGCACAGGTATACAGCCCCCAGCAGCCCCAGTGGTATATACAGCAGCAGCCCCCCCCAGTGGTAGTATACAGCAGCAGCCCCCCCCAGTGGTAGTATACAGCAGCAGTCCCCCCCCCAGTGGTAGTATACAGCAGCCCCAGTGGTAGTATACAGCAGCCCCAGTGGTAGTATACAGCAGCCCCCCCCTTCATCAGTATACAGGGCCCCCACCTTGTGCAGCAATCCTGTAAAGGAATATATTATTATACTTATCCCTGCCGCTGTCCCGCCACCGCTGTCGCGTTCCTCCGGCTTCCTCCGGTGGGCGCAGGCAATGACGTCATTGTCTGTGCGCCAGAGGAGGAAGCCGGAAGAAGCCGGAGGAGCACGATAGCGGCGGCGGGACAGCGGCAGGGATAAGTATAATAATGTATTCCTTTACAGGATTGCTGCACAAGGGGGGGGCCCTGTATACTGATGGGGGCGGGCGGCCTGTATACAGTGTATACAGTGACTCGCGTATAAGCCGAGGGGAGGACTTTTCAGCCCAATTTTTGGGCTGAAAAACTCGGCTTATACGCGAGTATATACGGTATATAAGAAATAGGCATGACAAATATGTTTTTAAGTTGCCACGTAGCTCTATATGAGTCTAATTGTAATCAGATAACAAGTCTTATTACAGATATCAGTGCAATTGTGTTTCTCTGGCAGGTAAGTTGTGGAGGAAAAATTTGACGTGCTAGAAAAAAACTGACTACATTTTTGGAATTAGCATGCCAATTTTAGTATAAATCAGCTCAAAAACCTAACTCAACAGAAACTTTTTTTCAAATTGTTCCCCAGTGTTATTTAATATACAGTGCTTTGAAAAAGTATTAAAGAAAAGCTAGAGACAAGTGCAGATTTGGTGATACGGTATACGGACAAGGAAAATATGAGGGTGGTACGGTGGCTTCGTGGCTCAAGTGGTTAGTACTGCAGCCCTTGTAGCACTGAGGCCCCAAGGTCCTGGGTTCAATTGACACCAAGGACAACATCTGCAAGGAGTTTGTATGTTCTCCCTGTGTTTGCGTGGGTTTCCTCCAGGCACTCTGGTTTCTTCCCACATTGCAAAGACATACTGATAGGATGTTTAGATTGTGAGCTCCAAGAGAGACAGCATTACTGATGTATGTAAAGTGGTATTGAATTAATAGCACTATATAAATGAATACATTATTATATTATGAGAGGGTGCCTACCTGACCAGGTTGTGCATGTCAAAACCTTATATAACATTTCACTCACTATATGTTATAAGGTAACTTTGCTTGGTGTCAGGTCTGACAACTCTATACCCAAGCAGGCCCCTCGCCCGTCTGGGGATGTTCTGGCTCTCTGTCAGGTCACCTTTCGCTCTTCACTGGCAGGAGTGAGCCTAGCCTCTCTGCTGCCTGAGGCAAACTGCAAAACGGCGCCCGCCCACCAAGCACAAGGATGTCAGCGCCATCACATTTACATACAAGAACCACACCGAAGAATCCAGAACAATGACCTTTAATGGCAATGACAGGCTTGGCACAAGCATACAGACACAAAATGATGGCTGGCAGAGCTGTGGTCTTGTTGACAGACACAGTCCTGCATCCTAAATAGCACAGGAGGTGGCACTGATTGCCCACCTATTATCTCTGGCCCTTGCTAAAAAATTCTGGGCAGTTCCAATATGGCCGCTGCCTGGCACTAACTAGTCAGACATGGCCACCATACAGCACCATCCCAACACCACATGCAATGAACTGCAGTCTGAGCGTCAACAAGCAGCCACTGCCCTAAGCTGGTAAAATGGCGTGTCTTCCCCAACAGACTGCACCTCCTCAAGAAATGCTTAGCCAATCACAAGCACCGCACATGGGGCTGTCTGGAGCTAATAGCAGGAGCCTTCCAATTCGATTGAGCAAGGGATGTGGGAGCGGAAGTGGGGATGAACACCATTGACCAACCGCCACTCAGGAGAAACATGGCTTGAATGCCTGTATATAGCTAGGTGAGGAATTAGATGTGGTGTATAAGTTATGCCCAATCAGTCCTGCAGCAGAGGGGCAACGCATCCTGTACCAGGGGCATACAAAGAGATCATGGGGCTCCATAGCAGAAGTTCTACTTGCCGCACCACCAAAAAAAAATATTTGTTTGGATCACTATTCAGTCCTTACAGAGTGATTGTGTTCCTATTGAAGCCCCTATATTCCTTTTTCATTGCCCCCATAAAGTATGATACCAACAAAAGTGTCCCATAAACACTTTATGATCCCCCCACAATGAATTCCTACACAGGACCCTCCACACGCACAGTGTAATGACTCTATTGTAACCCCGTCAACTACTTTGGCACAGTATGATCCCCGACTGTGACCCCACACACAGCCCTACATGCAGTATAATCTACAGACCTGTAGAAGCGGGCAAACCGCGAAACAGGACCTGTCGTCTGTACCTTCATGCACCCCCTCCCCGCACCTCTGCAATAAAGAAAGCACCTATGAACAAACGGTGAGTGCCGCCTTGTTGTTTTCTATACCTGGACTGTATATGCTTGACCAGCTTATGTAGGCGCTGCACCACCAGGTGGCTGGGGGAAAGACAGCGGTCTGTCTCTATGGAGCAATAGGAAGGACCATTAGCCCTGTTGGTGCCCGGTGCCCCTACTTTTCTTCACACATATATATATATATATATATATATATATATATATATAATATATACACACAGCACATCACCCCATAATTCTCCTCTATTATTATAATGCACATTGTCACTGATTAAAAAAATAAAAAGGATACTCACCTCTCTCCTTGATCCTAATAACTCTGTTGTCCTCAGGATATGTCCTGTTCTCTGCATTGTGAGACGCTCAGTAATGATAGAGGGCAGTTAGCAGGAGATTTGAATACAGACAGCAGACGGCGCTGTGCACAGATCATGGGCCCCTTAGCAGAGCACCTGCTGCAGTGCCGTATCCCTAATCAGCAGCCGAATGTCCCGCCTGAGGCGACCAGCTTAAGTCGCCTCATGGTTGGTGCGCCTCTGTTCACTGGTCATGAGGGGTGGGGTGTCACTTTTTCTGGGTAGAGATAGTGCTGGTACTCGCTCTGGTCATCTTTTGTGCTTTGCAGATTTGCTTCTGATAATTGTGGGAGACAGGATACAATCGCTCCCAGTGATCATGCTGTCTAGGAGCCTTCGGACGCCAGGTCCCCCATTGTCAAATGTTGCCAGTGATTACGGGTCGCCATTTCCACTTCTTCAACTAGATGGCAGGATGTTCAATCCACTCTCCTCTCCTCCTTTGCTTCTCTAGGCTGAGGGTGGTGAATGGGCGTTGACTCAGTGATGTCGATTGCTGAGAGGAAGATTTAAACCTGCGAAATCCTTTGTGCTGTGCTTATTCTCAGTTGTGTTTGGACGATAGGTTTGTAGGGCTGTGTGCTCTCAGGTGAGGTTTTGCTTAGGTGTTTGGTTTAAGCTTGTCCCTGGGTTTTCTTCATTTTATTTTTTTGTTTGCATTGCTTATTTTGTTATTGGAGTGTCTGATCTGACTGTGGTCTGTGTGCCTGGTCACCAGCCACTGCATTGCTTGCTGCCTGGTAAGGGCTCTACTAAAGTCCCCCCTTTCCAGGACTGGGAGACAGTTGAAGAGTATCCCGGCCAGGAGAATGTGTGCTAATTCAGCCCAAGATGTAGAGGTAGCTTGTGTAGTATGGGTTCTGATGGAAAGTGGTGGCTCTAGCTGGTTCTACAGGTAGGTATCACAAATTTGATCCACCTTGCCAGGGTGCTTTTGCTGGATTTCCACCCCAGATTTGAACCTTTAAATTGAAGATACAAATTTTCATCTTTACTAAATAGGTGAGTGCTCTGAAGATAAAGGAGTAGAATTCTATTCACATTGAGCAAGCAGTGATTCTGCTCCCCTTCATCCTAAGGATTCTGGCCCAGCATTGGATAGATTATTTCCTGGTTAATATTAAAATTGGAGCCAACCTACGGAAGAAACTTAAGTCATGAGCTTCAAGGCCACATGATCCGCATATATACATAGATACGGTTCCCTGTATGACAATGTTTAGAACTCTCCTATTCGTTTGGCAGTTGTAATTCTGACTAAGGCTGGAAACACACTGGCGAGTGAAAAAAGGTCCGATTGACGTATCCGAGAGTCGGATGAGTGTTGTCCGAGTTTTGGTCCGTTTTGCATCCAACTGCGATGCGACTGTCCGACATTTTTCTCAGATCACATCTGAGTGCTGTCTGAGTGCAATCTGTTGTTTTTCTCAGCAGCTATTACTGTATAATCGTTCACAGGAACATTTTTTCCAGTTGTCTGAGCTACAGAATGATAATGTATCAATTAAAAATCGGATCCAAGTCAGATGATCCGGGTGTGGTCCGACTGCGGGCCGTGATTTTTTTCGGACGCATAGACTTGCATTGGCGAGTCTTGTCCGTGAATCGCATACAGTCGCAGCATGTTGTGACTGACTTGTCATCCGCGAAGCGGATGAGAAAAGAAGCGACCGACACTCGCAAATGTGCTCTTGGACACTAAATAACATTGGTCCGACTGCAGTGCGATTTTTACTCGCATTGCATTCGTCTGAGTTTCATGCCAGTTTTTCCGTACTGCAAGAACAAGGCTTTCAAAGAGAGATGACATGTGACCATTGCATTCAAATCAAGAACCTGCAAGATACTCGGGAGGCATGGTGGCTCAGTGGTTAGCACAGCAGACTTGCTGAGGTCCTGTGTTCAGTTCCCACCCAGGACAACATCTGCAAGGAGCTTGTATGTTCTCCCTGTGTTTGTGTGGGTGTCCTTTGGGCACTCTTGTTTCCTCCCACATTTGAAAAACATACTGATAGGATATTTAGATTGTAGGCCCCAATGGGGACAGTGTTGCAAATATATGTAAAGTGCTATGGAATTATTGCAGGCCTCTGGTACATGAACTACTTAGATACTGTAGAGATTCCACTTTGCCCAGAGAAAGTTCTTGTGACACTCCACAGCCATGTGTAGAACTCTTGGTTCCACCCTGTTTGTTGATGTAGAATACAGATGCCAGGTTGTATGAGTCGAGTAAAGAGTCTTATGAAAATGAAGAATTGCTTACCTTATTGCTCTCAACTCTCTTGAGGTTGGCTGAGAGGTGAGGTTCTTGCTTCAGCCAGGGTCTCTGAACTCAGCTGTCGCCTACATCTGACCCCCATATGAGGCCTATTGCATCTGTAGTGAGAGTTACCGGTCGGTGAGGGTGATGAGATCTTCCCTGACGCAGACGTTATAGAGCTAACCACCAAAGGAGATCCTACCTGGTGGTCTGTGCTAGCCGAGAGATGAGTATGGATGCAGCTCAAAACATTCGCTTGAAGAGTACAAAAGTGATGTTTGGCCCACAGAACTGCTTCTATCAGCAATCCCAGAACTCTCATAGCTGCTCTAATAGAGACCCGAGGAATGCGGTGCTTGCTCTGGAGTTTCTGGAACCTCTCACTGGACAATGTTAAGCAGAAACAGTGAGAGTCAATGATAAATCCCAGGCATTTCAGCCTTCCGGAAGGAATCAGCTGCGATTTTGGCATGTTGATAAGGAATCCATGTGTTGTCATTATTAACTCTATTCGGACTCTATTGCACTCTTTGTTACTTTTTTTTTTTAATCAGATATGTTTTTACTAAACCACGCTATTCTCATATTCAACTTACAATATGAATAGGTGTGAATAGCATTTTCAAAACTCTGCAATACCCATTAGCCCTTCAACCAACCCCCACCCCCGACAGCAATTACCCTCGTCCCTTCACACAGTGTATACAAAAATCAATATTGACAGTTATATGAACAAAATCACCTCTACCGATTTATACTATAAGGCCTTCGTTCTCATCCCTCGTTCGCATTCTCCACCTCTGCACCATTAAGCACTCCCATCCATGGTGCCCACATTTTGTCAAACATTTTGATATTGTTCCTCCTGAGGTAAATACTTTCCTCCAATTGTATGGTATATTCCACTTGCTGGATAAACTCTTTCCTGGAGGGCAGCTCTGTCCTGATCCAGTACCTGGCTATCAATTTCTTGGCCATGTATTGCAACTGCAATTTTTTGTGTGTCTCCCACTCTAATTTCTTCTACATATCCCAACACACATACCAATGGATCTCTGGGAACAATGCACACATATTTTCCTTATATAAAATTGAGTACTGCAATCCAAAAAGACTGCAGATCCGGACATTGGCACAGCATATGTAGGATACCTGCCCCTCACACATGCACCTCGGACACTCTGATGTGAGTCTCACCCCTACCCTATACAGGAACTCTGGGGACCTGTAGGCTCTATGAATAGTAAACAGCTGGGATAAATGTCCTGGCTCACTCAATGATAGTTTTGGGACATATTCCAGGATAGATTCCCATTTCTTATCCTCTATATCACCCAATTCTTCCTCCCACTTACCCCTGGCCATTATCAGATGTTTCAGTAGGAATGTATGCAATAGAGCTTTATATACGCCAGATATCACCCCTCATGATCCCTTCCATACAGATGTAACCCAATACAATATCTTTTTGTATACTCATTCTACTCGCTTTGTTGTCTAAATGCATGTTGTACCTGTAAAATTTGGTATTTACTTGTGTTTGAAAGATGAAGTTCCTCCTGCAGGGCCTCAAGGGTCTTAAGTTCCTGATTCGTCAACAATTGAAAAACACAGCAAATCCGTCTACTGGACCAGTCTTTTCAGCTCTCCTATCTTGCAAAATTCACCTAGTCTAGCATTCAACCAAATGGGAGTGTAAATTGTCAACCCAGTCACCTCTCTGAGCTTTTTAATTTTTGCCAATATTTTATGAAAAGACACAACGTGGGATACTCCTTGCCCAGCCTTCCAAAAGCACCAGCTTCCAACACTTGCACCAGCGGAGCTCTCTTTGCTATATATTCCAAAATGGCCTGCACTGACCCTCTCTCCGCCCACGACACCCATCCTCTAATATGCTCGCACTGGCAACAAACATGGTGGAGGAGTGGGTCTTGTCCTTTCTATCAACTGCAACTTCAACCCAATTCCTCCTCCCTTATCCTCTCATCCTTGAAGTGCACTCTGTCCGTATTCTAATCTCCGTCAAACTTCCAAGTGCCCTTCATATATCGACCACCAGGCTTTACCACTGCATTCTTCAACCAATTCTCCATCTGGCTTCTTCACTTTTTCTCTTGACATTCCATCCATCCATCATCATGGGTAACTTCAACATCCTCATTGATACCAACCAGTCAACAGCCTCCAAACTCCTGTCACTTGCTTCATCCTTTGGCCTCTCTCAGTGGTACTCCACAGCCACACACACAGACTGACATACACCAGACATACACCTTCCTCTGCCTCCTAACTAACCCCACAACCTCCCCTCTCCCCATCATCTACTTACCTTCTCATCCTTGTCCTTCTCACTTGCCACCCATGTCCACCAACTCACACACCCTCGCAGAAACCTCACAAATGTGACACTCACATACTCTCTGACATTATTCTACCACTATCCTTCATGTCCTCACTCCATGACAAAGATAATGCCACAGTTTTGTACAACTTTACACTCACAGCAGCGATTGATGCAGTTGCCCCTCTCGTTCACGGCAGAACACGACAAATCAACAGACAACCCTGGCACACAGACACCACTAAAAAGCTGCGGACAGAGTCTAATGTTGGTGAGCAGTGCTGGAAGAAAACACATTCACAAGAAGACTACGCAGTATTCAAACAAGCACTTCTCAATTTCAAGTCAGCACTCACCAACACTAAACAGAATTACTTCATTACCCTAATATCCTCTTTGTCCCACACCCCCAGTCCTTATTCAACACATTTAACTCTCTCCTTCGCCCCCCCACTCCTCCCCTACTTCTCGTATCTCTGCAGAAGACTTCGCAACACACTTCACAAACAAGATCGATCAGATCAGACAAGTCTTTGCTACCCAACCATCACAACCCCTATGTATATCAGACCACTCTCCTCCCCCACTAACCCTCCTCCCCTACATCACTGAAGGAGAACTTGCACACCTGCTCTCCAAATCACACTTTACCACTTGTGCATCGGACCCCATCTTATCCTACTTCCTCCCCAACCTCACCACCAGCCTTATCCCAGCCCTAACCCACCTCTTCAATCTATCACTAACCTCCGGTACCTTTCCTTCCGCTTTCAAACATGCAACAATTCCACCTGTCTTGAAGAAGCCATCTCTTGACCCGACCTCCACATCAGCTACCGCCCCATATCGCTGCTCCTGTTCGCCTCCAAACTCCTTGAACAGTATGTCCACACTGTACTCTAATCCCACCTCTCATCCAACTCTCTCTTTGACAACCTTCAATCTGACTTCCGCCCCACCACTCCACCGAAACCGCCATAACCAAAATTACTAACTACCTACTTACCGCCAAAGATAACGGACACTTCTCCATCCTCCTCCTTCTTGACCTGTCCTCTTCATTCGACATTCGACCACAGCCTCCTGTTACAGATCCTCTTTTTATTGGTATCACTGACGTTGCCCTCTCCTGGATCTCCTCCTACCTTTCCAACCGCACATTTAGTGTCTCCCACTCCAACACTACCTCCTCACCCCATCCCCTCTCTGTTGGAGTCCCTCAAGGCTCTGTCCTGAGACACCTTCTTTTCTCCATCTATACCCTTGGCCTAGGACAACTCATAAAGTCCCATGGATTCCAGTATCACCTGTACGCTGATGACACTCAGATCTACCTCTCTGGCCCAGACGTCACCTCTCTGCTGTCCAGAATTCCAGGGTGTCTATCAGCCATATCCTCCTCCTTCTCCTCTCGCTTCCTTAAACTAAATGTAGACAAAACTGATCTCATCACCTTTCACCCATCTCGAGCACTTCCCTTACCTGATCTGTCTATAGGTACCTTCACACATGGCAATATTGCTAGGCAATTTCACTGGCAATTTGCTGGTTGCAGTGAAATCATGGACACATTGTTCTATTTTGTTGCTGTGTACAAATGGAACAATGTGTCCATGATTTCACTGCAACCAGCAAATTGCTAGTGAAACTGCCTAGCAATATTGCCGTGTGTGAAGGTACCTTATCACAATAATTGATATCACACATTGCCCTGTACCTGAAGTCCACTGCCTCGGAGTGATCCTTGACTCTGCCTTATCCTTCAGACCACACATTCAAGCTCTCGCCATCTCCTGCCACCTCCAATTCAAAAATATTTTCAGAATCCGTCCCTTCCTCAAACCTCAATCTACTAAACTACTAGTGCATGCTCTCATCATCTCCTGTCTCAACTACTGCAACCTCCTCCTCTGTGGCCTCCCGGTTAACACTCTTGCACCTCTCCAAACTGTCTTTAACTCTGCTGCCTGACTAATCCACCTCTCTCCTCGCTGCTCCTCCCCTTCTACCCTCTGCAAATCCCTCCACTGGCTCCCAATTTGTCAGTGTATCCAATTCAAACTGCTAACACTGACTTACTAAGCCATCCACAATCTGTCCCCACCATATATCTCTGAACTAATCTCCCGATATCATCCAACTCGTAATCCTCGATCCTCCTCAAGACCTCCATCTTTTCTCCACACTTGTACGTTCCTCATCTAACTGCCTGGAAGACTTTGCCCAGCATCCCCCATCCTCTGGAATTCTGCACCTCAAAATGTCTGACTGTCCCCTACACTCGGAACCTTCAAGCGGAACATGAAAACCCATCTCTTTAAAACAGCCTGCAATGACCCCTGTGCCACCTCACCATCACTGGACCTGGCGCTTCCACCAGCACTGTACTTGAGCTCCACCCCCATTGGACCCAGCGCTCCACCACCACCCGACCTGATCCAACCTACTGTTTCCCTTCCCATTGCCCTGTAGAATGTAAGCCCGCAGGGTCAGGGTCCTCTCTCCCCAACTCTGTGACTGTTAGTTTGTTCATTGTATTTTTAACGTATTTGTAACCCCTTCTCATGTACAGCACCACGGATTCAATGGTGTTGCTCTATAAATTAATAATAATAATAATATAATAATTAATAATAATGCTGACACTGGGACATCAGAAAGATCCAAGGATTAGGCAAGGCAAGGCCCCCCTCCTCCTTGGGTCTTTGCAATATCTCCAACTTGAGCCTGGGCTGCTTACCCCCCAAATCAAGTACCGAAACATTGAATTGAGTCGCTGAAATACCGTCCTGAGGGAGCCATATCGGAGAGTTGTGCAATACATAGAGTAATTTGGACATTAATACCATCTTAGATAGTTTGTCCGACCCACCACCGAAGGACGCAGTTTACTCCACGCTAGTGCCTTATCTTTTAACTTACCCAGAAGTGGTTGAACATTCAGTCTTAGGTATTCAGTTACCAGTAAGGCAATCTGAATTCCCAAATATTTAAATTGTTCCACTATCCTGAGCCTAGTGCAACCAACCCTGGGTAGCTCCTCATGCTTTTTCCTATCAACCAGCATGATGTTCGATTTGTCTCAGTTAATTCTTAAGCCAGACAGGCCCCCGAATTGTTCTATAATGTCCACCGCATTTCATAAAGACTCCTTTGGATCCTGCAGGAACAGTAAAGGTGTGGCGCCCCTGCGACCAGGGTGGCCACAGGTAGGAACTGCAGCCAGGAGTTAGTGACAGTTTGTATATCAAACACCTCCAAAACACACATCCACTGACATAAGACCCAACCCGGAGCCTGGGACTCTAGGCAGGCAAGGGGTAGTAGGGCCAGTTATAAGTGGGTGAGGTGTAGTCAAGGTAACAGACCAGTATAAAAAGGAGAAACAGGAAGTACTTAGCCAGTAGGCCAGTGGGTGCCGAGCAGAACAGTAAAGACCAAGAGTAGGCGAGTGCCGAGCAGCCAAGACAAGTAGGCTAGAGTAGGCTTAGAGGAAAAGACCGTAAGAGGAGTAGGCGAATGCTGACAAATTACTGACAGAACAGATTCTCCTGATGTACCCGGGAAGTTACACGGGTAGGAACGAGCCCGGTGATCCCTTGCAAGACAGGGACACCCAAGGCTAGGCTGGGACCAGAATGTCGGCTCTGAGGGGGACTGAAGTTTCACACTGACTCCCCAGACAAACTGACGGGGAACATAGATTCCAGATCTGTATTCCTATTACAGGGTTGGGGGCACAGCAACCAGGAGGACCCAGCTTACTGCCCATACACTTAAGGGGAAGCCACATTGAGGGACCGAGCTGCCGCTCTGCAATCCACCCAGAAGAAGAGAGAGAGAGAATCAGCCTGAAAGGACATGTAGAAAGAGTGAGGGGTCTCAGAGTGACAACCTGGCTGCAGAGGGTTCAAGTGTTACCGGAGTTAACCATGTAAAGCTGTTAAGAACTGAACTGTACCATGCACTGTGTGACTTGGAAGAATTGGAGAGTAAACCCGGTGAACCCTGCTTCAGTGTCCTCTCTGATTCCAGGTATACAAAACTGCTATCGCACCATTTTACCCTGTCAGGAGATGCCCCGACCCGCGGCGGGCTCATCCACCTGGCTGCAGCATCCATCCATTCTCCTGACAGAAGTACACTGCAGCGGTGGTCCCCTCATTGACCACAACCTGTGGGTGGCGTCACGACAAACTCCCCTGTAAATGCCCCCCCATTTACTTGTAGAACCCGGGACACGGTCCGGACCAGGACCTCCGTGACATCCCCAGCAGTACCCCGTTCGGGTACCGAGTACCCCGTACCAGTGGGATCCCCAACCTGGCATCACGAACAGGATCTACCGTGCCCGGTAACCGGGCAGTGTGTGCCGTGATTTGTGACTATTTTGAATCAGCCGCCATTGCTAGCGCGCGGCAAACTGAATTTGAACTGTGCCACAAGGACTGTAATTTTTAACTCCGCCATTACAGAGCGCGCGACACGCGGTAAGAAAAACCGCTCACTGCTCTGATGTTATCAGGTGGAAAAGAGATTCCCTGTCCCACTGCGGAATCTAGGATGGATCCAGTCCAATAGAACCGGACTCAGTGTGCCTAAAAGCTGGAAAAAAATGGCCCATCCTGGCTCCCCTTAACTCCTTGGGGAGCCAGCCATCAATCCTAAAGAAGAACCTCTGCCTCAAATTGTAACAGCCAATGATGATATGGCAGGGGTGGAAGAAGACGCTCAAGGAAGGCGGGACAGGAAATTGGATGCGGAGCAGTCGCCATTACGGTACCTATGGACGGAAGAGAAGGACGCTAAGGAGAGCGCTGCAGGAGAAAGACCCCAAATGATCCCAGAGGGCCCACCAAGAGAGTGCGTGGAGGAACCCGACCAGAGAAAGACCTTCGGTGACCTCAGCAGCATGGCGGAAGGCGGCAGAGAGCGTCCAGAGATCAGAGACACCCGAAGGGGTGTAATGCGGCTGCTACCACTACAATTGACCCGGGTTCAGGCTGAGCAGAGAACCCGGATCTAATATGACGTTCACCAAAGTCAGCAATCTCTGACTGTACAGGCTGGCTGGGCTAGTGTCCCTGATGTCACCCGGAGCAGGAAGCAGCAATTGTTAGTAGAGATAGAAGATACAATCATCTGAGACTGAGCCCCAGAGTACCACCAGAGTGGCTGACCCCCAATGAGCCCTGGCGGAGAGGGATCTACAGCTACCGGAGCCCCTGATACCAGCACCTATGTCAACCGAGGTGAGAGGGGAGCAGCTCTGCTGCTGGTGGGAGAAGAGCGAGGCAGAGGACAATCTGATGGGCTTCTCTGGGGACCCTGATAGTGAAGTGAGCCCATAGAAATAGTAATCCGGGAGGAATATCTACGGAGATGTGTGCGGCAATGGGGGCGAGAAGACGCAGCAAAACAAGCTCAAAAGTTGGAACTGATTGCACGCACTATTTGTGCTAAAGCTGATGCCCGGCAGGATTTGAATATCCACCAATCCCCGCGCCATGAAGGCAAAATAGTAAAAATCAAACACAAGTAGGGTTATGCGTGTGCTCGAGAACCCGGTGCAAACAGGGATGTCTTTATAAAACAGAAGGGATGTGGAGGAAGAACTCCCCTCAAAACACCCGGACAGGGAAGTGACCATTGGCGCATGGGTCTCCTACATAGTGGTGCCTGGAGAGAGAGGCCCTTATGGCATCAAAGTTAAGAGACTGTCTCTAAGATCACAAGGAGAAGCTGAACCAGCAGACATAGAGCACCCGGATTCGACCATTAACCCGGATTCTACAACTGAACTAGATGACAGCACGGATTTACAGTCCAGTAAAGAGCCGTGTGGACGCAAAACGCAGACAATACAGAGTTATTGGTTGTCCAGCACTCTGGAATCGCTAGAGATGTTCCCAAAATGGCGAGCCCCAGAAGTCCTACCGTGGAGGAAGAAGTGAGGAACCGGACTGCTACAAGCAAGAGTAAGTGTGAAAATGATGTGATCCTTATTGACCCCATCCCAATCCTGAATGAATGTTAGCCTTTTTCTCCTGTTTGTCTTATATGTTTAATAGACATTTGATGCCATGGACGATGACTTGGCATAAACTTTCTTTGTATATAGTTGAGCACTCAGTGTGCACCCCATTGGTTTTAAGACCAATTTGCACTTTTGAGACTGTGCATATGAAGCACTCGTGCTGTATTATTGCACTTTTTAAGAACTTTTATACTTTTTGGTAGAAAGTAGCGTGCTGTTCTAGGAAGTTTGGCACTTTTTAGGAAGACTTTTTAAACTTTTTCAGAAAAGTAATGTATGTTATGTGTTATTTATATGAATATTTAAATGCAACGTTTTAAGTTCCGTACCTCCGTAACAGAATGACAAATATGTTTAATGTTAATGTTTTGCAAGATAAAAATATTTTTCGCGGGGATCTATGCCGGACGGCGTGAGGAAATGCCAGTTTAACTCCGGGGGAATGTGGCGCCCCTGCGACCGGGTGGCCACAGGTAGGAACTGCAGCCAGGAGATAGTGACAGTTTGTATATCAAAAACACTTCCAAAACACACATCCACTGACATAAGACCCAACCCGGAGCCTGGGACTGTAGGCAGGCAAGGGGTAGTAGGGCCAGTTATAAGTTGGTGAGGTGTAGTCAAGGTAACAGACCAGTATAAAGAGGAGAAACAGGAAGTAGTTAGCCAGTAGGCCAGTGGGTGCTGAGCAGAACAGTAAAGACCAAGAGTAGGCAAGTGCCGAGCAGCCAAGACAAGTAGGCCGGAGTAAGATGAGAGGAAAAGACCGTGAGAGGAGTAGGCGAATGCTGACAAATTACTGACAGGACAGACTCTCCAGACGCACCCGGGAAGTTACACGGGTAGGAACGAGCCCGGTGATCCCTTGCAAGACAGGGACACCCAAGGCTAGGCTGGGACCAGAGTGTTTGCTCTGAGGGGGACTGAAGTATCACACCGGCTCCCCAGACAACTTGACGGGGAACATAGATTCCAGATCTGTATTCCTATTACAGGGTTGGGGGCACAGCAGCAACCAGAGGACCTGGCTTACCACCCATACACTTAGGGGGAAGCCACATTGAGGGACCGAGCTGCCGCTCCGCAATCCACCCAGAAGAAGAGAAAGAGAGAATCAGCCTGAAAGGACATATAGAAAGAGTGAGGGGTCTCAGAGTGACAACCTAGCTGAAGAGGGTTCAAGTGTTACCGGAGTTAACCGTGTAAAGCTGTGAAGCACTGAACTGTACCGTGCACTGTGTGACTTGGAAGAATTGGAGAGTAAACCCGGTGAACCCTGCTTCAGTGTCCGTCTCTGATTCCAGGTATACAAAACTGCTATTGCACCATTTTACCCTGTCAGGAGCTGCACCGACCCGCGGCGGGCTCATCCACCTGGCTGCAGCGGTGGTCCACTCATTGACCACAACTTGTGGGTGGCGTCACGACAAACTCCCCTGTAAATATCGCCCATTTACTTGCGGAATCCGGGACACGGTCCGGACCAGGACCTCCGTGACATCCCCAGCAGTGCCCCGGTCCGGTACCAAGTATCCTGTCCAGTGGGCTCAACAAAGGTACCGTCACACGCGGCAATATTGCTAGGCAATTTCACTGGCAATTTGCTGGTTGCAGTGAAATCATGGATACATTGTTCCATTTGTACACAGTAACAAAATAGAACAATGTGTCCATGATTTCACTGCAACCAGTAAATTGCCAGTGAAATTGCCTAGCAATATTGCCGCGTGTGTTGGTACCTTAAGACATCATCTGCATAAAGTGCAATCTTTTATTCCATCGAGCAATGCTGAAAGCCCCTCACCGAGCTAGCGGTTCTATTGCAAGGGCAAACAGCAGCAGAAAAAGGGAACACCTCTGTCGGGTTCCTCTAGAAAGATCAAATCCATTCTACCTCTCTCCATTTACTCCAATTCTGGCCATCGGGGAGGAAAACAGCAACTTTATCCAGGAGATAAACACCGGACCAAAACCCATCTGCCCAAGGACTAACCACAGATATTCCCACTCTACACTGTCGAACGCTTTATTGGTGTCTAAAGATGCAGTCGCCCTGCATCCCGCATTGTCAGCTATCAACTGAATGTTCAAGTATAACTGCCTCAGGTTAATAGCTGTCGACTTGTTTGGCATAAATCCTGGCTGGTCCGGGTGAATCACACTAGTAACCACCCCAGCCAGTCGAGTCACCAGGGCTTAAGCTAATATTTTAACATCTGTTGACAAGAGTGAAATGGGTCTATAAGAGTCTGGTCTTTTCACACCTTTATTCTCCTTGGGCAGAACCACTACAGTTGCTTCCCTCATTGATTCCGGTAGTCTTTCCCCTTACAATGCCCCGACTAACACCTCCCTTGGTTTGGGCAATATTAGATATTTAAAGTGTTTGCATTTCTCACTCTCCGCAAATCCACTAATCCCACTTCCTTTATGAACTTTGCAAGAGGTGTCTCCATGTTCCCCCCACTCGCCCTTAAAGGAGACCTGCTTTTGTCCAGATCCATGTGCAAACCATTATTCATATCTCCTATCAATATCAAAGTTGCACCCACTCTATTCCTCGTCAGATCTAAAATATCCTGCATCTTTGCTCCAGAATATGGTGGCGGAAAGTACACGATAAACAAACACATCAATTGGCCATACACATGACACACCAGACGTACGTACTATCCTTCCCCATCGACAGGCACTTCCACCTCATCATACGGCACCGAGGAGTGGACCAGGAACGACACCCCCCTCGCATATGTAGAATATGTAGCACTATAAGCTTTCCTGACCCATTTTCTAGCCAGGATCCCAGTCCTTTCTTTAACCAAGTGCGTTTCTAACAAACATATTATGGACGGTTTGTAAGTAAGAGCATGCTGAAACATAATCATTCTTCTACTCCTGTCAGCTAGGCCTCTTATATTCCAGCTCAGAATCTTAATTACTCTCGCCATGCTTCATTATGAAAACATATACTAAACTAAAAAAACTCAGTCCATTTCTGTCTTTGTCCCCTCCCCCATCCCCTCAACCTTCCCTTTCCTTCCTCCCAGGCCTTAAACCCCCCCTTAACCTCACCAATAACCTGAGTTTCAAACCCCCCTCCCCCTTACCTCCCCTGCTTAAATTTTCTCTATGTGAGAGTGGGTAAAAATCCCTGACCCAGCCTCCTTCACCACCTTGGTTCTAAACACTTGTAAAAGTGCACTACAATGAAAACACCAATGATAGATTCTGGGGTGTGTGGCCGAGCTTTGAATGGCACAGGCTGCTTAGGACAGGAGTTCCAACAGAGACCTGCTTCAACTCGGCGCAACAAGGTGAAAAACCATTCTGGGAAGCCCTAAGTAAGTTACCTGGTGAACTGAGGACACAGTAGTTCCAATGGTGCGTGGCAAGCCAGCAAGAAGGAGATCTCCAAAGAAGGTGACTGCATAGTTCTCCTGAGACTCGGTTCTGAATTCAGCCTCCAATATGGCTGCAGCTTCTTACTCCCCAGCCCCACCTCCCAGCTTTTCACAATCTGGCTCGCACACAGCAGCCTCAGAAGGAGGGGGGGAAGCTCAGATAGACATTCCACTTACACAGAAAACAATGGAGGGTTTGCTAAAATCCCTGAGGCAAGAACTCCAATCTGACCTTAAACGAATGATAGCTGAGTTTAAGGCAGAAATCAGGGGTGAACTGATGGATCTAGGAACTAGAATAGCCTACCTGGAGCAGAAGCTGGCAGAACTTACTAAATCTCATAATGAACTAATAGATGCTAATGAGGCTTTAGAACAGAAGGTTTCCCAAATCCACAACAAAATACTGGATTTTGAGGAAGATCCAGAAGGAATAATATTCGCATTTAACTTTAGAGGGATTGATGAATCTATTCCTGACAACGATTTGCCAAGTCTCCTGCAAAGCTTCATACACACAGTGATTCTTTCTGCAGACAGTAAGGACTTAATTGTGGATAGAATACACAGGATACCAAAACCATAAGATCTCAACTCAGATTTACCACGAGATGTTATTGCCTGAATTCATTTCTATACAATAAAGGAGACTTTTATGGCTGGTCTCAGGAAAGGCCGAAACTTCCAGATAACTTGGCCCACCTGAAGGTATTCCCTGTCTTGTCAGCTGGTACTCTAGCTCAGAGGAGGGAGTATATGCCATATACTACAGCCCTCAGGGAACAAGGAATAAAGTACCACTGGGGGTTCCCCACAAAACTGAAAGTCTTGAGGTACAATTCCATATTTGTCTGCACATCCCCGGAAAAGGCAAGAGATTTATTGCTAAAATGGAAGATTCAGCCTATATATCCAAACGACAAAAGATCTCCTCAGGCACAGAAAAAGAAAAAACTGGACCCAGACAAGTTCACGGCATGATTGATTACTGGATAGCCATTCTCTGCTTCCTGTGCCTCTATGGCAGTGTTAAAACCAGGCAAAGTTGCCCACAGAGTGTCTTTTTTTCACTCTGTTTCAAACTATTTTTTCCCCTTTTCTTTACTGTTTGCTTTATTTTGGAACTGTAAGGGGACATCCTCTTATGCTGAAGCAAAAATTTAGGCTTGATAACCCTGCATTTGTATATACATGCAAATTTGTTTCCCTGGCCGTCCGTCCCCTGTCTGTCCTCCCCATGTTTTTCACAGATTTAGGAACAATGGTTTCACATTAAGCAGTATATAGTATTAACAATGCATATTAAGGTTATATCTATAAATGCCAACGGTTTGAAATCGCCAGGTAAAAGATCCATCTTCTGGAAGAATATTTGTAAAGAAACTGCTGATGTAATTTGTGTTCAAGAAGAGCACCCGTTAGCGCAGGACAATACTCTGCTAAAGAATCCTCGATATCTACATCATTATTTTGCAAACAACAAGACTAAAAGAGCTGGAGTGGCTATTTTTATAAGCGACTCCCTATCCTTTAAATTGTATGACACTACTAGTGATCTGGAGGGGCATTTTATTTTCCTTGATTGTTCTTTAAAGTGACCCTAAACCCGGAAGCCAACCCCACATCCCCTTCATACCTATACATGCAGCTTGTGAACCTGCTGCCATCGATCCCTGTATCTTGCAAAACCGCTGGGGCATTCTTCATAATTCATACTTTTAATATCTCAGTTCTGGGCGTTTCACTGAAATTTTAAAGCCGCAGCAGGCGGGCCTGTGTGCCGCTCTCCCCCTCCTTCTCCGTAATTCTGCACGCAGCGATGGGCGTGCTAAACAACAGAGAAGCAGCTCGCCTCATAGTATGGGCGGTGAAGCCGGTATGACGTAATACGCGTCATATCGGCTTCACCGCCCATACTATGAGGCGAGCTGCCTCTCTGTTGTTTAGCACGCCCATCGCTGCGTGCAGAATTACGGAGAAGGAGGGGGAGAGCGGCACACAGGCCCGCCTGCTGCGGCTTTAAAATTTCAGTGAAACGCCCAGAACTGAGATATTAAAAGTATGAATTATGAAGAATGCCCCAGCAGTTTTGCAAGATACAGGGATCGATGGCAGCAGGTTCACAAGCTGCATGTATAGGTATGAAGGGGATGTGGGGTTGGCTTCCGGGTTTAGGGTCACTTTAAACAACACTAGGTACACGATTATATCTCTATATGGCCCAAATACACACCAGTTCTCACTTATCAGACAAATACTTAAGAGAGTTCAAGTGTTCTCCAAAGAGTTTTAAATTGCCTGTGGCGATTTCAACCTCCCCATATCGGCTGTGTTAGATTGCTCAAACAGACGTACCGCTAGAGGAGAGATGAAATCATTGGTTTCAGAATATAACTTACATGACATCTGGAGTTATCTCCACAGCTCTGAGAGAGATTACTCCCATTTCTCCCCTAGGTTTAATTCCCATAGCAGGATAGACTATTGTTATGGATGCCCCCCACACCTTTCTGGTGAGGCTGTCATCTTAATTGTCTGCCGCCAAATTGGATGCTTTGTCTGGGTGCGTGCACGTCACCGAAAAGAACCACGCTGACACACAAGTCAATGTAGAGCTTAATTACTTTATTAAGGGAGGGGTTAGCAGTTTTATACTCATCATTAAAGGGGCATTTCTTAAGGGTGGTTCTAGGTAATTGCATCATTTTATGCTGAATCTACATTTTATTCTGAAAAAACATTCAATTATATTCTGTGTGTTTAAACTAGCCTTGAAGTCATACAATACATTCAGAACAAACTGATAAGAGCTTCAGTGTAGTTACCTCTAAGTCAAAACAATATATGAAATCATCTGAGCCAGAGAAAACCTGAAGGTGGGAGGGAAGAAGGAGAGAGGGCTTAGCTAGGGGAAAGTGCAAGGCCTCTTTCCTACAAACCGGCCTCGAGTCTGAAAGATTTCTGAATGACTATATACTAATATAAATTATTAACTATTTATTGCCATAACACTATACTTTTGTGGATGATAGAATTCTAGGTTGTGTGCTTGAGGCAATGATAGGTGTGATCTCTTGGTCTGACCATGCTCCTGTCTCACCACATCTGATAGGGACTCTTCGGTCAAAGCTAATAGGTGGTGTTTAAATGAGTTTTTACTGACCCACAAACAAAACATTGAATTAATGGAGACCAAATTAAAAGAAGTCTTTGACATAAATTATAACTCCACCTCAGACGAAGTGGTATGGTCAGCCCACAATGCATATATGAGAGGTATTTTTATTAAGATGGCAGCAGTAGAAAAGAAAAGAAGAGAGGCGGCAGTGTCAGACCTATTAACTCAAATTAACAATCTGGAACAAAGCAACAAGAAGAACCCCACAGTTGTCCCAAAAAATAACGGAACATAGAATGAGGCTGCGTGCTCTATTTTTATTCCAGTACGAAAAAGCACTTAAAAAGTCCAAAACAAAATACTATGCCATGGGAGATAGAGCAGGGAAGATTTTAGCTAGGAGAATCAAAAAAGGGAGATAAGAAATAGGATTGCATACTTGAATAAACCTGATAGGATCAAGGTATTAAATCTGATCGACATAGCTAAAGAATTTAGGCGATTTTATTATTCACTGTACAACCTAAAAGAGGATCCCCATACAGTTCAGCCTAATCCACAAGAAATTGGTAATTTCCTAGAAAAAATCTCACTCCCCAAAGTATCAGCGGCTCAGCAAAGTGATCTAAATACTCCCATATCTATCATTGAAATAGAACAAATAATCAGTTCTACTAAAAAGTCCTCTGCTCTGGGCCCAGACGGTTTTTCTAACATCTATTATCATTGTTTTGTCAAAACTTTAGATCTTTACTTCCTAAAAACTTTCAATTTTTGGAAATGTACTTCTTCAATAAGCCATGAAAACCTTGAGGCAGTAATGACAACCATTCTGAAACCCGAGAAACCCCCGAACACTCCTGGTAATTTTAGGCCTATCACCTTAATAAACTGTGACCTAAAAATATTCTCTAAAATCCTTGCGGTCAGAATAATGTCTGTCCTTCCCTCTCTGATAGCACCTGACCAGGTTGGGTTTGTCCCTGGGAGACAAGCCAAGGACAGCACTAAAAGAGTATTAGATTTGTTGGAGATAATGGAGACTAATAAACTTCCCAGTGTACTGCTGTCTCTTGACGGTGAGAAGGTGTTTGACAGAGTGCACTGGGGTTATATGGATGAGGTCCTGGATAAGTTTGGTTTTGTGGGAGATATTAAAAAGGCTATATTGACCCTATAGTCTAATCCAAACGCAGTGGTGAGTGCATCTAGATTCCCCACCGACCGATTTATGATAACTAATAGCACCCAGCAGGGCTGCCCTCTCTTGCCGGTTATCTTTGCTTTGCTTTGCCACTGGCAGAGGCTCTTAGAACTAATCCAAGCATACATGGAGTCCGTGTGGGAGACACGGACCATGTGGTGGGATTGTATGCAGATGATGTGATATTATCTCTATTAACGCCGGCGTGGAGTTGTCCCTGGTTGGTGTCATGGACACCCTGGCTGAATTCTCCAGAATCTCATATTACTAATTAAATGCCACAAAGTCTATCATATTCCTCATAAATATTACACCCTTGGTAAAGAGTAGAATACTAGAGCATTTTCCCTTTAAGTGGGAGGAAGTGGGATTTACATATTTGGGAATTAAAATTACAAAATTTGTAAATCTAATTAAGTTGAACTGCGAATCACTGATTTCGGAAGTTTGTGGGGACTTGGAAAGGCATACCCTTTTCCCACTGTCCTGAGTTGCCAGAATACGAATGGTAAAAATGATGTTGCTGAAGATTACCTACTTGTTCAGATGTCTCCTCTCAAATTCCCATTTAGATGGATAGGGCTCCTACAATCCCTACTTAGTAAGTTTATTTGGAAAAACAAAAAAACAAGAGTGGCGGTCAAGGCTCTACATTTCCAATATTCTCGTGGTGGAATGGGTGTACGAAATCTATCTTTGTACCACAAGGCAAATAAAAAGAAAAAATAGTGTTGCGCCACCTGTGGACCTCTCCTACCTTTAAAGCGGTCGTATTATAAGTAAACTAACCTTTAAAGGTTGTGCTCCATCTGCACAACCAGATTGTGAGGGTACTTTTGTGGCTCAGGCTGCCAGCCTTGGATCTGTAGTGCTCCTGTATCCTCAAATCACCTCTGCTCCTGGCCTCGTGCTGTCCATGCTCTCTCTCCAGGTTGGGTCAGGAACCACCAGGTTGATCCATTAACCCTATCCCGCCTGCAGCTCTGTCACCGCTTTCCACAATGGAAATAAACTAATAGAATTCAGATAGAGTATGCGGTTCTAAGGTAGAGCGCAGATATGAAACGGGATACTTTAATCTTTATCTCCGTAACTTTATTCATAAAAAGCTCCAGACCACAACATGTTTCGACGTACAAACATCTTCCCGCTTGAGGAAGACGTCTGTACGTCGAAACATGTTGTGGTCTGGAGCTTTTTATGAATAAAGTTACGGAGATAAAGATTAAAGTATCCTGTTTCATATCTGCGCTCTACCTTAGAACCGCATATTCTATCTGAATTCTATTTGTACCACAAGGCGGCCATATTCGAGGCCGCAAGGATTGGTCGGCTGGGGATCTTAATTATAGATGGCTCCAACTAGAAAGACAGTTTGCTCCCCACAGGTCTACTAGATGTTTGCTAGAGATCGAGCTACTGAAGCACCTGAAATCAAATTTTCCCTTACATACGATATCCTTGTTGTCCTTGATTGGAATAACCTTGATAGAACACTGACAAAATCCCTATTTAAATACTTTTCTGTAAAAGCAATTGAGGCACACATCTCTGGGTTGTCTCTAGACCTGTGGGTGAAATCAGGTGTAAGCACACTTAACAATCTCTTAGATGGCCCTGTTTTCCCCCTCTTTGCAGATTTGTCTTAACTTTACAAGATTCCCAAAACATGCTTTTATCAGTACCTCCAAATACGTAATTTTATCCAGTCATGCACGTTTCCCGCTTGGTGGAGCCCTGACCCATCAGACATGATGCAGAAATATTTTAAAGTAGAATACTCCAGTGAACATGGATTGTCTCTGTTCTATAGGACTCTTAACTCGCCAGCAGAGTTGGTCAAACTCCCTTATATGAATGTCTGGGAGGAGGCACTTTCCCATCCACCCCCGAACACTGGTGGACTGCGGCCATATTTACTCAAAGGCACTCCTCCTGAATTAATCATCATAAAGAAAATACATATGAACTGGTATCTGACCCCTTACAAAATTTCCAAATTTAACAAATTATATTCCCCATTATGCTGGAAGGGATGTAGTAAAAAAAGGGGATCTGGATCATGTGTGGTGGTGGTGCCCCAAGATAGGAGAATTCTGGAATCGAGTGGCAGACTTAATCAGAACCTTGACAGGTTTCCCTTTAACTCTAGAGGGGCCCTTGGCAGTCTTAAATATTGGGTTGGACCTTCTTCCCCAAACTTAGTTCCAGTCATAACCCATATTTTGATAGCGGCCCGTCAGAGTTTGGCAAGGCACTGGAGGGAAGCTTCTACCCCCACACGGGAGGAACTCTTGGTAGAATAAATTCTCATTATCTATATGAACGTTTTTTGGTTCACGCGATAAAGCAAAAAGAATGAGTCAGCGGCCAGTGGGAGATTTGGGAGACTTCTGATTGGCGATAGCTCATACCTAGGATAGTTTTAATATTTTCCTGGTTGATTCTGGTCTTCTCATGATTAGATTAGTATACAAAAATATTTAAAACAAAGCTCGTAAAGCTTATTCCTCCCCCCACCCCACTATCCATTAATTTACCTCTTGTGTCCAATCCTGGCTCCCCCTTTCCTTCGGTGTGGTCCTTTCTTTCCCTTCCCTTCCCTCTCCTATAATATCCAGTTTGGTTTGATTTACACTGGTGGTGATTAGTTGGAAACGACGTTATAATGATATAATTGTGTGAACAAGGTATATATGTTGTTAAAAGATTTATTTGAATAAAAAATTTATGGTTTAAAAAACGAACAAAAAGAAACACCAATGATAACCTTTTTTTATCCGTCCTCTCCTGCCTTTTATAAACATTAGTAATGAGCAAGTGTAATCGTTACTATTAACGAGGAAAAAAGAGATGGCACACACCGGGATAAATTGCTGCGGTGCTTTATTTACAGGTTCGTTAGAACATCGTGCACGGAGGGGGTGCCTGAACAGACGACGGCACCGTTTCGCGCATTTGTTGCACTTCAACGGGTCAAAGGCCTTACCAGGAGAAAAAGGGCACCAAGATTGATTCAAGAAGCCTGTTTCAGCAGAGCCTGGCGTTAATGTCCATTATAGATGCAAAATTCCCATTTGGTGCTCAATCCACAGATCAAGTATGATGAATAACAAGGAAAAAAAGAGATGGCACTCACCAGGATAAATTGCTGCGGTGCTTTATTTACAGGTTCATTAGAACATCGTGCAGGGAGGGGGGCCCAAACAGACTACGGCACCGTTTCGCGCACTTGTTACGCTTCAATGGGTCAAAGGCCCGTTTTTTTTCTCCTGGTATACTCGTAATCGTTACTATTCGCTACTCGCACAGATAGTACAATATTCGCAAAGCTCATTACTTGGCGAGTATCGCTGGTGCTCATGAGTGATGTGTCGATCGTTATAGATCTGACACAAATTGACAGCTCCTTCAGTTCACAAAGTGAGCATGCATCTCAGGGAGAGCCTCTTGAATGTTAGGCTCTCTCTGGAGGGCACAGCAAGGTGTAATAGGCATTAAAATCGTAAAAAAGACCACCTTCCGACCTGTCCCAGAAAGTCTCGTTTTATAGCCGGAAGTGTGTGGGTGGAGCCTATCACTAACTGACTAACATAATTAGACTTGCTGTTTGGAGGAGTATGCGAGTAATAAAAACTACTCATTACGAGTATAGCAAGTATGAATATTTCGCTACTCGCTCATCACTAATAAATCTCTCAAGAAAAAGTTCTATAAACTCCTCAGATCCACTGCATCACTGCAGCCCTTCTTCTCATAGTCTACCAGCTGCAAAAGAGAAATTTAGCTTATAAGTGCTCTTGTAGTACGCCATGCTGAGTCGTCCCCATCTTCCCGCAACCGTCTGCTGTTGCAATCATTTCATTTGGTGGCCTCCTCAGGGGATTGGAAAAAGTGCACTTTTCCAAGAGCTACCAGTCTCAGTCTGGCAGGAGACAACATTGAATATACTATTATTATTATTTATTTATTTATATAGCGCAATTAGATTCCATGGCGCTTTAAATATGAAAAGGGCAGACAAGGTCAAGTACAATAAGTATGGACAAACAAGACGTACAGGTATAGGATTGGAGAGGGTCCTGTCCGCGAGGGCTCACAGTCTACAAGGGGCGTGTGGGGATACAGTAGGAGGGGGAAGGTGGGGTAATGCTGGTCATTAGATGGTGAGGTGCACCGGGTTTCATTGTAGGTTGTAGGCTTGTCGGAAGAGGTGTGTCTTCAGGTTCCTTTTGAAGGTTGCCACGGTCAGCGAGTGTCTGATGTGTTGGGGGAGGGAGGGAGTTCTAGAGTATATCTGATGCACGGAAGAAATCTTGAAAGCAGTTGTGAGAGGAGGAAATAAGAGGGGAGTAGAGAAGGAGCTCTTGGGATGATCGCAGGTTGCGTGAGGGTAGGTATCGGGAGAGCATGTCAGAGATGTATGGAGGGGACAGGTTGTGGATGGCTTTGTATATCATGGTTAGGGTTTTGAACTGGGATCTCTGAGAAGTGGGGAGCCAGTGAAGGGCCTGGCAGAGGAGAGTGACATGGGAGTAGCGGGGAGACAGTTGGAGTAGTCGGGCAGCGGAGTTGAGGATGGATTGGAGAAGTGCAAGGGAAGTAGCGGGGAAGCCGGTGAGCAGGAGGTTGCAGTAGGCGAGGCGGGAGATGATGAGGGCATGAACAAGTGTTTTAGCAGTGTCATGGTTAAGGAAAGTGCGGCTCCGGGAAATGTTTTAGAGCTAGAGTTGGCAGGAGGTGTCGAGGGCTTGGATGTGGGGTTTGAACGAGAGGTAAGAGTCGAGGATTACCCCGAGGCACTTGGTGTGGGGGACTGGGGAGAGTGAGCAGTCATTGACATTGATGAATAGGTTTGGTAGAGGGGGAGAGAAATTTGGGGGGAAGACTATGAACTCAGTTTTGTGAAAAGAAAAATAGGGAGGGGGACAAGAGGCGCAATAGTGCCCTATCACTAGTGACACTTGTGTATGCAGGTAGGCTATGGGGCTGCTCACCTGGTCCAGTTGTGATCCCCACAACTGGTTTGAAGGCGTTTTGGAATCTGTGTTCCAGCTGCTGCAGGACCTCCACCGACCACTGGATAGTGGTTTTGAATCCAAGACAATGATGGGAGTGCTGGTGTGTCACGGTCCGCGCTGCTGTGGTATGAAAACTCACCAAAGAACCAAGATAGTTATCATCCTTTATTTCCTCCTCTCTCCTACGCGTATCAGCGCCACACCCGGCGCCTTCCTCAGGTCCCTGAGGAAGGCGCCGGGTGTGGCGCTGAAACGCGTAGGAGAGAGGAGGAAATAAAGGATGATAACTATCTTGGTTCTTTGGTGAGTTTTCATACCACAGCAGCGCGGACCGTGACACACCATGAACTCAGTTTTGTCCATGTTCAGTTTTAAAAAGCAAGCTTAGAAGAAGCATGAGATAGCGGACAGGGATTGTGAAATTTTGCATACTAGGGAGGTGATGTCAAGCCCAGACAGATAGACCTGGGTGACGTCAGTATAGAGATGGTACTGAAGGCCGTGGGATTCAATGAGTTGTCCTAGGCTGAGGGTGTAGATGGAGAAGATTAGGGGTCCCAGAACTGAGTCTTGGGGGACACAGATGGATAGGGGATAGGGCAAACAGGAGGAATGGGAGTGGGTGATGCTGAAAATCCGATCCGTTAGATATGAGGAGATCCAGGAGAGGGCCAGGTCAGTGATACCAAGAGATACCAGGATCTGTAGAAGTAGGCAATGGTGTCAAAAGCAGCAGATAGGTCAAGGAGGAGGAGGACGGAGTAATGTCACTTGTTCTTGGCAGTCAGTAGGCCATTGATGACCTTGGTTAGGTATGTTTTGGTGGAGTGATCTCTACAAATAAGAAGGAAAAGAATCGCACATAGAGTAATTGGTGGAGTGATGGGATCTGAAGTCGGATTGCAGGCGGTCAAAGAGGGAGCAGGAGGAGAGGTGGGAGGACAGTTCGGAATGGATGTGTTGTTCGAGTAATTTTGAGGCGAAGGGAGAAGAGATATGGGGCGGTAGTTGGAGGCAGATGCTGGGTCAGGGGAGGGCTTTTTGAGGATGGGTGTCATCAAGGTGTGTTTGAAAGACGAGAGGAAGATGCGGGTAGAGAGTGATAAGTTGAAGAGATGGGTCAGGGCAGGGATGAGGACTGTGGTGAGGTTCGGGATGAGGTGGGAGGGGAGTGGGTTGGGGCACAGGTGGTGAGGTGATATTGTGACAGAAGGGAGGAGAGTTGATCTTCTGTCATAGTGCAAAAGCTTCCTTTGAACGAGGAGGGTTGAGCGGTAATGGGGGAGGGCTGAGGGAACACTGGGTCAAAGCTCTCTCTGAGTTTGTCAATCTTCCATTTGAAGAAAGAGGCAAAGTCGTCAGCAGAGATAAAGGGAGAGAGAGGAGGTGCAGGGGGACAAAGAAGAGAGTTGAAGGTTTTGAATAGTTGTTTGGGGTCGTCGGACAGGGCGGTTATTAGAGATTAGAAGTAGGCTTGTTTTGCAGCGGTGAGTGCAGCCTTGAAATTAGTAAGGGACTGTTTGTACAAGGCGAAATGCACCGCAGAATGGGATTTCTTCCATCTCCACTCAGCCGCCCTGGACGCACGACGCAGTTCTTTAGTGAGAGTGGTCAGCCAGGGTTGCCTGTGTGTGCGGGTTTTCTTGTATGTGAGGGGGGTGGCCTGGTCAAGGGCTGTAGTAATTGTAACATACATAGTAACATAGTAACATAGTTTTTAAGGTTGAAGGAAGACTTTAAGTCCATCTAGTTCAACCCATAGCCTAACATGTTGATCCAGAGGAAGGCAAAAAAAAACCATGTGGCAACACTAAGCTCCACATTGGGGAAAAAAATTCCTTCCTGACTCCAGATATGGCAATCAGACTAATTCCCTGGATCAACGCCCTATCCAAGGATCTAGTATATATAACTGGTAATACTATAGTTTTCAAGAAAGGCATCCAGGCCCTTCTTAAATGTTAGTAGTGACTCACTCATTACAACATCATGTGGCAGAGAGTTCCACATTCTCACTGCTCTTACAGTAAAGAATCCGCGTCTGTGATTATGATTAAACCTTCTTTCCTCCAGATGTAGAGGATGCCCCCTTGTCCCCGTCTCAGGCCTAAGAGTAAAGAGATCATTAGAAAGTTCTCTGTACTGTCCCCTCATATATTTATACATTATTATAAGATCACCCCTAAGCCTTCGTTTTTCTAAGCTAAATAACCCCAAGTTTAATAACCTGTCTTGGTATTGCAGACCCCTCAGTCCTCTAATAACCTTGGTCTCTCTTCTCTGGACCCGCTCTAGTTCAGCTATGTCTTTCTTATATACCGGAGACCAGAATTGTACACAGTATTCTAAGTGTGGTCGCACTAGTGACTTGTATAGAGGTAAAATTATGTTCTCCTCAAGAGCATCTATGCCTCTTTTAATGCATCCCATTATTTTATTTGCCTTTGCAGCAGCTGCCTGACACTGGCCACTAAATGTGAGTTTGTCATCTACCCATACACCCAGGTCTTTTTCCGTGAGAGTTTTGCCCAGTGTTTTACAATAAAGCACATAATTATACCTTTTGTTTCTTCTGCCCAAGTGCATGACCTTACATTTATCCCCATTAAAGTTCATTTACCATTTATCAGCCCAAGCTTCTAGTTTACATAAATCCTCCTTTAATATAAAGTTGTCCTCTTCTGTATTGATTACCCTGCAGAGTTTAGTGTCATCTGCAAATATTGAGATTCTACTCTGTATGCCCCTACAAGGTCATTAATAAATATATTAAAAAGAAGCGGGCCCAACACTGACCCCGTGGTACCCCACTGTTAACTGTGACCCATTCAGAGTGTGTTCCATTAATGACCACCCTTAGTTTCCTATCGCTAAGCCAGTTTTTAACCCACTTACACATATTTTCCCCTATCCCCATTGCTCTCATTTTATGTATCCTTTTGTGTGGCACTGTATCAAAAGCTTTTGAAAAGTCCATATACACCACATCCACTGCATTTCTTTGGTCCAGTCCAGAACTTACTTCTTCATAGAAGCTTATCAGATTAGTTTGACAGGAACGGTCCCTCGTAAAACCATGTTTATATTGGGTCATGAGGTTATTTTTCTTCAGATACTCCAGTATAGCATCTCTTAGAAAACCCTCTAGGATTTTTCCCACAGTAGAGGTTAAGCTTACTGGCCTATAATTTCCAAGTTCAGTCTTTGTCCCCTTTTTGAATATTGGCACCACATTTGCTATACGCCAGTCCTGCGGTACAGACCCTGTTATTATGGAATCTTTAAAGATTAAAAATAATGGTCTATCTATGACAGTACATAATTCTTGCAGAACTCTGGGGTGTATCCCATCCGGGCCGGGGGATTTGTCAATTTTAGTGATTTTTAGACGATGCCGTACTTCCTGCTGGGTTAAGCAGGTGACATTTAATTGACAGTTTTTGTTATCACTGATCATATTGTCTGTCATGGGATTTTCTTGTGTAAATACTGTTGAAAAAAAGTAATTTAGCATATTGGCTTTTTCCTCATCTTCATCCACCATTTTACCCAGATTATTTTTAAAGGGGCCAACACAATCATTTTTTAGTTTCTTACTATTTATGTAGTTAAAAAATATTTTGGGATTATTTTTACTTTCTCTGGCAATTAGTCTCTCTGTCTCAATCTTTGCTGCCTTGATTTGCTTTTTACAAATGTTATTTAATTTTCTGTATTTATTTACTGCCTCATCACTACCTACTTGCTTTAATTCCCTAAATGCTTTCTTTTTGTCACTTATTGCGCCCCTTACAGCCTTATTTAGCCATAGTGGTTTCCTCCTATTTCAAGCATGCTTATTCCCATAGGGTATATATTGTGCACAGGTCCTATTCAGGATGCTAATAAACGTCTCCCACTTGCTTTGTGTACTTTTATGTCTCAGGATATCGTCCCAGTTTATTGCACTAAGATCATCTCTCAACCGTTGAAAATTTGCCTTCCTGAAGTTTAGTGTCCTTGTAGCCCCTCTACCACACATCTTAGTAAAGGATACTTGAAAACTTATTATTTTATGATCACTATTACCCAAGTGATCTCCAACCCGTATATTTGATACTAGATGGGTGCCCGATGCACAATGCATTGGGATTCTAGCAGAGCGAGTCCCTGACTCGCAATGGCCGCTTCGCGGCCAATGCTTCGCGCTGCTAAGGCGACTCGCCATGCCGCTGCGCGGGCATAGCGAGTCGCCTTAGAGCTGCTCGCAATGGCCGCTGCGCGGCCAATGCTTCGTTCGTATCCACATGACCACGCTGACTCGCAGCGAGAAACCCATTCGTGATTATATAATAGATGCGGTCTGGCCTGTTGGTTAATATTAGGTCCAGCAGTGCCCCCCTTCTTGTTGGTTCCTGAACCAGTTGTGAAAGGTAATTGTCTCTCATAGTTGTCAAAAACCTATTACCTTTGCTAGAACTGCAGGTTTCTGATCCCCAATGTATTTCAGGGTAGTTGAAGTCCCCCACAATAATGACTTCTCCCTGAGTCGCTGCTTCATCTATTTGCTTTATGAGGATATTCTCTTCCACCTCCTTTATTGTTGGGGACTTATAACAAACCCCTATCAGTAATTTATTATTTTTTCCCCCTCCCTTATTTCCACCCACAGAGACTCTACATTTCCATTAGATTCACCTATATTATCACGCAAGATAGGTTTTAAGGATGATTTTACGTATAAACATACACCTCCTCCTCGCTTATTTGTACGGTCATTTCTGAACAGACTATAGCCCTGTAAATTAACAGCCCAGTCATGGCTCTCATCCAGCCATGTCTCCGATACCCCCACCATGTCATAATTATTTTCCATCAAAATCAATTCTAATTCCTCCATTTTGTTGGTGAGGCTTCTGGCATTAGTGTACACGCACTTTATGCATCTCTCTTTACCTCTATTCCTTCCTACTATATTGACTGTTCTAACCCCACCCCCCATGCCACCCCCAATTTTATTACTTGTGCCCAGGTTACTATTTACACTATCATCCCCTCCTGTACAATGAATACCCTCCCCCCCAATCCCTAGTTTAAACACTCCTCCAACCTTCTAGCCATTTTCTCCCCCAGCACAGCTGCACCCTCCCCATTGAGGTGTAGCCCGTCCCTAGCATAGAATCTGTAGCCAACAGAGAAGTCGGCCCAGTTCTCCAGGAACCCAAACCCCTCCTTCCTACACCAATTCCTGAGCCACGTATTTATCTCCCTTGTGGTGTTATAGAGGGTGGCAGCAGCGTCGGCATCATGTGTGGAAGCTATGTCTGAAAGAGGGAGAATGGACTCAAAGAATGAATGAAAGTTAATGAGTTTAAGTTTTCTGCGGGGTGAGAGAGTTTCCGGAGAGGGGGAAATGTGGTGGGAGGGGAAAGGGAGGAGAAAGTCAGCAGGTTATGGTCGGACAGGGGGAGTGGTGAGTTTGAAAGTTCAGTGAAGGAACATAGGCAGGTGAAGACAAGGTCGAGCATGTGGCCATCCTTGTGAGTGGCTGAGGAGGTCCATTGGGAAAACCCAAAGGAGGTAGTCAGTGATAGGAGTCTAGAGGCAGCAGGGTGGGGGGTGTCGATGGGGATGTTGAGGTCGCCCATGATGATAGTCGGGATGTCAGAAGAAAGGAAGTGGAGAAGCCAAGTGGTGAAATGGTCAAGAAAGGTGAGGGTAGATCCTGGGGGGCAGTAGATGAGAGCCAGTTGAAGGTTGCACGGTGAGAAGATGCGGACGGTAGTGCACCTCGAAAGAGGGGAGGGTGGCAGAATACGGGAGTGTAATTGGGGTGAAGGAGCAACTGTCGGACAGGAGTAAACCGACAGCTCCACCGTGCTTGTTGCTGGGTCGAGTGTGTGGGAAAGAGTGAGTCCGCCATAGGAGAGTGCAGGGGGCAGGCAGTGTCAGAGGCGGTGAACCATGTTTTGGTGATGCCAAGGATAGAGAGTTTGTTGGAGGTGAAGAGGTCATGGATGAATAAAATTTTGTTGCATACCGAGCGAGCATTCCAAGGTGCTCCAGGTAGGGGAACTGGGGGAGGGGGACTGGGTGAATGGGTGTGAGGTTGTGGGGGTTGCGATCATTTGTGTTGGGAGAGTGGGTATGGGTTAGAGGGGATTGAGGAGATGTGGTTGGGGGGACCAGCATTCAGGGATATGTCACCTGCAAGTAGGAGAAGTAGCGAGAGGGTTAGAATGAGGGAGCAGGGGAGTTTCCTTGGTGGGCGTGCGCGTCTGGGATGAGGGACTGTGTGTGAAGGAACAGTTCAGAGCAGGGGTAAGGTGAGTGGGTAGGATGGAGGGAGAGATTACTGCTTCCTTAGTTGGTGGTGGGATAAGTGGGGTTAGTAGAAAGTGAAGCAGAATGGGGTGAAGGTGAAGAGGAGAGGGAGCATTATAGGTATTAGCTATGGATGCAGCTCATCGAGGTGCGATATAGCAGGGGGTGAGGTGTAGCAGGGGATGGGATGCAGTCGGGGTGAGATGCAATCAGGGCAGTGAGGGATGAGATGTAGCCAGGGATGAGATGCAGCGGGGGATGATATGTAGCCATGGGTCTGGAGGAGTACGGGGATGAGTGAGGTAGATGAGGTCGTGTTAGGGTGCTGGCCGCAGGGATGAGATTCAGCCAGGGATGAGGAGCAGCTAGGAATGGGATGCAGTCCAGGATGAGAGGCAGCCAGGGATGGGGTGCAGCCAGAGATGGGGTGCCTCCAGGGATGAGATGTAGCCAAGGGAGAAATGTGGCCTGGGATGAGATGCAGTCAGGGATGAGATAAAGCCAGGGGTGAGATGACGCCAAGGATGAGATGCAGCCAGGGATGAGGTGTGGCCAGGGATGGGATGCAGCCAGGGGATGAGATGCAGCAGCCAAGGGTGTGATGCAGCCGATGATGGGATTACGCCAGGGAAGAGATGTGTCCAGGGATGAGATGTGTCCAGGGACGAGATGTATCCAGGGACGAGATGCAGCCAGGGATGAGATGTAGCCAGGGATGAGATGCAGCCGAAGATGGGATTCAGCCAGGATTGAGATGTATCCAGGGATGAGATGCAGCCAGTGATGAGATGTATCCAGGTATGAGATTCGGCCATGGATGAGATGCAGCTGGGGATGTGATGCAGCCATGGAAGGGATGCATCAGGGGTGAGATGTGGCCAGTGGTCGATTGCAGCTAGTGGTAGGAGGCACAGTGGGGGTGAGTGACAGTGCGGGGGTCGCAACAGGGAGCTGATTGCCTGCTTTGCCAGCTGGTGGTGGATTGACGTCGGGGGCTGGTGGAAATGTAAGGCAGGCTCTCGGTCCTGATCAGCGTGGCGTCCTGCTGTGGTCCCTGGTGCAGGCCAGCAGGCCCGGGGAGGCAAGCACCGGTGTGTGGTGGTGGTGAGTGAGGTGGCTGACTCTGCCTTGCAGCTTCCGGGACCGACAGTGCCATTCGGGACCAAGGAAGGAGGTGCGGTCAATGCTAATGCCAGTGGCTCCGCTCTGGGCCTTAGGCTGCGGGAGAGAGGGCCGCAACTGGGGGCATCGGGCCGTCAGGCCAGGGCAGGAGTCCAGCCGGTAATGAGGGAGCGAGCTAGGGGTGCCGCTCACCTGGAGGACCCATCAGGAGTCTTTAATGCTGCCCATAATGCCAGCAGCAGGATTGTTACTGCGGAGGCAGGTCCTGATGGAGCGGGTCGGGAGAGCCGCTGGGAAGATGGCGTGGGCCCCAGGCTCACACGGGCTCAGGTACCTTTCACGGCACTCGGCGATTGCAGCGGAGCCGCAGTAAATGGTCACCTGGGGGACGCTAAGGGCCCTCCGGGTTGGGAACAGCGGGGCGAGGAGGCTCCCGGTGCTGCAAGTCAGCGTCATCACAGTCGAAGTCACAGGACCAGCTGGGGGAGCACAGCCGCTGGCCACACGATCGGGTCGGTCCCCGATTCAATATGCGGCCCAGATGGTCAGGGGATGCATGGTGGTGACAACAATGAGGATGCGTATGTGAAGGGAGGACGGGCAAGGTTGGATGCGGTGGATGGTGTCCACAAGCCTGGAGCCTCCTCACACGCGTCTGTCACCCTCGGTGGCCATCTCTATTTATACAAGTCTCATTCCTCTCAGTCTCTTCTTCACCTAACCAAAGCGCATTCTCAGTTTTTGTACTGCAGCTGAGTAGTCTGAGTAAAAAGAAATATGCTGCCCATGAATTGTCATATCTTTGATATTCCTGGCTCTCCTTAATATAGTGCCTCTGTCCCGGTAATTTAAGATTTTTGCCAGTATGTGTGGGGAGCTGATCCAGGAGGTAGGGGACTCATCTGTACTCTATGGCTCTATCAACCACAAAGACTTTGGATAGGTTGTCTGCACCAATTTTTGACAGTAACCAGTTCTGTATAAACTCAGTGGCGTTTGGACCTTCCACTTTTTCCGAGACCCTGACTATCCTGATGTTGTTCCCCCATGAGTGATTTTCTAAATTGTCATTTTTAGCTGTGATGTCCGAGATTTGTTTAATAGACTATTTCTGAGCTTTCTGCAATTTCGCAATCTGATCTTCTGCAGTACCCACTCTTTCTTCCACTTCACCAGTCTGTCATCTGTCTTCTGCATAGCTGCTCTGATACTCAACATCTTATACCATTTACTTGCTGGGTTAGGATTGTAAGAGCCTGCTTGCAAAAAGACACCACAGCAAACACACCCTTAATAGTGGGCTCCCCTATGTTAGGAGCTTCTGTGAGCTCTGGGCTGTCAGCTTCTCCTTCTCTCTGGAAGCCTGCAGCATCCTGCTTTTTCCCCACCATATTACTGTCCTGTTACACCATTTCCTCTTCTGCCCCCACCTCCTACTCCCTCTGCCCAGAGAGTTATGCTCCTCAACCTCCACCCTCGCAAACCTCTCCAGTCGAGCTGGCTGCTACCATCCTCCTATCACAGGCGCATTCTCCTGGCTGCCTCTTCCCACTCTTCGTACCATCTTGGATTCAGCCTTTTTCACCGGCTCCAGCATCCCGCTATCTCCTGCGGGTCATGGCTGCGTCCAATGTTACCAGAACTTCACCTTCAGACTCCTGAGGGACTCCAGCATCGGGCACAGGTAGTTTTCGGGCCCCGCGATGTGGCGATCACAGCTTAGAAGGGGTATGCAGGCAGGAGAGCTCCATGCTGCTACCGCTCACATCGGTGGCTAGGCCACGCCCCACAGTCTTTGTTACTTTAATAAGGGAGGAAGCATAGTCATTAATAAGCAGATATAGGTCATTCATAGGGTAATCCTGTGAGGTATCTGAGGAACTACCACTCACAAGAGACGTTGCCTGACCTAGTGGACCTCTACAATCATGTCCCATCAATTCCACCGATTATTCCAGTGCACACTTGATGAGAGCGAGACCAGGCAAGTTGTCAGTAGATCACCAAATGGGAGCCATCAGACCTTTAGATGGCAGGAACAGTATCAGAAAGTACAGCAGTGTGTTGCAAAACATCTGAACAAAGCAAAGCAAAAGTAAAGACGAGAATATAACAAATATGTGTCAGCAAGGCCAATACAAGTTGGAGTCCTATCAGGTACGCGCTGCCGCCAAAAAGAATGACAAGACAAGGTTTCTTTCGTTCACCTCCTTTATTCCAACTGAAGCGTTTTGGTGCCGTCCCTGCATCTTCCTCAGGGTTCCATTCAACCGCAAAGAAACGCGTCGGTTGGAATAAAGGAGGTGAATGATAGAAGCCTTGTCTTCTCATTCTTTTTAGTGGCAGCGCGGACCTGATAGGACACCACTTCCCTTTAGTGAAATTGGATAAACAGCCACGTTGCACGTGGAGGTGTTGGGTCCAGCGGCAGCCATCCAAGCGATTATACCGATTGTGGTGATCACAACCCGGGAAGGGTGAGCACATTCCCTCATGGGGTTCGTACTACTTATCTTCAAATAAGACACATCTGCGCCTCTTTTGTCTCCTTTGTTTTAGAAATAGAAGTTGGAGACCATGTTCTAACACGCAAAGCCCGGATCCATACATTGGGTGATCTATGGAAGCAGAGCCGTACACCATCTGTCCCCAAGAACATTAGGATAATAAAGTCTACAGGATCACAACAAATGGAGGAAAAGCGCACACAGTGATTTCTCGTGATAACCTTAAGCTGAGTCCATCCCAGCTATGTCAAGAAGAAAGACCTGAGAGAACTGAACCTCATGAACGACACGAAGAGAAAAGACAAGAAACGTCCACTGCACTTGGTACGTTCCCTGACAGCTGAATTCTATTCGGAGAAGCCATAGTGATGCCTACACTGGTCTTTAACGAGTAACCGCCATTTAAATTTTTATTCAGTAATAATGTAGAGCAAGTGATTTTAATAAACTTTCTAATATACTTCATAAGAAAATTCTGGTTTAAAAACTTTCATAAACCTTCCAGAAGATGTCCCCACTGCATTGTGTGTGACATATTTTCATTCTGAATATGCAAATAGAGTTCGTGGAGCCTCGTTTAGGAGTCTCAAACACGGAACTAGGCTAGATATTATCCCACCAGGGAAGGACCTAGCCATAGGGTGGCTCCTTGCGGAAACCACCATAACCACCATATTATCCGGCCCTTTCAGTCAATATCCAACTCTTTTACGAGTTTAAAGATATTACAAGTGAATTACCATAGCCAGGTATCCATCCACAGACAGCTGTTTCAGTGTTTTGCCCCTCATCAGTTTGGAGTAGGATTCTGGCTTGGTGGGAGCAAAGCCTGGTAGACCAACATCACGAAGCGATCACTGATCTCAGGGAGACCACTCAAGGAAAACACTGCAGGCAGCCAACAAAAGCGCTCAAACACATTGAAATCCTAGGTGTATTGCCCCCTGGGAATTACAAATATGCAAATAGAGTCTGTGGAGCCTCGTTTAGGAGTCTCAAACACGGAACTAGCCAGATATCCCTCCAGGGAAGGAACTAGCCATGGGGTGGCTCCTTGCAGAAACCACCATAATCACCATATTAAGTGGCCCTTTCAGTCAATATCCAACTCTCCTACAGGTTTAAAGATATGACAAGGGAATTACCATATCCAGTTATCCATACACAGACAGCTGTTTCGGGGTTTTGCCCCTCATCAGTGTGGAGTAGGATTTTGGCTAGGTGGGACCAATGCCTGGTATACCAACATCACGAAGCGATCACTGATCTCAGGTTTGGTTTGCAGCCTCCTGATCCTTTATCACACCCCGATGGGCGTGATATTGAAATCAAATTTCGCACCACCAGCCGTTCGCCCTCCGCTCTGCTATGCAGCCTTCCTGTGGTAATGACGCTGAACGCGTCATTTCCGGAACCGCGGGCCCCATAGCAACCCGATATTTACTTTAGCAGTGGCGCTGCGCTGCTAAGCGGGGCCCCATAGAACCCCACATAGCAGCGTACAGCGCTGCTGCTAAGGTAAATATGAGGTTGCTATGGGGACCGCGGTTCCAGAAATGACTCGTTCCGCATCATTACCACAGGAAGGCTACATAGCAGAGCGGAGGGCACCAGGCTGGTGGCACGAAATTTAATTTCAATATCATGCCGATCGGGAAGTGATAAAGGATCATGGAGGCTGCAAACCAACACACCCAGGGGGACTATTGTATATAGCCCCCGTTTCATTATCATCCTAATGAGTAAGTATAAAAACGTTTTTTAGAACATTGAAAGCAAGCAATTAGCAGAGAAAGGGATAGTTATAATGGTAATAGGACGGTGCAGGGACATGTATTGATAGGTTAGGTGGCTTTTAGGAAGGTGACAGGTTCCCTATAAAACATGTCAAGATCATTGTATTGCTAAAACCTGAAAATCCTGAAGATAACCCATCAAGCTAGAGACTCATCGCTCTATTGAGTTGCCTATACAAGCTTCTAGAATTGCTTAATCTATAACAAGATCAATTCAAAGATTCTCGACTCAATACCCGTATAGCAAGGCGGCTTTAGACCTGCTCGAAACTGCAGTGACCAAGTCTTAGCCCTGACAACTCTCATTGAAGCTGAATTTCAAAAAAACAAAAAAATCTCAGTGGCGTTCATCGATCTTTCTGCCACATACTACATTGTGTGGAGGGAAGGAGTTTTATACAAGTTTCTAAAAGTGATCCTATGTAAGAAAATGTTTCAATGTCGCAAGTTGTAAAAGGACGGTAGTATTCTTCAGTTGGTGCCACAGATGATTTTAGTAGCTTAAACTTATTTTTAACTTCTATGGTATGCACTCAGTCTTTCGGGGCTCTTGAGGTGTTCACAATGTGTGCTGCGATTTGGCTTGGAGTTACAGCATTCGTTTTCTCTTTTGCTTTACGGTTTCCTTCTAGTTTTATTAAGAGAGACCACGCTTTTCTGCTGGACGTTTAAAGTCCAAGTTCTCGACTGTTTCCATCCTTTTGACACGACGTACTGCATTCAGTTTGTTCAGCAACTCATCACTGATTTCACCATCTTTGCTCTCCTTCATTTTTTCCTTCTATATTGCTTTAGTTCCTGTAAAGTGCCTGAAGAGTTAATAACTTCTTGCATGTGTTTTTGAGTAGTGCAAGGGGTGCAGCTTTCAGAATGGTGTAAACTTTTGGGAATTTTCATTCATATAGACCCCTCAGTCACTTCAACTGTGATGGTCCATCAAAAAAATGGTTTTGTAGAATTTGTTGGAAAAGTTAGCACTTTCAACCATTCTAACTTGGTTGCAAAAAAAAAAAAATGTTTTAAAAATTGTGCTGATGTAAAGTAGACATGTGAGAAATGTTATTATTTACAGTTGTGGCCAAAAGTATTGACACCCCTGCAATTCTGTCAGATAATACTCATGGCCGCTTTACACGTCCAGATATCGTCGTCCAACTTCGAAAAAAAGTCACATGGTTCGTGCGTTGGTGCCGATATCGTTCGTGCGTTGTGTGGTGTGAATGTGCAATTCGATGCAAGAACGATGCCAAAACGATATCGGGGGTGAAATGAGCAGGCTCTCCAACTGCCTGATATTGGATGGACAATCTGTCAGGATCGTGCTATGTGACAGCCCAACAACGACTTGGAGAACAACTTTCCCTATTCAGTCCCATGTTAAATGGTCGTTCCCTGGTTCGCGCGTACAAGGGGGCGTATACATCGCAGTTGTGTTACCTGCCAATATCTCCCTGTGTGACAGCTCCTATGCGATCTTGGATTTCTGCTAAAAAAGTGCGCGCTCCCGTGCCGTTGTATACAATATTGAAATGATGTTGGGACGTGTAAAGCGGCCATCAGTTTCTTCCTGAAAATGATTACAATCACAAATTCTTTGGTATTATTATCTTCATTTAATTTGTCTTCAATGAAAAAACACAAAAAGAATTGTCCTAAAGCCAAATTGGATGTAATTCCACACCAAACATAAAAAAGGGGGTGGACAAAAGTATTGGCACTGTTAGAAAAATCATGTGATACTTCTCTAATTTGTGTAATTAACAGCACCTGTATCTTACCTGTGGCACCTAACAGGTGTTGGCAATAACTAAATCACACTTGCAGCCAGTTGACATGGATTAAAGTTGACTCAACCTCTGTCCTGTGTCCTTGTGTGTACCACATTGAGCATGGAGAAAAGAAAGAAGACCAAAGAACTGTCTGAGGACTTGAGAAACCAAATTGTCAGGAAGCATGAGCAATCTCAAGGCTACAAGTCCATCTCCAAAGACCTGAATGTTCCTGTGTCTACTGTGCGCAGTGTCATCAAGAAGTTTAAAGCCCTTGGCACTGTGGCTAACCTCCCTAGATGTGGACGGAAAAGAAAAATTGACGAGAGATTTCAACGCAAGATTGTGCGGATCGTGGATAAAGAACCTTGACTAACCTCCAAATAAGTTCAAGCTGCCCTGCTGTCCGAGGGTACAACGGTGTCAACCCGTACTATCCTTCGGCGTCTGAATGAAAAGGGACTGTATGGTAGGATACCCAGGAAGACCCCAGTTGTTACCCGAGACATAAAAAAGCCAGGCTGAAGTTTGCCAAAACTTACCTGAGAAAACCTAAGACGTTTTGGAAGAATGTTCTCTGGTCAGATGAGACAAAAGTAGAGCTTTTTGGGCAAAGGCATCAACATAGAGTTTACAGGAGAAAAAAGAGGCATTCAAAGAAAAGAACACGTTCCCTACAGTCAAACATGACAGAGGTTCCCTGATGTTTCGGGGTTGCTTTGCTGCCTCTGGCACTGAACTGCAAGACCGTGTGCATGCCATTATGAAGTCTGAAGACTACCAACAAATTTTGCAGCATAATGTAGGGCCCAGTGTGAGAAAGCTGGGTCTCCCTCAGAGGTCATGGGTCTTCCAGCAGGACAATGACCCAAAACACACTTCAAAAAGCACTAGAAAAGCTTCCGGTTCCGGCGCCGCCATGTGCAGTCGCACTTAGAAGAGCTCCACAGCCCTCCTGATACTATCGGGATTCCCCAGGCCCCGGGACATCTAAACCACCCGCAATGAGTGGCGGAAGGCAGAGCACACCGGCCACCATGGACCGCTACATCACCCGGGGAGGCGAGAGAGAGCAGGAAAGAGCGATGCAAGGACCGGAGGTAAAGCGCGGGAAGCGCGTGATAATGGCGGCAGGTGAAACACAGTCACAGTTCCAGGCTGCCCCAACGGTAATGGAGAGCGGGGGGAACGAGGAAGAGAGGGAGAGACCAGATGAACTGGCTGATGAAATCCCTCCAGAGAAAGAGATGGGTGGCAAACAGCAAGATCAGGGCCAGAGAGATAGACAGACACAGAGGGACCCAATTGTAAATACCCTTGTTCCACAGCAGATCGATTATAAGCTGCTAGCAAAGGAACTGGCATTACATCTAGCAGAGGAATTCAAGCAAGTAGTCTCTGATCTGGTAGCAGCTGCTACAAAAGACTTGCAAACTAAAATCAAGCACCATGACCAACAACTGCAGGAGGCAGAGGAGAGAATTGCAGCTGCAGAGGAGAGAGAAATAGAATTGGAGCAGCAAGTGCAGGATTTGCAGAAACAGTCAGCTTATGCCCTAAATAAACTTGAGGATCTAGAAAACAGAACTCGTCGAAGCAATCTTAAAATTGTAGGCCTCCCTGAGTCCATTTTACAGAGCCAGCTTATTGAAGTGTTTGAAGTGGAATTGCCTAAAGAGCTGGGTCTCTCCCACAAATGCAGAACTGAGCGTCCCACAGAATAGGACCCTCAAGAGAAGCTTCTAGTGGCAATACAAATAACAGCCCGACACGTGATAGGGACTCAAATAAGCCAAGGCATGCTATAGCCAAATATCTCAACCACAGAGACAAGGAAGAGATCCTCCGTGCCTATAAAGCTAAAAAACACCCGCTCATGATCCTGGGTCACAGAGTCTCACTATTCGCTGACTATTCAATAGAAGTCACTAGGAGAAGGAGAGCATTCAGTGACGCCTGTACCACACAGTTTAAGAAAAATGTAAGATTCCAGCTAAACTACCCAGCCACTCTGAGATTCAGGGGCCCAGCGGGTGAGATGGTCTGTTTCACGGATCCAGTGGAGGCTATGAAAGCAATCACCAAACGACGCACCATGATGGAAGGGCAAGGGCCAAATCTGAACAACTCGAGCTCGGGTGAGGTGAGAGAGACCCCGATACATGAAGGAAAAAACTAGATTCCGGTTCTGGCACGTCAAGAACATATAGACTACGTTCGGAGTCTTTGTCACGGCGCTCACAAGAACATTTACAATCTCCTAGACAACAACGCCAGCAAACGTCCCGATGGAACAGGAAGAAGTGATTAACCTTATTATCCGGAAGGGACAGGAGCCATGATGACTCTATTTTTTGAAGAGGGAGTTTTTTTCTTTCCCTCCTGCCCCCCCCCCCCCCTTTTTTTTTTTTTTTTTTTTTTTTCTTCCCCTCCCCCTCTTTTCTTTTTTTCCCTAGATTCGAATTTCCAGAGTACGAGATAATGCCAAGAAGAAGACTGAGAGACTCATTGCTTGGTTAGACTTTTGGCATCCGGGGGGGGGGGGGAGGGAGGTGAAATGTTATATTGACTTTATAATGGTACAGATGAAGAAGCAAGGAGTGGGGGGCGAGGGGGACAAAGAGTGTAATAAATATGGGAGTTTTACCTTTCACTGTCTGTCACCAATACAGTGGTGACCTTACAATTGACCAACATAGTGATATCATATACACTTTAAGGAAACTATATCGTTGGTGTTTAAATTAATGTTTTAGTTCCTGGGGTCTGGGATCAATCCAGAGATGTTATTGATAGTATAGAGAAATATATAGAACAAAGAGGAGGGCAGAGCTTTTTGCTTCAGCCAGGTGGAAAAAAGCGAAGCCGTCTAAAGCTACGGTTGGAGAAGGAGAGAACGAAGGGGGGAAATATGTTGGAGTTGAGATTTAGAAAAAGGGGAAATTATGCCTTATTAATGTTACTACAATTGTATTTGATGCCTTCACATTCCTGCACAAGTATAGTATCCACTATTAACTGCACTAGCCACTCACTACCAAGTTACATGATCTTCATCTGGTACCTAGAATCTTTTGACCATAATAGCCATGGTTAGATGGATTACATGGAACGTTAAGGGTCTCCGATCACCGTCTAAGCGTATGATGGTGCTACGACACCTTAAGAGGCTGGGTGCAGATGTAGCTCTATTACAGGAGACACACCTCATGCAAAGCGACTACTTTAGACTTAAAAAACTGTGGGTGGGGGAAGTGTTCGGCTCAGGGGCTAATGACAGAAAAGCCGGGGTGGTAATCCTTATTAACAGATCCCTTTCTCACAAGATATTGTCATCGTCATCAGATGACGAGGGACGATTACTTCATATGAATATTCAGATCCAAAATGCGACATATAGCCTATATCACATATATGCCCTAAACACATTGCAAAAAACTTTTTTTCAAAAATTAGTTGGACAAATTATGATAGATCAAGAAAATAACAAAATTATAGGTGGAGATTTTAATTGGGTCCTCAACGAACTAGAAGATAGAAGGAGAGAGGATTTGCTATGTTCTGTGAGAGGTGGAGAGGGTCTCCCTACCAGGCCTAACCTATTAGAAACATTGCAATATGGTTGACTCATGGCGCACGCTACATCCCCTGGAAAGGGAGTTTACCCACTTTTCTCATGCTCATAAAACGTGGTCAAGGCTTGACATGTTTTTTGTCTCGCCCTGTTTGTTTCAAAGAGTGGTGGAGGCGGAACTAGGAGACATGGTGATATCTGACCATAGTCCAATGATCTTAGAAACTAAAGATACATTCCCAAAGGGAACAGACTACCTATGGAGGTTCCCGGACACGCTAACGAGAGATTAGAACTTTGGTAAACTCCTAAAGGAATGGTGGTCTGACTACTATTCAAATAATGCGGAACATGCTACTAATCCGGGACTGTTCTGGGAGGCGGCGAAGACAGTCTTGCGAGGACACATTATGGCCCATAGTATCAGACTCAAAAAGGAAGTAAAAGAAAAATATATCCAAACCAGTCTTAGAGTGAGAGAGACCTATCTCACATATAAAAGGACCATGGATGCCTCAGATAGAGATAATTGGATGACAGCAAAGGAAACATTTGATAGTTGGGCAGCTAGAAGAGAAGACCTTTACAGAAATTATCTAGAAATAGATCTAAATAGATATGGTGATAAAGCGGGACGTTTGCTGGCGAGACTGGCGAGAGGCAGACGATCACCTCCCTCCACATTAACAATCAGAGACAAACAAGGCAATCTCTGGTCTGATCCCAAAAAAATATCACAGCTATTAGGTAAACATTATGCAACGTTATATAGTGAAAAACAGAGAGAGGTAGAGCCAGATAAAGCATGGTTGAGCTCCATTAAAATGCCTGGGTTGACGGAAGATGAAAAACAATTTCTAAATAGTCCAATTTCAAAAAATGAAATAGAAATAGCAATCAATTCATTGAAACCAGGAAAAGCGCCGGGACCTGACGGCTACAATGGAGCCTTTTTCAAATCTCTGAAAGAACAGATCTCCCCTACACTGATGGGACTATATAATTCTATATTGAAAGGCTCCCCGATCCCAGAAAGAATGAATATGGCTCATATTAAACTGATTCCCAAACCAGGCAAAGACCCGTCAGACCCATCTAGCTATAGACCCATCTCCTTAATAAATCAGGATTTGAAACTTTTATCTAAAATTTTAGCAGATAGATTGGCAACAATTCTTCCTAGACTAATACAACCACATCAATCAGGATTTGTGAAGGGACGATTGACCACTACCAATATCAGAAAAGGAATGCTACTGATAGATGTAACGAGACATGGAGGGAGGAGGGAGGGGGAAGATCCAGCCATGATCACCCTAGATGCTGAAAAAGCATTTGACAATGTGAGGTGGTCATGGCTGGATTGGGGGCTAGATACTATAGTATCTAGATTGGTAGGCTGGATTGGTAGGCCCCTTCCGCCAGTTTTTGAAATCCCTGTATAACAACCCGAAAGCGTGTGTTAGCATCCCGGGATTCTTGTCACAAACATTTGGACTGATGAAGGGGACTCGCCAGGGTTGCCCGCTGTCCCCACTTCTCTTTAACCTGGCGATTGAACCACTAGCATTATACCTAACAACCCAGAACATTTATGAAGGTCTGAAAGTTGGAGGAAGAGAGGTTAAACTGTCCCTTTTTGCTGACGATATCGTCTTATTTGTAAATCATCCCCAAAGAGATCTTAAAAACATATTAGACACCATAGTAAAAATAGGTAAACTATCAGGATTTGTACTAAATAAAGACAAATGCGAAATTCTCTTTCTTAAAAATGGAGCACACAACAGAGCCACAACAATATTACACGGAATACCTATAGCAAAAAATAATTTGAAATACTTAGGGGTCCAGCTGGCTAGATCACCTGATTTGATATATAAATTAAATTTTTTACCAATAATCGAAAAAATAGAAAAGGAATTAGACAATTGGAAAAATCTTCCCTTATCGCTGTTAGGCCGAACTCACTTGATAAAAATGGTTAGTTTCGCGAGGCTTCTTTATCCCCTCCAGACGGTCCCACTATTACTCAAGCATAAAGATGTCAAAAGAATCAATACTGCATATTCAAAATTCTTATGGGGAGGCAGGAGGGCGAGAATTAAACTTACAACTCTAATGCTCTCTAGAGAGGAGGGGGGACTGAGGGTTCCTGATATTAGGGGCTATAATCTAGCGTGTGTCATGAGAAATGTGCTAGACTGGATAAACTGCACTTCCAAATTCTCTGATGTGGGCCTGGAAGGGGAGTTCTCGAGACCTTGGGATCTGTCGGCCCTGCTGCACTCCTCATTGAAAGATTTACCTATGAGAATTAAATGCACATCTATTTACAGGGACACAATAATGACTTGGAAGGCAGTAAGGAAAAAAATGAAGCTCTCCTGGCAGATCTCTAAGCACCTGAACCCTTGGGCTGCTCCTTCCTTTCCACAAGGAGCTGAAAATTTGTTATTCAACGCATGGAAGGAGAGAGGGATAAAAACCCTGGGGGACCTCATGCATATAGGAGAGAAGAGATGGCTAAATGGCGAAGAAATCTTAAATAAATTTAATTTGCCAAGATCTCAATGGCTACAATGCCTACAATTGCAACAACATCTCTTGTCCCGGTTGCGTGATGTCTCTAAGGAGATAGAAGGAGGTGAATGGGAGGAAATGGTGAATAATGCACGAGAGCATATGTCTATATCCTCTGTATATAACAGGCTGCAACTCACCCTACGACCTCTAGGGACTTATAAACTATTTTCGTTGTGGAGAAGACACTTCGCAGATCCAGATCTTACTCAAAATATATTGACAGGATGGGGTACAATAAGAAAAAATATTATAAATGAGAAGTGGAGGGATACTCAATATAGACTTATGCACGGAACAATTAAGGGCTTCAATATCCCACACTCTTCGACCAATAATGAGAGATTGTCGCATTGCCCTAAATGCAAGACTCCCCTAACCGATCTCGAACATGGAATATGGTCTTGTTCGGAGTCGAAAAAATATTGGGAAAAAATAGGAGACCTAGCCTCAGGATTATATCCTGCCGAGAGTAGAAGTGAACCATTGTTATGGCTATTCCACTACTTGGTTAACTCTCCCTCGGATTACCAGTTGCATACCCTATTCCACACAATCTCTTTAGTGGCCAAGAGGCTTCTCCTACTTCACTGGATTCGTGAGACTGTTCCCACTATTGAAATGGTACTAAATACTCTTAGGAAAACGCTAGACTTGGAATCTTTAGAGACACTAAGAAAACCCCACCAAAATAACTAAAAAAATTTTCCACAAGTGGAAACCTTTCATATTACAGAATTTCTCAGGAGTAGAGATGGAAAGATTTATGATTCCTTATAAAAATACGGAGTGGTACGCTATTGAAGATTTACAAGGTACTTTAGGAATCTTGAGATGTGGCATTTAGTATTGGCTAATAATGTCAGGAGCTAATAAATTTCCGATATTATGATAGAATAATGAAAGAAAAGAATCTTTACGAATAAGGCATAATGGGAGGGGAGGGATGGGTTTATTTTTTGTGAGTAATTGATATTGTTTTGGAGTTTTACCAAGGCTGTCTTTACTTATATACTCTGTTATCATTTTGTAAATACGACTGTCTATATTATTTTTTTTTTGTAAAGGCTGAAATACTAATAAAAATGATGGTTCAAAAAAAAAAAAAAAAGCACTAGAAAATGGTTTGAGAGAAAGCACTGGAGACTTCTAAGGTGGCCAGCAATGAGTCCAGACCTGAATCCCATAGAACACCTGTGGAGAGATCTAAAAATGGCAGTTTGGAGAAGGCACCCTTCAAATATCAGGGACCTGGAGCAGTTTGCCAAAGAAGAATGGTCTAAAATTCCAGCAGAGCATTGTAAGAAACTCATTGTTGGTTACCGGAAGCGGTTGATCGCAGTTATTTTGGCTAAAGGTTGTGCAACCAAGTATTAGGCTGAGGGTGCCAATACTTTTGTCTGGCCCACTTTTGGAGTTTTGTGTGAAATGATCAATATTTTGCTTTTTGCTTCATTCTCTTTTATGTTTTTTCATTGAAGACAAATTAAATGAAGATAATAATACCAAAGAATTTGTGATTGCAATCATTTTCAGGAAGAAACTGAGAATTATCTGACAGAATTGCAGGGGTGTCAATACTTTTGGCCACAACTGTATTAACTATTTTGTTATATAACTGTCTGGTTTAAGGGTATAAAAAAATTCTAAGTTTGAAAATAGCAACAATTTTCCAAATTTTTACCAAAATTACAATTTTTTCACGAATAATCGCAAAAAATAATTTCCTAAATTTACCACTAACATGAAGTCCAATAAGTCTTCACAAAAACAATCTTGGAATCTCTAATATCCGTTGAAACATTCCGGAGTTATAAAGCTTATAAAATGACTGGTCGGAATTGAAGAAATTGGCTTGGTCATGAAGGTGAAACAGGCTGGGTAGTAAAGGGTTAAAGGTACAGTGCTTCCCAGCAGCTGCTGAAGCATTAGGTGGTCCTAAACATTGGCTGAGTGACTGGCCTAGGGGGCATTTGACCCTTTACCCCTTGACCCCAGCCCACCCCTGAAGGAGTGAACATTTGTTGGAATGGACAACCAACACATGCTTAATAGAGCAGGGAATTGTAAATATTTATATTGGCACAAATTAACAAATTGTATGTCTAAATTAATATAAGATCACATTATTATTTCTCAGTACTATTGTAAAACTTCATCTCTCTGTTTTTCAATTTTAGGCACATCTATTGTATTTGATATGAGCATGACATACATCCTTGTGGCATTAGCTGCTGTTGTTCTTAATAATGCAACCGTGGAACTTCTCACTACACATATGAGAATCACTTCTGGTGAGTTACTGAAATATTCACCTGCGTTAACAAATATATACGTATTGAGCAGTTTGCAGTATTGTATCATATAATATTGGAGTCAATCTGGAAATTGGCCATATATTACCATATGTAGCATGTTATTAATCACTATTTTTTTTTTACACAGTTGTGCAATATCAGCTATAGTATAATAAATAAATGGCATATGAGAGGTAATGGATAAATTGTTAATTCTTTTAGGCATGGCTCATTTCGCAGCATTTTTTATTTTCTCAGCATCCCTTCCAGGAAAACAAATAGTAATCCTATCAACTGTCAAAGATTTGTTAACTACAGTGTTCATTTTAGGACATGGTCATTTATCGAAGTCAAAGTCAAAAAAAGCTGTTCCTGATGGTTGATTATGACTTTGACTTGGACAAATGACCTTACTAAATGACTTTGACTTTGATAAATGACTCTGACTTTGATAAATGACTTTGACTTCGATAAATGACTTTGACTTCGATAAATGACTTTGACTCTGACTTTGATAAATGACTTTGACTATGACTCTGACTTTGATAAATGACTTTGACTTCGATAAATGACTTTGACTCTGACTTTGATAAATGACTTTGACTATGACTCTGACTTTGATAAATGACTCTGACTTTGATAAATGACTTTGACTATGACTCTGACTTTGATAAATGACTCTGACTTTGATAAATGACTTTGACTTCGATAAATGACTTTGACTTCGATAAATGACTTTGACTCTGACTTTGATAAATGACTTTGACTATGACTCTGACTTTGATAAATGACTTTGACTTCGATAAATGACTTTGACTCTGACTTTGATAAATGACTTTGACTATGACTCTGACTTTGATAAATGACTCTGACTTTGATAAATGACTTTGACTATGACTCTGACTTTGATAAATGACTCTGACTTTGATAAATGACTTTGACTATGACTTTGATAAATGACTTTGACTATGACTTTGATAAATGACTTTGACTATGACTCTGACTTTGATAAATGACTCTGACTTTGATAAATGACTTTGACTTTGATAAATGACTTTGACTCTGACTTCGTTAAATGACTTTGACTCTGACTTTGATAAATGACTTTGACTATGACTCTGACTTTGATAAATGACTTTGACTTCGATAAATGACTTTGACTCTGACTTTGATAAATGACTTTGACTATGACTCTGACTTTGATAAATGACTCTGACTTTGATAAATGACTTTGACTATGACTCTGACTTTGATAAATGACTCTGACTTTGATAAATGACTTTGACTTTGATAAATGACTTTGACTCTGACTTCGTTAAATGACTTTGACTCTGACTTCGATAAATGACTTTGACTATGACTCTGACTTTGATAAATGACTTTGACTTCGATAAATGACTTTGACTCTGACTTTGATAAATGACTTTGACTATGACTCTGACTTTGATAAATGACTCTGACTTTGATAAATGACTTTGACTATGACTCTGACTTTGATAAATGACTCTGACTTTGATAAATGACTTTGACTATGACTTTGATAAATGACTTTGACTATGACTTTGATAAATGACTTCGACTATGACTCTGACTTTGATAAATGACTTTGACTATGACTTTGATAAATGACTTTGACTATGGCTCTGACTTTGATAAATGACTCTGACTTTGATAAATGACTTTGACAAATGACTTTGACTCTGACTTTGATAAATGACTATGACTTTGATAAATGGCTTTGACTATGACTTTGAGAAATGACTTTGACTATGACTTTGAGAAATGACTTTGACTTTGATAAATGACTCTGACTTTGAGAAATGACTTTGACTTTGAAAAAATTAGATAAATTACTTTGACAAATGATACTTCACTTCTCAAACATCAAATTATGATTTATCACTATATCATGTGTCTATTCACTAATATAATGTATTAAAAAAAAAAATTCTACAGTGGGTCCATTATGGATTAGAACCATCAACGCTCGCTTCCAAAGGCTAAAAGCTTATCCACTGGCCCATGAAGCCAGCTACTATAACAGTCTGATCTTTTTAGACTAAGGGCCCTTTCACATCAGCGTTTTTCGTAATTCGCGGCAGATGCGGTGAAAAAACTGCATCTGCCGCGTTTGCCGCATAACGGTTCCACTTGCGGCACGGTTGCGGTTTTTTCCATAGGAAGTATAGGGGGACTTGCGGCAGATGCGGCAAGTGCGGTTTTGCACTTGCGGCAGGTGCGGCAGCGAAAAAAAACCGCGGCTGACCGCGTTTTTTTTTCGCTGTCGCACCTGCCGCAAGTGCAAAACCGCACTTGCCGCATCTGCCGCAAGTCCCCCTATACTTCCTATGGAAAAAACCGCAACCGTGCCGCAAGTGGAACCGTTATGCGGCAGATGCGGTTTTTTCACCGCATCTGCCGCGAATTACGAAAAACGCTGATGTGAAAGCACCCTTAGATAAATAACCTGCACACAGCCTGTGTGCAGACATTTTTTGACAATGATGGCTGAGAGCTTCTGAGTTATCGTGGTCACACTCAAAGTCAGACCTCACTTTCATTTCTCATGGAAGTTAGCAGCATAATCAAACTACAAATCCCCAAGCAGTGCCAATGTTTCCTAGTTTGTTTTTCTTAAGTTATTATAGTTAATAATATTAATATTATCATCTGAAACCAAAATAATGTAAAAAAAATGTTTCCTTTGAAACACTAATTACTGTATTTACCATTGTCTGTAAATTTCTATAATTGTTTACGAAATAATTTAACATAATATAATAGTAATATGTTTACCACTGACTACATTTGTATAACTTTTTAGGAAACTGTTTAAGAAAATATAATAATAAAAATGATTATTATTATTATTAAATAATTAATAATCCACTACATCGATTTGAACACCAAAGATGCAGACCTGCAAACATTTTAATTTATCACTATATTTTATGTCTATTGACTACCATAATTTATTAAAAACAAATAATCTATAGGAGGTCCAGCAGGGCTTTGAACCAGCAACGCTGGATTCCAAAGGCAAAATGCTTTTCCACCAGACCACCAAACCAACTGTTACAAAGCAGAGATTTTGTTCGCCTAAGAAAATGAACATCTAGGCAGCCTGTTTGCAACCTGAGTCTGACCACGACAAATGACTTCTCAAACATCATTCTCAAAGTCAGAATCACTTGTGAAAGTCACATGACCTCAATGTGTCACAGAGGCTTGCCAGTGTAAAGAAGGTTCACATCCCCAAGCAGTAGCAGGAGTTTCTAATTATTATTATTTTTTTTTTTAAAGGTATTATTGTTTTTATTATTATTATTATTATTAGTATTATTATACTTTCCAACAAAAAAAATGTACAAGAACAAAGTGTTGACTTTGTGTTTCATTCTCATACCTGAGTATGATAAATCACTTTCACAGATGACACTTCACTTCTCACACAGAAAAATGAAAATATTATTTCCATACACAAAAGCTTTAACCCCTTTTTTCTGTGAGGCCGGACACAATGGACCTTGCTTTATTTAAAACCCACATTTCAACAATTTTTATACCATGATTTGTTTTCAAATAACAACAATAACTTAATGATAAACAATTTACATGTCCTGAACTGCACATTTTAACCCCAAAGTCTCCAACACAAAACCCATTCCCCATCCACCACTAAACTATAGGCACTTAATAGAGGCAGAGACATCTTTTCATTGCTTATATGCCTTTCAATGCAGACATAAACTGTTCTGTGACCTTATTGTATGATTTTCACACGACACAATATCTCAGTAAAATACACATCAAGATCATCAGATTTTTTGCACCTAGTCTGCACCTTTGGTCTCTTCAGCAAACAAAACCAGTGACGTTACTCATATAACAGAGTGGCCTAATGGTTAAGGCTCCTGCCTCTGGTGCAAGTGAGACCCTCCTGCACCTTGGTTCAAATCCCCCCAGACTTAGATTAATTATTATTTTATATATATTTTTTGTCTTCTAAATTTGGTTGTTTAATACACAATTTACACTAATGTTTTATTTGTAGTTTCTTAGATTATAATAATCATCATAACATAGTAATGATTGGTTTCTGCCATGTTGTCAATTTACAGGCTAAATGAATGGAAGGCAGTCATTTACTACTTATCTATTTCCAAGTGTCTGTACATTTTAACAATTTATTATCAAAGGTTCTAAACCAATTAGTTATTATTTATTTCCTAGAAAATGTCGTTTGCCATCTACCCACAACTAGCTGCATTTTATTAAGCAGTACAGTTGTGACTTCACTAGTGCACTGAGTGTCAGGCTTGAGTCTCCTGTAGCAGCAGGAAGACACATTAAGGGCGTGTGTTATTCTTGGATTCTGCGGGGGATGTATGTGAATGTGGTCACTGCCTCACAGATCTGCGGGGATGTATGTGAATGTGGTCACTGACTCACAGATCTGCGGGGGATGTATGTGAATGTGGTCACTGCCTCACAGATCTGCGGGGGATGTATGTGAATGTGGTCACTGACTCACAGATCTGCGTGGGATGTATGTGAATGTGGTCACTGACTCACAGATCTGCGGGGGATGTATGTGAATGTGGTCACTGCCTCACAGATCTGCGGGGATGTATGTGAATGTGGTCACTGCCTCACAGATCTGCGGGGGATGTATGTGAATGTGGTCACTGCCTCACAGATCTGCAGGGGATGTATGTGAATGTGGTCACTGCCTCACAGATCTGCGGAGGATGTATGTGAATGTGGTCACTGACTCACAGATCTGCGGAGGATGTATGTGAATGTGGTCACTGACTCACAGATCTGCGGGGGATGTATGTGAATGTGGTCACTGACTCACAGATCTGCGGAGGATGTATGTGAATGTGGTCACTGCCTCACAGATCTGCGGGGGATGTATGTGAATGTGGTCACTGCCTCACAGATCTGCGGGGGATGTATGTGAATGTGGTCACTGCCTCACAGATCTGCAGGGATGTATGTGAATGTGGTCACTGCCTCACAGATCTGCGGGGGATGTATGTGAATTTGGTCACTGACTCACAGATCTGCGGGGGATGTATGTGAATGTGGTCACTGACTCACAGATCTGCGGAGGATGTATGTGAATGTGGTCACTGACTCACAGATCTGCGGGGGATGTATGTGAATGTGGTCACTGACTCACAGATCTGCGGGGATGTATGTGAATGTGGTCACTGACTCACAGATCTGCGGGGGATGTATGTGAATGTGGTCACTGACTCACAGATCTGCGGAGGATGTATGTGAATGTGGTCACTGCCTCACAGATCTGCGGGGGATGTATGTGAATGTGGTCACTGACTCACAGATCTGCGGGGGATGTATGTGAATGTGGTCACTGCCTCACAGATCTGCGGGGGATGTATGTGAATGTGGTCACTGACTCACAGATCTGCGTGGGATGTATGTGAATGTGGTCACTGACTCACAGATCTGCGGGGGATGTATGTGAATGTGGTCACTGCCTCACAGATCTGCGGGGATGTATGTGAATGTGGTCACTGACTCACAGATCTGCGGGGGATGTATGTGAATGTGGTCACTGACTCACAGATCTGCGGGGGATGTATGTGAATGTGGTCACTGCCTCACAGATCTGCGGGGGATGTATGTGAATGTGGTCACTGACTCACAGATCTGCGGGGGATGTATGTGAATGTGGTCACTGACTCACAGATCTGCGGGGGATGTATGTGAATGTGGTCACTGCCTCACAGATCTGCGGGGGATGTATGTGAATGTGGTCACTGCCTCACAGATCTGCAGGGGATGTATGTGAATGTGGTCACTGCCTCACAGATCTGCGGAGGATGTATGTGAATGTGGTCACTGCCTCACAGATCTGCGGGGGATGTATGTGAATGTGGTCACTGACTCACAGATCTGCGGGGGATGTATGTGAATGTGGTCACTGACTCACAGATCTGCGGAGGATGTATGTGAATGTGGTCACTGACTCACAGATCTGCGGGGGATGTATGTGAATGTGGTCACTGACTCACAGATCTGCGGGGGATGTATGTGAATGTGGTCACTGACTCACAGATCTGCGGAGGATGTATGTGAATGTGGTCACTGCCTCACAGATCTGCGGGGGATGTATGTGAATGTGGTCACTGCCTCACAGATCTGCGGGGGATGTATGTGAATGTGGTCACTGACTCACAGATCTGCGGAGGATGTATGTGAATGTGGTCACTGCCTCACAGATCTGCGGGGGATGTATGTGTATGTGGTCACTGCCTCACAGATCTGCGGGGGATGTATGTGAATGTGGTCACTGCCTCACAGATCTGCGGGGGATGTATGTGAATGTGGTCACTGCCTCACAGATCTGCGGAGGATGTATGTGAATGTGGTCACTGCCTCACAGATCTGCGGGGGATGTATGTGAATGTGGTCACTGACACTGACTGAGAATGTCAAATCCCTTGTCTATTTATGAAGCAATAGGTCATGATAGAAGCAAAGTTAAAGCAGAGACTGTAAGAAAGCAATGTGACTGCTCTTGGAAAGAAGTAAAATGAATGTGTTTTCATCAGTATTTCCTAGATGATGGCTATCATTGGCCCATGTTAACAACTGTGAGAAAGCTAAATAGTGAATTTAGGCCAGGGTCACATTTGCGGTTGGACCCTGGCCTGCCGGATTCCGGTTTCAACTTAGCAATTTTTCCATCACCGCATAGCGTTTCCGCTATGCGGTGCTGGAAACCGCAGTCCCTAGTTACCCAGTGTTTACCTGCACGACCTGTCACACAGGCAGCGGCTCGGAGGGCGTTTTACAGCGCCGCACAGGAAACCGTTGCAGACACGATTTCCTGTGCGGCGCTGTAAAACGCCCTCCGAGCCGCTGCCTGTGTGACAGGTCGTGCAGGTAAACACCGGGTAACTAGGGACTGCGGTTTCCAGCACCGCATAGCGGAAACGCTATGCGGTGATGGAAAAATTGCTAAGTTGAAACCGGAATCCGGCAGGCCAGGGTCCAACCGCAAATGTGACCCTGGCCTTAGTTAAACTGACTACACAAATGTTGAAAAATCTGTAACAAATAGTGATTATAGATGTAATGTAACTGCAAAAACAATTTCAAAGGTGGAATCAGAACATAACTTCCAGTCACATCGGCTGCTCCTCCGCAGATCTGTGAGGCAGTGACCACATTCACATACATCCCCCGCAGATCTGTGAGTCAGTGACCACATTCACATACATCCCCCGCAGATCTGTGAGGCAGTGACCACATTCACATACATCCCCCGCAGACCTGTGAGGCAGTGACCACATTCACATACATCCCCCGCAGATCTGTGAGGCAGTGACCACATACACATACATCCCCCGCAGATCTGTGGGTCAGTGACCACATTCACATACATCCCCCGCAGATCTGTGAGTCAGTGACCACATTCACATACATCCCCCGCAGATCTGTGAGTCAGTGACCACATTCACATACATCCCCCGCAGATCTGTGAGGCAGTGACCACATTCACATACATCCTCCGCAGATCTGTGAGTCAGTGACCACATTCACATACATCCCCCGCAGATCTGTGAGTCAGTGACCACATTCACATACATCCTCCGCAGATCTGTGAGGCAGTGACCACATTCACATACATCCCCCGCAGATCTGTGAGGCAGTGACCACATTCACATACATCCCCCGCAGATCTGTGAGGCAGTGACCACATTCACATACATCCCCCGCAGATCTGTGAGTCAGTGACCACATTCACATACATCCTCCGCAGATCTGTGAGTCAGTGACCACATTCACATACATCCTCCGCAGATCTGTGAGTCAGTGACCACATTCACATACATCCTCCGCAGATCTGTGAGTCAGTGACCACATTCACATACATCCCCCGCAGATCTGTGAGGCAGTGACCACATTCACATACATCCCCCGCAGATCTGTGAGTCAGTGACCACATTCACATACATCCTCCGCAGATCTGTGAGTCAGTGACCACATTCACATACATCCCCCGCAGATCTGTGAGTCAGTGACCACATTCACATACATCCCCCGCAGATCTGTGAGGCAGTGACCACATTCACATACATCCCCCGCAGATCTGTGAGTCAGTGACCACATTCACATACATCCCCGCAGATCTGTGAGGCAGTGACCACATTCACATACATCCCCCGCAGATCTGTGAGTCAGTGACCACATTCACATACATCCCCCGCAGATCTGTGAGGCAGTGACCACATTCACATACATCCCCCGCAGATCTGTGAGTCAGTGACCACATTCACATACATCCCCCGCAGATCTGTGAGGCAGTGACCACATTCACATACATCCTCCGCAGATCTGTGAGGCAGTGACCACATTCACATACATCCTCCGCAGATCTGTGAGGCAGTGACCACATTCACATACATCCCCCGCAGATCTGTGAGGCAGTGACCACATTCACATACATCCTCCGCAGATCTGTGAGGCAGTGACCACATTCACATACATCCTCCGCAGATCTGTGAGGCAGTGACCACATTCACATACATCCCCCGCAGATCTGTGAGGCAGTGACCACATTCACATACATCCTCCGCAGATCTGTGAGTCAGTGATCACATTCACATACATCCCCCGCAGATCTGTGAGGCAGTGACCACATTCACATACATCCTCCGCAGATCTGTGAGGCAGTGACCACATTCACATACATCCCCGCAGATCTGTGAGGCAGTGACCACATTCACATACATCCCCCCAGATCTGTGAGGCAGTGACCACATTCACATACATCCCCCGCAGATCTGTGAGGCAGTGACCACATTCACATACATCCTCCGCAGATCTGTGAGTCAGTGACCACATTCACATACATCCCACGCAGATCTGTGAGTCAGTGACCACATTCACATACATCCCCCGCAGATCTGTGAGGCAGTGACCACATTCACATACATCCCCCGCAGATCTGTGAGTCAGTGACCACATTCACATACATCCTCCGCAGAATCCAAGAATAACACACGCCCTTAATGTGTCTTCCTGCTGCTACAGGAGACTCAAGCCTGACACTCAGTGCACTAGTGAAGTCACAACTGTACTGCTTAATAAAATGCAGCTAGTTGTGGGTAGATGGCAAACGACATTTTCTAGGAAATAAATAATAACTAATTGGTTTAGAACATTTGATAATAAATTGTTAAAATGTACAGACACTTGGAAATAGATAAGTAGTAAATGACTGCCTTCCATTCATTTAGCCTGTAAATTGACAACATGGCAGAAACCAATCATTACTATGTTATGATGATTATTATAATCTAAGAAACTACAAATAAAACATTAGTGTAAATTGTGTATTAAACAACCAAATTTAGAAGACAAAAAAATATATATAAAATAATAATTAATCTAAGTCTGGGGGGATTTGAACAAAGGCGCAGGAGGGTCTCACTTGCACCAGAGGCAGGAGCCTTAACCATTAGGCCACTCTGTTATATGAGTAATGTCACTGGTTTTGTTTGCTGAAGAGACCAAAGGTGCAGACTAGGTGCAAAAAATCTGATGATCTTGATGTGTATTTTACTGAGATATTGTGTCGTGTGAAAATCATACAATAAGGTCACAGAACAGTTTATGTCTGCATTGAAAGGCATATAAGCAATGAAAAGATGTCTCTACCTCTATTAAGTGCCTATAGTTTAGTGGTGGATGGGGAATGGGCTTTGTGTTGGAGACTTTGGGGTTAAAATGTGCAGTTCAGGACATGTAAATTGTTTATCATTAAGTTATTGTTGTTATTTGAAAACAAATCATGGTATAAAAATTGTTGAAATGTGGGTTTTAAATAAAGCAAGGTCCATTGTGTCCGGCCTCACAGAAAAAAGGGGTTAAAGCTTTTGTGTATGGAAATAATATTTTCATTTTTTTGTGTGAGAAGTGAAGTGTCATCTGTGAAAGTGATTTATCATACTCAGGTATGAGAATGAAACACAAAGTCAACACTTTGTTCTTGTACATTTTTTTGTTGGAAAGTATAATAATACTAATAATAATAATAATAATAATAATAATAATAAAAACAATAATACCTTTAAAAAAATAATAATAATAATTAGAAATTCCTGCTACTGCTTGGGGATGTGAACCTTCTTTACACTGGCAAGCCTCTGTGACACATTGAGGTCATGTGACTTTCACAAGTGATTCTGACTTTGAGAATGATGTTTGAGAAGTCATTTGTCGTGGTCAGACTCAGGTTGCAAACAGGCTGCCTAGATGTTCATTTTCTTAGGCGAACAAAATCTCTGCTTTGTAACAGTTGGTTTGGTGGTCTGGTGGAAAAGCATTTTGCCTTTGGAATCCAGCGTTGCTGGTTCAAATCCCTGCTGGACCTCCTATAGATTATTTGTTTTTAATAAATTATGGTAGTCAATAGACATAAAATATAGTGATAAATTAAAATGTTTGCAGGTCTGTATCTTTGGTGTTCAAATCGATGTAGTGGATTATTAATTATTTAATAATAATAATAATAATAATAATAATCATCATTTTTATTATTATATTTTCTTAAACAGTTTCCTAAAAAGTTATACAAATGTACAGTCAGTGGTAAACATATTATTATTATATTATGTTAAATTATTTCGTAAACAATTATAGAAATTTACAGACAATGGTAAATACAGTAATTAGTGTTTCAAAGGAAACATTTTTTTTACATTATTTTGGTTTCAGATGATAATATTAATATTATTAACTATAATAACTTAAGAAAAACAAACTAGGAAACATTGGCACTGCTTGGGGATTTGTAGTTTGATTATGCTGCTAACTTCCATGAGAAATGAAAGTGAGGTCTGACTTTGAGTGTGACCACGATAACTCAGAAGCTCTCAGCCATCACTGTCAAAAAATGTCTGCACACAGGCTGTGTGCAGGTTATTTATCTTAGTCTAAAAAGATCAGACTGTTATAGTAGCTGGCTTCATGGGCCAGTGGATAAGCTTTTAGCCTTTGGAAGCGAGCGTTGATGGTTCTAATCCATAATGGACCCACTGTAGAATTTTTTTTTTAATACATTATATTAGTGAATAGACACATGATATAGTGATAAATCATAATTTGATGTTTGAGAAGTGAAGTATCATTTGTCAAAGTAATTTATCAAATTTTTTCAAAGTCAAAGACATTTCTCAAAGTCAGAGTCATTTATCAAAGCCAAAGCCATTTATCAAAGTCAAAGTCATTTATCAAAGTCAGAGTCATTTATCAAAGTCAGAGTCATAGTCAAAGTCATTTATCAAAGTCAGAGTCATTTATCAAAGTCAGAGTCATAGTCAAAGTCATTTATCAAAGTCAAAGTCATTTATCAAAGTCAGAGTCATATTCAAAGTCATTTATCAAAGTCAGAGTCAAAGTCATTTATCGAAGTCAAAGTCATTTATCGAAGTCAGAGTCATAGTCAAAGTCATTTATCAAAGTCAGAGTCAAAGTCATTTATCGAAGTCAAAGTCATTTATCGAAGTCAAAGTCATTGGTCAAAGTCAGAGTCATTTATCAAAGTCAAAGTCATTTATCAAAGTCAGAGTCAAAGTCATTTATCAAAGTCAAAGTCATTTATCAAAGTCAAAGTCATTTAGTAAGGTCATTTGTCCAAGTCAAAGTCATAATCAACCATCAGGAACAGCTTTTTTTGACTTTGACTTCGACAAATGACCATGTCCTAAAATGAACACCGTAGTTAACCCCTTAATGACGAATTATGGACAGAGCTTGTTATGAGCAGGTGTCAGTTCCCATGTCATGATGTATTATATCAGTCATGGATTAAAACTGTCACTGTGTGAAAGCACACAGTGACAACTCATTGCCAACAGCGGTCACCAGCACAGTCAGAGATGTAGAGACCCATTTCTGCAGTTCGTGCTCTCTGATTGCTGTAACCGGTTGGTCAATCTGACTGACCATTCACAGCATAATCATACGGGACATGCTGCAACATCAGCATGTCTACACATGCTCACCGCAGGAGCTCAGCTTAGCTGACGGCTAAGCTCCTGCGGTCAACAGCTAGGGACAGTGCCAGCACTACCCCTGGTTAACTTTACCGCCAGATAAATAGTGATTGCAGCAATTCAGAAGATTGTGGGACAGATAGTGCATTCTCTTACCTCCATTAGCACCCCAACAATAAAATCAGGCGGGAACGATGGTTGTCATGGCACCTAGGGGGCCCCAAAAGTCATTTTGGTCTATGTAAGAAGACCAATACTATAAAAGACTTGAAATAATTGGGGGCCACGTTGATGGTTTTGCATTTGGGCCCATGAGATTAAAGATACGCCAATGGTCTCATGTATTGCAATACATGTCTATTGCAATGCATGAGACCAGTGATCAGAAGCATAGACGTTAAAGTCCTTTAGAGGGGATAAGTAACAAAGAAGATAAAAAGGTAGGAAAAGAATTGTTAAAAGAACACCCTCCCCCAAAAAAATATTACACCAATATATAAAAATATTTATAAATATTAATGTAACAATAAACCAATAAAGTACACAAATTTGGTATCACTGCATCCAGAACAACATAATCTAGAAAACTGTCATACTATTAAACCCGTACTGTGACCACCATAAAAAAGAATAAAAAAAAAAGGGGGCAAAAACTATGCTTTTTCATCATAACTGAGAAAGAAAATTAAAATAAAACATGATCAAAAGTTGAGTGTGAATTAAAATGGTATCTCTTAAAACGCCATCTTGTCCTACACAAAACAAGCCACCTTACAGCTCCATCAGTGGAAAAATAAAAACAGTATAGTTCTCAGAATAATGCAGTGCAAAAATACCTTTTCTATAAAATTGTTTTTATTGTGTAAAAGTGGCAAAACATAAAAAATTCTACAAATGTGTATTACTGTAATGATACTGAAACGAAGACTAAAACTGTCCTAACACTTTTACCACACAGTGAACGGCATAGAAAAAAGAATATGAATTGCTGTTTTTTGTTTATTTGCTGTTTTTATTCATTTTGCATTCCACCATCTGGAATAGAAAGTGATCAAAAAATATTATATGCCCAAAAATGGTACCAATAAAAATGAGAACGCTTCATGCAAAAAACATGCCATGCCATGTCTATGTTGGCAGAGGTATAAAAAAAATGATAGTTCTCATTATATGTTGATGCAAGAACATATTGTACATATTTTAGTGGCCAAACTAAAAAAAATCTATACGACTCTGGTACTGCTGAAAATTGCACTGACCCAAACAATAAAACCATCTAATTATGTATGCTGCATGTTTAACTCTGTGTAAAAAAAAATCTTTATAGTGCCTATAACCAAAAAAGAAAACCTCAATTGTAATTAAAATTGAGCTTTTATTAGTACAGGTAAGATCAAAGATATAAAAAAACACAAACCCATCCCAAAACATACATGAATTAAAATATGTACTGGAGGATACTAGACAGATTTTGGCACTCTAAACCTAGAAGACCTATAGTCTCGCCCTACCTCATCGTGGAGTTTTAGAAACCCTGATTTTTCTTAGTGTCCCTACTCCCTGGAGGCTGAACCGATAAATCCTACTATCTTCCCTACAGCCTATATGTGAAAACTAGTAGTGGCCAATCCTCAACAAGGATTGTAATAATCAACAGAAGAGTTCATTGATATCATAATCAAGTATCTTCTTTAGTAAGGATAAAAAACTGCTCCTTTCAGCATCCGGCACCTATAGATTAATGTGTGCTCTTAATTTATAATCTGGAGTGTTCCAGTCAGATTACATCTTGATTCCTATGGAGCTACTCCACCATAACTTATCTTTATGTGTACCTTTACACGCGGCTACATTTCTAGGGTGGCTACAGGTAACTTATGGTTGCAGTGAATCTGGAGACAAGGTTCTATTTGTTGCTGTGTACAAATGGAATAATCTCTCCATGATTTCACTGCAACCAGTAAGTTACCTGTAGCCACCCTAGAAATGTAGCCGCGTGTAAAGGTACCTATAGGTTGTTTCCTGGATGTTATGATCTCCTTTATTCACCACCTCAACGCGTTTCTCCCTGTAAATCGGGTTCATGAGGAGGCAAGATCAGTACATAGGTCCTAGAGGCGTAACTAGAGTCTTGTGGGCCCCGGTGCAAAATTTAGACTTGGGCTCCACCCCGCGCGCGCACACATAGGTCAGATGTATAAGCCCCGTGTAACGTTCTAAATCCTTTAAAGATTCACAAATTGACTCCTCTCCGCCTTTATTATGTATTAATGTTCCTCATCATGCTATATTTGGTCCTCCTGGAATATGGCCCTTATCGTTGTGTACATGTCCCCCATCATGGTTTATATGGTCTTCCTCCTCCCGCCAACATAGTCCTCTAATTATTATAATGCAAACCCATATTCCTCCATATATTATAATGTACCCCCATAGTCCTCTATGTATTATAATGCAGCCCATTTTCCCCCATTCATAAGGTAGCCCCTATAGTCATCCAATTATTATAAGGCACCCCCATTATCCTCCTTATAGTATAATGCAGTCTCACAACCCTTCATATAGTATAATGTAGCCTTCATCCCTCCATATAGTATAATGCAGCCTCACATCCCTCTATATAGTGTAATGCAGCCTTACATCCCTCCATATAGTGTAATGCAGCCTCACATCCCTCCATATAGTGTAATGCAACCTCATAGCACTCCATATAGTATAATGCATCCCCACAACCTTCCATATAGTATAATGCAACCTCAATAGCCCCTCCATATAGTATAATGCAGCCTCACATGCCTCCATATAGTGTAATGCAGCCTCACATCCCTCTATATAGTGTAATGCAGCCTTACATCCCTCCATATAGTGTAATGCAGCCTCACATCCCTCCATATAGTGTAACGCAACCTCATAGCACTCCATATAGTATAATGCATCCTCACAACCTTCCATATAGTATAATGCAACCTCATAGCCCTCCATATAGTATAATGCAGCCTCACATGCCTCCATATAGTGTAATGCAGCCTCACATCCCACTATATAATGTAATGCAGCCTCACATCCCTCTATATAGTGTAATGCAGCCTCTTCTCCCTCCATATAGTGTAATGCAGCCTCACAGCACTCCATATAGTGTAATGCAGCCTCAAAACTCTCCGTATAGTGTAATGCAGTCTCACATCCCTTCATATAGTGTAATGCAGCCTCACATCCCTCCATATAGTGTAATGCAGCCTCACATCCCTCTATATAGTGTAATGCAGCTTCACATCCTTCTATATTGTGTAATGCAGCCTTACATACCCTCCATATAGTGTAATGCAGCCTCACATTCCTCCATATAGTGTAATGCAATCTCATAGCCCTCCATATAGAATAATGCAGCCTCACAATCCTCCATATAGTATAATACAACCTCATAGCACTCCATATAGTATAATGCAGCCTCACATCCCTCCAAATAGTCTAATGCAGCCTCACATCCCTCTATATAGTGTAATGCAGCCTCACATCCCTCCATATAGTGTAATGCAGCCTCACATCCCTCTATATAGTGTAATGCAGCCTCACATCCCTCTATATATTGTAATGCAGCCTCACCTCCCTCCATATAGTGTAGTGCAGCCTCTTATCCCTCCATATAGTGTAATGCAGCCTCACATCCCTCCATATAGTGTAATGCAGCCTCATACCCCTATATATAGTCTAATGCTGCCTCATAGCACTCCATATAGTGTAATGTAGCCTAAAAACTCTATATAGTGTAATGCAGCCTCACATCCCTCCATATAGTGCAATGCAGCTTCATATTTCTCTATAAAGTGTAATGCAGCCTCACAGCACTCCATATAGTATAATGCAGCCTCAAAACCCTCTATATAGTGCACCTTTATATATGCAGCCTCATAGCCTCTCCATACAGTATAATGCACTCCCCCTCCTTCCCCCAAGATTTGGTGAGCTGACTTTCCATTGCCACCCTGCACTCACTTATTAAAAAAAAATCTGTTCTCACCAATCCCGTTCCCCCAATGTTCCGGTCTTCTTGCAACAACTAAAAAGAAGGCTGATGAGGAGGAGGAGGTGACGATGTGCTTTCCACCTAGGAACTCATAAAGCTGGAAGTGCCGCCTACTCATAGTGTAGAGGAGACGGGTACCAGCCTGCTTATATGCGTTCCACAGTGGAATGCAGGCAGTCACCACCTGCTCCTCAGAACGCATGGTAAGAGGAAGTAATGGGAGGGGTGGCAGCAGTAGGAAGAAGGAAGCTCCCCTCTTCTTCCCTCTTCTCCCTGACACACGGGCCCTATAGCTTCCTGTGCTGCCGTGCAGTGACATGGATGTGCGTCCACAGGGGCGCACATTTATGTGAAGTGGGCAATGGGATCAGTGGGTGCAGGGGACGGTGGGCAGCGCGGGCCCCTGTACGTCCAGGCCCCGTAGCAGCTGCAACCCATGCAACCGCGATCGTTACGTCCCTGGTAGGTCCTTAGATACCCAAAGGTAATATCATAATCTGTCTAAAAAAGATTTGATAAAATAGAGATAATGTCAGTGACGTTTATATAGATTCCTGCTACTAGTCTAAATATGACCTTAGATAACAAATGCACCCACTATAGTGTTTAGGAATTTCTTTAGGTTATGTTACCGCGTAACAGACGCCGATTCTCTGTGACAGCGTCTGTGATTCACTGTTGAGTCCATCACACATATAGTAGTGTAAAAATAAATAATTAAAAGAATGACGTAGCGCTCTCCAGTATTTTTGATTCTCAGTGCAGATAAAGCGGACAGCTATAGCTGCCACCCACAGCTACCTGGCTTTACCTTGGCTTATAATCAAAATACAGGGCAGGCCATTATTTTTTTTTAATTATTTAAATAAATAATTTAAAAAATACATGGGCTCCCGCCATATTTTGATCACCAGGTAAAGCCAGGCAGCTGGGGGCTGGAATCCTCAGCGTGGTAAGGCCCAAGGTTCTGGGCCCCCCACTCTGAAAACCACAGCAGCCCCTAGAAATGGCACATTCGTCATAGCAAAAAAAAATACAGAGAACATTTTTTTTTTAGAAAACACATTTATGAGACTCCATCTTTATTAACAAAAAAAACCCTCTCTCCGACGTAATCCAGAGGCACAGTATGTTCAGCTCTGCTTCATTGCTCTGAACAGACTTGTGTCTGTCCAGAGCGATAAACAGACTCAGACTAAGCTGGGTGCCGTGATAAATGTCAATCGAGTTCACCGCTGAATCATGAACTTGTGTGACCCTCGACTCTGGTGTCACTGCAAACACTGCCATATACTGAGCATTTCTCGGCATTGGTATTCACGCTGTGAACCTCCCTCTGACGTAATCCAGGTTTTCTTATCCAGTTCTGCTTCATCTCTCTGCCAGTAGACAAACACGTCTGCTGGCAGAGACGAGCAGGCACAGAATGACAGCCGAGTTCTGTGTGTGGAATGTATGGGCTGATTGCAGAATACTCAAACAGCCAATCACAGAAGTCCATTCTGTGTGACAGCGTCTGTGATTGGCTGTTGGAATCAGTGAAGTGAATATCCCCGGAAGATAATGAGGGAACGGGAAGTAGATGTGGCGGGACGACAGGACCCGGTAAGTATAAAGATGATGTTTATTAATTATGTGCTTTCTTTTACAGCCTCCTTGTTCAATCCCATAACTGCAAAGTACGAGATCGGGGTTCGGACTCTAGTTTGTGTCATGTTCGGCCCCGAAATTGGACTTCACAAAAAGTCTGGGCGAGTCCGCCGATCCCGAGCATCGGCAGGTTCGCCCATCACTACTTATTAAGTATCATTAAAAAGCGATACTGTTGGGATACATTCACACACACCGTTTTTGATCCTTTTTTTTGCATCCATTTTTTGCAGTGCACTGCATAAAACGGATCGCTCAAATGGAATCCCAGCAAAGTCAATGGCTTTTCACCTTTTGCCATTCAGACAGGAATTTTTAGCGTTTTTTTCCTAGAAAACTTCAATAATTCACATATAAGATTACAGCACTCAAGTCGTATGCTTCTGAATAATTATGAATTCAATGCCATCACATCAAAGGACAACCAATGTGTTCACCGATGCGTTTCGACAATAAATGTCTTAGTCGTGGCCACGACATTTATTGTCGAAACGCGTCAGTGAACACATTGGTTGTCCTTTGATGTGATGGCATTGAATTCATAAATTCAAGAAAAGGATTAGCTCCACCACCTAATATTCCCAGGACTCCCAGGCAAACCGGAAGGTGGCTTGGCAACCACCAGTAGCAATAGACTAAAGGTGTAGAATCCGGTGCCACAAAATTTCTTTTTATTTTCAAAAATTAAAAAATCACACATCCTCCAGAGGAGCTTCTGGACGCGTTTCGTGGGTCTAGCCCACTTAATCGTCAGTACAATGGCAATACAAACAACAGGAATATATACAATTTAAAAAGCAAAACCACCCCCCTCTCGCATGTGTGACAAATATACATCAATTATTTCTTTCCAATCATATACCTGCATATTTTAAAAGAGTTAAAAAAAAAGGGGGGGGGAGGGTAGGAGAAGAAAGAATCTGATAACAGAGAGTAAAAGAGAGAGAAAAAAAAGGGGGGAGGGGAGGAGAGGAAAGGATCTGATAACAGAGTAAAAGAGAGAAGAAAAAAAAGGGGAGGGGAGGAGAAAAAAGAATCTGATAACAGATAGTAAAAGAGAGAAGAAAAAAAAAGGGGGGGACAAGGGAGGAGAAGAAAGGATCTGATAACGGAGAGTAAAGGAGAGGAAAAAAAAGGGGGGAGGGGAAGAGACAAATGGATCTGATAACAGAGAATAATGAGAGAAAAAAAATGGGGAGGGGAGGAGAAGAAAGGATCTGATAACAGAAAGTAAAAGAGAGAAAAAAAAAGGGGGGGCAGGAGAAGAAAAGATCTGATAACAGAGAGTAAAAGAGAGAAAAAAAAGGAGGAGGGGAGGAGAAGAAAGGATCTCATAACAGAGAGTAAAAGAGAGACAAAAAAGGGGGGAAAAGAGAGGGAGAAGAGAGAAGCAAAGACCTGATACATTAGTAATGCAATTACATGGTAAACTTACAGATGTAGAAATCTAGGAATAACTACAGCATAGATCAATATTTCATATTGTAAGCTACCAACTACAAGGTTATTATATATTACAAATAGTATACATTAAGAGAGAAGGTACAGTTAGGGCCAGAAATATTTGGACAGTGACACAAGTTTTGTTATTTTAGCTGTTTACAAAAACATGTTCAGAAATACAATTATATATATAATATGGGCTGAATGTGCACACTCCCAGCTGCAATATGAGAGTTTCCACATCCAAATCGGAGACAGGGTTTAGGAATCATAGCTCTGTAATGCATAGCCTCCTCTTTTTCAAGGGACCAAAAGTAATTGGACAATGGACTCTAAGGGCTGCAATTAACTCTGAAGGTGTCTCCCTCGTTAACCTGTAATCAATGAAGTAGTTAAAAGGTCAGGGGTGGATTCCAGGTGTGTGGTTTTGCATTTGGAAGCTGTTGCTGTGACCAGACAACATGCGGTCAAAGGAACTCTCAATTGAGGTGAAGCAGAACATCCTGAGGCTGAAAAAAAAAGAAAAAATCCATCAGAGAGATAGCAGACATGCTTGGAGTAGCAAAATCAACAGTTGGGTACATTCTGAGAAAAAAAGGAATTGACTGGTGAGCTTGGGAACTCTAAAAGGCCTGGGCGTCCACGGATGACAACAGTGGTGGATGATCGACGCATACTTTATTTGGTGAAGAAGAACCCGTTCACAACATCAACTGAAGTCCAGAACACTCTCAGTGAAGTAGGTGTATCTGTCTCTAAGTCAACAGTAAAGAGAAGACTCCATGACAGTAAATACAAAGGGTTCACATCTAGATGCAAACCATTCATCAATTCCAAAAATAGACAGGCCAGAGTAAAATTTGCTATAAAAACACCTCAAGAAGCCAGCTCAGTTCTGGAAAAGTATTCTATGGACAGATGAGACAAAGATCAACCTGTACCAGAATGATGGGAAGAAAAAAGTTTGGAGAAGAAAGGGAACGGCACATGATCCAAGGCACACCACATCCTCTGTAAAACATGGTGGAGGCAACGTGATGGCATGGGCATGCATGGCTTTCAATGGCACTGGGTCACTTGTGTTTATTGATGACATAACAGCAGACAAGAGTAGCCGGATGAATTCTGAAGTGTACCGGGATATACTTTCAGCCCAGATTCAGCCAAATGCTGCAAAGTTGATTGGACGGCGCTTCATAGTACAGATGGACAATGACCCAAGCATACAGCCAAAGCTACCCAGGAGTTCATGAGTGCAAAAAAGTGGAACATTCTGCAATGGCCAAGTCAATCACCAGATCTTAACCCAATTGAGCATGCATTTCACTTGCTGAAATCCAGACTTAAGACGGAAAGACCCACAAACAAGCAAGACCTGAAGGCTGCGGCTGTAAAGGCCTGGCAAAGCATTAAGAAGGAGGAAACCCAGCGTTTGGTGATGTCCATGGGTTCCAGACTTAAGACTTAATATTGAAAATAAAAATATTTTGTTTGGGTTATGTTTGTTTGTCCAATTACTTTTGACCTCCTAAAATGTGGAGTGTTTGTAAAGAAATGTGTACAATTCCTACATTTTCTATCAGATATTTTTGTTCAACCCTTCAAATTAAACGTTACAATCTGCACTTGAATTCTGTTGTAGAGGTTTCATTTCAAATCCAATGTGGTGGCATGCAGAGCCCAACTCGCGAAAATTGTGTCACTGTCCAAATATTTCTGGCCCTAACTGTATAATCCTCCAATCACATAGGGGGATCCCATAAAGATTTCATTCATGTAATACATAAACATATACCTCCTTCCCCAATGAATTATTCATACATTATGTTAAACCATCGTATTGCAAGTGCACTCAATATGCAATACACAAGGAAGCAAATACCATAAAAGGACCATAGGGCGCAGGATCAATAAAAGTATAGCAAATCAGATCTATAGTTCAGACCCTGCGGAATCCGTGCATCAAGCCCCAGGATCCATAATTTTTCCTGGTTATGAAGTGCTTTCTCCCAATTACCCCCACCTATATGGATGGGGTATCCTCTCTATGCCCCTGATCTTTAAAGTTTTAAGGTCCCCTGCATGGAAATCCCTAAAATGGCGCGATAAACCTGACAGGCCCGTTCTGTTGGCTTTTGAATTGGGATTTGCCCCAGTAATGTGCTCCGACATCCTCACCTTAACCTTCCTAGCGGTATTCCCGAGTGTGACTCGAGGTTAACTTTCACTGCCAGTGCCGCCGCTCACCGTGTGGACCGGGGGGGGTGCTATCGGCAGAGCGGTCGCGGACCCGGTGGGGGGGGCTAACAGCAATGGCAGTCGCGGACTGAGGGGTGGGGGTAGTGGTGTGGTTCATGCCAGCAGCAGTTAGTTCAGGGTTAGAGTTAGGGCTAGGGTTAGGACTAGGGCTAGGGTTAGGGCTAGGGCTAGGGTTAGGGCTAGGGTTAGGGCTACGGTTAGGGTTAGAGCCTGGGCTGCAGACGAGAGGAGGGGCAGGAACACCCAAGGGAAGCAGGATGCTTCCCTCAGTTACCCTCCTCTCCTCTGTCACAGGGTCACGGGAGCTACCTACTGATGCTTGAGGGGCGGGAAATAAAATAGTATAAAATTTTGGCCTATAATAAAAAAGTATAACATTTCTGCCCATAAAAGATTTTTTTTTACCCAAAAAATGGTACCGCTTTTAGTAGAAAATTCCTGACATAATCATACTGCCAGGGAGGTTAAGGGATCTGATAGTGCAACCTATATAATATTTATTACAGCTACTACATGTAGCCATATATACTATGTGGGACGTGTTACAGTTGATATAGGTAGATATTCTATATTCTTTAAGAAAAAATGAGCGGCACTCACCATGTTGAAATCTTCAATCTTTTATTTGCCCAAGTGTAGGCACGACATGGCTGCTGTAGGGGGAGGGAGTGTGGAGGAGTGACGACGGGCCGTTTCGCGGTGCTGTACCGCTTCTTCCGGTCAGGAACAAACCTGTGGCATGACAGAAAAATGTCTGCCCTGGTCTCCAGTACTGGAACACAGCCCCGGGTACCGGTACTCAGCACCCACCCCTCCCCTCCTCCTAAAATGGCGCTGCAGCGCACCAGAAGTAGTGCCTGCAGCCCCCTGCTGTGTATTCCTCTATTTCTCTCTGATGTGACATGTCACACATGTCACATCGGAGAGGAACAGACCCGTGCCACCGGGTCCCCTCAGTCCCATCCTCCAGCTCCGATCCTCACCCGCCGCCGTCATCATCATCATCTCTCTCCAATCTGACAGCTCAGACGGGTGGGAGATGATCCGACCCCCGGTTACCATCCCGGTCACCCCCCCTGGTCATCCCCGCATACTTACCAGCCGGCATCTTCTCTGTATCCTGCCCCCTGCACCTCTTCTTCCTGCTCTGTCGGGCGCGTGCGCAGATAGAGCAGAAACTGCTCTGTCTGCCAGGGGGATGACAGCTCATGACCCCAGCAAGGTCATGGCAGGTCATGATCCTTGGTTCACACAGGGTCAATTGTGATCCCAATATGTCACGAAAAAAACAATCTCAGAATCGCTAGGATCCTTGAAGTGTTCCAGAGTTATTACCTCATAAAGGGACACTGGTCAGAATTACAAAAAACAGTCTGGTCATTAAGGTGGAATTTGGCCCCATCACTAAGGGGTTAATCATTGTGTACTTGAGCCATTGTTTGTTTACTATATATACCGGAAGTAGTTGATTTATTTTTTAATATATATTACATTTGCAGGTTATATTTTTGCTCTTGGACCTCTAATCTTTATTGGAATTTGTGACGTCTGGCTTGAGCTATTTACATTTAAACAATCTTATGCCATCAACCTTTTTTCTGTTGGCTTAGTAGCTTTTGGATGCACAGGTAAGTAAGGCAGAATCATTCGATTTAATTTTTGTTGGAAATTAACCTAAAAATCTTTTCTAGGTAATTTAAAGACTAAAAATTGGTGTTTTGTTGCTTAACATAATAGACAATTTTGATTTTGAAGCACCAAATAGATTCAACTCCCAAATTTTAGTATATGTAGGATCTTTATCTGCTTCATATAGTATAGCTGCAATAACTACTAGCAATACTTATCTAGAATTCAGTTAATATTGTAAATCTACTAAGAAGAAAGGAAGGGTGTAGGAGAATTTGGCCAGAGTCACACATGCCCATGTGCTTTTTTAAGACCTTAGAAAAACAGATCCGTTTTTTTAAGGGTGCCAATAGTGTCCCCTGAGGGCCAGGACATTTTTTGGAATTTTTGGACTTAGTCTTTTTTTCACTAAAAACACATGCGTTAACGCATGGTGCTTATATGTGCCAAACGTTAACGGATGCCTCTCCCATAGGGCCCCATGTTAAAAAACACATGTGATTTTAATAATATAATATAATATAATATTTATTCATTTACTAGCTGTAGTACCCGGCTACGCCCGGGTTAATAAATAACTGATGTTAGCTATAACAAAATAGAATTTGATTATGTCATATTAATGACCTGTAAGAAAATAGAAGCTGAGCTGTGATTAATTGCTATAGGCAGCCTAATAAATCTCCAGCCAATAGTAAACCCTCCCCCTGGCCGGGCAGTATATGTTACCTAACACAGACACATAATAGACAGCTCATGTGACTGACATCTGCCTTAATTCCCTATATGGCACATGTGTTGCACATTGGCTGTGTTTTTTTTTTTTAAAACTGTTTTTATTGGGTTTTCTGAATTTATCCCCTTATTCTCCATACAATAAACATGACATCATCAAAAAAAAGTCATCAACTGATACAAAATTAGGCATTATCACATACAAAAACATCTCACAACCAAAGAGTAAACCACCCACCCATGTCCACCCCACCTTACCTTTCCCCTGCCCTCACAATAGTTAGTTAGACAGTGATAAGTATAAAATCTGCTAATATCTAGATTCAGTCAACTATAGGAACGAAGCGCTAACTTTTAATCCCTCGAGAGTGCCTCCCAGCTGCTCCAAGCAATACCACTGAGTATTACAGAAAGGCTTCACAAATTGATCAATTTCTAGTCTAGTTAGATTGTGTAAGATGAACTCTCTCCATATAGAAAAAAACTTCCTCGCCTTATTTTCCTTATCCGTTTCTGCCTCCAATTTTTCAAGTCCCAATGTACATTTCAAATCTATAATTAAATTAGATAGACTCGGCATATTAGCTTCCAGCCATTGACGTAGCATAAGTCTTTTGTATGAAAGTATTGCTATGTGCAGGAAGGCGCGCCAACCCCCCTAGGGATTGGATAGTCTGAGAAGTTGTGAAATACCCTTAACATTTTGTCCATCGGCAGATCCACCCTTAGTATTTTCCTAATCCATCCCTTAATTTCTTTCCATTTTGCTTGTACCTGGGTGCATTCCCAAATCCCATGGAACATGTCAGGTCTGTTCCCATCGCACTTTGGACACGTCAGACGTCTATCTGGGTTACTAGATGTGGCTGAGATATTAAACCCCAAAATGGCTCTGTGGATTAGTCTATAATAAGTATCCCTCCATCTCTCATCTACCACATGTCTGCGTAAATCATTCCAACCGTCCACTATCTCGTCCCCCACCCCTTCGTCTAATAGTCTCGTCTCCCAACTCTTGAATAGACACATGGGCCCTGAAGGAAGCAGCCGTCGTCTCAGTGCCAAATAACGAGAGGATATGGTGGCAGGAGGTGCTTGTGGAGATATGAAATCATCTAACACAGAGGATTGGCATTCCCCACTGACGTCTCGCAATCTTGAGAACAAATGATATTTTATCTGGGCATATTGCAAGACGTGAGAGGATCCAGATGCCAAGTCTCCAACACCTCCTTGGCCGTCATCCATCTTTTGTCTGTGAATTTCATCAGATCTTGAAGTGTATTAATCCCACGCTCCCTCCACCCTCGGAATAGGGCATTTTCCAACCCCTGGGGGAAATCTGGATTGTCCCAGAGTGGTGTGTATCTCGTTGTTCTCCATGCCAAACCCAATTTGCACCTGACTGCCTTCCAGGCTGCCCTGGTGTCTTTAAATATAATGGATTGCTTAATAGATGGGCCTAGAACCCCCCCTGAGCCTGCAACACCGCCCCCAAACTCCCTGGTGCACAGCATTGCGCCTCCAATTCGAAATCTGAGTATTTACTTGTACCCTTCAGCCAATCTGTCACATGGCGGAAGACACAAGCCAGATTGTACCCGCGTACGTTAGGGAAAGCCAAGCCCCCTTCGTCTTTAGAGAACATCAGCGTGCGCACTTTGATTCGACTTCTCTCCCTTTCCACAGAAATTTAGAGAAGGCCCTATTGAGTCTTTCAACGTCTGTATGTCTCAGTAGGAGCGGTATTGTCTGCAGAGGGTACAGCAGACGTGGGAAGCTAACCATCTTGACGAGATGAACTCTGCCTAACAGAGACAACGGAAGGGCTCTCCATCTCTCCAGTTCCCGCTCAATTTTCATTATAATGGGGGGAAAATTCCTGCGATAAATATCCATGGCATCCGCACCCAGCACTATACCCAAATATTTAACCTCTTTAGTAGCCACTTTTATACCTCGGTATGTGCCCCGTCGCCCCTCATCCTGCAAAACCCGTCTACCACTCTCAGTTAGAGGCAAGATCTCACATTTTGCCAGATTCAGGTGAAACCCTGAGATCCTATGCTATGGAACATCTCGAATCTCTCCAGCACCCCTCCCAGGTCCTCAGCCGGGTTCACCATGTAGAGGATATGTCGTCGGCAAACAAATTTGATTTTAAAATTGTGTTTCCCACTTTAATGCCTGTAAAGCTGCCGGGCCCATTGAGATATCTGGAGAGAGGCTCGATGGCTAGATTAAACAGAAGCGGCGACAGGGAACATCCTTGACGCGTCCCCCTTTCAAGTTTTATAGGCCCTGACAGAAACCCCGGGGTGTGCACACGAGCCCCAGGGTTGTCATACAGTACCCCCAGAAACCTCCTAAAGCTCCCCGAGAATCCCATTTTATCGAGGACCCGCTCCAGCCATGGCCATCCCACGCTATCAAAAGCCTTCTCTGCATCCAGAATGACCATGGCCGGAGCCCCCTCCCTCGCCTGGTTGCCCAAACGCGCTGCCTCCAGCACCATTATAGCTCTTCTCACGTACTGACAGCCGCTTTTCCCCTAACAAAGCCAGTTTGTTCTTTCCCCAACCATCGCGGCATCAGTTCAGCCAGCCGATCCACCAGAATCTTAGAAAGTATCTTTAGATCCTGATTGATCAAGGAAATTGGGCGAAATGCAGCCGGGTCATCCGACACCTTCTCTCCTTTTGGAAAAAGCTTAATGTAAGCCATATTTAATTGCTCAGGTATTCCTTTGCCCCTCAATAAATCATTGTACATTGTTTTCAAGTGCGGGGCAATCTGATCAATCAGGATTTTGTACAGGCTGGCCCCAAACCCATCTGGACCCTGTGCCTTGTGTATATTTAATCTCCTGATAGTATCCTTCCCTCACTTTTCTTTCCTCTGAGAAAATTTTTCTATTGTCGATCCCACATTTCTGTCCTCCATACCTGCAGGTTACGCCCATCGTCCACCTCTTCTAGCCATTGCTGACCTAATGCCGATATCGTTCGAGCGTTTGCCATATAGAGTCTTATAATAGGTACCCAAGATGGAGGATTGGAAGTGGGTACTCCATTCACATCCTTAATGGATGCTATCTGGGTCGTGGAACTCCTACCCTTGGCCAAGTGAGCTAACAATCTCCCAGCTTTATCCCCATATTTATGTAACTCCGCATCCCGAGCCGATTTAACCATGACTTCCTTCCTTCGGGCTCACGCATCAAATTTTCCTTTCGCCTCCAGCCATTCCCGTTTGTTAGCATCAGTCGGGCATTGTTGATATTTCCTGTACTCCTCCCTCACCCGCCTACTAGTCAATAAATATTAAGAGTGTGCTTTCTTCTTGAGTGACGCTGCATATGCTATTACCCTCCCCCTCAGTACCGCCTTAGCTGTCTCCCAGAACAACGTAGAATCTAAAGTCTCCGGAGGGTTACAGGTTATGTAGTCAGTCCACCATTCCCCCATGAGCCTTGCGAAGTCCTTATCCGTCTGCAAATAGTGGGGGAACCGCCATATCAAATCAGTTCCCCTCGGAAATGATTCGCCCAGAGTCATCACCACCGGACTGTGGTCAGAGATCACCAAATCCGAGATGTCGGTGTCCATTACCTTTGGCAGCAAATCATTACTGACCAATAGCAAATCAATCCTGGACCACGAGCCATGTGGGTGTGAGAAATGTGTGTACTGGCAATCCAATGGATGGTGAAGGCGCCAAGTGTCATGAAGACCCAAGTCTTCCACCATTTCCCGAAGAGGTCCCAATCGCGATCCCCCGGCTCCACTCTCTTCACTACCTCTCGAGCCCGACCTATCCTCTGCCACCTCCAGAACCTCATTCATGTCTCCTCCCACAACTAGGGCCTTCAGACCAGTTCCCATCAATTCCTCACCTATTGTACCAAAAAAGGTGTTTCTGTCAGTATTGGGCGCATATATATTGTGTATATTCAGCGTTCCACTGGGAGTTTCAAGAACCACCTGCACATGCCTCCCCTCGTCATCGTGATGGCAATGTACCAATTTATGAGGAATGCCTTTGCTCACCAGGGTGAGAACTCCTGCCTCCCAACCTGTTGCCCCAGACCCATAGACCTCCCCTACCCATAAGCTATTCATTCTAAATATATCATGCTGGGGTAAGTGTTTTTCTTGTAAGAGTGCTATGTCAGCCCTCAGCCTCCGGAGGTGTCGAAGCATCATCATCCGTTTCTCCGGGGACCTTAGTCCCTTAATATTCCAGGAAATAATTTTAACCATTATCTAGAGAGAAAGAGGTCCCATGACGCGTCGAGCACTCCGAAGGCAACACATCCCACATTAGACACAAGACATTATCAAGACAAGTCGAATAGCAGATTTGATATTTCAGCATCCCCAACTCACCACTCAGCGGCCATCTAATCTGACCACAAAAACAAAATCCCCCCCCGACCCAACATCTCCAACATTAATGTAACTACCAAATCCCTCCCACCTCCCCTAACCCACCCTACCCCCCTCCCACCCTGTTCAACTAAGTGCCAAAACATCTCGCGACTTCCTTTTTTTCCAACGCAGATACCTCCACCACCCACCAGCCTAACCCTTATTAACATACTATGTAACATCCCCCTGATGATCGACTAAGCCCCTATCTAAAAGACACAACCATAAACAAATAGGTGACTAAGTCACTCTCCACAGTTAACGACTGTACACAACCGCTGCCAAGAAAAAGCAAACATATTAAGTCATCCCCTCGCCATCAAGCAGGAGCTTCAGTCAAGTTGGATGGCCCTCCTCTCGGAGAGCCTCCCCCGTCTCTCCGACTGGAGGCGAGTGACGAGGAGACCTCATGAATACCCGCATCGCCTCGTCCGGATCTCGCCATCTTCGAAAAGTGCCGTCTCTCCTCCTTGTCCTAAGCACGGCCGGATACTGGAGCTGGACCTGGACACCCCTCTGATATAACATGGCACAAACATCACTAAAGGCTCTCCGTTGTCGTGCCACTAGAGCTGAGAAGTCCTTGTGTAAAACCACTTTATGCCCCATTATTTCCATTGGGCGCCTCCTGGCCCTGAAGGCCCGCAAAAGTCTGTCCTTGTCCTTGAAATTAAGATATTTGGCTATGGCCTGTCTCGGACCTCTGGATGCTTGGCCATTCCGGGTGTCCCTCTCGCTGGTAGAGTTTCCTTGGGCAGATCCTCTCGGGGGCCCCAGTCTATGTGCTCTTTCTACTTTACACATCCCCTCTATGCCCAGTGCTGCAGGTATGTCTTTCTCAAATATAGTGTCTAATTGCTGGAATGAGACAGACTCAGGCAATCCAGTAAGGCGCAGATTGCTTTTTCTTGATCTATTCTCTAGATCTTCCAGCTTGTCAGACATCCATACATTTCTTTTCTGCACCTCCTCTAGCTCCTGCTCCTTTGCATTCAGCCTGTCCTCCAGGTCTGACACCCTCTGCTCAAGATGATCCAGCCTGCTTGCAAGCCTGGCAGTAGTCTCTCTGATGTCCTCCAGTGCATCTCTCACCGCCTCCCTCATCGCTGCTGTGATGTCTGCCCTTAAAGATTCAAATGTCTCTTTGGCCCCCATGATGCTGTCCTGTGTCTGACTGGGTCTCATTGTGCCATCACCTGCCGCTCCTGTGCTCCCTCCTTTTGGCTGCCCCTGTGTACCTCTGCCGCCTCCATGTCCTTGCGATCCATTCTCTGAGGCTGCGGGGACTCCTGAGACCCGCGGTTCTTTCTCTTTCCCGCCGCTGTCTGCGCGGTCGCCGCCATCTTGCCTTTGCCCGCCGTCAGGGCTGGCGGTCGTGGAGCTGAGCGCTGGCCGCCTCCCCGCTGCGCAGTCAGTGGTCCACGGTGCCAGAACACTGCGGGGATCTCAGTGCTCCATCCAGGGCTTGCAGCACACTCGCGGGGGCTTTATCTGCCGGTCTGGGGCTGGCTGGTGCCGGGAGCTCCTCACTCCCGTGTATCCACGATGGCGCCGGAACCGGAAGTCCATTGGCTGTTTTTAATCAGATGTTTATGTTTGGAAATTAAAGATAGCACACGTATGAGGCGAGTTGTGTGAGGTGATTTGTGCACATCTGTGTCTGTCTGTGTGGTGTGTGTGTCCCTGGGGTGTGTGTATGTGTGTGTCCCTGTGGTGTGAGTGCATGTGTCCCTATAGGGTGTGTATGTGTGTGTGTCCCTGTGGCGGGGGTCTGTGTGGTGTGTGTCTCTGTTGTGTATGTCTCTTTGTGGTGTGTGTGTGTGTGTGTCCCTGTGGGGTGAGTGCATGTGTCCCTATAGGGTGTGTATGTGTGTATGTCCCTGTTGGGGGGTTGTGTGGTGTGTGTGTATCTGTGTTGTGTGTGTCTCTTTGTGGGTGTGTGTGTGTGTGTGTGTGGTCCCTGTGGGGTGAGTGCATGTGTCCCTATAGGGTGTGTATGTGTGTGTGTCCCTGTGGGGGGGTGTCTGTGTGGGGGTGTGTGTCTCTGTATTGTGTGTGTCTCTTTGTGGTGTGAGTGTGTCCCTGTGCCGTGAGTGCATGTGTCCCTATAGGGTGTGTATGTCTGTGTGTCCCTGTGGGGAGGGGTCTGTGTGGTGTGTGTGTGTCTCTTTGTGGTGTGTGTGTGTCCCTGTGGGGTGAGTGCATGTGTCCCTATAGGGTGGCTATGTGTGTGTGTCCTTGTGGGGTGGTTTCTGTGTGGTGTGTGTGTCTGTGTTGTGTGTGTCTCTTTGTGGTGTTGTGTGTCCCTGTGGGGTGAGTGCATGTGTCGCTATAGGGAGTGTGTGTGTCTCTGTGTTGTGTGTGTCTCTTTGTGGTGTGTTGTGTTTGTTCGGGTGCGTGGTGAGTATCCAATGTTGGGGCTGCACCATAGCGGACTATACACTTGCTGTTACTCTTTGTGTGCGTGTGGTGTGTATACATGTCCCCGTGCGTGGTGAATATCTCATGTTGGGGCCCCCCTTAGTGACTATATGCTGGTATGTGCTGTTAGTCTTTGGCGCTATCATTAAGCCCCTCTCATTCACAACTGTCAATTGGTAACTGTCACTTTTTCCCCATTATGTAGATAGGGGCAAAATTGTTTGGTGAATTGGAATGCACGGGGTTAAAATTTCGACTCACAACATAGCCTATGACGCTCCCGGGGTCCAGACGTGTGACTGTGCAAAATTTTGTGGCTATAGCTGACAGCTGTCGATTTTCCTCCAACACTTTTCCATTCACTTTTTCCCCATTATGTAGATAGGGGCAAAATTGTTTGGTGAACTGTGCAAAATGTTGTGGCTGTAGTTGCGACGGTGTAGATGCCAATCCCGGATATACATACGCACACACACATACATACACACATTCTGGTTTATATATTAGATATAGCGCTATTAATTCTATAGCACTTTACATACATCAGTAATGCTGTCTCTCTTGGAGCTCACAATCTAAACATCCTATCAGTATGTCTTTAGAATGTGGGAGAAAACTGGAGTGCCCGGAGGAAACCCACGCAAACACGGGGAGAAACATACAAACTCCTTGCAGATGTTGTCCTTAGTGGGAATTGAGCCCAGGACCTTAGGACCCCAGCGCTGCAAGGGCAGTGCTATCCACTTGAGCCACCGTGCTGCCTATTTTTAAAGCATCCAAAAAACGCTGCTAGCAGCGTTTATGGGGTGCTGTACAAAAATTCATTTGTTTTTTTAAAAACGTAAGAAAGGGGGGAGAGAGCAAAGAAACGTGTATTTGAGTCCGGGATCTAGAACAAATAAATCCAATAAGGATTTCCCATTGGCTGTCACTTGATACCGCGCCATATTTGAAGAGCTGTCCATACAGAGCAGCTTCCCAATCGTAACGCTGTTGCGCTGTCCAATGAGCGCGTATGGGGCGGGGTGTAAACCACTGTGGCACGCCTATCTCCTCTCTGCGCTGAACATGTGCGCCCACATTGCCTTTGGAATAGCGGCGTGTAAATCGGCAATGGAATTCGGCAGGATTGCTTCCACTGTAGGGTTGGGCGACAGATCGCCTTACTTTCAGGGCGAAATTGCGGCGTGTGATGCCGCCATCGGCGATCTGAGGTGAGCATGAAAAACGTGCATGTGCACGTTAGATCGCCTCATATTGCCAGGCGATATTGCGGCGTGTGAAGGTACCCTTAGGCTGTGCTTTGTGTTTAGCTTGTCTGTCCACTGAACCCCACCAGATACACCTTTCCTCTGAATGTTTATCTGTTATCCTTGCTTTGGTCTTTTAGGGCCGCTGCACATACTCAGATATCTGTGAACGATATCGTTAGCTATGTGACGTGACCGCGATCCTTCCAACATCGATAGTGCGTTGTCACACACAAGGATATCATTAACGATCTTAAATTTGGCAATGCTTCAGCTATTTGGAGAAGATCGTTTGAACGATTTAACAAAGCAAAAGGAATAGGAGAAATATGAACGACATCGTTCAAAAAGGTTTCACACTGAACGATGTTGCTGCTTCTCAGATCCTTAATTGGACGATGAACAATGGATTTGAGGTCAGGAGCTCAAATTTATGATGAACATCTAACGATTTTATCTTCAGATATCCGACGTTTACATGCAAAGATTCAAAAACGATATCGTTTGAACGATCCAAAAAGCGTGACGTTTCAACGATATCGTTTCAGATATCTGAGCTTGTGAAGCGGCCCTTAGGTGAACATGTGCTTTCATTTATTATTTATTTGTCTAGTCACCTTTTGGGTGTGGATATAAATTTTTTTCCCCTGCTTGTATTTCCTGCTGGTGACATCTTCATTTGGATGTCCAGCCATACTGCCAGTCTGTGAAAGACCAGATAAGGGTTTATTTCTCTGATGTTTGTGCTTTTCACCCTGCATCTATCATCTGTTTCTTAGTAAGTAGTTACCTTATCCTTTCTTTAGTATTTCATGGTTTGTTGTTAGACTGGAATGAGAGGACAAAGTGCTGGTGATCCGTGCTGCTGTAGAAAAAAGACCAGACCAACAAGGTCTGATGCAATGATATTCCTTTATTCCTCCAACGTTTTCGGAGCACACTTTGCCCCTTCTTCAGGGATTACAAGAAGAGCAGCGCAGATCACCAGCACTTCGTCCTCTCGTTCCAGTTGTATGCCACATTGCACATGGAGGTGTGGATCCAGCAGCAGCTGTACAAACGCAGATATTGGTTGTGGGTCACACAACCTTATCAGTTGAGTACTTTTCAACAGGCTATTGCCCCTCTTTCCATGAGATAAGACCCTATGCACCTTTTTGTCTCTCAATACTATAGATATAAAACACGCTGGGAACCTTTTCTATGTCAGCACTTCTTCCTTCCTGTAGGTATATTGCATACTGCTCTGTCCTTCCAGTTCCTTGGGAAGAACGTGAAGCACTTAATGGCTGTTCAGGCAGCGTACATCCTGGTTGCCACTATTTGTTCTGGGATTAGGGCAATTCCATGCAGGAACCATTAGGGACTACAGGGCCCACATCTCTAATCTGAGCAGGAACTGGCTTGGTTGGTCAGTTGCAGTATTTTCAGAGTATTACCAATTTATCCCATGTGAGTTTGCACAATCACATCAAATAGAGCGTGAGGTATTCTACAGGCATATTGGCACATCCTATGGGATGACCCCATATTGGGCATACATCTCTCAAGAAATCTGGTATTGACCTTTTGGAGGTCCTCACAATTTGAAATGTAATAGCACCCAGCCAGTTGTGAGACAGGTACGAGAGGTCCAGTAATCTTTCTACAACTAAAGAATTAGTAAATGCGGTATATAATTGTAATATTGGCAATGTGCCTATGCTGTTGTATGAAGTCTTCTCTACAAATACAAACACAATTTTTCCTATTAAGGGTTTCTTTACGCGCCAAACCAGTTATGTTATCTATATAATACAATGTCCCTGTAAAAACAGTAAGTGGATATAACGATACAACTCTACGTAAACAATAATAATAAAAGACTTGATACTCACAGATCGAATATCACAGAGGTTTTTTTTCAACATGGTTATTGATTGGCGAATCTAAACTATAAAGTTCGGGGTCCGTACTGGACTCGTAGTTCCGTGCACAGACCTTGAACCACAGACTTCCTTGAGAAGTCAGTGTTACTGTTTGGCTTTGACTGCCCGGATAAAGGGCTAGGGAGCTGCAAAAGGAAGTAAAATGAGGATTACAGCAGTTACATTATACTTACCAAGCTTCCGCACTGCTCAGACACTACTTCTGGGCCGCCCATTAAACCTTATAAATGTTCCTCTGTAGCTCAGTTTCCCATGCCCACCCTCTGTGTCAGCATCAGTGATTGGTTGCAATCAGACTGCGCCCCCACCCTCTATGTCAGCATCTGTAATTAGTCTCCCAAACTGACAGTAACTGTCTCTGTCCCTGGAGTGTAAAATAAATGAATAATTTAAAAAAAAAATTGTGTGTGGTCCACGATATTTGATACGCAGTGCAGATATAACACACAGCTGTGAGCAGCAGCCCCCAAATGAGGGGTTGTGTGGCTGGATATTAAAATATTGGGGACCCCATGCATTTTTTAAAATTATGTAAATAAATAATTAAAAAAAAACTGTGTGGGGTTCCACGCAATTTTGATTCCCAGCCATGATAAAGCACACGGCTGGGGGTTGTATTTGAGTCGGTCGACAGGTTAGGGGATACTCTGATACCGGGACAGGTTGCTACTTCAGTGGGGATCATGGCTGGTCAGGTCCTGGTCCCTTGCCCTGGACACTCAATGGCTGAGGGAAAAATTATTTGGGATGGGGATTATTATGCGTGAATGTATTTACCAGCGCTGCAGCCAGCTGCTGAGGTGATGGTGATGCGGCTTTGGATAGTACAGCTCCCCACAGGCGGAGCTTTACCTCAGGGCAGCAGGGTGGATGAGAGGAGTAGAAGTCCTTGGCTCTGTGGTGCTGTAGGATCCTCCCAGGTGATGAATTGATGCAGAGACACCAAGTTAGCCTAAACAGTTCTTTACTGGTACCAGATGGATCAATAGGTACACGGTACAATCTAGTGTGCCAGGGAATTTGTTGCCACAGAATTTGGGGTTCGCCACAGAGTCTGTCAGAGGTGCCTCTCAAATGCTTTTCTTGGTCCAATTCTTTATGGCTCTGTTGGCTCTCTACACTCCCACTCTAGAGTCTTGTTTCTGGTCCCCGGGTCTGTTGCTTAAAGTCTCTCTTACTTGTCAGCGTCTTGAACCTAGCTATGGGACTGAGGTTGGACTACTTTGATGGGTGCTGTGGCACCTTTTTGATCAGGCCCACAGCCTGCCGGTCAGCAGTTTGGGATGAACCTTCACAAACCGCCTCGGTTCCGGTTTACCGATATTGATCTGGACTCTCCAAGCCGGCTCCGTCCAGTCCTGGAGTGTCCCCTTTGATGTCTGGGTCACCACTCAGTTTAGAGGTGCCCTCCTGTCACACCCACAGGGTCCAATGCGTTCGTCTCTGCTGCTCTGCTAAGCTCCATCCCCCTGAGACCTACTGAAATGCAGTCCCCTGTGCTAGGGTGTCTGTGGGAGGGTTCTATGGACAGACTCTGTAGTTCCCTCCCTCCACCTGTGACTATGGAGATACTTCGTTTGGAGTGCAGTACCTCCGTGTGGCGTCCCACCAGGCGCGCTGAAAGTATAGAGTACCCTGATTTCTCAAGGACCCTAGCGCCTGGTATAGGGCCCATATTTTGCGTCTCGGGGAAGACTCTAATTGGAATAACTTTTCCAATTCGTTGGTTGTCGATCTCACCCTGCATGAGTGGTCAGCTGCGTACAGAAATGCTCTGTATTGGAAATATTCAAACCACTTAAGCGGCCTCGTGGGATCTTTGGATTGTATTCTGCCAACGAGGGTAAATCACCGTCGGACAGAGTCTGGCCCAGTCGGGTATCGTTCACACTCTGCCAACATAAAAATCTCTGTCTACCAAATCCAGGAGAGAAAGATGGATTGGAGAAGAGGGGAGTCAGAGAGCTAAGGCTGTCGTCGTGTGGAGAGTTCTCGTCACTGAGTGCCATATCTTTATGGTTGTCCTAGTCATATCTGTCAGGGGTACAACGTCTGTAAGGTCTCTAGGGGAGATCCAAAGCAGATGCTTCAACGGGGTCCTCAGACCCTCTTGCTCCACCCCCACTCACTTTAGAAGATGCATTGTAGTGCCAGTCTAGGGCTTTAATGAGAGAGGAGGCCAGAAAATACGCCTGCATATTGGGCAAGCCAACCCCTCCCCTGGATTTAGGCAAGGTGAGAATATTCATCCTTAATCTGGGATCTCTTGCCCCCCCAGACAAATCTGAGAATCTTAGATTGCAGTTTGGAGAAAAAAAAACTATCGTACTGGACAGGGACTGTTTGGAAAGTGTACAGGAGTCGGGGCAAGACATCCATTTTGATCACATTTACTCTCCCAAACCAGGTTAGTTTTAGTAGTCTGTAAGAGGAAAGGGTCTGATAGTTCAAGTTGAATAATTGTTTAGGATCCTTCGGTATAATAACTCCTAATACTTAATGGACTCTGCCTTCCACTTAAACGGGAACTGTTCAGATAGATGAGAAACCAATTCACCGGGCAGAGAGATACTAAGTACTTCGGTCTTGGTACAATTCACCTTAAAGTTGCTTAATTGTCCGAACCGTTCAAACTCCTTTAGAATAGAAGGGATGTAGATCATGGGCTGTGAAACGTATAATAAGAGGTCATCGGCAAATAAGGCCAATTTGTGATGATTCTGTCCCTGCTTGATCCCATGGACACTAGTATTGGTCCTAAGTGCCGTGGCTAAGTGTTCCATTACGATCCAACCATGTTTTTTATCTGCGCTGTGTACCAAATACGTTGGACTCCATGCCATTTTATTTTCAAATATTTATTTTTACACTTCAAGGACACAGACAGCCACTGTGAGGCTGGCACACATGCTGGCTAAGAGGATGCAGGGAAAGCAGAGGTATATTCATAAGGTTTATGAGCAGGCCTTGATGTAGTATGAGAACAGCGTGGAAACTTGGTAAGTATAATGTGAGCACATGGAGAAAAACTTCCTCCATCTGACCAGGTATGATAATGCAAATTTCTTAGTAGAAGTGCAGAAAATCCATTAAAAACAAATGACGTGCAAACTCCGGTCTAAACGTTTTGGGTACCCCTGACCCTTACTCATGACAACTACTGGGGTCACAGATGAAGGTTGAACTATTTATACACAAAACTAAACACCACAAAAGAGCCAATCACATTTGATCATAGAGGTGTGACTAACAGGGTCTAAACAGACGCAATAATTTACTTTACAAAGGAATTACCATGACTTTACACAATGCATAGATAGACACATATTTGCACATATATATAGGGGACACAAATGACATTTAATACCAGATATCTCCCTGATGAAGTGACCACACACTTAGTGATGGGTCACAAAACTTGCGTCGGGTTTGGGGACCTGGGAACTCTCCCTGATGTGTGCTCTGGTGATCTGGCTCATGGCTGCAGACAATATGGGCACTGCTAAGCATTGCTAAGCATCAATGTTTTTGGCTCTTGCGGTTTCCTCTTCTGCGCTGTTTGTATGAGGACCTTTTCTATGCAATGGTCACTTTTGTTTGTGTGGTAAAATGCCATTTATGTACTGATTTGTGGTGATTTATGCCTCTGTAACATGTTATTGTGCTGATTGACTATTATCTTGCTGCTTTGTCATTTATATATTTGGACCTGTAAGGCAATTTAGATGTAATTCTTGTTAATTTTATACCCTGTGTTTGTAGTTGTGGACTTGGCACTGGTGCACTTTACACTACTACCCTAGTCTTGTGTGACCTATGGGTGTAATAAAATCACCACAGTTTTTGCACACCTGAAGCCTTTCCTCGTTTTTTTCTTCTGACGTTTATTAGAACCTGAGTAGCTTCTTTTTTTTCAAAATAATTTTTATTGAGTTTTCACAACATATATCAAAATAAATCCAACTATTTCAAGACTTCGAAGTCAATTTACATTTCCGAATCATCATGAGTTATATAAGTCAAAATAAAGACTGTCCCATTCCCCCAACCCCACCCCCTCCCCAAAAGACCAAAAGTGCAATCCACTCCATACATCTTCAACAATCTCTTCATTATACGTTTTATACCTTCAGTCTGCATTTCCTTCTCCATATATGTCCCCTCAAAGAGTTCCCTTCCGGACTAAAGGCCAATCTGCCCCATTTTATATCTCCTGATCCCCATCCTTCCCCCGATCTGTACTTCACAGGCATAATCTCTCAATCCTTGAGTTTCAGTGGCCCTAGAGTGCCCCCCAGGTCTTCCAAGCAATACCATAATGTATTGCGGAACGGTTTCACCACTCGTTCAATGTCCTCACTAGGTAGTTGTGTGGTAATAAATTTGCGCCATCTCTTAAAAAATCTCTCTGTCCCCTTCTCCTTCTCCCTCTCTGCTATTGTTTGTTCCGTCCTCATCGCATGGGACAGTCTCTGCACCACCTCCCTCATTGGTAATTGCCCTTCATTTATCCAGTGTCGTAATATCACCTGTTTTGTTATTAAGGCCGTGATGTGGAAGATAAGGACTCCCTCCCCAATCCCGTTCCTTCCAAAACATGAAAGAGCCAAGCGACTGGTGTTGTTGGTACCTCCATTACCGTCATCTTCCTCACTAACTCCTGTACCGTCTCCCACAGTTTTCGCGACTCCACATAATCCCACAGGCCGTGATACAGCCGTCCCTTGAGATTGCATTTTGGGCAGTTAGGTATCCTATCCGGATATGCTGCCGTAGGATTTAGATTAAAACCCAGTATGCCCCTATGTATGATTCTAAAATAGACATCTCTCCAACGTTCATTGATTATATATTTTCGTAGTTCACGCCACCCTTTTCTTATTGTGTTCCAATGCCCTCGTCTCGTAATTGTCTCTCCCACCCCCAAACAATTTTTCCGGCCCAGGAGGAAGCAACACTCCCCGTACACTCGCATATAACGTGGATACCGAGACCACGTCCTCTCCCAGGGTCATTAGATCATCCCATGCATTGCTGACATACTCCGCCTCCACTCCCTTCAGAGAGAGCCTGAGTAGTTCTTGATGAGGGTAAAACAAAAGTGGTTCCTAGTTCTCATTATGTATATGGATTTCTATGTTCTAACATATATATATAGGGGACACAAATGACATTTGTGGCAAAAGAAATCGACTTTTAGTTAGTAGAGTCCAGAAAGACATACACTGTGTGCAGAATTATTAGGCAAGTTGTATTTTAGAGGATTATTTTTATTATTGATCAACAACTTGTTCTCAATCAACCCAAAAGACTCATAAATATCAAAGCTTAATATTTTTGGAAGTTGGAGTGGGGTTTTTTAGATTTGACTATCTTAGGAGGATATCTGTTTGTGCAGGGAACTATTACTATGCAGAATTATTAGGCAACTTAATAAAAACCAAATATATTCCCATCTCACTTGTTTATTTTCACCAGGTAAACTAATATAACTGTACAAAATTTAGAAATAAACATTTCTGACATGCAAAAACAAAACCCAAAAAATTAGTGACCAATATAGCCACCTTTCTTTATGATGACACTGAACAGTCCTTCCATCCATAGATTCTGTCAGTTGCTTGATCTGTTTACAATCAACATTGCGTACAGCAGCCACCACAGCCTCCCAGACACTGTTCGGACAGGTGTACTGTTTTCCCTCCCTGTAGATCTCACATTTTAGGAGGGACCACAGGTTCTCTATGGGGTTCAGATCAGGTGAACAAGGGGGACATGTCATTTTTTTCTTCTTTTAGACCTTTACTGGCCAGCCACGCTGTGGAGTTGTTGGATGCATGTGATGGAGCATTGTCCTGAATGAAAATCATGTTTTTCTTGAACAATGCCGATTTCTTCCCATACCACTGCTTGAAGAAGTTGTCTTCCAGAAACTGGCAGTAGGTCCGGGAGTTGAGCTTCACTCGATCCTCAACCCGAAAAGGTCCCACAAGTTCTTCTTTGATACCAGACCATACCAGTACCCCACCTCCACCTTGCTGGCATTTAAGTCGGAGTCGAGCTCTCTGCCCTTTACTGATCCAGCCTCTGGCCCATCCATCTGACCCATCAAGAGTCACTCTCATTTCATCAGTCCATAAAATCTTTGAAAAATCAGTCTAAAGATATTTCTTGGCCCAGTCTTGACGTTTTATCTTATGTTTCTTGTTCAAAGGTGGTCATTTTTCAGCCTTCCTTACCTTGGCCATGTCCCTGAGTATACCACACCTTGTGCTTTTTGATACTCCAGTAACGTTGCAGCTCTGAAATATGGTAAAACTGGTGGCAATTGGCATCTTGGCAGCTTCACGCTTGATTTTCCTCAATTCATGGGCAGTTATTTTGCGCCTTTTTTGCCCAACATGCTTCTTGCGACCCTGTTAGCTATTTGCCATAAAACGCTTGCTTGTTCGATAATCACGCTTCTAAAGTTAGGCAATTTCAAGACTGCTGCATCCCTCTGAAAGATATCTCACAATTTTGGACTTTTCAGAGCTTGTCAAATCTCTCTTCTGACCCATTTTGCCTAAGGAAAGGCATTTGCCTAATAATTAAGCACACCTTATATAGGGTGTTGATGTCATTACACCACACCCATCCTCATTACAGAGATGCACATCACCTGATTTACTTAATTGTACTTGACTCTCAAGCTTATACTGCTTGGAGTAGGACAACATGTATAAAAAGTATCATGTGATCAAAATACTCATTTGCCTAATAATTCTGCATACAGTGTATAAAAGTACAGGCAAGTACATGTATCAAATCCTAATGAAAATATAAATGTTTTTAATTTACACAAATATGCTTTCATACCATATCTCAGGATTACACTATGAAATGTTTAGTGTGAACCAATAGTGACACAATCAAACCATCACTCACATACCAAGCGATAATTCTTTATATATATTCCTGTGACCTCACACAGGATCATATATGAAATAACCATGTATCTAAAATTCGATTAACATAAATTTCTGATGATATTGAAAGCATTATTTTTATTTAATACTATTGTAGAGCAAGTGATTACAATAAACTTTAAAACATACTTTATTAATGAAATATGGAAGGAAACCGTTCATACTTCACAATCCTTCCACAAGGTGTCCCCACTACACTGTGCGTGAAGCAAACATATGTTTATTCTCTGTCAGATCCGTCTTCACCCTGAATACAGTGCATGTAGGCCATATAACGGAGGGGGTATGGGCTACACTGTGTGTGAGCTCCTGACTGCAGCTGGTGAGGAAAAAGTGTATCCTATTACTTCAGGCTACAGCACAGTGCTAAGCAATGTCAGAATCATGCAAACTCCCCTTTGCGTGGCACAAGCTTCTGGTATGTCATCTGGCTCCTTCTCTGCTCAGTCACAATCTCTGTTAACCTCTTTTCTGCTGTCACATTGCACTGCTCCCTATCAGCTGCTGGCCACGCCCACACAGCAATAAAATGCAATTTTCAAAAGAGCACAGAAAAATGTGAGAAAATACGTCATATGGCACAAAAAAGCATTATCTTAGCTGCTATGTGACCCATCATTAACAACTAGTGCAGTATTGTGGGTGTTTTCTCAACTATGAGGGACAAAATGATAAAACAAATCCTGAAAATCACATTGTCTGATTTGGAAACAATTTTTTTTTTTCAAATTTTGGTGGAAAATAAGTATTTGGTCACCTACAAACAAGCAAGATTTCTGGCTCTCACACACCTGTAATCTCTTTAAGAGGCTCCTCTGTTCTCTACTCATTACCGGTAATACTGACACCTATTTGAACTTATATCAGTATAAAAGACACCTATCTGCAACCTCAAACAGTCAAACTCCAAATTCCACTATGGTGAAGACCAAAGAGCTGTCGAAGGACACAGAAACAAAATTGTAGCCCTGCACCAGGCTGAATCTGCATTAGGCAAGCAGCTTGGTGTGAAGAAATTAACTGTAAGAGCAATAATTAGAAAATGGAACACATACAAGACCACTGATAATCTCCCTCGATCTGGGGCTCCATGCAAGCTCTCACCCCATGGGGTCAAAATGATCTCAAGAATGGTGAGCAAAAATCCCAGAACCACACGGGGCACCTAGTGAATAACCTGCAGAGAGCTGGGACTAATGTAACACAAGCTACTATCAGTAACACACTACGTCACCACGGACTCAGATCCTGAAGTGCCAAACGTGTCCCCCTACTTAAGCCAGTACATGGACGGGCCCGTCTGAAGTTTGTTAGAGAGCATTTGGATGATCCAGAAGAATATTGGGAGAATGTCAAATGGTCAGATGAAACCAAAGTAGAACTGTTTTGTAGAAACAAAACTCGTCATGTTTGGAGGAGAAAGAATGCTGAGTTGCATCCAAAGTACACCATACCTACTGTGAAGCATGGGGGTGGCAACATCATGCTTTGGGACTGTTTCTCTGCCAAGGGACTAGGACGACTGATCCGTGTCCATGAAAGAATAAATGGGGCCATGTATCGTGAGATTTTGAGTGCAAACCTCCTTCCATTAGCAAGGTCATTGAAGATGAAACGTGACTTGGTCTTTCAGCTTGACAATGATCCCGAGCACACTGCCAGGGCAATGAAGGAGTGGCTTCATAAGAAGCATTTCAAGGTCCTGGAGTGGCCCAGTCAGACTCCAGATGTCAACCCTATAGAAAACCTTTGGAGGGAGTTGAAAGTCTGTGTTGTCCAGCGACAGCCCCAAAACATCACTGCTCTAGAGGAGAATGGAGGAATGGGCCAACATACCAGCAACAGTGTGTGCCACCTTGTGAAGACTTACAGACCACGTTTGACCTCTGTCATTGCCAACAAAGGATATATAAGTGTTGAGATTAACTTTTGTTATTGATCAAATACTTATTTTCCACCAAAATTTGAAAAAAATGTCTTTCTAAATCAGACAATGTGATTTTCAGGATTTGATTTCTCATTTTGTCTCTCATAGATGAGGTCTACCTATGATGACAATTACAGGCTGACCTCAGCTTTTTAAGTGGGAGAACTTGCACAATTGATGGCTGACTAAATACTTTTTTTCCGCACTGTATGTTTGCCTTCTGTTCAAAAATGTCAAATTTGTGGAACTATTTTGTTTCTTGCCATCTACTGAATCCTTCTCAATAAAAATTTAATGAATCAAAAAGATAGCAACTACTTGACCACTAACAAACTGTTATTATTAGTAATGGCAGATGCCAGATATAAGCAATGTATGTGAGACTGTCTTGGCAGATATTAGTCAACAACTGGAGCAGATATCAGATGACACCTTTTACTGACCTCACCAATCTAACATTGATGACCTATTGTATAGATACGATAGATATTATTATGTAAATCCTAGACAACCAACCTCTTGTATATTAATTTTCATACATTTTTGCTTTTACTAGAAGCATAGATCTCAAGCAAAACACACACATCAAAATATACACTACATACTCTGAATTGAAATGAAGATACCTAAGGAGATTTATTCTATTAAAAAACACCACTCACCCATTTTATCCTGATGCTGATAAGCAGTGGGCAGCAATTGTACTTTACTAGTCACTGCTCAGCAGTGAGCCATCATTCCAGAAGCACGGTATATGGATGTGCTCTTGACTTGTTAAAGAGAACCTGTCAGCTTGTTTATGCCTCCCCAGCTATCACTGTCTGTACCTGTAGCTTTATAATACTATTCTAATCATCACTGTCTGAACTCATAGTGTAATGTGAAAGGTGAAAAAAAGCATTTATACACTTACATTTTCTCATGTAAATGAGGCAGTCAGATACACCTTGGATACTGTAGTTTATCTGGCAGGTTAATAGTTAACTCACTATTAACTTCTCTTTTCATAAGGACCTGTGTGATGTAATGATCATGTGACCATAGTGGACGGAGCTAAGCAAACCAAATCATTATGTGCTATCAAGACTTAGCTCCGTCTATTGTAGTTACATGGTTGTGACATCACATCAGGTCTCCCAACATGTTCTGACATTCGGCTGAAATGTTAACTATAAACCTGCCAGATAGAATACAGACTCCAAGATGTAGGCCAGGTCACATTTGCGTTGGACCCTGGCCTGCCGATTCCGGTTCAACTTAGCATTTTTCCATCACCGCATAGCGTTTCCGCTATGCGGTGCTGGAAACCGCAGTCCCTAGTTACCCGTGTTTACCTGCACGACCTGTCACAGCAGCGGCTCGGAGGGCGTTTTACAGCGCCGCACAGAAACCGTTGCAGACACGATTCCTGTGCGCGCTGTAAAACGCCCTCCGAGCCGCTGCCTGTGTGACAGGTCGTGCAGTAAACACCGGGTAACTAGGGACTGCAGTTTCCAGCACCGCATAGCGAAACGCTATGCGTGATGGAAAAATTGCTAAGTTGAAACCGAATCCGGCAGGCCAGGGTCCAACCGCAAATGTGACCCTGGCCGTAGACTGTGCCTCATTTACATGAGAAAATGTAAGTGTATAAATGGTTTTTTTTTCACCTTCACATTACACTATGAGCTCAGACAGGGATGATTAGTATAGTATATGAAGCTACAGGTACAGACAGTGATGGCTGGGGGGCATAAACCACCTGACAGGTTCCCTTTAACTAAACACTGGGAGCACTGAATAGGTGCGGCATAGGAGTGGTTGGTAGAGTTGTTTTTATTATTTAATTTTAAAAAACTGATTTAACTTTTAACACAAAGTTTGGAACTATCTTTTAATGATATGTGCCACCAGATTAGAAAAAACTTACAGAATGCATTATTTGAGTGTTATTCATAATACATTACATTTTATTGTATTTAGCAAGCTGGCAGTAGGTCATTTAGTAGGTGAGGAAATGGGTTATAGCAGATCTATACAAGTTATTTACAGAAGTATGCATATTGCTTTTTATATACGTTTTATTTTTTTGTGTACCGTACTTTATCTTATCAATGTTTACTTTACTTCACAAGTGCAGCAATCCAGTTTCTATGGCTATACTGGGATGTTACCCAAACGTTACACTCAAGGAGTAATGACAGGTGAAAGTAAGTATTATATATGTATTTTTGACAATAACCATACATTCTGATTTTAGTTTAACCATTTTTTTTCACATGAATGTATCTGGATTTTCTGTTTGTTTTTTTTTCTCAATTTCTTTTTATTGAAAAATAAACAAGCATTAAAACATACAGTACCGTTATCACTGTAGTATATCAGTGAATCACCAGGAAATATAAAACAAAATAATATTCCCATGATCATATTTACAGATTAGGAGAGTAGCTGGATAGAGCATCAGGACTGGGTGACGGACCAGTCACACCACTTTCTCCACAATTTCTCATTTTTTTGAGAGCAGACTCAATTTTTAGTGATAACTCCATTCTACTTCCAAAACTCAATCCTGATTAGTGAAAACAAATGAGTGTGTGTATTCAAGGTTAAGACATAATTCATTGTCCCCTATCAAATCATTGACCTTCTCCAAAGATTTACCTGCTTCATACCTATAATGCCATTTTGTGAATAGGCAATCATTTATTTGATGTTTTTTATGTACCTTCCAATAAGGCCCAGAATGATTTAGTGTTAAGGAGCTAGCCTAACGTTTCTGGAGCATTAGGCCTATCCTAATCTCATATCCAAGACCTTAGTACTCTATCCTTTTTCCTCACCCACCTTCCACCTCTGGTCTTTGATTGACAAGTCACTGTTTTTTGGGTCGCTGAACCCAAAATATGTCTTAGGCAAAACAAAACTGAATCCTGGTTCACTGGGGAATCAGATTACAGCTGCCTAGCAAAGTCTAAGGAGAGAGAAAGGGGCAGGGGTGAACCTAGCCTCTCTGCTGCCTGAGGCAGACTGCAAAACGGTGCCTCCCCTCCTCCCTAGCAAATTGTTTTTAAATCAGTAGAAATAAATCTGATTCATACACATTTATATCTATCTTGTAAAAATTAGAACAATATTGGACATTTTAAATTAGTGAAATAGAAAAAAAAAGATGTCCAAACACAAGGATGTCAGCGCCATCACACGCACATAGAAGAATCGCACAGAAGAATCCAGAACAAGGATCATTACTGGCAATGACGGCTTGGCACAAGCTACAGACACACAATGATGGCAGCAGAGCTGTGGTCCTGTAGGCAGACACAGTCCTGCATCCTTATAGCATTCATTTTTCTATCAATAGAGCCATATAAAGGCTTGGTTTTTTACAGGACAAATTGTACTTTTGAATGAAACCATCATGCACTGGAAAGCAGGAAATAAAATTCTTAGTGTGTTCAAATTGCAATAAAAAATGTTTTAATTTTTTTATTTATCATACACACTATATGGTATGACTGAACATGCAGAACATGCACTATGATTCCCCAGGTCAGTATTAGTATGCAGGTAGCAAACATGTCTCATTTTTTTCAACTTAAGTGGTGAAAATGTTTTGCAAATTTTTGTAAGAAAATATTTTGTGCTTGAATCGCCTTTTTATGGGGCTTATAATGTTCTCATTTTGGGGGATCTAGGGTTGTGTAAGGACTTATTTTTTGCGTTCTCTGCTGAAATTTTTTACTAATACCTTTTTGGGCAAGATACGATGTTTTGTGTTTTGATTACTTCTTATTGCATTTTATTGCAATGTTGCGATGTCCAAAAAAATGTAGTTCTGGGGTTTTGATTTTTTTTCTTGTTACTCTGTTTACCAATAAGTTACTTTATATATTGGACTTTTATGAACATTGTGATACCAAATATGTAAAACTTTATGTGTTTTATTTTTGAATTAACTTTTGTGTTTTTTTAAACTTTTTTCTCACTTTTTACTGTATTTACTGTATTTATTAGTCCCTTAGGGGACTTGAACCTGTAATTGTCAGATTGCTTGTGCTACAACACTACTATGTATAGTTAAAATCATGAGGAGGATTGTATCGACAGACACAGGGGTTATTAGCTGATCCCTATGTATCATGACAACCCATCGGCACCCTGAAATCAGGTCTATGTAACATGCACAGCAGGTACACATCATATACACAGCATGGTTGATAAGCGTATATACACACTTCAGTATACTCATTAGATATCTAAATACACAAAAAGAGCCAACCAACACAGGGAAACACAATCCACACAGATATAACCCACAGACACACACACACAGTGAGACAACCCACACACAGCGTGGGGCGCGCACAAACACATAGGGAGACACAACCCACATACAAGGAGGCACAACCCAGACACAGAGACACGAACACAGATACACACAGAGAGAGACACACACAGACACAACGAGATGCACACACAGGGAAACGCACACACAGAGACACAAGCCACACAGACACAGCCCACACACAGGGATACACAACCCACACACAGCAAGAAGCACACAGCGAGATGCTCACACATTCTACAGATACCTCACACACACAGGAAGACACACACAGACACAACCCTCACACAACTCTCTGACACAACCTACACACAAGAAGACACCCACAACACACAGACACAACCCACACGCAGGGAGACACACACAACACACAGACACAACCCACACGCAGGGAGACACACACAACACGCAGACAACCCACACACAGGGAGACACACACAACCGACAAACAGGGAGACACACACACACACAACACAGACACAACCCACACACAGGGAGACACGCACACCACACAGACACAACCCACACACACAGGAAGACACGCACACCACACAGACGCAACCCGCACACAGGAAGGCACACACAACCCACACACAGGGAGACACATACAATACACACACAACCCACACACAGGGAGACACACAACACACACACACAGCACAGAGACACAATCAACACACCGGGAGACACACACAACCCACACACAGGGAGACACACACTGACACAATCCACCCACAAGGAGACTCACACACAAGACACAGACAACCTATACACAGGGAGACACACAGACACAAAGACACAATATGTACACGGGGATACACACAAAACATAGAGACAACCCACACACAGAGAGACACACAGATGCAACCCCCACACAGGGAGACACAGAGAGACACACAGACACAATCCATACACAGGAAGACAAACACACAGACACAACCCTCACACAACACACAGACACAACCCACATGCAGGGAGACACACACAACACAGACACAACTCACACACAGGGAGACACGCACACCACACAGACACAACCCGCACACAAGAAGACACACACACACAACCCACACACAGGGAGACACACAACACACACAACACAGAGACACAATCCACACACAGGGAGACACACACACAACCCACACACAGGGCGACACACACACAACAACCACACACAGGGAGACACACACTGAGACAACCACCCACAGGGAGACTCATACACAAGACGCAGACAACCCATACACAGGGAGACACACAGACAGACACAAAGACACAACCTGTACACAGGGATACACACAATACATAGAGACAACCCACACACAGAGAGACACACAGATGCAACCCATACACAGGAAGACACACACACAGACACAACCCTCACACAACACTCAGACACAAACCCACACACAAGAAGACACCCACAACACACAGACACAACCCACACGCAGGAGACACACACACAACACACAGACACAACCCACACGCAGGGAGACACACACACACAACACGCAGACAACCCACACACAGGAGACACACACAACCGACAAACAGGGAGACACACACACACACAACACAGACACAACCCACACACAGGGAGACACCACACCACACAGACACAACCCACACACACAGGAAGACACGCACACACACACAGACGCAACCCGCACACAGGAAGGCACACACACAACCCACACACAGGGAGACACATACAAACACACACACACCCCACACACAGGGAGACACACAACACACACACACAACACAGAGACACAATCAACACACACGGGAGACACACACAACCCACACACAGGGAGACACACACTGACACAATCCACCCACAAGGAGACTCACACACAAGACACAGACAACCTATACACAGGGAGACACACAGACACAAAGACACAATATGTACACGGGATACACACAAAACATAGAGACAACCCACACACAGAGAGACACACAGATGCAACCCCACACAGGAGACACAGAGAGACACACAGACACAATCCATACACAGGAAGACAAACACACAGACACAACCCCACACAACACACAGACACAACCCACATGCAGGGAGACACACACAACACAGACACAACTCACACACACAGGAGACACGCACACCACAAAGACACAACCCGCACACAGAAGACAACACACACAACCCACACACAGGGAGACACACAACACACACACACAGGACACAATCCACACACAGGGAGACACACACACACAACCCACACACAGGGCGACACACACACAACCCACACACAGGGAGACACACACTGAGACAAACCCACCCACAGGGAGACTCATACACAAGACGCAGACAACCCATACACAGGGAGACACACAGACAGACACAAAGACACAACCTGTACACAGGGATACACACAATACATAGAGACAACCCACACACAGAGAGACACACAGATGCAACCCATACACAGGAAGACACACACACAGACACAACCTCACACAACACTCAGACACAACCCACACACAAGAAGACACCCACAACACACAGACACAACCCACACGCAGGGAGACACACACAACACACAGACACAACCCACACGCAGGGAGACACACATACAACACGCAGACAACCCACACACAGGGAGACACACACAACCGACAAACAGGGAGACACACACACACACAACACAGACACAACCCACACACAGGGAGACACGCACACCACACAGACACAACCCACACACACAGGAAGACACGCACACCACACAGACGCAACCCGCACACAGGAAGGCACACACACAACCCACACACAGGGAGACACATACAATACACACACAACCCACACACAGGGAGACACACAACACACACACACAACACAGAGACACAATCAACACACCGGGAGACACACACAACCCACACACAGGGAGACACACACTGACACAATCCACCACAGGAGACTCACACACAAGACACAGACAACCTAACACAGGGAGACACACAGCACAAGAACACAATATGTACACGGGGATACACACAAAACATAGAGACAACCCACACACAGAGAGACACACAGATGCAACCCCACACAGGGAGACACAGAGAGACACACAGACACAATCCATACACAGGAAGACAAACACACAGACACAACCCTCACACAACACACAGACACAACCCACATGCAGGGAGACACACACAACACAGACACAACCACACACAGGGAGACACGCACACCACACAGACACAACCCGCACACAGAAGACACACACACAACCCACACACAGGGAGACACACAACACACACAACACAGAGACACAATCCACACACAGGGAGACACACACACAACCCACACACAGGGCGACACACACACAACCCACACACAGGGGACACACACTGAGACAACCCACCCACAGGGAGACTCATACACAAGACGCAGACAACCCATACACAGGGAGACACACAGACAGACACAAAGACACAACCTGTACACAGGGATACACACAATACATAGAGACAACCCACACACAGAGAGACACACAGATGTAACCCCCACACAGGGAGACACACAGACACAACCCATATACAGGAAGACACACACACAGATACAACCCTCACACAACACTCAGACACAACCCACATACAAGAAGACACCCACAACACACAGACACAACCCACACGAGGAGACACACAACACACAGGCAACCTACACACAGGGAGACACACAGAACAACCCACACACAGGGAGACACACATACAACACAGACGCAACCCACACACAAGGAGACACACACACCACACAGACACAACCCACACACACAGGGAGACACGCACACCACACAGACACAACCCGCACACAGGAAGACACACACACAACCCACACACAGGGAGACACATACAATACACACACAACCCACACAGAGGGAGACACACAACACAGAGACACAATCCACACACAGGGAGACACACACAACCCACACACAGGGAGACACACACTGACACAACCCACCCACAGGGAGACTCACACACAAGATGCAGACAACCCATACACAGGGAAACACACAGACAGACACAAAGACACAACCTGTACACAGGGATACACACAATACATAGAGACAACCCACACACAGAGAGACACACAGATGCAACCCCCACACAGGGAGAAACAGAGAGACACACAGACACAACCCATACACAGGGAGACACACAACACACAGACACAACCCACACATAGCAACACCCACAACACAGGCACAACCCACACACAGGGGGACACACAACACATAAACACAACCCACACACAGGGAAACACAACACACCGACACAACCCACACATAGGGAGACGCACATGCACAACACAGACACAACCCACACACAGGGAGACACACATTCCTCTGTGCTGCAGGGGGAGGCAGCCACTCCCACACTCTCTCTGCCGAAACTGCCCAGCAGGAGAGGAGATCTGTCACCTGGTGACCCGGAGCTTATTCTGCTCGTTAGGCTGCTTTCACATCACGTTTTTCTGCAATCCGCTGCTGTCCGTTGTAAATGCTCAAAATTGGATGCTATTTGATGCCATTGGTCCGATTTTTTTTATCGGATCCGTTCATGGCATTGGAAGAGAGCTGGGGGAGGTTTTGGGAGTGGTCTTGGAGTTTGAGCATGCTCAATACAGAAAATCGCATCCGATATCGGATCCGATTTTCCATCCGTTCCGATCCCCATAGTCTCCCATATTATCTACGATTTTGGCTGCTGCAGAAAATCGGACAGGATCGGATCAGAGGCAAATCGGATGCCATTAAGGGCAAATCCAATCAGATCCGTCCCCATAGGATAACATGGGTCCAAAATCGGATCCGATGCTGTTCGATTTACAACGAACAGCGTCGGATTGAAGAAAAACGTGATGTGAAAGCAGCCTTATCCTCCAGCACACAGGTGGCTCCTCTCTGATCTTCTTTGCTCTCTCACTTCTTGCCTTGATTCAGACACGCACCATGCAGAAGGACAGGACCACTGGCCAAGCAGCTCTTCAATCAGTCTGTTATGAAAGCATTCATTGAACAGTGTTCTCCTGCAGGACACGCCCCCTCCCTGAATTTCTGAACCTGGCGGATAAAAGCCACCTCACCATTAGTGATCATTCCATGTTCCCCCAGTGTGAAGCGACACTGCAGGACATATACAGTAGGTTGTCAGGTTAGAGAATAGCAGTCCAATGCAGGCATTGGCCCTTCTGGCATCTGCTAAAATGGCTGTCCGGCCTCCCACCCACAGATGCCGCCCAGAAGGTGGTTCTGCCTGATGCAGACAGCTTGAGTGGCCTCATGATGGGTGCGCCCTGGGAGGAGGTAAGAAAGAAGCACAATGTAATAGAGAAGCAAAGATAAAGTGCAGCCTCTTTTTAGTGTTTTAGTTTAACCCAGTTCTTATTCCCCAACTTTATCCCTCTGTACACTTTGTTGCACTGCACTGTAAAGTTCTCTATGCTACTGCTTCTATACATGTGCTGTTTACACATAGGAGAACAGGAATCATGTCTCTGTGTATGGGTGATGCCACAGCAGCTAGTCTCCACCCACAAACTCAGGGATAACTGAAAATATATGATAAGATACAGCATGCAAAGGGGAATATGGTGAAAAATGCAAGATGCAGGGTATATACTGAACAGAAATACCATAGTTTTATTTCTCATGTACACATAGTGTAACTCATTCTAAGAAGTCTTCTGAAATTGCAGATAACTTTTATAATCAACAAGGTCAAACTTGTTTATAACCATTCCAATACCACTTTCTCCACAATCCCTTGATATTAGAATGGATAGTTGGATTGAGTCTAGTTTTTTATATGTTCAAGTCTTCTAATTAATTTATTAAGTTCTAAAACTCTTTCAATTTCACTTCCTAGGTACTGCTGGAGTAATAATCTCTCTTAGCCGTATATTCACCAAACTTCTTCTACCAAATGAGAAAGAGAGCACTATTATCTTTTTTCTCATCTCCATCTCCCTGGAATTAATGTGCTTTGTTTTGCACTTGTTTGTGAGGAGAACTCAATTTGTTCAGTACTACACAAAGAAAGCTCTCATAAAAATGTCATGCCAGAGGATCTCAGAACCAAGTTTCCATTATAAAGTGCATCACAGTACCTATGGAGAAGATGTAAGTTTTTTCATAGTTTTGACTGAAATTAAAAATGTAACAACAATAAATATATGATAGACTGGACTAGATGCTGCCTAGTAACAATTATTAGATGAAATAGTTGGTGACCAAAGTCTTATAAATAGCACACTTACTTTGACAAAAATCACAAATCTATTAAGCTAATCCTTTCTCAGCTAACTTACTTATTGGGCTTAGTACTGATGACTTGAGCTTAAGTTTAAGTAGGTATCATTTACACCAACTCTTTGCATTCTCTTCTGTATCCCCTTCCCGACATATGAGATAACTGTGCATCATCATGATCAGTAAGGGGTTCCCGCAAATTGACATACAGTTACATCATGGCATTGATGCGGGCACATAAGTTGTACCCGGACCGGTTGCCGTCGGGAGCTGGGCTTAAGTGATACCTGAGCTCCTTAGGGTGCTTTCACATGCTGCGTATTTGCTGCATTTTTTTTTACACACGAGCTCATCACAAACCAGGAGTGGAATAATCAGAGGAAAAAAGTATCATAAATAAAGTGCTCCACCTCTGTATTATTCACCCACTCCTGGTTTGTGAAGAGCACGGGCGTAAAAAAAATGCAGCAAATACGCAACGTGTAAACGCAACAGGGCTGGTGCCCTGTTTAATCATCTGAATACTGCACTGCTGGGAGCAGATCGATGTCATGGCAGCTGGAAGTCAAATAATAATCTCTGGGTCTGTCAGCCAAAAGCAGGGTTTAAAAGGTGATTTCTCGGTATCACAATAACAGCTTTAATGCATTGCAATACATGTTATCAGTGAAAGTAGAAGTTGAAGTCCCATAGAGACTTAGTAAAAAAGTAATGTTTTTAATAAAAAAATGAAAAACACATAATAAAGAATAAAAACATTGTCAAAAAATATTAAGACAATAAATATGCATATTTATGTAAAAACAAATATCAGTGAAAAAAAAAAAGTACCCATCTGGATCAATCTAATCTATAAGACAAGCAGTAGACAAAAATGATCAACCTCCAATTTATGTTGTAAAGAAGAAATTTGGTGCTCATTCCGATAGAGAAGACCACATTACTCCCTACTTTGTCAGTAAATGATTACTGTATTTTTCGGAATATAAAACGCACTTTCCCAAAAAAATTTTGGAGGAAAGTCGGGGTGCGTCTTATAGTCCAGATGTACTCGGCTGTTGCTTTGGACGGCGGCACGGGGTCACAGGAGACAGGAGCAGAGTCATAGGGGGCAGGAGTCGATGCTGGGGCTAACCTAAGTGCTTGCTGTTTAAGTATAAAAATATTCACTACTCCTGACGCCCATGACCTCAAATGCATTCTGCTTCTGCAATCTGCCTTTCTTCAATAAAATGCCACTGGGACAGCACATGTGCTGACCGTGATTTCTGGCAACAAGCTATTGAAAACAGTCTGTAGAATCCTGGGGTCTTTATCAAAATGTCGCTGGTAGCAGTGCATGCGCGGTCACATTTTAAGCTTCAATCTACTCTTGAACTTTACGATTCAACCATGCATGCACTGCTGCCGCCACCATTTTGATAGAGACCTGAGGATTCTACAAACTGTCTTTACATATAATAGTGTTGAAAATCACGGTCTTTGCCTTGGCACCACTTTATTAAAGACACTCATACCGCAGAAGCACAGCGCATGCTAATTGCTCCCAAACCTATAATCCCGTGCTGGGAGCAGCGAATATCCCAACAGCTGATGTCAATGTAAGTTGATATGCATGACAGTGATGTCATGCGCCACCCCACTTAAATGCTAAAGTCAGTTGCTTGCATCAGAGGGTGTGGTGGGAAGGTAAGTATGATCAATTATGTTTTTGTCTCTAGCTTGATGGGTGCCATATACAGTTTGGCTCCATGATGGGGACCAAATATACCAGGATAAGGGAAATATATACCAGGATTGGTGCCATATATACCGGAACTGGAGCCATACATACCAGAATTGGAACCATATAGACGATGGGCCATATATACCAGGATGAGGGCATATATACTGGGTGGGGCCATATTTACCAGGATGGGGTTGGGATGAGGACCATATGTACCAGGATGGGGCCATATATACCAGTGCAGAGTTTGGAAGCTGGAGATTTTGGTCGATTGGGAGGGGGGTTTCCCACCCTGGGTCTGGTACAAAAGATATGGTATAGGATTAAAAAGCTGAGAGAAGCAACTGGAGTGACAATGTATACCCCTGCCTGGATGAATGAAAATTTGGTTGAGTTCTATAAATTGGGGGAACAAGGGTCTTGGATTTGTAAGGGAATAGAATATGTATGACAATTAGTAGTGAATAAGACACTAAAGACACTTGAATCCCTGAGGGAGGAATTCCGGAGTCAGACAGGTTTTTGTACCTCAGGATTCAGCATGTTTATAGGCAGCAGATGAGAGTGTGTGATCTTGGGGTGTAGAAAGATATTGTTTTGGAATATATATGTATGGAAGGAGGCACATAAGAGGTTTTTTCTACTGCGTATAGGGATCTCATACATAATTTTTTGCTGTGGCACCCTATTCGGGCAAAATATAAGTGGGAAGAAGAACTTGGGGTAATAGATGATGAGATATGCGACTCTATACTGGAATATGGTCCAAAATTGTCTTTGAGTGAGCCGGACAGGTTTTCGCAGCTTTATCTGATACATAGAGCATACAGAACTCCAGAATTCTTATTTAAGATTGGGGTGAGAAGCAATTCTGAATGTCCGAGATATATGCTGGAAGGTGCGGGAGTGTTGCATATGATGTGGGAATGTCAGAGGTTGCAGGCTTTTTGGATGGTGGTGATTAATTTAATTGATGGGCGATATGAATGTGTGATGCCTAGGAAGCCAATAGAGTGGAATATCTGCAACAAGTAGATTATATAATGCGCACAGAAGAAAATATATATCAGAGGAGGAATGCTTCCAAAATGTTTGAAAGACTTTGGGAACCATGGTTATTGTCCCGGGTAAAGGATATGGGGGGAATTAAGAATGCATGTATAAATAGCCTGACCATCTCTCCTTTCTATGTTGCAGGACCTCTGTAAGAATAGTTTAAAAAGACATCAATGTGAATGCATGTTATTGTAGTTTTTAAACATTGTTGAATGGACAACAGACATAGTTCATACCGTCTATTGGGGGGGGGGAGGTTTGCAGCATTGCTGCGTTGTTAGGGTTGTTATAAATGTCTAAAATACTTGATTACTGATATATGATGTAATGTGTTAAAAAAAACTTTTTTTTGCCTAATAAAAATATCTGATTTTAAAAAAGGTATGAAATTTCTCCCAGGAAGACCACCACCCCACTGTTAAACCCTTGCACGGCACAGGGGTGCAGTATCCTAAGCCTATAAAGAAGGTTGCACATAAAAAATCAAATACAATATAGCTAAGCATGGAGTAAGAACCTAGAGATAATAACATAATAATAAACATGAAAAGGCAAGTGAAAAACTGGTTTTACACAGAGCAGGGAACAAAGCCGGCTCAAAAGAGGAACAAAACCACGCAAAGTACACGGGCGCTAAAAAGAAGACACATCACTCAAGACTGATGATGTCTCAAGTTAGTGTAGAGTATTCCTTCTCGCCATTCAACGTCCGTCTCTCCGAGACCCGGCGACACCTCCTCGGCACAGATCTGGATGAACGTCCTCGACTCTGTGAAGAGGCTCATATTCTCTAGGTCTGAAAGCGAGCCAGTTAGGGACTTCAATGGGCTCTGTATCCAAGAATTTGAACAGATCAGGAAGTTCAAAATGTCTTTTGAGGAGAAACGTGGCCGTGTCTCTGCGGATGATCACATGTAATGTACGTCGCTACCACTTCTTTTATTTTGAGCAACAATGGGTATAAGGCTCTTCTCATCGCCAGTGTCCGGCTCGAAATGTCTGGGAAAAGCTTAATCATGGCGCCTTCCATATCTACAAGGCCATGCGACCAGGCTTTCTGAATAATAGATTCTTACCAGCGATGAACGACGCACTAGCGATCTCTGCACATCGAGATCGGGATCGCTGATGCGTCGTTATATGAGACTGGGCCTTTAAAGTTAAGTTTTATGTCTTTTACTTTATCTTTTGTTCCCATTCACTGCTGGACTTACTTTTCTCCGGGGGCAACACTTGGGAGCCAGGAATTGGGATGTTCCCTGCTGTGGCCCGCAGACTCCCCGCTCCCCCAGTCTCTTCCGATCTTCACCTGTAAGCTTGATTTTCAGGCATCCTCCGGGGCCCCCAGGGCTTCAGGGCTAAGAGCACATATCTCTACCGATGCAACTGACACAGAGCGCCGCACTGAGACTCCGCTTCCTTTTCTCCAGGGAGCCAGTGTGTAGAGAGGAGGAATGCTGTGGCTTCGGTGCCATTTTTTCTGCCTGCTCTACATGTGGGGATGACTGGGTGCCAGAGAAGAATCCTGTCATGGATCCCACCGCGCGGCAACTCACCCCTTAGGGATCTGGGGGGCCCCCCACCACGATCCTCTTTTTAGGTGACATTTCCGTTCTGTTTTTACGGCGGTAGGCAGCAAATATACCGAGCAACGTGCGGAGCTCAGCAAACGAGCATCTCCACTCCATGGCAGTCAGGCCCCGCCCCCCTCTTTGGGCTCTTTGAGTATCGGTTTTGTTGTTTTTTTCCCCTTTATTTTTTTTTCTTGGTGGCATTGTTGGTTTTACCCAGGTATAGATTTTATTATTTTATAGTCTTCTAAATCTCTTTCATATTTGGATTTTTTCACATCTGTAATTTTTTGTTTTGAATTTCTTCAGATTTAACTTAAGTTTAGTATTGAGATTTTTAAACTCCTCTGTGTCTGCATATTTTTGCATTTTACTGTGCAAATTTTTTTCTTTTTTAATAACATCAAGATGGCAATTTTCCTCTCTTAATATTAGCTGTATAAGTTTCAATGAGCAGTCAGTGAGTCTAATTTCCCAATCTCTGTGGAATTCCTCAAGATATTGCTGTGTTATTCTTTTTTTTATTCGGAGTCCTCAAGATATCATGTGTTTGTCATGTTTGTAAAACGTTCTGGTCCCACCAAATTTTTAGTTCCTTACATAGCTTGTTTTCCAGCTCTTTCATGAGTATAGAAAGTTCATCAGATATTTTAGATGAATGTAAGGCTGGCTTTACACCACGTTTTTTTGTCCGGTGTAAACCAGACAGCCCCGGACCGATTTTTGGCCCCATAGCAGCCTATGGGGCCGGATGGCAGCTCTCTGCCATCCGGTTTCATCACTCCGGGACAATCCGGGAAAATACGGATTATTCTCTCCGGACACAAAAATGATGCTTGCATCATTTTTTTGTCCTGGGAGAAAAATCACCCCAATTTACCAGAGCCCTGATTCGGCCGGATTCTCCAGGTCCGGGAGGATCCGGGAACCGGACGCTGGCGGCTGCACACCTCTGTTGTTTCAGGACTGCGGCTAGCTACATGCTAGCCGCGGTCTTGAAAAATCAGCAGCTGCGGCTGCAATTAGCAGCATCCAGCTGCACACAGGGCTGGAGGGCACATTTGGCCCTCCGGTTCTGTGTGCTGATCCGGTCCGGGGCTGTCAGGGTCATCCCGGACAGCCCCAGACCGGATCACACTGTGGTGTGAAGCCAGCCTAGCACTCTAGGTTATTGCCCATGTAACATAGAAGCAGATTTATCTAGGTGTGCTTTGTAATGATCAATATCCACAAAGCCATGACTTGTGATGTCAGTCATTATGTCTGATGTTGTAAATTGCCTCACTGTATCCGACTAGGATGTATGTGCACGGCTTAAAGTCCTCCAACTTCAAATAACATATAGGAAAAGTAAAGTTAGCTCACCTAGTCAGCTGTCTTCTGAGGAAACTTGTCTGCCAGGAGACCACACAGAGCAGGGGAGGCATTCCTTTTGCAATGAGCCACAGGAAAAAAACAATTCCAGTGGAATGCATTCTTTAAGGCAGTTTAAAATCCTTTTGTTTTTGGATCTTTAAAAATTGTTTCTACAACAAGTTTTCCTCATGGTTAAACAGTGTGCACCACTTAAAATATAGCTGAAGTAACACACAGAGAATGCATTTCAACCGATTAGGTTATCATCTTGGTCTTATATGAGAGCTACATCTCAGTTAGTATTATAGTAAGAGCCTGCACTACTAATGAATTAAAATAGTTCCAATTAAAACTGGGTGTTTAACCCTTCTTGTGCAAAGAGCTAATACTAAATTATGTGTGATATCTCTTGTATGTGTGATCTGATCATATCTGATAAGCTTCTATAAAGAAGTAAATTTCGGACTGGATGGGGGAAATGCAATGGATGTGGTGTATATGGACTTTTCAAACGCTTTTGATACGGTGCCACACAAAAGGTTGATACATAAAATGAGAGCAATGGGGATAGGGGAAAATGTGTGTGAGGCTAGGGCCACACATTTAACAGTGCACCCACGTTAGACGGATGACGTTACAGCAGAGCTCAGCCTGCTGTAACGCTGACCGCTAATGTCAGGTGCTTCCAATGAACACTGGTCCATAGAAATCCACTGTTTATTATGGATACAGCTTCACGGGAAGCCCCAGGCAGTGCGCTTTTGTAGGACGCACAGGGAAACATTGCTGACAACGTTTTCCTGTGCTTCCTGGATAAGCGCACTTACTGGCGCTTCCTGTGAAGCTGTATCCATAGTAAACAGCGGGTTTGTATGGACCAGCGTTCATAGGAAGCACCTGACGTTAGCGGTCAGCGTTACAGCAGGCTGAGCTCTGTTGTAACGTCATCCGTCTAACATGGGTGCACTGTTAAGTGTGGCCCTAGCCTAAGTGGGTTAAGAACTGGCTCATGATATGAAAGGGTGGTTATTAATGGAACACATTCGGACTGGGTCACAGTTAACAGTGGGGTACCACAGGGGTCAGTATTGGGCCCGCTTCTTTTTAACATATTTATTAATGACCTTGTAGGGGGCATACAGAGTAGAATCTCAATATTTGCAGATGACACTAAACTCTGCAGGGTAATCAATACAGAGGAGGACAATTTTATATTACAGGATTTAAGTAAACTAGAAGCTTGGGCTGATAAATGGCAAATGAGCTTAATGGGGATAAATGAAAGGTCATGCACTTCAGCAGAGGAAATAAAATGTATAATTATGTGCTTAATTGTAAAAAACTGGGAAAAACTGTCACTGGAAAAAACCTGGGTGTATGGGTAGATGACAAACTCACATTTAGTGGCCAGTGTCAGGCAGCTTTTGCAAAGACAAATAAAATAATGGCATGCATTAAAAGAGGCATAGGTGCTCATAGGTCAGACATAATTTTACCTCTATAGAAGTCAATATAGCGACCACACTTAGAATACTCTGTAGAATTCTGGTCTCGGTGTATAAGAAAGACATAGCTGAACTAGAGCGGGTCCAGAGAAGAGCGACCAAGGTTATTAGAGGACTGAGGGGTCTGCAGTAGCAAGACAGGTCATTAAACTTGGGGTTATTTAGCTTGGAAAAACGAAGGCTTAGGGGTGATCTTATAATAATAATGTATAAATATATGAGGGGACAGTACAAAGAACTTTCTAATGATCTCTTTACTCTTAGGCCTGAGACGGGGACAAGGGGGCATCATCTACGTGTGGAAGAAAGAAGTTTTAATCATAATTACAGACGCGGATTCTTTACTGTAAGAGCAGTGAGACTATGGAACTCTCTGCCGTATGATGATCTAATGAGTGATTCACTACTAACATTTCAGAAGGGCCTGGATGCATTTCTTGAAAAATATATTATTACAGGTTATATATACTAGATTCTTCGATAGGGCGTTGATCCAGGGAACTAGTCTGATTGCCATATCTGGAGTCAGGAAGGAATTTTTTCCCCAATGTGGAGCTTATTTTTTGCCCAATGGGGTTCTGTACTTTCCTCTGGATCAACATGTTAGGCTATAGGTTGAACTAGATGGACTTAGGCTGGGGTCACATCTGCGTTTCTTTTTTCAAATCCTGATCCGGTTTTGAGCTTTTAAAAAGTTCAAAACCGCATCAGGAAACGCTCCTCATAGGAGCCCATTATAAAAACCGGATCCGGCTCTGCAGCCCACGTGAAAAATCATGCAGGCTGCAGTTTTCGGAGTGGTTCCATCATCTGCAATGCAGTAACCGCATTGCTCAGGATGTGTAATCCTGAGCAATGCGGTTACTGTATACTTTGCTTGTCCCGGCTGCCGCCGGGATAAGCAAAGTGTTTAATGAGTTAACAAAAGCTTAAATATTAATAATAATTGTGGGCATCAGGTCTCTAGGGGGTGCCCCCCCCTCCCAGAGACATGCTGGCCACTCAGGACAGCATGTTATGGTTAATAATGCCTGTACAGTAAGCTGGCTATTGCTGGCTCTGTACATTTTTCTGAATGAAGCCGCGGCCCCTCTGACAGCTGCGCACATACTATATGTAATGTACGTATAGTATGTGCACTGTCCAGGGTCCTGAAGGCTTTTACAGTAGATGTATGGTGGTGCGCTCCCCATAGATCTACTGTAAATGCTTACAGGACCTCGGACAGCGCTCATACCATATGTACATTACGTATAGTATGTGCACAGCTGTCAGAGGAGCAGGCGGCTTCATTCAGAAAAATGTACAGAGCCGACAATAGCCAGCTTACTGTACAGGCATTATTAACCCATAACATGCTGTCCTGAGTGGCCAGCATGTCTATAGGGGGGTGGGCACCCCCTAGAGACATGATGCCCACGATTATTATTAATATTTAATGTATTTTAACAGATTGTACAGTTGCGGCAGTAAGCATGGGAGCTAAGTTCTCCCCGTGTTTAGCAAATCTGGTGATGGGCAGATGGGAAGAGCTGTGTCTGTACAATATGGAAAATCCTTTTAAGAAGAACAAGGTTTGGATGGGTTGCTGCATAGACAACTTATTGTTCGTATGGAGTGGCCATGTTAATACTTGCGATAATTTCATTGAATATATCAACCAGAATTAATTCAATTTAAAATTTGCTGGCGTGCACAACAATGATAAAATTGATTTTTTTTTTTTAAATTGTCAGCCAATACTGAGTAGAAACAGGTTGCAAGTTTTCCTATAGGAAAGCAACATCATGCAACATGATTGCATGTGGATTCATGTGATCCACAACATACAGTTAAAAATATCCCAATAGGCGAACTAATAAAAACTCGGGACGTCATTGCCTGCGACGAACAGGAAGCCGGAAGAAGACGGACGGATGAAGCCGGGGATCGTGATGTCGGCAGCGGCGGGCGGCGGGGACAGTGATAAGTATAACGATTTTACTTTACAGGTTTCCGGAGCGCGGGGGAGGGGGGCCTGGATTACTGAGGCTGCTGGGGCTGCTGTATACGCAAGCCGTCACTGACTCGCGTATAAGCCGAGGGGGGTACTTTTCAGCCCAATTTTTGGGCTGAAAAACTCGGCTTATACGCGAGTATATACGGTACTATAATGCTAACCGAGATATAGCACTCATATCAGACCAAGATGAAGACCTAATCGGTTTAAACACGTTTCTGTATATCACTTCAGCTATATTTTCAGTGGTGCACACTGTTTAACCATGAGGAAAACTTGTTGGAGAAACAATTTGTAAAGATCCAAAAATAAAAGGATTTTAAACTGCCAAAAAAGATGCATTCTGCTGGAATTTATTTGTTTTTTGCCTCCCCTGCTCCGTTTGGACTTCTGGGAGCTGACAACAGTTTCCTCAGAAGACAGCCAACTATGTGAGCTGGCTTTACTCTACTTATATTTAATTTTATAGATCAGGTCATTCTGGACGTGGTGATACTAAATACAGTTGTGGCCAAAAGTATTGACACCCCTGCAATTCTGTCAGATAATACTCAGTTTCTTCCTGAAAATGATTGCAATCACAAATTCTTTGGTATTATTATCTTCATTTAATTTGTCTTCAATGATAAACACAAAAGAGAATGAAGCAAAAAGCAAAACATTGATCATTTCACACCAAACTCCAAAAATGGGCCAGACAGAAATATTGGCACCCTCAGCCTAATACTTGGTTGCACAACCTTTAGCCAAAATAACTGCGATCAACCGCTTCCGGTAACAAACAAAGAGTTTCTTACAATGCTCTGCTGGAATTTTAGACCATTCTTCTTTGGCAAACTGCTCCAGGTCTCTGATATTTGAAGGGTGCCTTCTCCAAACTGCTATTTTTAGATCTCTCCACAGGTGTTCTATGGGATTCAGGTCTGGACTCATTGCTGGCCACCTTAGAAGTCTCCAGTGCTTTCTCTCAAACCATTTTCTAATGCTTTTTTAAGTGTGTTTTGGGTAATTGTCCTGCTGGACCCATGACCTCTGAGGGAGACCTAGCTTTCTCACACTGGGCCCTACATTATACTGCAAAATTTGTTGGTAGTCTTCAGACTTCATAATGCCATGCACACGGTCAAGCAGTCCAGTGCCAGAGGCAGCAAAGCAACCCCAAAACATAAGGGAACCTCCGCCATCTTTGACTGTAGGGACCGTGTTCTTTGCTTTGAATGCCTCTTTTTTTCTCCTGTAAACTCTATGTTGATGCCTTTGCCCAAAAAGAGAGAACAATCTTCCAAAACGTTTTAGGCTTTCTCAGGTAAGTTTTGGCAAACTCCAGCCTGGCTTTTTTATGTCTCGGGGTAAGAAGTGGGGTTTTCCTGGGTCTCCTACTATACAGTCCCTTTTCATTCAGACACCGACGGATAGTATGGGTTGACACTGTTGTACCCTTGGACTGCAGGGCAGCTTGAACTTGTTTGGATGTTAGTCGAGGTTCTTTATCCACCATCCGCACAATCTTGCGTTGAAATCTCTCGTCAATTTTTCTTTTCCGTCCACATTTAGGGAGGTTAGCCACAGTGCCATGGACTTTAAACTTCTTGATGACACTGCGCACGGTAGACACAGGAACATTCAGGTCTTTGGAGATGGACTTGTAGCCTTGAGATTGCTCATGCTTCCTCACAATTTGGTTTCTCAAGTCCTCAGACAGTTCTTTGGTCTTCTTTCTTTTCTCCATGCTCAATGTGGTACACACAAGGACATAGGACAGAGGTTGAGTTAACTTTAATCCATGTCAACTGGCTGCAAGTGTGATTTAGTTATTGCCAACACCTGTCAGGTGCCACAGGTAAGTTACAGGTGCTGTTAATTACACAAATTAGAGAAGAATCACATGATTTTTCTAACAGTGCCAATACTTTTGTCCACCCCCTTTTTTATGTTTGGTGTGGATTTATATCCAATTTGGCTTTAGGACAATTTTTTTGTGTTTCTTCATTGAAGACAAATTACAGTCACATGAAAAAGTTTGGGCACCCCTCTTAATCTTACTTTTTTTTTTTTTGTTTAAAATTGTTTTTTTGCAACAGCTATTTCAGTGTGATATATGTAATAACTGATGGACACAGTAATATTTCAGGATTGAAATGAGGTTTATTGTACTAACCGAAAATGTGAAATATGCATTATTTCAAAAATTGACAGGTGCAAAAGTATGGGCACCTCAACAGAAAAGTGACATTAATATTTAGTAGATCCACCCTTTGCAAAAATTACAGCCTCTAGTCGCTTCCTCTAGCTGTTAATGAGTTCCTGGATCCTGGATGAAGGTATTTTTGACCATTCCTCTTTACAAAACTATTCCAGTTCAGTTAAGTTTGATGGTCGCCGAGCATGGACAGCCCGCTTCAAAACATCCCACAGATGTTAAATGATATTCAGGTCTGGGGACTGGGATGGCCAGTCCAGAACATTGTAATTGTTCCTCTGCATGAATGCCTGAGTAGATTTGGAGCGGTGTTTTGGATCATTGTCTTGCTGAAAGATCCATCCCCGGCGTATTTTCAACTTTGACACTGATTCTTGAACATTATTCTCAAGAATCTGCTGATACTGAGTGGAATCCATGTGACCCTCAACTTTAACAAGATTCCCGGTGCCGTCATTGGCCACACAGCCCCAAAGCATGATGGACCCTCCCCCAAATTTGACACTGGGTAGCAAGTGTTTTTCTTGGAATGCTGTGTTTTTGTGGCGCCATGCATAACGCCTTGTTGTATGACCAAACAACTAAATCTTTGTTTCATCAGTCCACAGGATCTTCTTCCAAAATGAAACTGGCTTGTCCAAATGTGCTTTTGCATACCTCAGGCGACTCTGTTTGTGACGTGCATGCAGAAACGGCTTCTTTCGCATCACTCATAGCTTCTCCTTGTGCAGTGTGCGCTGTATTGTTTTTTTTAACCATTGTGTTTTTATTGGTTTAAACAAAGTAAATGTACAACAATAAAACAAAGACAGCTAGATGCAGTATATGTAGCTGTATCAGAACAGGAATCAAGGGATCAAATAATAAATAAAAGGTCATGGATATTCAGGAGGGGGAGGAGGGTTATACACAGTGGGAAAGCAGGAGAATTATATGTTCCACAGCATTTATTACTTAGTGTACTGTTAAGATTATATATCCAATCTGTGCGCTGTATTGTTGACCGATGCACAGTGACACCGTCTGCAGCAAGATGATGCTGCAGGTCTTTGGAGGTGGTCTGTGGATTGTTCTTGACTGTTCTCACCATTTTTCTTCTCTGCCTTTCTGATATTTTTGTTGGCCTGCCACTTCTGGCCTTTACAAGAACTGTCCCTGTGGTCTTCCATTTCCATACTATGCTCCTCACAGTGGAAACTGACAGGTTAAATCTCTGAGACAACTTTTTGTATCCTTCCCCTGAACAACTATGTTGAACAATCTTTTTTTTCAGATCATTTGAGAGCTGTTTTGAGGAGCCCATGATGCCACTCCTCAGAGAAGATGCAACTAGGAGAACAACTTGCAAGTGAACAACTGAAATAGCTTTTCTCATGATTGGATACACCGGGCTATAAAGTACAAAGCTCAATGAGGTAACCAAACCAATTTAGTGCTCCAGTTGGTCAGTAAAAAGTAGTTAGGAGTATTCAAATCATGACAATTAGAAGGGTGCCCATACTTTGGCACCTGTCAAATTTTGAAATAATGCATATTTCACATTTTCGGTTAGTACAATAAACCTCATTTCAATCCTGAAATATTACTGTGTCCATCAGTTATTACATATATCACACTGAAATAGCTGTTGCAAAAAAACAATTTTAAACAAAAAAAAAAAAAAAGAGTAAGATTAAGAAGGGTGCCCAAACTTTTTCATATGATTGTAAATTAAGATAATAATACCAAAGAATTTGTGATTGCAATCATTTTCAGGAAGAAACTGATTATTATCTGACAGAATTGCAGGGGTGTCAATACTTTTGGCCACAACTGTATGTGTACTTTTTTGTTTATTTTTGCTTTTACATAAATAAATTTATTTTTTGTTATGTTTAAAAAAACATTTTTTTGACATTGTGATTTTTTTAATATTTTTATAACTTTGAAAAAGCTTTTTTAAATTTTTAAGGAGTTCCTTTATAGCTTTAACAACTACCGTAATACTCATCACTTGTTTAATGCATTGCAAAGGAAAAGCATCACACGTCAGTGTAACTCTGACAGAACATCTGTTACACCATACTTGTAGCTGCATCTAAAAGGCCATTGTGCCAGGTGGGTGAGAGAAGGAGCCCACTCCCTCTGTCAAACTTCTGAATACTGCGATCACTATTGATTGCATCATCTAGAAGATAGCACAGGGATAACATCATCCGAGCCTGAGCCAAGCAAGACCACTGATCGTTAACATTTGTGCAGGTGCTGCACAAAGTTCAGCAAGCACTGACATTTATTTACCATTGGCTGTTGTAAACAGGTTAATTTTACACAAAGTGACATTCAGTGTACAATCACAGAATGATATACCCTCTTCAGGAATAAAGTGATCTGCTTCCCAATCATAAACCACAAAAAGGGGAACGAAAAACCCCTTTCTTAATCAAGGAACCCCCGCAATAAAGGGAGTTGGTAATCTCTTCAAAGATATAATAGTATCTATGGTAAATCTTTTTTGTCGAATTGAACAATAGTAAACAAGCAACTATTGGTGTTACACTTAATATTTCCTAACTAATATCATAGCATCAGTGAAAGTTAGGCCTCGCGGAGTCATCAAGAAGTTCAGTCCCTCTTGAGTGGATTTGCCTCCAATGGGGTTCCTCACGGTGACATGTATGATGCTCTTATCAATATTGCTAGAGCTTTCATAAAAGGTAAAACCAACAGGTAATCCCCAAAGCTAAGGCTATTAAATAACCTAGAGTAGGTAAAAAGAAGATTAAGAGAAGAAAAAAGAATAGAGATATTAGGGAAAAAAAAAAGAAAAAAGAAATATAACCTGGATTAAATTAATCGGGGTCAGGGTATAAGGGGGATGGGTCTAAAGAGGGGAGGGAAATAAGGGTCAAGGGGGACCTCGAGCCCGTGCTGACCGTTTATTGTACCGTCTAATCAACCTCAGAGGGAGATCTCCCCAAATCAATCGAGTCTTGGTAAAGGATCCATTCAGTCCAGGTCACTGAGAATTTGTCACGAGAGCCTGAAGCATCAGCCGCCAGTTCTAAATAGGTCCATCATCTCCTTGAACCAGTCAAGTAAGGAAGGTAGCTGAGTCGTTTTCCAGAATCTTGGAATTAGTGAACGAGCGGCTGAGACACAGAAACGAAGTATATCCTTCTTGTTAAGCCCAATGGGGCCTGGGAAGATGGATAATATAGCTACTTCAGGGCAACACATAACCTGTTTACCAGTTATTCGAGTGTAAGTGCCGAACACCTCAGACCAGAACCGCTGGATCTCATCACAACTCCACCAAATGTGGAGCATCGTCCCTGGTGCTTTCCCACAACGCCAACAACTGTCAGAAATTTCAGGGAACACACGTTGTAGATCCACAGGGCATAAATACCATCTGGTGAGCAGTTTGTAACTCCTCTCTTGTGCTATACAGGCACTGGCTAATTTGTGTGTAAATAAAAAGCATTTCTGCCACTCGTTGACAGTGATGTTCCTGTTTAATTCCTTCTCCCAGGACCGTTGGAAGTGTAAGGTGTCCTGATCTCGCAGGGAACCTAAGGCCAGATATAAGGCCGAAATTTTGCGCGTCGGGGGGGAGTCCTGTTGGAACAATCTCTCCAGTGTATTTGGTGTCAATCTCACCCTGCACTCATGTCCGGACGGGAATAGGAATGATTTGTATTGAAGGAATTCAAACCATCTAAGAGGTCTGGTAGGCTCAATAGATTGGATCTCCCTCATTGAGGGTAAATCCCCATTGGAAAGGGTCTGTCCCATTCGGGTGTCGTTCACACTCTGCCAGCACAGAAATCTTTGCCTTCCGAACCCAGGCAGAAAAGCTGGACTGTAAAAAAGGGGGGCAAGAGGACTAAGTTTGCCATCTGTAGACAGTGTTTTGGTCACCGAATGCCACACTTGCATAGTGGTCTTGGTCATGTCGGAAAGGGGGGGGTAGCCCTTTTATGTCCTTGGGGGGAATCCAGAGTAGATGTCTTAGCGGGGTCTCTAGACCATCCTGCTCCACCTCCACCCATTTCTTGTTGGATGCACAATAGTGCCAGTCCATGACTCTGGCAAGAGAAGAGGCTAAAAAGTATCTCTGAATATTAGGCAAACCAACCCCTCCTCTAGATCTAGGTAAGGAAAGTACAGTCATGGCCAAAAGTATTGACACCCCTGCAATTCTGTCAGATAATACTCAGTTTCTTCCTGAAAATGATTGCAATCACAAATTCTTTGGTATTATTATCTTCATTTAATTTGTCTTCAATGAAAAAAAAACAAAAAGAATTGTCCTAAAGCCAAATTGGATATAATTCCACACCATACATAAAAAGGGGGTGGACAAAAGTATTGGCACCCTTAGAAAAATCATGTGATGCTTCTCTAATTTGTGTAATTAACAGCACCTGTAACTTACCTGTGGCACCTCACTGTTGGCAATAACTAAATCACATTTGCAGCCAGTTGACATGGATTAAAGTTGACTCAACCTCTGTCCTGTGTCCTCGTGTGTACGACATTGAGCATGGAGAAAAGAAAGAAGACCAAAGAACTGTCTGAAGACTTGAGAAACCAAATTGTGAGGAAGCATGAGCAATCTCAAGGCTACAAGTCCATCTCCAAAGACCTGAATGTTCCTGTGTCTACCGTGCGCAGTGTCATCAAGAAGTTTAAAGCCCATGGCACTGTGGCTAACCTCCCTAAATGTGGACGGAAAAGAAAAATAGACGAGAGATTTCAACGCAAGATTGTGCGGATGGTGGATAAAGAACCTCGACTAACATCCAAACAAGTTCAAGCTGCCCTGCAGTCCAAGGGTACAACAGTGTCAACCCATACTATCCGTCGGTGTCTGAATGAAAAGGGACTGTATAGTAGGAGACCCAGGAAGACCCCACTTCTTACCCCGAGACATAAAAAAGCCAGGCTGGAGTTTGCCAAAACTTACCTGAGAAAGCCTAAAACGTTTTGGAAGGATGTTCTCTCTTTTTGGGCAAAGGCATCAACATAGAGTTTACAGGAGAAAAAAAGAGGCATTCAAAGAAAAGAACACGGTCCCTACAGTCAAAGATGGCGGAGGTTCCCTTATGTTTTGGGGTTGCTTTGCTGCCTCTGGCACTGGACTGCTTGACCGTGTGCATGGCACTATGAAGTCTGAAGACTACCAACAAATTTTGCAGCATAATGTAGGGCCCAGTGTGAAAAAGCTGGGTCCCCCACAGAGGTCATGGTCCAGCAGGACAATGACCCAAAACACACTTAAAAAAGCACTAGAAAATGGTTTGAGAGAAAGCACTGGAGACTTCTAAGGTGGCCAGCAATGAGTCCAGACCTGAATCCTATAGAACACCTGTGGAGAGATCTAAAAATGGCAGTTTGGAGAAGGCACCCTTCAAATATCAGGGACCTGGAGCAGTTTGCCAAAGAAGTATGGTCTACAATTCCAGCAGAGCATTGTAAGAAACTCATTGATGGTTACCGGAAGCAGTTGATCGCAGTTATTTTGGCTAAAGGTTGTGTAACCATGTATTAGGCTGAGGGTGCCAATACTTTTGTCCGGCCCATTTTTTGGAGTTTTGTGTGAAATGATCAATGTTTTGCTTTTTGCTTCATTCTCTTTTGTGTTTTTTCATTGAAGACAAATTAAATAAAGATAATAATACCAAAGAATTTGTGATTTCAATCATTTTCAGAAAGAAACTGAGTATTATCTGACAGAATTGCAGGGGTGTCAATACTTTTGCCCAACACTGTATATTAATCCCTAACCTAGATTTCTTCCCGTTCCAGGTAAATTTAATAATGAGGGATTGTAATTTAGCAAAAAAACATTCTGTCCGGGGGGATAGGCACTGTTTGAAAGATATACAGGATTCGAGGAAGAACATCCATTTTAATAATGTTCTCCCGAACCAGGATAGCCTCACTTGACGATATGAAGAGAAAGCCTTCTCTATGCCAGATAGGAGGGGAAGATAGTTCAATTTAAACAATTGTCTAAGATCTTTTGGAATGTTAACTCCCAAGTATTTAATAGCTTCCTCCCTCCATTTGAATGGAAACTGTTTGGATAAGTGAGATACCAAATCACTGGGTAGAGAGATATTAAGAGCTTCCGTTTTGGAACAGTTGACCTTAAAGTTACTCAACTGCCCAAACTTTTCGAATTCCTTCAAAATGGAAGGAATTGAGATCAGAGGCTGTGAGACATAAAGGAGGAGATCATCAGCAAATAGTGCCGTCTTATGATGATTATGACCCAGCTCAATCCCATGAATGTCAGTATTGGCTCTGATTGCTGTGGCTAAATGCTCCATAACAATAATGTATAGCAGGGGTGATAATGGACATCCCTGCCTGGTCCCATTCGCAATACTAAACGAAGAAGACAAGATCCCTCCAATCTTCACCCTGGCAGACGGGGAGGAGTATAGGGCCATGATTCCGTGCAAAAATCGAGGGCCCAGGCCAAGTTGAATTAGCGCCTCTTTCATAAACCCCCAGTGGACTCTGTCAAAGGCCTTTTCAGCATCCACAGAAATCAGACCAAGTGCAGCTGAAGAGCTCTTGGCCTTAGCTATTAGGAGGAGGGTCCTAATAGTGTTATCCCTAGCCTCCCGGCCTCTGACAAAGCCCACCTGGTCCGAGTCAATCACGGAAGGGAGCAGTGGTGCTAAGCGGTCCGCAAGTATTTTAGAGAATAGTTTGACGTCCACATTCAGTAGCGAAATCGGCCTGTAATTCGATACTGAAGATGGGTCTTTCCCCGGTTTAGGTATGACGCTGATATGGGCTTCTAATGACTGAGGCACGAAATCAGAGCCCCTCAAAACAGAATTAAAAGCCTCTAACATTGCGGGAGCCAGCTGGGCCTGAAATAGTTTATAGAAGTTAGGCAAGAATCCGTCAGGACTCGGACTTTTCCCAGATGGGGTAGACTGGATAGCCTGTGACAACTCCTCCGCTGAGATCTCCTCCAACATCGCCCCAGCCTCCCTAGCCAGTGTAGGGATCGCTGTCTTATTAATATATCTCCTAATCTTATCTGACAGTTCCTGCGGGGGCATTTCGGACAAATGTCCCTTGATATTGTAGAGATTAAGATAATACTGTCTAAATTCCTCCAGTATTTCCTTCGGCAAAGATGTGCGGCCTCCCTTTTTAGTGGAGATGGTTGGGACATATGTCGGGTTTAACCGAGGATGGAACAGTCTGGCCAAGGGACATCCGCATTTATTTGAATTAGTGTAGAAATAACTCCTAGATTTTTCAGAATATCTACGGTATTTTTGGTCCAGTATATCTTTAAGCTCTTTCTTCTTTAAGGTCAGGTCGGAACTTTGGATGTTATTGGTATAGAGTGATATCTATATGCAAATAAAGTCTGTGGAGCCTCGGTTAGGAGTCTCAAACACAGGACTAGCCATATATCCCTCCAGGGAAGGACCCAGCCAAGGGGTGGCTCCTTGCGGAGAACACCATAACCACCATATGAAGTGGCCCTATAAGTCAATATCCAACTCTTTTACAAGTTTACAGATATGACAAGGGAATACCAAGGCCAGGTATCCATCCACATACAGCTGTTTCGGGGTGTTGCCCCTCTTCAGTGTGGAGTAGCATTCTGGCTAGGTGGGAGCAAGGCCTAGTAGACCAAGATTGCAAAGTATTCACTGATCTCAGGGAGACCAGTCCAAGTAAACACTGCGGGCAGCTGGCTAAAGCGCTCAAACGCAGTGAATTCCTAGGCACATTGCCCCTGGGAAATATGAATATGCAAATAGAGTCTGTGGAGCCTCGGTTAGGAGTCTCAAACACAGGACTAGCCATATATCCCTCCAGGGAAGGACCCAGCCAAGGGGTGGCTCCTTGCGGAGAACACCATAACCACCATATGAAGTGGCCCTATAAGTCAATATCCAACTCTTTTACAAGTTTACAGATATGACAAGGGAATAGGAGTATTTGCATATTCATATTTCCCAGGGGGCAATGTGCTAGAATTCACTGCGTTGAGCGCTTTAAGCCACCTGCCGCAGTGTTTACTTGGACTGGTCTCCCTGAGATCAGTGAATACTTTGCAATCTTGGTCTACTAGGCCTTGCTCCCACCTAGCAGAATGCTCTCCACACTGAAGAGGGGCAACACCCCGAAAGCTGTATGTGGATGGATACCTGGCCTTGGTATTCCCTTGTCATATCTGTAAACTTGTAAAGAGTTGGATATTGACTTATAGGGCCACTTCATATGGTGGTTATGGTGTTCTCGCAAGGAGCCACCCCTTGGTGGGTCCTTCCTGGAGGGATATATGGCTAGTCTGTGTTTGAGACTCCTACCGAGGCTCCACAGACTCTATTTGCATATTCATATTTCCCAGGGGGCAATGTGCCTAGGAATTCACTGCGTTTGAGCGCTTTAGCCAGCTGCCCGCAGTGTTTACTTGGACTGGTCTCCCTGAGATCAGTGAATACTTTGCAATCTTGGTCTACTAGGCCTTGCTCCCACCTAGCCAGAATGCTACTCCACACTGAAGAGGGGCAACACCCCGAAACAGCTGTATGTGGATGGATACCTGGCCTTGGTATTCCCTTGTCATATCTGTAAACTTGTAAAAGAGTTGGATATTGACTTATAGGGCCACTTCATATGGTGGTTATGGTGTTCTCCGCAAGGAGCCACCCCTTGGCTGGGTCCTTCCCTGGAGGGATATATGGCTAGTCCTGTGTTTGAGACTCCTAACCGAGGCTCCACAGACTCTATTTGCATATTCATATTTCCCAGGGGGCAATGTGCCTAGGAATTCACTGCGTTTGAGCGCTTTAGCCAGCTGCCCGCAGTGTTTACTTGGACTGGTCTCCCTGAGATCAGTGAATACTTTGCAATCTTAGAGTGATATCTAGGTTTTCTTTGTTTTGAAAACATTCAAATAAACATTTTCTGAAAAAAAAAGTCAGGTCGGTGAGAGTCTCTTTAGCCAAGGTCTGTTTATGGGCAGTTTCCAATACGTGAATCTGAGAAAGTACCGTAAGTCTTCTACTAATTTTGTATTATTTTTTTTCAGATGAGTGCCATGCTTTATAAATACCCCTCTCAATACACATTTCAGGGTCTCCCATTTTGTGGGGTAAGGGGTGGGGTCAGTAGTGTGGTCTCGGCCAAAGGACTTTATAGTCTCCTTAACCTCCTTTAAACACACCTCGTCCTTCAATAAATGTTCATTGAGTCTCCAGGTCCAGGGTCTACTACCTATGTTTGGCAAAGTAAGAGTCAAGTAAGTGGGGGCATGATCTGACAATAAAATATCCCCTATGGTTGCCTCAGAATTCCAAGAAAGTAAGTTATGGCTAGTGAAAAAAAGGTCTATTCTACTGTATGAGTCATGTACTGGGGAAAAATACGTGAAATCTCTCCCTTGAGGATTTAAAGTCCTCCAGATGTCTATGAGCCTCAGAGTGTGAAAGAGCTTTTTAATGGATACAAGCCGTTTATTTGGTATAGATCTCTTACCAGAGGATGAGTCTGCCGCCGGGTCCAGGGTGAAATTGAGATCCCCTCCGATAATGGTTGATCCCTCCGCGAAGGCTGTCAGCCGCAATAGATACGACCTGCACGTCTTCGTTTGGAACCTATTAGGCAGGTACCAATTAACGATAGTTAGCAAAGATCCAGCCATCCTCATCTTAAGAAAAATGTATCGGCCTTGTGGGTCAATACAGGTATCAAGAACCTCGTGTGTCAGTGACCTGTGGACCGCAATGGATACACCCTTCGTTCTTGCTTCTGCGTTTGTACCATGATACCAATCAGAGAAGTATCTGTTACGGAGACTCGGTACATGCCCTGATTTGAAGTGAGTCTCCTGTAACATCAGGATCTGACACTTCTGCTTATGAGCAGAGTATAAGATCTAAGACCTCTTTTGGGGGGTATTGAATCCCTTTACGTTGAGGGAGCAGATTTTTAAAGTTGACATGGTCGGCACTGGGATCGAGGTAAGGGAGGGAAGAAAAGAAACTGGGAGACTAGTAAAGGGGGAATACTCAGAAAGGGGGAAATATATGGGCGTGTCCAGCAGCTGATGGCGCCGGACGCATTCTGAGGAGGCTCCGCTGCACAGACCGGAGAAACGGCATAAGAACGGTCCTCCCGAGCCTTCTGAACGCTGAGTGACAGCCTAGCACCCGACTTGTACATTGGCCATGCCCAGAACGGGATCCCGCCGTCGGGAGACGGAGAGCAAGCTCACGGACTTCTTCACTCCGGAGCCCCACAGAGAATCCAAGATGGCGCCGGCCGGGAAGAATGCAGTGTCTCCCTCCAGCACCTCTACACGTGCTTCGCGCTCTCCCAGATGCTCGGAGGAGCGCAGGGGAAATGTGAGTAGAGAGGAGTCCCCTCTAACTAAACGTTGCATGAGAGACATGCTAGGCTCAATGAGGGACGCAATGATGGGGGAGATGCGCTCCATGATGGCGGACATGAAAGCTGAAATGGCGGCGCTAGGGGAAAGGACATCCAAAGTGGAGTCCAAAATGGCTGAATATGCCTCGGCTCATAATAACTTAGCCGACAGCTGTGATATGATGGACAGGGAGATGGGATCTGTACGTGCAACTCTGTGCCACCTGGAGGATGGGTTGCGCAAGAATAATGTAAAACTAAGAGGAGTAGCTGAGATGCAGGATGGAGAGGATCTCCCTGCGGTTGTCTCAGCTTTTCTATCGGCAGCACTCCCGCACGCGCCACCTGAGTCACTGGAGGTAGTAAAAGCTTACAGGCTGCCAAAGCCTATGAAACTACCCAAAGAAGTCCCTAGAGACATTCTAATCTCCTTCCTGCACCCCAAAACGAGAGACATCCTTATACAAGCTATGAGAACGAATCCCACTCTCCCTGCACAGTTTGAAAAAACGGCGGTGTACCCTGATCTTTCACTGGGAACATTAGCTAGAAGACGCGGGTTTGCACCCAGTTGTCTCCTTTTGAGAGAAAGGGGGATTTTTTATGCCTGGGGCACCCCTGTGGCTGTGAATTTCCGCTACAGGGGAACTAGACACTCGTTCTCTTCTCCCACTCTGCTGCGCAGAGCATTAAACTCCTGGAATTTAGGATCATCAGGTGCAAACTCTCCACGCTCCCCGGTGGGGGGATCTCATAGACCGTATCCCCGTGATCAAAATTAAGGACGAGGAGGACTGAACAGATTTAGTTCCGGTCTGCGTGGATCAGCCTTTTCCTCTTTTGGACATCCCCACAGAACTTCCACGCCAGACCCCACTCCAACGAGGGTCTGGGACGCATAGGGGTCTCCATGCCAACAGCCCCAGTGACCAGGACAGTCTTCGGTCACGCTGTAGGGGGATCCCTGCGTGGTTTTTCTGACTTGCCCCCGATAGTCCAGGCACTTGAGGCCTGACTTTGTTCGGATATACATAAGTGTTCCCCATTCCAGACGTTATTAAGACACTTAAATGTAACTCCGCTCCGGGCCCAGATGGCTTTGCCAACGAATATTATAGAGTGTTCTCCCTCCACCTGGCACCCTACCTCCTTCGATTGTTCCAAAAGTGGCAGACTGAGGGGAAGCTCCAGGCTGATGCCTTGGAAGCCACGATTTCTACCATCCTGAAACCTGGTAAGCCCTCGGACAGCCCAGGCAGCTATCGTCCCATCTCGTTACTAAACACGGATGTGAAGATTTTTGCCAGACTGCTTGCCTCTAGACTCTCGAAGGTGATTCCCCTTCTGGTGGACTCAGATCAGGTGGGCTTCGTGGAGGGACTACAAGCCAGAGATGGCACCAGACGTATGCTGGACCTGGTGGAGATAGTGGAAAGACGGGGAGTCCCCAGTGCATTCCTGTCCCTGGACGCGGAAAAAGCGTTTGACAGGGTGCACTGGGGATACCTGCGCATGGTCCTTGAGAGGTTTGGCTTCTCTGGACCAATATTGTCGGCTATTCTAAGCCTTTACTCTGCGCCCGGGGCTCGGGTTTCAACGTCGGGTTATGTCTCTCGACACTTTAACATTACCAACGGCACAAGACAGGGGTGCCCTTTGTCGCCCCTGATCTTTGCCCTAGTCATGGAACCTCTCGCGACCTCCATTAGGTCCAACCCTGGGATTACTGGCATTCACATGGGAGCAAAACACCATGTTATAGGGCTATACGCTGACGATGTTATTATTACATGTACTGACCCTGCTAACTCTATCCCAGTGATACTTAAGGAATTAGATGACTTCTCAAGAATTTCATATTATAAATTAAACATGGGAAAATCTATGGCACTACCCATTAACCTGACGGAGACGGATCTGAAAGTCCTCTCCTCCAAATTTACCTTTGCCTGGGCCCCAGAGGGCATTTCCTATTTAGGAATAACTTTGTGTGCCTCGAAACATGTGGCACGTGTAAATTTAAACATGTTACTGGCATCTTTGAGGAGTGTTTTAGATTCCGGTCCACTTCCTCTTCTGTCCTGGATGGCGCGTATTCAGGCCTTCAGGATGCTCTGGCTACCAAAGCTGTTGTACCTATTTCGTTGTGACCCGCTGGAGTACCCAGGCAAACTTCTAACCCAACTACAAAGGCAAATTAACACATTCATATGGGGGGGCGGTAAGCCTAGAGTTCAGAGGCGCACGATGTATTTGAAGATGGGGGGAGGAGGTATGGGGGTCCCAGACGTGATGTCTTATTACAGGGCCACGATCCTGGAGGCCTCCAGAACATTGTGGAGACAACAGCCTGCACTAGGCTGGGCTCAGTTGGAGATTGAGCTAGCTCCGGGGGTTGCGCCTGGGAAGCTCCTGGCAGGGGCGGCTCATGGGCCGGTCAAGGTGTTTCATCCCTTGGCCACGATTCGTGCTCTCCAATCAACGTGGGGAAAAATGCCAGCCCATTGGTCTAAACTACCTCCAGAGAAGGTGCCGCTGGAGGCTTTTCAGGTGCACATCCCTTGTCTAAACCTTGCTCCCTGGCAGGACGCGGGAATTTATACCCTAGGGGACCTGGTGAGAAACGGTAGGCTCCTTACATTTGACAGCTTTGGTAGGGACTGTCAGGCTCTGAGACGCTCCTTCCTCCAATACTCACAAGTACGCCATTTCCTTAATTCATCAGAATGCCTACATGACCTGAAACAGCCCTCCCCCTCTCCACTTCAACGTTTTCTATTTGCAGATATCGCGATTCCGAAAGGTCTGTCCTCTTTGTATGACGGCCTATTAACACAAAATTCTCCTCCTAAGCTTGCATATATGGAATCATGGGAGACGGACCTGAATTTTCAGGCAGACTTGGATGACTGGGAGGGAGCAATCAGGTGTGTATCCCAGATCTCAAGATGTATTAATCATCTGGAATCCCTAAAAAAGGTGCACTTATACTGGTACACTCCCCCAGCCAGACTAGCCAAATTTGCACCTAGTGTCTCCCCCTTGTGTTGGAGGCAGTGTGGCCATAAGGGGGACCTGGCACATATGTGGTGGCAGTGCCCCAAGATCACCCAATTTTGGGTGCTGGTAGCTGGCCTGATGGGGACTGTAACAGACACGAGAATTCCTCTGTCCCCTCAACTAGCAGTCTTAAATATAGGAGCGGAAACCTACCACCGGTCACACGCCATGCAATTACCTACATACTAATTGCTGCGAGACTATGTGTTGCAGCTTCATGGAAAAATCTATCCCCTCCATCTGTCGGTGACCTCATCAACAAGATAAACATAATCTTTGCTCACGAATATCACCTGGCAATGGATGCTCCGAGGCGTCGTTACGTTTTTGAAGCCTGGTCACTTTGGGCAACACATCCGTCAGCCATACAACCTCCCACTTGAGACCAATGGGGATTTGAGGTCACCTCCCTCTTTTTCCTTTTCCCTTTCAAACTCTTTTCTTTTGCCTTCTTCTCTTTACTATGTCTACATCTCACCTTCTTACTCCTGACCCCCTCTACACCTCCCTCCCTAAACACCCCTTATACCCTCTGCCCTTCCCTTCCCTCTCCCCACACCTTCTTTCTAGTCCCCCCACCTCCCTAAATATTGTTGCAAGGTTTGCTCCCTTTCCCTTTTCTTTCCTACCGTCTATGTCATTATTCCTCCCCTTCCAGCACTCAACTTGGTCACGGATCCACTTATAGACTAGAGACTTGGAGAAATACAGCCTCCGTTGATTCATACATCCTATATACAATCCAAGATGGGGCTTCCTTCTTTTAGACAGCCGGGCTTAGCTCTCCAATATGTGGTTTCCCATAACCCACAATTTAACCTACCTCTCCAGGAGAATCATTATTGAGTCTATTAAACCTGATTTAGCTATTCTAGCAGATACAGCATGAGAAAGACCATGTTAAAAACACATTGCACACTGACCACACTCGCACCACAGTCACACCACATTCATCACTCTGGCACCTTACTCGCAGCACACTCGGACCACACTCGCACCACACTTGCAACACACTTGCACAGCACTCGCATCACTGTCATGCATCAAAAACACGCCGGTTTTGATGCATGACAGTGTGCCTCCACCCTTAGGCTTTTCCTCTGATTGCTCCACTCCGGGTTTTGTCTACAAATCCTGAGGTAAAAAAACTCATCAAATACTGAATATGTGCACATGGCCCTAAATGTCTTCTTTCTCTTTCTAGTGTAGCTAGCAGTTTTGAAGGGTCAGAACTGCTGGTTCTCTCAATCTACTTAATGCTTAATTTTTAATTTGTTTGTAAAAAGTACCTATGTGTCCTGCTATGCATGAACATCAGTGATGGCGCATGGAGAACACACTGCTCTATATCCTTGCAGAGCTGCTGGTGTATCATATTAAAGGGAACCTGACATTAGATTTATTGTGCCCCATCCATGCAAAGCATGCAGGTAGGATTTAGGGTACTTTCACACGTTGCATATTTGCTGCGTGTGCTCATCACAAACAAGGACTGGAACAATCAGAGGAAAAGTATAATAGAAACAAAGTGCTCCACTTCTCTGTATTTAACCACCCCTCCTGGTTTGTGATGAGCTTGGGCGTAACAAAAAAGGGGCAGCAAATAGGCAGCGTGTGAACGTACCCTTAGGGCTGTTCACACTGCGGCGTGATCCGGTCCGGGGCTGTCCTGGATGCCCCAGACAGCTGCGGACAGGATCAGCACACAGGACTGGGGGGCTATTATGCCCTCCGGTCTGGTGTGCAGCGCACGCAGCTGTAGCCGCTGACAGGTCAGGACCGCGAGAACTGCGTGCACTGCACACCGGACCAGAGGGCATAATAGCCCCCCAGTCCTGTGTGCTGATCTGGTCCGCGGCTGTCTGGGGCATCCCGGACCCGGATCACGCCGCAGTGTGAAGCGGCCCTTACTCAGACACATGACTACTTACGTGTCATGTGCAGCCAGCTTCTACCTGCTCAAATCTAATTGATTGCCAGATTTTTCCCATGTGTGTGCATAGGTGGAGACCTGTCAGTCGACTGGAAAAAGGTTGGAAGAAGTCAGACTAGTCAGGCCTCTCACTATTGTCTCCATGTGGCTTTTCAAACAGGCAGCATAAATTTAATGACAGGTTCCTACTTAACTACTTTTGAAGAACTACTTACTAATGTTCATTTCTGCTAAACTTTTAAGGAGAATACATGTGCTGCAACAGAAAACAGTATGGAACTGCAGTCAGATATAACAACCAGAGGAACTTATATAAGATTTGATGTTCCTGAGCACAAAGTTAAAAGCAGGTGGCCAAAGTTCAGAGGTAAGAATTTTGAATGCTAAATTTCTAATCTAACATGTGAAAACTCTTTACAATTGGTTTCAGTAAGACATGTATGGTATGTCTAAAATCTTATATGGCTATAATCTTATCATATAAAAAAAAATACAAACTCACAAACTGAACAGCACTTCTGTCCATACAATGGCTACTAGTGGAGGAGCACTTGACCAGACTAGTCCATCTGCTTCCAATTGTAAAACATCTCAGGCTGGTTTTACATCACTATTTTTTCCTGACTGTGGGATCCTACTTTTTGTAGGACCCCACGGACAGGAACAGACACCACAGGAGGTGACCTTTTCTGTGTCGGGTCCGTGATTATCACGAGTCCGGACACAGAAAGAGCTGCGCGGAGCCCTTTCACTTCCGCAATGTATATAAGTGAAATGTAGTAAAAGAAATGGTTAAAAATAAAAAATTATCTTTGCTCACCTGTCCTGCGATCCACCAACGCCTCCAGCACCTCCTGATGCCTGTAGGACCTGCTGTGATGTCACAAACCGGCAGCGTCATCAGGTCACATGACCGCAGTTACTGCGGTAACCGGTCATGTGACCCGATCAGCAGATCGGGTTGTGACATCACGGCAGGTCCTGTACTGGGAGCAAGATAGAAGCATCGGTGGATCGCCGGACAGGTGAGAATAGAGATTTCTCTATTTTTAACCCTTGCTTTTACTTAATTTCACTTCTGCAATGTATGTATATACATTGCAGAAGTGAAATTAGACAGTTAGGAGCAATTTTATTGTACTGAGCATGCTCAGTACACTAAAATCTGGTCTGAGGAATGATCAGCTGTTTCGTCGGACCCGTGCTCCATAGGCTCCATGTTATTTTGGGATGGATGATGTTGGATCCGATTCTATCCAATTTGATCCGCTGTGCCTAAAATCGGGAGTAGTGTCCAATTTTTGGTACAGCTAAAAATCGGACAGAATCGGATCCTACACAAATCGGATGCCATTAAGGGCAAATCCGATGTGATCCGTGGCCCATAGGATAACTTGAGAACCAAGTCTTATTCATGGCTGTCAGTTTTACAACGGATAGCTACGGATCCAAGAAATACTTGATGTGAAAGCAGCCTCATACTGTACTAAAAAGCTGTTTTTCTTTTGGAACAGCTCCTACACCAGCAGCCATTGTATGGAAAGTAGTGCTTGACTCAGGGGCGAACCGACCACGTGTGCAGCCAGTTGTATTGCATCGGGGCAGTAAGCTGCTAGGGGCCCCTCAGGGCTCCAGCGGGTTCAGACTCCTGGGGCTCCGGAGGGCAGACCCAGACTGATAGCCTGGAGGGTCGGGACTTTTCCCTGTGGGCTGCCCTCTGGCCGCAGCTCGGCTTTAATAATTTCACTGCCTGCATTGCACTTGCACTGAGCGGCCACGGCATTGAAGGGGCGGGGCCATTTACCCAAAGCAGGGCCCATCTTACATCAATCAGGATGACAGTTGCAGGTCCCAGGCCCTCCCACCATCTTCATCATATCCCTGATCCCTCCCTGAGCTGATCATGTGACCCCTGATTCCTCCCCTCCATGTGACATCATCACAGGTCCTGTATGTGATTATCATGTCTGTGTCTGTCTGAGTGTTTGATAGTGTCTGTCTGTGTGTCTGTCTGTGTGTCTGTCTGTCTCTATACAACACTATACAGTATATACAAGTCCACACTACATGCTGTACCAGTGTGCCTATATACTTTATAGTGTCGACCTGTATATACAGCAGAGTGCTGTGTATACAAGATATACACCAGCACTCTCAAATGTGCATAGAATCCGCAGTGTGTAATGTGCATAGAGTCCGCAGTGTGTAATGTGCACAGAGCCTACAGTCTGTAATGTGCACATAGCCCACAGTCTGTAATGTGCACATAGCCCACAGTCTGTAATGTGCACATAGCCCGCAGTCTGTAATGTGCCCAGAGCCCGCAGTCTGTAATGTGCCCAGATCCCGCAGTCTGTAATGTGCCCAGAGCCCGCAGTCTGTAATGTGCCCAGAGCCCGCAGTCTGTAATGTGCACAGAGCCCGCAGTCTGTAATGTGCATAGAGTCCGCAGTGTGTAATGTGCACAGAGCCCAATTCTGTAATGTGCACAGAGCCCGCAGTGTGTAATGTGCATAGAGCCTGCAGTCTCATGTTAAACCGAGTTATGTGCACAATCCCCATGTAATATAAGCCTGCAGTGTGTAATGTGCACATAGCCCACAGTGTGTAATGTGCACGGAGCCCGCAGTGTGAAATGTGCATACAGCCCACAGTCTGTAATGTGAATAGAGCCCGCAAGGTGTAATGTGCCTAGAGTCCACAGTCTGTAATGTGCATAGAGTCCACAGTCTGTAATGTGCACAGAGCCTGCAGTGTGTAATGCGCATAGAGCCTGCAGTGTGTAATGTGCACAGAGCCGCAGTGTGTAATGGGCACAGAGCACGCAGTGTGAAAATGTGCATAGAGCCCGCAGTGTGTAATGGGCACAGAGCCCGCAGTGTGTAATGTGGTATACATCCCGCAGTCTGTAATGTGCACAGAGTCCGCAGTCTGTAATGTGCACAGAGTCCGCAGTCTGTAATGTGCACAGAGTTCGCAGTCTGTAATGTGCACAGAGTCCGCCGTCTGTAATGCGCACAGATTCCAGCGTCTGTAATGTGCACAGAGTCCGCCGTCTGTAATGTGCACTGGGTGTAATCCTCACTACCTGTATTATTCTGTATATATACATTCCACAGTAACATTTCTCTTGTCCTGTATACTGGGTGTAATTCTGAGTATCTTTATTATTCTGTATATATACACTGCACAGTACTACTTTTCCTATCCTGTTGTCAGAGGCGGTATTGGACTTTGATTTTTAGCATATAACTGTTTAAATTGATTATCCCCAATATGGAAGTCATCACTTCTGTACTGTGTAGGTGATGACTTTCTGTTTGCTGTGTATCTGACCGCTGGGACCCCACAATCCCGAGAAACGTACCTGTGAAAATCACCATGTAAATGGAGCTGTGGTTAATTATTCAGTCTGCTGTAGCATTCTCATGTGGCTCTTCAGATAACTCCTTTAAGAAAGTGATGAGACCACGACAATGTAAAAGCAAATTTCACTGATTGAGGCTGATGGGTGATATAGTATGTGGGCTGGTGGGGTTTGTTTTCCAGGGCTGCTTTTTAGTCCCAGTCCAGCCCTGCCGGAGGGTGCTGTGGCGGCGTCAGGGCCGGCGGTGCAGCTTCAAAGCGTCCGACAGACTCCTCCTGCACAGTGACTGGTCTGAGATAACCAGTACAGCTGGCAGTCAACGCTGCAGTGTCACTTCGGGGTTCTTCCGTGGAGGCCACAGAAGCTGTCCCTCACTGGTATGTCACACTGCAGCGCTGACGCTGTGATACCGGCGGGCAGCGGGCTGAGCCATCTATGATCCTGATCCTCCTTCTGGCTTGCTCCTGGTAAGGGCCCTGGAGCAGTGCTTTGGGGGGGAATAAAACAATGCACACAAAAACAGTGACCACTAACATGTAATGGGGGGCTCAGATGGGGAGAAGCTCAGCTACATCAAGGAAGGGGGTCCTAAGAGTCCTAGGGCCCCCCTCCTTCCTTGATATAGCTGAGCTTCTCCCCCAGGACTCCTCTTCCGAAAGGGGTCCTGGAGTCTCCAGGCCCCACCTCTTTGATGCATCCAAGCTTATCCCCCAAGCTGGGGGAGAACATCGAGTGCATGAAGGAAGGGGGGATCCTGGGGCCCCTAGGACCCCCCCTTCGGAAGGGGGGTCATAGGGGAGAAGCACGGCTGCATCAAGGAAGGGGGAGGCCCCTAGGACTCCTAGGGCCCCCCTTTCCTTGATGCAGCCGAGCTTCTCCACCAGGACCCCCTCTAGGGTCCCCCCCCCTCCTTGATGCAGCCGAGTTTCTTCCCCAGACATATAGGGCGAGCAGTTCTATGAAGAAAGTGAGCCGCATATGGGTGAGAGCATTATGAAAGAAAGGGGAATAGGGGGGTGGCTATAGTTAACCTAAGGCTGTCTTGGGCTATATATGTTATTTGGAGGCTGTGCTGGGCTGTATATATAAACTGGAGGCTATGCCGAGTTGTGTATGTTATTTGGAATCTGTGCTGGGCTGTATATATTATTTGGAGGCTGCAACTGTCAAATAATATATACAGCCCAGCATCAGCCTACACATATAATATATATGGCCTCAATATTATATACTAGATGGTGGCCCGATTCTAATGCATCGGGTATTCTAGAATATGTATGTAGTTTATGTATGAAGATTTAAGAATAATGCAATGCGAAGCTGGGTTTAAATCCCGCGCCAATATTGCTGATTGGTCGTGCCTGGTAAGCCGTGACCAATCAGCGAAGCGTGGTTCAAATCCCACACCGATTCGCAGCCAGACAGCACCTGTCGCTGATTGGTCATGGGCCGCTGGCGCGACTAATCAGCGACGCGGGTTTTCGGTTACAGACAAACAGACATAATTACACGATTATATAGTAGATACAGTACATTTAGTTTGGGAAAATCCACAGCACTAAAATATGTAGCATATCGGCTGAATATTTTAGTGGCACCATGTGGACAGGAATTAGCAAACCCATAAGATTTGAAAAAATTGAAAAAACACCACTGACAAAATCAGCTTAGAAGAAATCAGCTTAGAAGAAATTAGCACTGAAAAAATCAGCTTAGAAGAAATCAGTTTAGAAGAAATTAGCACTGAAAAATCAGCTTAGAAGAAATCAGCTTAGAAGAAATTAGCACTGAAAAATCAGCTTAGAAGAAATCAGCACTGAAAAAAATCAGCTTAGAAGAAATCAGCACTGAAAAAAATCAGCTTAGAAGAAATCAGAACTGAAAAAATCAGCTTAGAATAAATAAGCTTAGAAGAAATCAGCACTGAAAAAATCAGCTTAAAAATCAGTTTAGAGGAAATCAGCACTGAAAAAATCAGCTTAGAAGAAATCAGCACTGAAAAAAATCAGCTTATAAGAAATCAGCACTGAAAAAATCAGCTTAGAAGAAATCAGCACTGAAAAAATCAGCTTCGAAAATTGCGCATCTCCTCATTACAGTATAAGACGAGATGTCCTCTGCTGTGGTGATGATCACTTACGCTGAAGGCAGCTTCAGTACCAGAAAAGAGAACAGCTCTGCTATTCACAAAACAGTATAGTAAATGTTCACGCAGCACTGACAAATCACACTACCCATTGGCTTTTTAATAATGAATGAAGCAGACCCGAACAATGTGCGGCTTCTGCTACCTAAAAGATTTAACCCCTGCAGTGCAAATGTAATGTGCAACATGGCTCCAGGGAGTGTGGGCACTCCCTGGGGCCATGTGTCACAATATTATTAACCCTACAACACCGGCTTCATAGCCGCTCCTGATTGCTGTGTGCCGACATGTAACACACAGCTGCAGGAGTGGCTTTTACATGTTAAATCACACACACATTTAAAGAGATCCTGTCACATCCATAACGCCTCCTAAGCTAGCAAAACATGTCCCTGCAGCATCCTATCACTAATCTCACACTCCTTTTGTCTCCTAAAAGCATCCTGTGAAAGTGGAGAAAAATGTTTTAATACTTACTCATTAGTGATTATAATTAGCAGGGGCTACATTCTTTAGCCCCCTAGGGCGTGTTGTTTTGCAGTCTGAATGATCCACCCTCTCTCTGTCTGTGCTGCTGTGATGTGCAGCTGAAGGTAGGACTAATGATTTGCATTCTGTGAGTGATAGAGAGAGGGGAGGGCAAAGCCTGCACAAGCAGAGCACACAGACACAGAGGGCTGGATCCTGGAGCTGCAAAACAGCCCGCCCTGGTGACTAAAGAATATGGCCCCTGCTAATTATAATCTATTATATAATCGCGAATCGGAAAAGCGCCCCTCCGCGCGCACTTTCCGATGTCGTCATGTGGATACGAACTTAACATTGGGCGCGAAGGCTCGGCCATAACCTTAGCGATTTACCGCTCAGGTAGCGCGAGCAATGGCCGCGAGGCCATTGCGAGTCGCTGCCTGAGCCGCAACTCGCTCCCCGGGGACCATGGAGCGGAGGCGGCACAGCCGCCTCCGCTCCCCGCTACCCGCAACTCGCCACCCCAATGTCCGCACAGCCTCCCCCAGGTCCAAACAGGCCCCTCATGTCCGCATAGCCGCCACCCCCATGTCCGCATAGCCGCCACCCCCATGTCCGCATAGCCGCCACCCCCATGTCCGCATAGCCGCCACCCCCATGTCCGCATACCTGCCACCCCCATGTCCGCATAGCCGCCACCCCCATGTCCGCATAGCCGCCACCCCCATGTCCGCACACCCACCCCCATGTCCGCACAGGCCCCCCCCATGTCCGCACAGGCCCCCCCCCATGTCCGCACAGGCCCGCCCCCATGTCCGCACAGCCCCCCCCCCCCATGTCCGCACAGGCCCCCCCCATGTCCGCACACCCACCCCATGTCCGCACACCCACCCCCATGTCCGCACAGACCCCCACCACTAACCAAGCCCATACTACTGTAGTGTACACCGCTATAGTATACTACAGTCCCATGCCCATAAGCGCCAAGGGACTGTAGTATACCATCGCGCTGTACACTACAGCCCCCTGCCCCCGCACCCCTACACGCTAAGCCCCGACCACCTAACCCCCGACCCGCAGCATCCTAAGCCACCGCCGATACCCCCCCTAAGCCCCTACCCCTAAGTCTGCCGCCCCTAAGCCCCTACCCCCTAAGCCCCGTAGCATCCTAGGCCCCCGCCGATACCCCCTAAGCAGCCCCGACCACCTAACCCCCGACCCGCAGCATCCTAAGCCCCCGCCGATACCCCCTAAGCCCCGCCGTCTACCCCCTAAGCCATCGCCGCCCCTAAGCCCCTACCCCCTAGGCCCCCGCCGATACCCCCTAAGCCATGCCGCCTACCCCCTAAGGCACCGCCGCCCCTAAGCCCCGTAGCATCCTAGGCCCCCGCCGCCTATCCCCTAAGGCACCGTCGCCCCTAAGCTCCCGCCGCTGTCCCCTGCCCCTCTCGCTAAAGCCCTACACCCTAACCCCCACCGTCCCCTAACCTAACGCCGCTGTCACCTAAGGCCCTACACCCGAAGCCCCCGCCGTCCCCTAACCTAACGTCCCCGTCGATCACTTACATGCCTTCAAGTCATCTGATCGTCCGTCCGATCCACAAGTCCTCCGTCCGGCCAGGCGTCCTCTTCCTCCGGCCCCGGGGGTCTTCTCTCTTCTTTCCGCCATCTCGGCCTCTTCGTCCGGCCCCGGGGATCTTCTGTCTTCTTCTCGCAAACTTCCACCTCCGACGTCCTCTTCCTTCTCATTAAGATAGAATGGACGAAAAATCCGCCATTCTACCTCAATGAGATCTGAGGGCCTCTTCTGATTGGTCGCTGTATACTGCCCTCAGCCAATCAGAAGAGCCCCTCATTCAGTTCTCATTCAGGTCCGCCTTTTTTTCCCCATTGACATACATTACCGGTGTGTCGGCGATTTTATGGCCGCCCCCCTGGTTCTATTTGTCGGCCCTAAAATCGCGGACACACCGCTAATGCATGTCTATGGGCAAGTCAGCTCGAATTCTGATTGGTTGGCGTTCAATCCGAAATCGGGCTGACTGCCCATAGAGATGCATTAGCGGTGTGTCCGCGATTTTAGGGCCGACAAATAGAACCAGGTGGGCGGCCATAAAATCGCCGACACACCGGTAATGTATGTCAATGGGGAAAAAAAAAGGCGGACCTGAATGAGAACTGCGTCTCAGTCAGACTTAAAAAAATAAATAAATTTAATAATAAAAAAAATAATTTAAAAATAATTTAAAAATAATAAAAAAATAAATTAAAAATAATAAATAATTAAATAAAAATAATAATAAAAAAAAAAAAAAAAAATGCGGACCTGAATGAGAACTGTGTCTCACTCTCACTTAAAAAAATAAATAAATTAAATAATAAAAAAAATAATTTAAAAATAATTTAAAAATAATAAAAAAATAAATAAAAATATTAAATAATTAAATAAAAATAATAATAATAAAAAAAAAAAAAAATGCGGACCTGAATGAGAACTGTGTCTGACTCTCACTTAAAAAAATAAATAAATTAAATAATAAAAAAAATAATTAAAAAATAATTAAAAAATAATAAAAAAATAAATTAAAAATAATAAATAATTCAATAAAAATAATAATAAAAAAAATAAAAAAATGCGGACCTGAATGAGAACTGTGTCTCACTCTCACTTAAAAAAATAAATAAATTAAATAATTAAAAAAATAATTAAAAAATAATTAAAAAATAATAAAAAAATAAATTAAAAATAATAAATAATTCAATAAAAATAATAATAAAAAAATTAAATATATGCTAATTATATCAGCCCTTTCAGCGGACCTGAAAGAGAACTGGGTCTCAGCCTAAATAATAAATGTAATAATAAAAAAAATTATTAAAAAATAATTAAAAATAATAAAAAAATAAATTAAAAATAATAAATAATTAAATAAAAATAATAATAAAAAAAATTAAATATTTATCCTATTCATGGTATTATTAATGCTATTAATGCTAATAATAATGCTATTAATGCTATTAATAATGTTATTAATGCTATTATTAATGCTAATAATGCTAATATTTCTCCTATTAATGCTATTAATGCTAATAATAATGCTATTAATGCTATTAATAATGCTATTAATGCTATTAATTATGCTATTAATGCTATTAATGCTAATATTTATCCTATTAATGGCATTATTAATGCTATTAATGCTAATAATAATGCTATTAATGCTATTAATAATGTTATTAATGCTATTAATAATGCTAATAATGATATTATTAATGCTATTAATGCTAATAATAATGCTATTAATGCTATTAATAATGCTATTAATGCTATTAATTATGCTATTAATGCTATTAATGCTAATATTTATCCTATTAATGCTATTAATAATGCTATTAATGCTAATAATACTGCTATTAATGCTATTAATAATGTTATTAATGCTATTATTAATGCTAATAATGCTATTATTAATGCTATTAATGCTAATAATAATGCTATTAATGCTATTAATAATGTTATTAATGCTATTATTAATGCTAATAATGCTATTATTAATGCTATTAATGCTAATAATAATGCTATTATTGCTATTAATAATGTTATGAATGCTATTATTAATGCTAATAATGCTATTATTAATGCTATTAATGCTAATAATAATGTTATTAATGCTATTAATAATGCTATTAATGCTATTAATTATGCTATTAATGCTAATATTTCTCCTATTAATGCTATTAATGCTAATAATAATGCTATTAATGCTATTAATAATGCTATTAATGCTAATATTTATGCTATTCATGGTATTATTAATGCTATGAATGCTAATAATAATGCTATTAATGCTATTAATGCTAATAATAATGCTATTAATGCTATTAATAATGTTATTAATGCTATTATTAATGCTAATAATGCTATTATTAATGCTATTAATGCTAATAATAATGCTATTAATGCTATTAATAATGCTATTAATGCTATTAATTCTGCTATTAATGCTAATATTTATCCTATTAATGCTATTAATACTATTAATAATGCTATTAATGCTAATATTTATCCTATTAATGCTATTAATGCTATTAATAATGATATTAATGCTATTAATTATGCTATTATTGCTATTAATGCTAATATTTATCCTATTCATGGTATTATTAATGCTAATAATAATGCTATTAATGCTATTAATGCTAATAATAATGCTATTAATGCTATTAATAATGTTATTAATGCTATTATTAATGCTAATAATGCTATTATTAATGCTATTAATGCTAATAATAATGTTATTAATGCTATTAATAATGCTATTAATGCTATTAATTATGCTATTAATGCTAATATTTCTCCTATTAATGTTATTAATGCTAATAATAATGCTATTAATGCTATTAATTATGCTATTAATGCTATTAATGCTAATATTTATCCTATTCATGGTATTATTAATGCTATTAATGCTAATAATAATACTATTAATGCTATTAATGCTAATAATAATGCTATTAATGCTATTAATAATGTTATTAATGCTATTATTAATGCTAATAATGCTATTATTAATGCTATTAATGCTAATAATAATGTTATTAATGCTATTAATAATGCTATTAATGCTATTAATTATGCTATTAATGCTAATATTTATCCTATTAATGCTATTAATGCTAATAATAATGCTATTAATGCTATTAATAATGCTATTAATGCTATTAATTATGCTATTAATGCTATTAATGCTAATATTATCCTATTCATGGTATTATTAATGCTATTAATGCTAATAATAATGCTATTAATGCTAATATTAATGCTATTAATGCTAATAATAATGTTATTAATGCTATTATTAATGCTAATAATGCTATTATTAATGCTATTAATGCTAATAATAATGCATTAATGCTATAATAATGCTATTAATGCTATTAATTATGCTATTAATGCTATTAATGCTAATATTTGTCTATTAATGCTATTAATGCTATTAATAATGCTATTAATGCTATTAATTATGCTATTAATGCTATTAATGCTAATATTTATCCTATTAATAGCATTATTAATGCTATTAATGCTAATAATAATGCTATTAATGCTAATAATAATGCTATTAATGCTATTAATAATGTTATTAATGCTATTATTAATGCTAATAATGCTATTATTAATGCTATTAATGCTAATAATAATGCTATTAATGCTATAATAATGCTATTAATGCTATTAATTATGCTATTAATGCTATTAATGCTAATATTTATCCTATAAATGCTATTAATAATGCTATTAATGCTTATAATAATGCTATTAATGCTATTAATAATGTTATTAATGCTATTATTAATTGCTATTAATGCTAATAATAATGCTATTAATGCTATTAATAATGTTATTAATGCTGTTATTAATGCTAATAATGCTATTATTAATGCTATTAATGCTAATAATAATGCTATTAATGCTATTAATAATGTTATTAATGCTATTATTAATGCTAATAATGCTATTAATAATGCTATTAATGCTAATAATAATGCTATTAATGCTATTAATACTGTTATTAATGCTCATAATACTGCTAATAATGCTATTAATACTGCTATTACATGCTAATAATAATGCTATGCTTATATTATTGCTATTGATGATGCGATTATTATTTAAAATCTTTAAAAAAACAATAAACATATTTTAGATACCCGATGCATTTGCATCAGGCTAACAGCTATAACTACTATAATCAAATTAATGCACGTTCTAGAATCCCGATGCATTTGCATCGGGCTCACAGCTAGTCACTAATAAGTGAGTAATAAAACGTTTTTATGCACTTTCACAGGATGCTTTTAGGAGACAAAAGAAGTGTGAGATTAGTGATAATATGCTGCAGGGACATGTTTTGGTAGCTTAGGAGGCGTTCTGGAGGTTCACCGAAATAGGACATAAAAACAGAGAAAAACTCACCAAAAAATTGCCAGGTAAATACCCATTGCACCTAGCAGCAGCTGCCAGCGTTCTGGAGGTGACAGGATCCCTTTAAAGGCCGCTTTACACGTCGCAATATCGTAACGCAACTAAGATAAAAAGTCACGTGGTACGGCCGTTGCAGTTGTTATCGTTGCTGAGTTGTGTCGTGTTAAAGGGCAACGCGGCGCAAAAATGATGCAACTACGATATCGTTTTGGGATTGTGCATGCTCTTCAACTGTGCAATATTGGCTTGACGATCTGGCAGGATCGTGCTGTGTCACAGCGCAACTACGATTTGGAGCACAACTTCCCCTATTCACTACAATGTTAATTGGTTGTTCCTGAGTTGCTCAGACACAGTGTGAAAAAGGGGCGTACTACATCGTAGTTGCATTGCCTGCCGATATCTCCCTGTGTAACATCTCCTATGCGATCTTGGACAAGTGCCAAAAACGTGCGCGCTCCCGTGAGATCGTATCCAATATCAGAACAATATTGCAACGTGTAAAGCGGCCTTAAAGGACTAAAGAATATAGCCCCTGCTAATTATAATCACTAATGAGTGAGTATTAAAATGTTTTTATGCACTTTCACAGGATGCTTTTAGGAGACAAAAGGAGTGTGAGATTAGTGATGGGATGCTGCAGAGACATGTTTTACTAGCTTAGGAGGTGACAGGATCCCTTTAAGGGCCGCTTTACACACACCAACTTCTGTGACCAACTTCTGAACAGATCTCTGGTTGCAGTGAAATCATGGACACATTGCTCCGTTTGAACACAGCCACAAAATGGAACAATGTGTCCATGATTTCACTGTAACCAGAGATCTGTTCAGAAGTTGGTGTGTGTAAACCCTTAAAGGGTTTATCTGTTTGTTTTTTAATCTTTCATGCCATTGTGAACAAGATTTGTGGTTCCTCAATGATTTTGTCTGATTCATCAATTGTGATTTTTTTTTTTTTTTAAGTTGTTACATTTTGTCACAAATGCTCTCCAGTTACCCACTGGAATTATTTTATATACTCCTAAAACATGCTCAAATTTTGTGACATTTTTGCAGAATATGCGCTAAACAGATGCAAAAAAATGGGTAAAGTAAAAAATAGAGCTTTTTTAGCGTAAATTTCAAAAGCCACATGGTAACACTTAGAAAATTCAGCATATAAAAAAATTAGTGATGAGCGAGTGTAATGGTTACGATTCGCTACTCGCATAAATGGTACAGTATTCGCGATACTGGTTACTCGGCGAGTATTCCTGGTGCTCGTGAGTCATGTGTCGATTGTTATCGATCTGACACAGATTGACAGCACCCTACAGTATACAAAGGCAGTCAGCACCCCAGTGAGAGCAGATTGAATGTTAGGCTCTCTCTGGGGGCACTGCAAGGTGTTTTAGGCATTGAAATTGTAAAAAAAACACCCTCTGCTCTGTCCCGGAAAGTCTCATTTTATAACCGGAAGTGTGTGGGCAGAGCCTATCACTAATTGATTAACATTGGACTTGTTATACGGATGAATATGCGAGTATTACAAACTACTCATTACGAGTATAGCAAGTGAGAATATTTCACTATTCGCTCATCACTAAAAATAAACCTAACTGATGTATCTGGCCAAAAAAAGTTTTAAATATATTTTAAAGTAAATAATTTTTTGAATTATTGAAAAATAATTTCCTTTTGTGCACTAATGATTGCCTTCTTTTGCAGATATGATGTTCCATCGTTATCTAGTGTTGCGAGTAATTTGGGCTCACATGCTCTCTATTTCTGTGACATACCTAATTACTCTTTGCCTTTTCCCTGGACTGGAGTCAGAAATCAGAAACTGCACGATTGGAGACTGGCTTCCTATCCTCATCATGGCCATATTTAATTTGTCAGACTTTGTCGGCAAGGTGAGTTTTAATAATATCAGTGTTGTTACCATTATGCCTCTAAGGCTGGTTCACACTGCAGTCAGGTCCGATCCGGGGCTGTCAGGGGTGAACCTGACAGCCCTGGACCCGATCTGGACACAGACCCGGAGGGCAATTATACCCTCCAGTCCGATGTGCAGCCGGATGCTGCAGACCTCAGCTGTCCCCGCAAAGTGGTGCTGCACCACTTCACATGGGACAGCTCCCTAGTGCTGAAGTTTAGCGTAGCTCACTCCACTTCAGCCGCAGGTGTCCGGTTCCCGGATCCTCCCGGATCAGGGCAGTCCAGCCCCATAGACTCCCATGTTAGGGAGCGCCGCATTGCCCCGGATCTGGGAGGTTCCGGGAGAATCCGAGAGAATCCAATTTAGGTAGATTTTTCTCCCCGGACACAAAAATGCAGCATGCTCCAATTTTGAGTATGGAATAAAAATCCGATTCCTCCCGGATTCTCCCAGACACATGGAAACCGGATGGCAGAGAGTTGCCATCCGGCTCCATCCGTCCCCATAGGGCTGCATGGAGTGAAAATCGGGTCCGGGGCTGTCAGGTTCACCCCTGACAGCCCCAGATCAGACCTGACCGCCGTGTGAAGCCAGCCTAAGTTGCTAAAGTGAATCTGTCAACAAGATTTCACCCCCAAACTACCGTATATACTCGTGTATAAGCCGACCCCCCTACTTTTGCCCCCAAAAGCTGGTAAAAGTTATTGACTCGCGTATAAGCCTAGGGTATGAAATGCAGCAGACCCCATCCTATTATATAGCCCCCCGTCACTGGTATATAGCACCCCTCAGTAATGGTATACACGCCCCTCAGCAGTGGTATTATACAGGCCCCTCAGCAGTGGTATACAGGCCCCTGTGCAGTGGTATACAGGCCCCTGTGCAGTGGTATACAGGCCCCTGTGCAGTAGTATACAGGCCTCTGTGCAGTGGTATACAGGTCCCAGTGCAGTAGTATACAGGCCCCTGTGCAGTGGTATACAGGCCCCTGTGCAGTGGTATACAGGCCCCTGTGCAGTGGTATACAGGCCCCTGTGCAGTAGTATACAGGCCCCTGTGCAGTGGTATACAGGCCCCTGTGCAGTGGTATACAGGCCCCTGTGCAGTGGTATACAGGCCCCTGTGCAGTAGTATACAGGCCCCTGTGCAATAGTATACAGGCCCCTGTGCAGTGGTATACAGGCCCCTGTGCAGTGGTATACAGGCCCCTGTGCAGTAGTATACAGGCCCCTGTGCAGTGGTATACAGGCCCCTGTGCAGTGGTATACAGGTCCCTCTGCAGTGGTATACAGGCTTGTATCTGGCCCCCAGCAGTGACACACAGCCCCCCCTCCTTAGTATGTGTCCCCCAGGTTGCGGCACCTGTTAAAATAACAAACGTTTCATACATCACCTTTTCGGCGCCGCTCCTCTGCTCCCGGCTTCTTCTTCCTGCTTGTGCCGGCTTCTAGTGCTGTGACCGGGCGCAGGAGATGACGTTATCAGCTGTGCCCGGTCACATGACACCGGCACAAGCAGGAAGAAGCCGGGACCGGAGGAGCGGCGCCGGAAAGGTGATGTATGAAAGCTTTGTTATTTTAACAGGTGCCGCAACCTGGGGGACACATACTAAGGAGGGGGAGCTGTGTACCACTGCTGGGGGCCAGTGTATTGTAATATGTACCGCTCCCCCCGCCGCTGATGGACCGGGGGATACCGTGCATATTCATTACACTAATGAGGCGGCCCCACGTGACCACCCGCGGTCACTGCGGCCCCCTCCTGCCTCCTCCAGCACCCGGTCACAGCCCCCCTTCCCAAGCAAATACACCGTGACTCGCGTATAAGCCGAGGGGGGGACTTTTCAGCCCAATTTTTGGGCTGAAAAACTCGGCTTATACGCCAGTATATACGGTACTTATATGTGCATGTAGCTCTATCAAACACATGTTCAGCAATACTTTACATGGCCAATCTGATCCTCTGTTACAAATAATTCATTATTTGAATTGATATTCAAATGAGGCTGGAAAATTATTTGAAGCCTCTGTTACTTCAGCTGAATTCCCCACCCAGCACTGCCTCCTGCTAGAGTCACAGCGGCTTCCTATCTACAATAGCCTTTCAGTCTCATTTGCATATAAATTTAAACACTAATTAAGCAATAATATAAGAATGATCTGGCCATTTATAGGTATTGCTGGTCTTCTTTGTGAAAGAGCTGCGAATAGTTTTATTTGTTGATGGTTTTTTGGTGGGAGGGAGTTAAAATTTCTTCACCAGGATCCCTTTAGTGTACCTTTACACGCCACAACCAGTGGAGACATTTTTGGCGGCGATATTTCTCGCTGGAATTATCGCCACCAAATTGCCTCCTTATTGCGGCGTGTAAATCGGGAATTTGGCGTGATAAAACCAATGTTGCCTGGTTTTGATTTCAGAGCACTGCTGTTAAATCGAAACCAGGCGACATTTGTGTTATCGCCGCCAAATTCCCAATTTACATGCTGCAATAAGGAGGCAATTGGGAGGAAATGTGGCAGCGATATTTCCAGGTCGCAATATCGCTGCCAATATTTCTCGCCGCGGTTGTGGCGTGTAAAGGTACCCTCAAAGGGGTTCTTTAAGAATGTAATCAAATGGTCTCCATCACATAATTCAAATTGTACCCTGTACTCGTCAGTACCGTTTATTGATACCATAAACCATAGAAAACTAAAATAGATACTTTATTAGATATCAATAAAAACAAGGGGACATACAAACATCAAACAAATGTGCCCTATCACAGTTTGATATGCATGGTTTATAATGTAGTTTGTGAGGCCAGCAATATAAAGTGCAGGGATTGCAATAATAGAGATGGAAGGAAAGAAGTCCGGCTTTCAGGATCGCGCTGTTCCAGTTCACAAGGAGTTAATCCAAGGACCAAGCAGTGATCATAACTTTCTTTTTATTCTAGAAAACTCTACGCGTTTCGTATACACGCTGTACACTTCCTCAGGAGCAAAGTTCACAGGAACTTTGCTCCTGAGTAAGTGTACAGCGTGTACACGAAACGCGTAGAGTTTTCTAGAATAAAAAGAAAGTTATGATCACTGCTTGGTCCTTGGATTAACTCCTTGTGAACTGGAACAGCGCGATCCTGAAAGCCAGACTTCTTTCCTTTCTATACATGCAATTCTAGTGCCCGGCTGATTGCTGCAGTTCATCGGATCCTACCCATTTGTGCTTATGGTTGTTGTGTTCCACACAACTGAACCAGGTGAGTGGATCCATATCTGTGAAACGATTTTACCATTGGATAAGACCCTATTGTGCGCTTCTGTCTCCCCCTTTTTTAATAATAGAGAAGGCTCATATAAGGAAAAAGGCTCTCCCTAAGGCCACGGTCACACGATCAGTATTTGGTCAGTATTTCACATCAGTATTTGTAAGCCAAAATCAGGAGTGGAACTCTCAGAGGAAAAGTATAATAGAAACATGTGCTCCACTCCTGCATTTTTCACCCACTCATGGTTTTGGTTTACAAATACTGATGTCAAATACTGACCAAATACTGATCGTGTGACCGTAGCCTAAAGGCTGGAAACACCCTCTCCTACTTACATGCGAGTCCCTTGGACGAGACTCGGAAGAGACTGGATCAGTGATCCTGAACAGCCTCTCCCTCTCTGGACGGGAGTGTGATGCTGCACAAAAAATACAAGCAGCTGACACTCCCGTCCAGAGAGGGAGAGGCCGCTCAGGGTCACTGATCCAGTCTCTTCCGAGTTTCGTCCGAGGAACTCGCATGTAAGTAGGAGAGGGTGTTTCCAGCCTAATACCAATCCCTGCCAGGCAGTGGAGGTTCTCTAACATTGTGGTCCGTGCCCTTTATATACCTGGCCTCACAGACAGCACTATACACCCTGCATATCATACTGTAATAGGTCACATTCGTTTGATGTTTGTATTTCCCTTGTTTTTATTGACATGTAATAAAGTATCTGTTTTTGGGTGGCAGCTATACACCTCTAGCAAAGTGCCAAAGTTTTGTCATAAAAAATCATATCAACAGGAATTATTTCATAACCTTTTCCACCTTTAACCCCTTAACCATGCAGTGATTTTCAGTTTTCGTTTTCATTTTTTTACAGAATGAGTTGTAATTTTGAATGACATCACTCATTTTACCATACAGTGTATTAAAAAACTGGGGAAAAAAATCCAAGCTAATGCACAGCTCAGCACAGCAGAAATAATCGTATACTGGGAATTCCGCCTGCGTTCACAGGAAGTACGTCATGACAGCGACTAGGGTCACCCTGACATCTTGCTGTCATGGCAACACATCCTCAATTCCCAGGGACAATGTGTGATTTAGTCCGCGCTGCCACAGTAAAAACCTCGTAGTCCAATGGATCCAATAGATGGATTCAATAAAGGTGTTATAATTTGAAGCCTTCGACTACGAGGTTTTTACTGTGGCAGGGCGGACTAAACCACACATTGTCCCTGGGAATTCTGGATTTTTGACCACATTGCACGTGGAAGTGTGAGTCCAGCAGCAGCCGCCATTTTGAGCCCATTATACAGGTTGTTTGTCACACAACCTTTTAAGGTGAGCACCTATTACTGTTTTAAATTGTCCAGTCTTTAAAACGATAAGACCCTATCTGCGCTTGCTTCTTTTCACAGTATTACTGATGGCAACACATCGGCACCCCATGATCGCATCATGAGGTTGCCGATGTCCATGAGGACTAGAGAGATCTCTGCCGGCATGTGTTAGATCGCTGTCAGACTTTGACAGTGCAATCTAACGGGTTAACAGAGGTGGGTTGATCTCTGATTCACCCGCACCTGTTACCTGCACATGTTGGCTGATTAGCTCAGCTGATGATATGTGTGAGGAATGATGCAAGCTCAGCACATGAGCTCTCATGAAAGTGAGGGAAGTGACTTAGGAGGTACCTATACATCCTAGGTCATTAAGGGGTTAATGCTACCCATAATCTATAGAAATCCATGAAGAAACAAATTGAAATTATTTTAAAAGGGAAATAAAAATAACAAAAGTAAAAGAATGTGGATGCATAAGTGTGAACACCGTTTTATAATTGATATGGGGTGTCGGCGTATCGCTGGGTCATCGCTGGTAAGTCTGTCTGTATGGCATCTCACCCTCAACCACGTAGCAATGCACCAGCGATCCCGGCCAGGATCGCTGGTACGTCACTACATGTAATGGGGCCCTTACACTGCTGAGGACTGTCATCTTAGATTCAACTCTAGGCATACTGGCTCTTTATAGACTCCAGTGCCATTTCTGAGGTATCCAGATCTTCTTTATTGCACACATTCTACAATTGTGCCCTGAGTTTATATACTGTAATATCAACTATAATCTACTTACATAATTGCCTTATGTTGTCTGTCGCACACTTCCGTCAGGATGAGGCTGAATCCTACAATCCATTCCGCTCACCGGAAGTACGCCAGACGCCATATTGGAACACCAAAGTGATGAGTCTCCCAATATGGCAATCGCCGCACTCCCAGCCGATACACCCGACATTCCCACTGCACCCACCTATGCAGCCCAATCACCCCTGCCTAGCCCCTGCACCCCGCAGCCTCCCCCCACAACCCCATCGCTGCAGCCCAGTGCACGCTCCAACTGCCCGCTCCCAACAACCCATCCAGTCTCACTCTCCTGCCGGTCTCCCCCTCCTGCTGGTCTCCCCTCCAAAGTTACTGCTGCACGCTCCCAGTAGATCAATGCCAAAGGACCTGTGTGTTGCGGCCACCCCCCTTACAACTGCTTGCTATGCCCCACTCACCCCAGTCTCCCTGCTATGCTCCGCTCTGCTTCACTTTCCCCCCCGCTCTGCTCTGCTCTCCTCCACTCACCTCAGCTCTCACCCAGCTTTTCCCCTCTCATCCCCACTCTGCTCGCTTTGCTCTGCTGTCCCCCACTCTGCCTCACTCACCCCTGCTCTGCCCACCCTGCTCCGTCTGCTCTCCCCTGCTCTGCCGCTCCTCCCCTTCTCTGACCCGCTAAACGCCCTTCTCTTCTCTGACCCGCTCACTGCTCACCCCCACTCTGCTTCACTCTCGCCTGCTTTTCCCCGCTGTGCTCCACTCTCCATGCTCTGCTCCACTCTCCCCCGCTCTCCCCTGCTCTGCTCTCTCTGCTCCACTCTTTCCCCCTCTGCTCCACTCTCCTCGCTATGCTCCACTGTCCCTCGCTCTGCTTGCTCTGCTCCACTGTCCCAGTGCTCTGCTGTCCCCTGCTCTGCCACGCTCTCGCTCCCTCTGCCACGCTCTCGCCCCCTCTGCCACGCTCTCGCCCCCCTCTGCCACGCTCTAGCCCCCCTCTGCCACTCTCTCGAACCCCTCTGCCACGCTCTCGCCCCCTCTGCCACGCTCTCGCCCCCTCTGCCACGCTCTCGCCCCCTCTGCCACGCTCTCGCCCCCTCTGCCACGCTCTCGCCCCTTCTGCCACGCTCTCACCCTCCTCTGCCATGCTCTCACCCCCTCTACCATGCTCTTCCTCACTGTGCCCCACTGTCTCCCCCGCTATGCTCCACTCTGCCCTGCTCTCCCCACTCTATCCCTCTCTCCCCCACTCTCCTTGACTCTGCCCCACTCTCCCCTGCTCTGCTCCACTTTCCCCCGCTCTGCTTCACTCTCCACCGTTCTGCTTCACTCTTCCCTGCTGTGCTCCACTCTACCCCACTCTGCTTGCTATGCTCCCCTCTCCCACACTCTGCTCCGCTCTCCCTGCTCTGCTCCTCTCTTCCCCGCTCACCCCAGCTCTCACCCTGCTCTGCTCTACCCCACTCACCCCTGCTCTGCCCACTCTGCTCTTCCTGCTCTGTTCTGCCCGCTCTCCTCTTTTTTGACCTGCTCACCACTCTTCCCTTCTCTGACCTGCTCACTGCTCACCCCTGCTCTGCTTTGCTCTCGCCTGCTCTCACCCGCTGTGCTCCACTCTCCCCGTTCTGCTCCACTCTGCTATGCTGTCCCACCGCTCTGCTCCGCTGTCCCCTGCTCTACCACGCTCTCACCCCCTCTGCCACTCTCTCGCCCCCTCTGCTCTGCTCTACCCCACTCACCCCTGCTCTGCCCACTCTGCTCTTCCTGCTCTGTTCTGCCCGCTCTCCCCTTTTCTGACCTGCTCACCACTCTTCCCTTCTCTGACCTGCTCACTGCTCACCCCTGCTCTGCTTTGCTCTCGCCTGCTCTCACCCGCTGTGCTCCACTCTCCCCGCCCTCTCCACTCTGCTATGCTGTCCCACCGCTCTGCTCCGCTGTCCCCTGCTCTACCACGTTCTCACCCCCTCTGCCATCTCTCTCGCCCCCTCTGCCACGCTCTCCCCCACTGTAACCCACTCTGCTTACTCTGCTCTCCCCCACTCTGCTCCACTCTCCCCCTCTCTGCCCTGCTCTCCCCTGCTCACCCCAGCTCTCACCCTGCTCTGCTCTACCCGCTCTGCCCCACTCATCCTCACTCTGCCCACTTTGCTCTGCTCTCCTCTGTTCTGCCCCACACACCCCTGCTCTGCCCACTCTGCTCCTCCTGCCTCTTCTCTGACCCGCTCACCCCCGCTCTCTCTTGTTCTGCTCCGCTCTGCTTTGCTCTCCCCCACTTTGCTCAACTCTCACCTGCTCTCACCTACTCTGCCCACTCTGCTATGGTCTCAACCGCTCTCCCCTGTTCTGCTCTGCCCAGTCTCCCCCGCTCTGCTTTGCCCTCTATACCCCACACTGCCTTACTCTGCTCCGCTCTCCCTCACTGTGCCCCACTCTCCCCCAGTCTCCCCCGCTATGCTTCGCTCTGCCCCCTTCTCCCTCACTCTGTCTCTTTTCTCCCTGCTCTGCTCCGCTCTCCCCCACTTTCATCCTCTCTGCTCCACTCTCCCCCACTCTCCTTTGCTCTGCTCCACTCTTCCCCACTCTGCTCACTCTGCTCCACTCTTCCCTGCTCTGCTTGCTATGCTCCGCTCTCCCCCACTCTGCTCTGATGTCCCCTGCTCTGCTCCAAACTGTCTCCTGCTCTACTTTCCCACGCTCTGTTTGCTCTGCCCCACTCTTCCCCAGTCTCCCCGCTATGCTCCGCACAGCTCTGCTCCTCTCTCCCCACCTCACCCCACTCTTCCCTGCTCACCCCGCTCTGCTTCCATTGCTCTGCTCTGCCCCACTCACCCGTGCTCTGCCCACTCTGCTCCACGTGCTCTCCCCTTCTCTACCTGCTCACTGCTCACTAGGGTGACCACAAAAAATCGATGTCGGAATTTTGCCTGTCTGGACCCCACAAAACAATTCCCCTTTCCAAATATTGAGATAGCCAAAATTTGAGCTCGATCAAACGACGTTAACCCGTGCCGCTCGTCGCTCAAAGTTTGAAAAAATCCAAATTGTTGGCCAAAAAGCTGACATATGGAGCCATAACTCCAGAATGGTAAATAATAAAAACACGCTTAATATCTCAAAAGGAAGCTAATGTTGTTCTTCAAAATTTATATTTTATACATATACATAATTGTTGTTATTTTAAGTCAAACTGAGTTACAACAGCTTTTAGCCCCAAGAACGTGACCTGGTACCACTAGGAGCATACTTCATATATTTTGTTATTAAGTGATAAATTTTGGGTTTTTTTGTATATTTTTGAGTTTAAAGTAGAAATATAATTAAAAAAAAAACAAGTAATACTGATAAGTCTAATGACATTTTTTTCGGTTAATCTTATTTTTATTGAATTTTGAATAACAGAACAAAATCAAATATATATTCCAATGGTACATAGGAAAGTAACGAAACAAATTGCATTAGTATCATCATCATTAATATATGCAGTTAAAGTCTGGCAATATCTTCACCTGTAGTCATGAATACTGTACTTTAAGTAACAGTTAAAATAGACATATATATAGACATACTGTATAACTCTTCTTTACAAGAGGAGAAAAAATCGATCCTGCGGATATAGGAAGCTCTATCTGGAGTCTATATTTCCTCTCTACTTTCCCTGCTTTACCAGGTATTTAGAGTATTTCCCTATTAGTTTCTACCCAGATTTTCCCACAATTTGACTAACATCTAGGGCCCCATTAATGGGTACCTTGACCTACGAACTTCTTGAGCCTATATACTATCAATTCTGTTCACAAATCTTCTAAATTCAGAGGATGGGGGTGTAATTGATGGGTATATTGTCTAGTATAGAGAAATATATCAGAGAGAGAAATATAAAAAGGGAAGGGGGGGAGAGGAGGAAAGGGCAAAATCTGGTACCAAGACATTCAAGAGTAAATATAGTCATATAAGAAGGATTAGGCATGGGAAAGGAGGGGAGGTATATGTTACTCTGACTCCCCGTCCACCACCAAGCTCATCAAGATATTTTTAAGGTCGTACAATCCTGGAACATGATCCAATCAAACCAAGTCCTCGAGAATTGGTCACTAGATCCCAATGCCTCTGCTGTAAGCTCTTCCATTCTGAAAATAACCATCAATTCCTTGTACCAGTCAAGTAAAGTTGGAACCTCGGCTGATTTCCAGAACCTTGGGATCACCGCACGGGCGGCCGAGACACAAAAACGAAGAATATCCTTCTTCTGAAGCCCAATAGGACCAGGAAAGGTAGATAGCAGTGCTGACTCAGGACAACAATCAACCGGTTTACCGGTTATCCGGGTGTATGTGTTAAATATCTCAGACCAAAACCGCTGGATCTTCTTGCACCCCCACCAAATGTGGAACATTGTACCTGTCTCTTCTTCACATCGCCAACATATGTCGGAAGTTCCCGGGAACATGCTCCGAAGAGACGCCGGGCAGAGGTACCATCTAGTGAGTAGTTTGTAACTTCTTTCTTGCGCAGAACATGCATTGGTTAGTTTATGCGTAAATATAAAGCATTTCTGCCAGTCATTCTCTGAGATGGTTTTTTCTAATTCCCTCTCCCATGCGCGTTGGAAATATAGAATACCCATATCTCTCGAGGACCCCAATGTCTGATATAGGGTTGATATTTTGCGCCTCGGGGAAGTCTCTAATTGGAACAGTTTTTCCATTTCGTTGAGCGTCAATCTCACCCTACACGAGTGGTCTGCTGAGTATAAGAATGCTCTATACTGGAAATATTCAAACCACTTTAGTGGCCTCATGAGATCTCTAGATTGCAGCGCTGCCAATGAGGGTAAATCGCCATCAGACAAAGTCTGACCCAATCGGGTATCGCCCACACTCTTCCAACATAAGAATCTCTGTCGTTTAAATCCCGGAGAAAAGGATGGGCTGGAAAAAAGGGGAGTCAATGGGCTAAGACTATCTTCTGTGTGGAGGGTTCTCATCACAGAGTGCCAAATTTTTAGAGTTGTCCTGGTCATATCTGTCAAGTGTCCTATGTCCGTAAGATCCTTAGGGGGGATCCAAAGCAAATGTTTCAGTGGAATCCCCAGACCTTCTTGCTCCGCCTCAACCCATTTCTTGGAGGACGCACTAATTGCCAATCTAGGGCTCTAACGAGTGAAAAGGCCTTAAAGTACGTCTGTATGTTGGGCAATCCAACTCCACCTCTAGCTTTAGGTAAGGAGAGAATATTCATCCTTAAACGAGATCTCTTTCCCCCCCAGACAAATCTGAGGATCAGAGATTGTAATTTGGAAAAAAAAAAACTATCAAACCGTACAGGAACCGTTTGGAAAGTAAATAGGAGTCTGGGCAGGATGTCCATTTTGACCACGTTGACTCTCCCTAACCACGATAGTCTTAGCTGTCTGTAGGAGTTAAATGTCAATTCCATATTAGTCAAAAGGGTCTGATAATTCAGTTTAAATAACTGTTCAAGATCCTTCGGTATAAGGATTCCCAAATACCGAATAGATTCTGTCCTCCACTTAAACGGAAATTGGGCGGATAAATGAGAAACCAAGTCTCCGGGCAGAGTGATATTAAGTGCCTCGGTTTTGGTACAATTCACTTTAAAATTGCTCAATTGTCCGAACCGTTCAAACTCCTTCAGAATAGAGGGGATGGAGATCATGGGCTGTGAAACATATAATAGGAGGTCGTCTGCAAATAAGGCCAATTTGTGATTGCTCTGCCCCTGTTCAATCCCATGGACACTGACATTGGTCCTAAGTGCCGTGGCCAAGTGCTTCATTACTACAATGTATAGCAGGGGTGACAATGGGCATCCCTGCCTGGTGCCATTAGCTATTTTTAAAGAAGAAGACAGGGTTCCTCCCATCTTCACTTTAGCAGACGGGGAGGAGTACAAGGATAGGATTCCGTGCAAGAATCTTGGGCCCAGGCCAAGTTGTATCAGCGCCTCCTTCATAAACCCCCAGTGGACTCTGTCAAAGGCCTTCTCAGCATCTACAGAAATTAGGCCTAGTGGTGCCGAGCTGCCTTTGGCCTTGGCTATAAGGAGCAGGGTTCTAATAGTGTTATCCCTAGCTTCCCGGCCTCTGACAAAGCCCACCTGGTCTGCATTAATTACAGAAGGAAGGAATGGGGCCAAGCGATCTGCTAATAGTTTTGAAAAGAGTTTTACATCCACGTTTAATAACGAAATCGGCCTATAGTTCAAAACCAAAGATGGATCTTTCCCTGGTTTAGGAATGACGCTGATATGAGCCTCTAAAGACTGGGGCACAAAATCTGATCCCTGAAGTATATCATTAAAGGCCGTCAACATTACCGGGGCTAGTTGTGACCTCAACGCTTTATAAAAGTTGGGCACAAACCCATCAGGTCCCGGACATTTCCCCGAGGGAGTAGATTGGATAGCCTGGATCAACTCCTCTTCGGAGAAATCTTCCTCTAACCTCGCAGTTGTCTCTGCGGCCAAAGATGGGATTGCCGTCTGATTAATATATGTTTTAATCTTATCCGACAACTTAGGGGGTGAGAGATCGGAGAAGTGCCCTTTAATATTGTAGAGTGCACAATAGTATTGTCTGAATTCTTCCAAAATTTCATTTGGGATGTATGTTCGTCTACCCTTATTGTTTGATACATATGGAATATATGGTAGATTTAGTCGAGGGTGGAGCAATCGGGCCAGGGGACGTCCGCATTTGTCTGAGTTGGAATAGAAATAGCTCTTCAACTTCTCAGTGTAGTTGCGATATTTTTGGTCCAGTAAGTTTTTAAGTTCAATTTTTTTCAGTGTCAAGTCAGTTAAAGTCAGTCTAGATAGGTTTTGCTTGTGAGAAATTTCTAAAGTATGAATTTGAGAGAGGAGGTTCTCTATCTTATCTGAGTTATTTTTCTTCAGGCGGGCACCATGCTTTATGAATACTCCCCTCAGAACGCATTTCAAAGCTTCCCACTTAGTGGGAGGAGGCGTGGGGTCCGTAGCATGATCCCGATTGAAGAATTGTATAGTTTCCTTTACCTCTGTCTTACATAACTCATCTTTTAGTAAGTGTTCGTTTAACCTCCAGGTCCACGGTCGTCTACTTGTGTCAGGCAAAGTAAGGGATAAGAAGACAGGGGCATGGTCAGAGAGAAGAATGTCTCCTATGGTTACCTTAGGACTCCAAGATAATAAGCTGTGACTTGTAAAAAATAAATCAATTCTGCTATAGGAATTGTGTATTGGGGAGAAATATGTAAAGTCTCGATCCTGGGGATTTAAGATCCTCCAAATATCAATGAGTCTCAGAGTGTGAAGGAACCCTTTCAGGGAGGCAAGTTTTTTGTTAGGGATAGATCTCTTACCCGATGACGAATCAGCTGTCGGATCTAGGGTGAAATTGAGGTCTCCTCCGATGATGACTGGTCCCTCTGCGAATTCCGTCAGGCGCATTAGGTACAGTCTACATGTCTTGGTCAGAAATCTATTGGGTAAATACCAATTAGCGACAGTTAGCAAGGATCCAGCTATTCTCATCTTAAGAAACACATACCGACCCTGAGGATCAACACTAGTCTCTACAATCTCATGAGACAGTGATCTGTGTATCGCGATAGAGACCCCCCTTCGTCCTTGCTTCTGGATTGGTGCCGTGATGCCAGACTGAAAAGTATCTATTACGGAGACTCGGAACATGGCCAGATTTAAAATGAGTCTCTTGAAGCATCAGAATCTGGCATTTCTGTTTGTGGGCATAGTATAGGATCTGTGACCTCTTTTGGGGGGTGTTAAAACCCCGTACGTTAAACGAACAAATTTTTACAGATGACATGGTAGACAGGCAGTTCAGAGATGGGAGGGAGACTGCGGGGGAGAGGATGGAGAGATGTGAAAGGAGAGGAGAGATTAAAAAAAAAAAAAAAAGGGGGGGGGAAGAAAGAGGGGAGGGGGCAAGAAAGCCTGGGGGTATAGAAAGTAAGCTGGAGTATAGAAAAGTAGAAGTGAGTGAAAGTACGAAGCTGAAAAGATTCTCAGAATTATCTGAGATAGCAATATAGGGTGGTCTATCTGACCCATCAATCCTGTAGTCAGGAGATAATCCCGTTGGGGCGTAACCTGTCTATCCCGGGTTTGTCCCCCTACCTAGGGCTCAAAAATCTTTATTTTTTTGCTACTTCTTTATTTTTATAGAGTGTTGCAGAGGATAAACCCCTGTGTCAGTAATAACTAAAGCATGTGAATAGCACAAGGGACCCTCTAAACTTGAAATTCAATAACTAAAGCAACGTAAGTATCTAAGTCGGTGCAGAGTACAATAACTTCTTAACATCATCTAACGTCATTTATAACTTTATATAGAAACTTTCTGTATATTAGCCCACTTGTACTGGGTGGGTAAATATATTGTTTTATTGAATATTCCTATTATAGAAAGCTCTATAGTTAAACAGTGGAGCGATGTAGATATCTATAGAAAGAGAACGAGGGATCTTCAACCCTCGTCTAACGATTCCCCTCATCGTCTTCTGTTCCTTCGTCTCCTGGAGGCTTCCCTTCCCCTCCTCCTTCTCTCACTGGTTGGCTCTGGAACATGGGAGAACTGACCTGGACAATCAGTGTAACCCGGCCAGTCCTCCATGTCGATAAAGATCGGTTGAAGGCCCAGTGCAGCCGCGAACTCTGGGACTCCTCTCGGGTGGGAAACAAAATGGGTCACTCTGTCTCTCCGCACCTGAAGGCGGAACGGGAATCCCCATGTATATGGCATGTCCTGCTGTCTCGAGGCTTCTGTAAGAGGGCGGAATGCTCTACGTTTTTGAAGGGTACGTCTCGATAAATCCGCTAATATTTGAATAGGAAAGTCTTGTATCGTACTTGTCGTTTAACCTGAGCTTTGGCGAAAATAGCCTCCTTTATGCTGTATTTGTGGATCTTGCACACCACATCTCTGGGTCTATCTCCTTCTAGAGGTGGGGGCCCCAGGGACCTATGTGCCCTATCGAACTCCAAAACTGAGTCCGCAGGTATTTCTCTAAGGGAGTTAAAAATAATTTTTAGGACCTTTTCAAGATCCCTAGGGCCGACACTCTCGGGGAGCCCCCTAATTCTAATGTTGTTCCTCCTCTCCCGATTCTCCAGGTCTTCCATGGAGTCTAACATCCGTTCCATATGGGAGGCTTGTGCATATACAGTATCCTCTAGGAGCTTCATTCTCTTGTCCAAATTTTGTGAGGACGATTCGCTAGAGTCTACCCTTAGGCTCAGTCTATTGACCTCTCCTTTAAGAGCAGAGGATTCCGCTTTAAAGGATGCTTCCATCCTTGTAATAAAGCCCTCCATTTCTTCCCTAGTGGGGATGTTTTGAATCCTCATCCTGAGGTCATCCCATATCTCTTGGCCCCCAGAAACAGGAGGTATTGACATACAGCTGGGGGGAGAAGGGCGAACAACAGGTGGAGCGTCCGGTGTCCAGGTGCTGATCACGGGCTGTGGGGTTCTTTCACATCCTCCTATCATAGGACTGTCTCTTGAGAGTTCTCCTCCCCTCACAGTCTCTGATTCTCTCCTAGGTTGTGGCTGTGGGGGGAAAGCCCTGTTCTTCCCATCATATCGGCTCTTGTGCCTGGCATATTTTGCCTGCTGTGTCTCCCATCTTTTACACCCCCTCCCTCATGTTCCTGGGGGAGTCTGTGGCTCATGTTTGCTAGGAATTGTATAGTTAAAAGTCAGGGGCCACTGCTCTCCTTTTAGGGGGTCCTTCAAGGCAGCGTGTATTGGGGCTCCAGAGTTACCATGCTCTGTAGGGGTCTGGATCTGCATATCTGTGTTAACAGGGGTCCTCATGGCGTCTGTGCCACTCTCTAGCTCATTCACAGCAAGCATCGGTTGTGCACATTACCGGGTCCTCTCGGTGTTCGTTCCCGGTGTCATCATCAGGCTGCGGGGATGTAAGCCCGGAGCTCTCACCCTCTTCAGCAGTCCTGTGGGGTCTGCATTCTGCAGCGTCTTTATACGCTCCCGCTGCCATCTTCCCTGCAGCCGTCCCGCTGTCCAGGGAGCCGCTCCTAAGGTAGTGCGATATCTTTGCGGCGGGAGGCACCGATGACTCCCTGGATGGTTGGGGTCGGGTGCTCTTACGTCTCGCTGGCATAAATAACGGCTAATGCAGGCTCTGCACCGGCTGTATAGCCCTTTAAGCGGCAGGGGGGACAGGACCTCAGCTCTCTAGCGTCTGTTCCCCGCCATGTCCAGGACACGCCCTAATGACATTTTTTATTTTAAAATATAAAAATGAGGTATATAATACATACAAAACAGACACAGAAAAGATACAGACGTAGTACCTACATGAGTTGATAATTTTACATAGTTATCTAATCTATTCTAGAGCTTTTGTTAAAGTAGTTTTTGAAACGTCAGAATATAATGCTCTGCATTTCCTTACAACTTGCAGGACATATTGCTTTTGTTCTTCATCTTTTGTCAGAAGGTCGTTAAAGTCGGTTATTAATTTAACACCATGCTCAGCCATATCATTAACTACTTTTAATGTTTTGACAATTTTCAATCCATCTTGGAAGTCATTATTTTGAGGCCAGGTGTTTGGATTTTGTCTTAGGAAATCTGTTTTTATATTAAATCGGTCAAAGAATGTAAACGTTTCTTTGGTAAGTAAATTTACCAATCCTCCATCAACTACCTCTTTTAATTTTTCTTTCCTAACTTTTGGATTTACAACCCTAGCGTGCTCTCATGGTTTATCTGTGCTACTGAGCAATTTATTAGCCATTAACAACTTTTCATCGTCTGTAATGGTGGGATCAAAAAACGATAATCCCGTCGCCCTCGCTGATTGTACTTGCGACCTTTGCAGTGTTTTTCCTTTAGATTCTTCATATAGGCCCATGCTGGCCCTTATGGTACCAAATTTATGCTTCACTAATACTCTGCTCGTATTTATGTGTTTCCATTTTCCTTGATATTTTGCCTTAATGCTGGTAAAATTATTTGCACAAGAGGGTCTGGGGCGGCTAGCCCCTACCCCGGATCTTTTCACCTAGTGCTGGCGGGACCCCTCACGTTTTCTTTTGAGACGTCTACTCTTCGACGGGGGTTATAGTTTTTTTTTCTTCCCCCCCCTCGGACTGAGGCGTTGCGCCCGCCGGCCGTAGTCGGCCGGGGCAGGTCCCCCCTCTGTTCTCTCTGGACACCGAATTGGGTTGGGAATTTTTTTTTTCCCCCTTACCCATTGGGTGCGGTGGTTAACCCTACATCGAGGTCCAGCCGGACAATCGTCCGGGAAAAACATGTCCACAAGGACTGGTTCAATTTTCCTTTTTTTACTGTTTGTACATATGTGTTGTTTTCATGTTTCTGATCTTTCTTCTTATCCTCCCCCCCTCCACTCCTCCTTCCAGGTCCAGGGATGCCTTCACCAACTCATACTATGCCTATGGATTCCCACCTATGGTACGGTTAGTAACACTTAACGTGCGGGGTCTTAATTCACCCCGCAAACGCAAACTTACTCTCCACGAGTTAAAAACCCTGAGGGCGGACATTGCTTTCCTTCAGGAAACGCATTTTGATGCTGGGGGTTCATTTGCCTTTGCCAGGGGTGCCTATCCATCCAGTTACTCTGCATTCTCTAATAATAAGAAGGGGGGGGTTGCCATTCTACTTTCAGCCAGTTGTTCGGTCCAGGTCCAACAAACACATAGTGACCCAGGGGCAGATATGTGATCCTAGAGGCCCAAATGGGTCCACAGAAACTGATTCTGGCAAACATTTATGCCCCAAATTCGGGCCAGGCTCCCTTTTTCAGGAGGATTCTCTCACTTCTTCGTGGTCTCCCTCCAGCTCCTATCCTACTGGGAGGGGACTTCAATGCTCCCTTCTCATGTACACAAGACCGCCACTCGGTCAGGGGAATCCCCCCTTCGGAAGGCTTACAGAGGCTATCCCTAGCATTTCGGAAGCTGGTTAGAGAGGAGATCCTATTTGATACACGGAGAGTGGATCATCCTGGAGAGAGATCCTTTTCCTATTACTCTATCCCCCATCAGACGCACACAAGAATTGATTACTTTTTTGTAAGCAGTGCCTTGCTTCGTCTGATGGTGGGTTCTGAGCTGGGGTCCATAACTTGGTCAGATCACTCGCCAGTGATCCTTGATCTTAGGGACTCCCAACCCCCGAGATTTTTCGGGCACTGGCGCCTGAATGAGTTTCTTGTGAAGGACTCCCAGATCAGGACCTCACTACAGGCACACTTGGAAGAATATTTTCAGTTTAATCAGACTTCGGTCTCATTAACATCAGTGCTTTGGGAAGCCCATAAAGCGGTGATGAGGGGGCACTGTATTAGAGAAGGTACCAAAGTTAAAAGAGATGACATAACACGGCGCCGTACGCTGACATCTCAGCTGGCGTCCCTAGAAGCCAAACTGACGACCAATCCATCTCTCTCTACACTGCGCGAAGTACTAAGCTTGCGCGAAAAGTTAAAGGACATCGCGATTAAAAAAGTGGAAAAACTACTTCTATATTCTAAACAAAGATACTATGAAAGAGGGAACAAAGCCCACTCCCTACTAGCACGACGACTAAAAGAGCGCACTTCTAGAGCATGCCCACAGGCCTTAAGAGACACAGATGGCACGATTCATTACAATCCCTCCAGCATTTCTAATGTTTTCCTCTCTTATTACACACGTGGAGGCCTATCTGGCCAACCTCAACCTTCCTAGGTTCCCAACGGAAGCTCTAGCGTCCCTGGATCAACCGGTCACATGCGAAGAGGTAGAAGAGATCCTACAAGACCTACCTCAGGGAAAAGCTCCGGGCCCAGACGGTCTTACATATCTATACTATAAAACTTTTTCCAAAATTCTCCTCCCCCACATGACCTCCCTATTTAACTCCTTTATGGACGGTGCGGAGATCCCCTCTTCTATGTCACATTCCCACCTAGTGCTTCTACCTAAACCGCCCAGGGACCCCATGGATTGCGCTAATTATAGGCCCATTGCACTGCTGAATTCGGACATGAAGATATATACCAAAATTTTAGCAAACAGGTTAGGTCCTTGGCTTCCTCAGGTTGTCCACAAAGATCAGGTTGGGTTCATACCCTGCCGACAAGGTGATGATAACACAAGACGAGTAATAGACTTGATAGATGTGGCCAACAGACGGAGCCAACAGATGCTGGCCTTAAGCCTGGACGCCGAAAAGGCTTTCGACCGCCTGGATTGGTCCTTCATGTTCGCATCCCTTCAGTCCTTTGGCCTCTCGGGGAGATTCCTTACCGCAATCAGAGCCCTTTATAGAACCCCCTCTGCATCTATTAAACTCCCTTTCATTACGTCCCCCTCCTTTCCTATATCTAATGGGACAAGGCAGGGATGCCCGCTTTCCCCCCTCCTCTTCGCCTTGTGCATCGAACCGCTGGCTGCTGACATCCGTAACAAACCAAACATCTCAGGAGTGGCCCTCAGCACGAAGGAATTTAAAATATCCCTTTTTGCTGACGATGTCCTTCTCACCCTGACGAACCTCCACGTCTCCCTCCCTAACCTGATGTCCTCCCTAAAAATGTACGGCTCTTTTTCAGGCTATAAGGTCAATCGGAGTAAAACAGAGGCTCTACCCATCAATATTCCACCGGACGTATTGGACTATCTGACCCTGAATTTCAAATTCAGGTGGAAGACAGACACTATAAAGTACCTAGGGATCAACATCTCGGCCTCCTTTGGTACTCTATATAAGCATAATTTTCCCCCGCTCTTTAAGGAGTTGAGGGCTCTCCTCTTTAAATGGGCACCTCTGTCTCTGTCTTGGTTGGGTAGGATTGCCGCGATAAAAATGACGTTTCTCCCTAAGCTTCTGTACTACTTCGAGACCTTGCCTGTGACGGTCCCTCTGGGGGATCTTAGATCCCTCCAGACAGCCATCATGAGATTTGTGTGGAATAATAAGAGACATAGAATAGCAAAGGATATCATGACAACCCACAGATCCCGGGGTGGCCTTTCGGTTCCGGACATAGTGCGGTATTACTGGGCCACACACCTCAGAAGAATCCCGTCCTGGTCTGCTCTTTGGGCATATAATAAATGGACGGAAATTGAAAAATTGTGGATGGCAACGGTCCATCCCAACTCCTTATTATGGCCACCCGCCCAAGTGGCTCCTCACATCCCATTGCTGGGTCCAATGCAGGTGACTTGGGAGATTTGGAAGCATTGCCAGAAGAGATTTGCCCTAGCCTCCCCATCGTCGCCAATGGTTTCATTTATCTATCACCCTCTACTATCGGGGGGGATGGAACCGGCAATGGTCCATCCATGGCTTTCCGCAGGCCTTTTTAGGTTCGCAGACATAGTAGACAAAAGGACTATGGGACTCCGACCCTTTGAAGATTTGAGACATATCCCACCTCTCACTAATAGAGCTTTCTATCAATACCTCCAAATTCGGAACTTTGCCTCCTCCCTATATGGCTCCTCGGGGTTTCAGACCCCACAGACTTCGAAAGAATATGCAGGAGGGGAAAAAGCACTAAGGGTTTGATATCAGAAATTTACCAACTTCTAGCAGTCCTGGGTAGTGGTGACCGTGGGAATTTCTCTTACATGACAAAATGGGAAGCCCTCTTGGGCAGACAGATTCCCCTCCAGACCTGGCAATACATTTGGGACAGAGCATCCAAAACCTCCATATGCACGCTTTATTAGGAGAATCAATATAAGCTCATGATGTTTTGGTATCATACTCCGGAATTCCTTCATAAACTAAACCCCCTCCTACCCGACACTTGCTGGAGGTGTAGTAGAGATGTGGGCGATCTGCTTCATATCTTTTGGTCGTGTCCACGACTGAGGGAATTCTGGAGTTCTGTCAGAGATCTTATCACGCGGATTCTGTATGTTGATATAGAGCCGGACCCAATGATATACCTTCTTAATGCGTACACTGGACGGGTGGGCAGGCTGGCCTCTAAGCTTCTTCTGCATATTCTAACTGCAGCTAGATGTCTGATTGCCCTTTTTTGGAGGAGATTTGAGCCACCATCCCTCAGGGATTTGCTCACCAGGTTGTCGGACATCAGAAGGATGGAATACCTGACTGCATTGATGGCGGCCAAAGTAGACCAATTCAACCAGGTCTGGGCCCCATGGGACTATTTTGCCGCCCAGGAGGGTGTCTAAGGATAAGGCAGTGTCCCTGGCCCTGGGAGACACTACTCCATAAACCCCTCCCTCCCCACTTATTCCCCTCCATTCCAGTCCCCCCCTCTTCACCTCCCTCCTTATCCCCCCCTTTCTGTTCTATTCTTTGATGTATCTTTCTTAGTTTTTAGGATTCTTATTATCCCTTCTGTTTTTTCCTTTTTTTTTTACTGTTTGATGTTTTGGGGAAATGATCACCATCGGCGACCTTCCGGCGTGGAGGTCCCTTTTCTGGGAAAAACCCAGATTATGTTGACTACAAGGAAGTGGTAGATCTCTAACATCAAGGACTTGGGATGTATCCGGCTATATGGACGTCAATCTCTTAACTTTTTAAGTATCTCGTCGTAAAAATGCCACTACCTAACTTTTTTGCATTTATCTCCATATATTGCTGTATTGCCGCAAATTATTTGACAGTATGTTGTTTTCTTGTATTATATGAAACTTAATCAAAATTTATAGTTGAAAAAAAAAAAAACGATAATCCCACCAACTCTGCATTCAAATACCACAAATGGTTCGAAAATTTGGTCAGGGCTATTTCTGCAATGTCGTTGTCACATTTTTTATAGTCTAACAGACTATGCAAATACCTAAATCTTGCTTTGGCGCAAGATGAGCTTTTGGAGAATTGAACCAAGCTTTACAATAAATTTTAACTAGGAAAACAGAAATGGCACGCACAGAACTTTCTTCTTCTTTAGACATCTCAAATTGACGACGAAAAATGAACATTTTTAAGCAGTAAATAGCCTTTGCCATCCACCTAGCGTGATGAATGGCTCCTGGAGTTCTAAAACCCACAACATTGCCGTCTAGTGAGCCAACAAATACGAGAACCAACTGCAACAGCTCCTTGTAGTCATCTCTGGGGTGGCTCTCAGTTAATTTGGTCTCGAATTCAGAATTACTTGTTTTTTTATTATATTTCTACTTTACACTCAAAAATATACCAAAAAAAAACCAAAATTTATCACTTAATAACAAAATATACAAAGTATGCTCTTAGTGGTACCAGGTCACGTTCTTGGGGCTAATAGCTGTTGTAACTCAGTTTGACTTAAAATAACAACAATTATGTATAAAATATAAATTTTGAAGAACAACATTAGCTTTCTTTTGAGATAATAAGCGTGTTTTTATTATTTACCGTTCTGGAGTTATGGCTCCATATGTCAGCTTTTTGGCCAAAAATATGGATTTTTTCAAACTTTGAGCGACGAGCGGCACGGGTTAACGTCGTTTGATCGAGCTCAAATTTTGGCTATATCAATATCTGGAAAGGGGAATCGATTTGTGGGGTCCAGACTAACAAGATTCCGACATTTCCCCCCCTATGAGAGATCTGGTCACTCTACTGCTCACCCCCGCTCTGCTTTGCTCTCCCCCGTTCTGCTCCACTCTCTCCTGCTCTCCTCCACTCTTGCCTCCTCTCCCCCAGTCTCCCTGCTCTCCTCCATTCTCTCCGCTCTCCCCTGCACTGCACACTCTGCTCTGCTAATCTATATAAAGGAAATACAAGCGCAAATAGGGCCTTATCTTTTATCATAAGTGGCACTACGGCCATTCTATTCACTGCTCACCTGATATGGTTGTGGCACGAACAACCAGCTGGACCCACCCTGCTGCTGGACCCACCCTTCCACGTCTACTGTGGTATCGATCAATGGTCAAACGGATGGTGCATTATGGTCCGTGCTGCTGAATAAGAATGGAGACCTCACGGGATCTGCAAACAAGGGTGCTGTTTATTTCAATGTGTTTCGGAGCCAGCCATGCTCCTTCAACAGGAAAATGCATTACCATAACACACCGTCCATTTGACCACTCTGCTCCGCTGTCCCTCATTCTGCTCCAGTTTCCCCAACGGCTTTACTCTCCCTATCTCTGCTCTACTCTCACATGCTTTCCCCTGCTCTTCTCTGCCCTTCCCCGCTCTGCTCTGCTTTCATCCATTATTACCCACTCTGCCCTATCTCCCCTGCTCTGCTCTGCCCACTCTACCCCACTATGCTCAGTTCTCCCCTGCATTGCTCCACTCTTGCCCACTCTGCTCCACTCTACCCTGCCCTGCTCTTCCCCGGTCTGCTTGATTTTCTCCGCTCTTCCCCGCTCTCTCCTCTTCTTCCCCACTCTCACCCTCTCTGCCTTGCTCTCTCCCAATGTGCCCCACTATGCCCCACTCTTCCTCATTCTCCCCTGCTCTGCTCTCCCCCGCTCTCTCCCTGCTCACCCCTGCTCTCACACCAATCTCTAGCCGCTTTGCCCTGCTCACCCCCACTCAGCCCCACTCTGCTCCATTCTCACCCTCTCCTCCTCTCTGCTCCACTCTCCCCCGCTCTCACCCTGCTCTGCTATTGTGGCGTCCTGCCAAGCAGGCGCCACAGAGGGTTACTGCACCCATAAAAGAGGTGCAGATGCTCCAGCTGCAGGTGGACCCTAGGATGGTGGGTGGGACCCATTCCCAGCACTCTTACATTAGTGTAGGGTGGAAGGTTACCCGGTAGTGGATATAATCACCTCTAGGGGGAACAAAGAGGACAGGAGGCCAGGCCGGATTTCAAATCAACCAGGCTTCACACCAACTGGAAAGCAGGAAAGAACAGACACGGGTTAGTTAATGAAGGCACACCAAGGGTTCCACCATACCACCTGGGATCCACTTGCAGCCAACCGTTAGCTACCTGTTCTTGTAACATCTAAAGTGCTGAACTGTGAACTGTAACTGCAACTGCTACAACCAACAGTAAAGTACCTGGAAGAAAAGCGACTTTGCCTCTGCCTGTGTTTCCTTTCACGAACTTGTTCCTTAATACAGGAACGCTGCCCTGGAGGTCCAGCCCTACCTGTAGAGGACTTTGCCAACTTGCCGCATTACCATCTACCTCCGGCGGACTTTGGCAGCGCTGGTGACTCCTCACCAGAAACTACAGGTGGCGTCACGACAACTTGTAAATATAATTCCCTGTACATATACCCTTTTTCAAAGAAGTCCTCCAGGGCACGGGATCAGGCGTGGACACCACTCCCCGTGACAACAGGAGCGTTAACCCCTTGGAGCCTGATACCCGAGTACCCCAAAGCCTGGGGCTCGAGATATCTTTTTCTGGCGGTCACGAACAGGACCTCATGCCCGGTATTACCGGGTACTGTGCGCCTTGGACACTCAAACCGTGCTTAAAATTAACTTTTTCCGCCATTGCTTGGCGCCAAAAATGGGTTCCAGCCATAACTGCAGGAGGACCCAAGATGGCGCTGTAGCCATGTACTAAATGCCATGTGCAGGCCCGGCGGTGTGCCTCTGCCCCTAGAAGAAGGAGGGCCAAGACAGAGGTGCCAAAAAGTGTGGCCGCCCAGATTGCCATCAATCAATCGGGGACGGCCCACAGGAAGTGGCCGCCCATAAAGAGACAAACCTCAAGAGAAGGACAGAACAACCAAGGCTCCTTTATAGCCAGCAGAATGGCAGCACCCCGTTGGAGAGATGTACTGCGTGAGCTTGAGGAGCAAACCCGAGCCACGCAAGGCGACCCGGCAGCGGCATCCCTCTTAACACTAGAGTGGGATGCTGACTACTGGAGGGACGCGTTTGGACGGCTCCGCCAGGACATGGAAGAAGCCCTGGCGTGGGTGTGCCGACGGTGGAGCACGGAGTGAACCTATGAACTCTTGTCTATGAGGGAGACCGCGAAGCGCGAGAGGCAGCAGTCGCAGAGCAAGCTGTTGTGGAATACTGCACCTCTCTACCACCCGTATCACCACCCGTTCAGACCCAGGACACAGGAGTTCAGACTGAACCTCCGACAACACCACCATCCCGTACGAGCAGTTGTCTCCGGCTGGAGGCAGCGCGGACATGCCCTACAAAACGAAGTGTCATCGTCGAGGAGGATTATGACGAGACAGATGACGATGAACCGGAGGACATCGGAGGAGCATCGGGAGGGAGCACCCCAGCAGCAGCGGCGAGGAGCCCCCGCCATTGTGAGCTCAGCGGAGACAAGAGTGAACTCCAGTGTCCCAACCGGCAACTCACCACCCCCACAGTACCAGTCACCCCAGCAGTCTCAATCAGCCTTAAATGAGAGAGACCAGGTGGCAAGGCAAAGACGCCAAGAGGAGTGGTTCCAGCGACAGCAGGCAACAAGGCGACTATGGGACGAGGCAAGATCGCAGCCCCTGCTTCCAGTAGAACTACGCCGCCAAGGAACAGTCATCTCCGTGTACCAGGACGAAGGCTGTGGATTTCTACGAGAACCCAGACTTTCAGATGATGTCTTTTTCGCCAGACGCGACGTAGAATCCTACCTGCGGCGAAGACACCCAAACAGAGATCTCTACCGAGGTGAGCGGTACCCGGCCCATTAGGCTGGTTCGCCATAAGAATTACCCGCCAGCAATAGACTCCCGTGGTAGAGACATTGCACCCACCAATAGACTCCCAATTGTTGAGACATTGCCCTGTATATAGCCCCTTTTTCCAGCAACCATGCCCCTTTATTTTTGCCTTTCCATTTTTGCAACCCCAAGAATGAAGTGTGTCCCTGTGAGTTTTGTCTTCGGCTGAAGACTCAGAGACTTTTATATTGTACTTTCCCTGTTTATTGATGATGTGTGCTGTGTGAGCAGCGGCCCAGCGGTGATAATACACACTGAACTGTGATGGAGAATGCATTACCTCTGGACCTGCGTAGTTAGTACTGGTCCCCGTTAGGCCAAGTTAAATAATGTCTTTTATGCAGAGATGTAGTGAAACCGGAGAGTAACAGCTTTGCCAACAGGTGACTCGAGGACCGTGGGGTCTAGTATACTAACTACTGCAATGTCATATATGTGTAACGTTTAAAGAAAAGTGCCTCCCAGCAATGGGAAGAAAACCTAAATATGCTTGTTGTAAATAGTTTACCCGTTAATGTTAAATATAAAAGAAAATGCTTTTTCACTTCCCAGTAAATAATCAAGGTATCCAGATGACTGAGCGCTCCCAAGGAGATTTACCTTATGATAAGGACACTGGCTCCTTTTTCCTTCTTGGAGATTTATTTCAAAAGGCTTCACAGTAGTAAACAGTCATAAAAAGTCATAAAAGCATAATTAAAACAACGCGTTTCGGCTATAAATGTCATAAAATAGCCTTCCTCAGGTATAACTGTATACTACTGTGAAGCCTTTTGAAATAAATCTCCAAGAAGGAAAAAGGAGCCAGTGTCCTTATCATAAGGTAAATCTCCTTGGGAGCGCTCAGTCATCTGGATACCTTGATTATTTGCTTCATTCCACGGGCTCATAGCTGGGAGTTCCGCTCTCTGGAGGATAGCAGCAGCATACCAAGGAGACAAAGACCCCTGTAAGACCCCCAGTGGGTTGATATGCGAAGAAACAAGACACAATAAAGGTGAGTTCTCTTGCCCAGTGTGCTTCTGAGAAATATTATACTTTTACATTTAGATCTGCGCCTGTTTTCTCGCTCCCCACCCTTCTCTGACCTACAGCCTCGAGGTCTATTGTGTGCAATTTTCACTTCCCAGTAACAGGTACAGATACTCGTGGACAAGTATATTCAATCAAGGGGTATGTGGCGCCCCGCCAAGCAGGTGTCACAGAGGGATACTGCACCCTTAAAAGAGGTGCAGATGCTCCAGCTGCAGGTGGACCTTAGGATGGTGGGTGGGACCCATTCCTAGCACTCCCACAGTAGTGTAGGGGGGAGGTTACCCGGGAGGGGATATAATCACCTCTAGGGGGAACAAGGAGGTCTTTGGCCAGGTCGGAGTCTTAGGTCGCTCAGCTGAGGGACCAGAACGAGGGATGGAAGAGGAAGAGAGGGTTTAAGGAGAATATGAAAGGAGCTTTCCAGGAGAGCAGCTGGTTTGGGAAAGAGGAGCCAACGAGATAGGTTCTCCCAGACAGCTTACCGGGCATCGGAGCCCGCAGACTGCTAGAGCTATATGCACAGCAGAGAATTCCCGTGGAGTCTCCAAGTCTCCCAGGCACCAGAGCAGTCTACAAGAAGGGTACCAGGCACCGCCAAGGGAACGAGCGGCCAGCCAGTAGAGGGTTATCCGATGACAGCGAAGGTGAGAGAGGACAGGAGGCCAGGCCGGATTTCAAATCAACCAGGCTTCACACCAAACTGGAAAGCAGGAAAGAACAGACACAGGTTAGTTAATGAAGGCACACCAAGGGTTCCACCATACCACCTGGGATCCACTTGCAGCCACCCTTTAGCTACCTGTTCTTGTAACATCTGAAGTGCTGAACTGTGAACTGTAACTGCAACTGCTATAACCAACAGTAAAGTACCCAGAGGAAAAGCCTCTGCCTGTGTTTCCTTTCATGAACTTGTTCCCCAATACAGGAACGCTGCCTCGGAGGTCCAGCCCTACCTGTAGAGGACTTTGCCAACTTGCCGCATTACCATCTACCTCTGGCGGACTGTGGCGGCGCTGGTGACTCTTCATCAGAAACTACAGGTGGCGTCACGACAACTTGTAAATATAATCCCTGTACATATACCCTTTTTCAAAGAAGTCCCCCAGGACACGGGATCAGGCGCGGCCACCACTCCCCGTGACAACAGGAGCGTTAACCCCTTGGAGCCTAATACCCGAGTACCCCAAAGCCTGGGGCTTGACACTATGCTCTCCCCCACTCTGCTCCACTCTTGCCCATTCTCCCAACTCTCCCCCCACTCTCTCGCGCTCTGCCTCACTCTGCTCGCTTTGTTTTGGGCTCCCACTCTCACTCCTATTCTGCTCTGCTCTCCCCTGCTCACCCCTGCTCTGACCATTATGCTCCGCTCTCCCCTAGTCTGTCTTGTTCACACCCGCTGACTCCCACTCTGCCCGCTCTTACCCATAGCATGAGAGCGAGTGCAGGGGTGGAGGGATGGAAAGCAACCACCTCAGGGGGAGGCAGTTCCAGTACAGAGAGGGGGGAACAGCAATCACAGGGGAGGGCAGAGAGACAACACAGGGTGGGGAGGGCAGAGAGACAACATAGGGAAGGGGCAGAAAGACATCATGAGTAGGGGAAGACAGTGGCCACAGGGGGGTAGTCAGACAGTGACCACAGTGAGGGCACAGCACACAGATGAGGAGGGCAGAGAGTGCGCACGAGGGGGCAGAGAGAGCACATCTAAGTAAATTATCTACAGCACCTCTACTGTAACACACATATACACATACAGTTGTGGCCAAAAGTATTGACACCCCTGCAATTCTGTCACATAAAACTCAGTTTCTTCCTGAAAATGATTGCAATCACAAATTCTTTGGTATTATTATCTTCATTTAATTTGTCTTCAATGAAAAAACACAAAAAGAATTGTCCTAAAGCCAAATTGGATATAATTCCACACCAAACATAAAAAAGGGGGTGAACAAAAGTATTGGAACTGTTAGAAAAATCATGTGATGCTTCTCTAATTTATGTAATTAACAGCACCTGAAACTTACCTGTGGCACCTAACAGGTGTTGGCAATAACTAAATCACACTTGCATCCAGTTGACATGGATTAAAGTTGACTCAACCTTGTCCGGGTTTGTCCTGTGTCCTTGTGTGTACCATATTGAGCATGGAGAAAAGAAAGGAGACCAAAGAACTGTCTGAGGACTTGAGAAACCAAATTGTGAGGAAGCATGAGCAATCTCAAGGCTACAAGTCCATCTCCAAAGACCTGAATGTTCCTGTGTCTACCGTGCGCAGTGTCATCAAGAAGTTTAAAGCCCATGGCACTGTGGCTAACCTCCCTAGATGTGGACGGAAAAGAAAATCTGACGAGAGATTTCAACGCAAGATTGTGCGGATGTAGATAAAGAACCTCAACTAACATCCAAACAAGTTCAAGCTGCCCTGCAGTCCGAGGGTACAACAGTGTCAACCCGTACTATCTGTCGGCGTCTGAATGAAAAGGGACTGTATGGTAGGATACCCAGGAAGACCCCACTTATTACCGTGAGACATATAAAAGCCAGGCTGGAGTTTGCCAAAACTTACCTGAGAAAGCCTAAAACGTTTTGGAAGAATGTTCTCTGGTCAGATGAGACAAGAGTAGAGCTTTTTGGGCAAAGGCATCAACATAGAGTTTACAGGAGAAAAAAAGAGGCATTCAAAGCAAAGAACACGGTCCCTACAGTCAAACATGGCGGACGTTCCCTGATGTTTTGGGGTTGCTTTGCTGCCTCTGGCACTGGACTGCTTGACCGTGTGCATGGCATTATAAAGTCTGAAGACTACCAACAAATTTTGCAGCATAATGTAGGGCCCAGTGTGAGAAAGCTGGGTCTCCCTCAGAGGTATGGGTCTTCCAGCAGGACAATGACCCAAAATACACTTCAAAAAGCACTAGAAAATGGTTTGAGAGAAAGCACTGGAGACTTCTAAGGTGGCCAGCAATGAGTCCAGACCTGAATCCAATAGAACACCTGTGGAGAGATCTAAAAATTGCAGTTTGGAGAAGGCACCCTTCAAATATCAGGGACCTGGAGCAGTTTGCCAAAGAAGAATGGTCTAAAATTCCAGCAGAGCATTGTAAGAAACTCATTGATGGTTACCGGAAGTGGTTGATCGCAGTTATTTTGGCTAAAGGTTGTGCAACCAAGAATTAGGCTGAGGGTGCCAATACTTTTGTCTGGCCCATTTTTGCAGTTTTGTGTAAAATGATCAATGTTTTGCTTTTTGCTTCATTCTCTTTTGTGTTTTTTTCATTGAAGAAAAATGAAATGAAGATAATAATACCAAAGAATATGTGATTGCATAGTATTATCTGACAGAATTGCAGGCGTGTCAATACTTTTGGCCACAACTGTATGTACAAATGTGGCACCCCATGGGTTAATGTGCCACAGTAACATCACACGGGTTCCCTCCCCACAACACACTGACTTACACTAGCACCTCTTGGCCTGGAGGGGGAGCACAACCTGCACCCTTATATACTCCAGCTCACGAGGAAGCAGAGTTAGTTCAGTTTCTGGGAGAACTGAGAGAGGCTGTAGTGTCAAAGAAGCTGTGCCAAGCTTCTCTACAGTCTGCTCGCGATTCCAGGCCTAGCTAGGGTCTGAGGATAGGAGAACCAAAAGACAGAGGAACACATCTGGGAGCTTGAGTGCCACCACTATTCGCCCACAGAATAGCGCACAGAACGGACACCGGATCCGACACTGTGACTGACACACACAGCACACTGAATCCAGGAGTAGTGGAGTCTCTAGACCACCACAGTACCAGAGCAAAGCAACACGGCGGGGTCAGCACTACACAGAGGACTCAAGTTGCCTAGCCAAGTGGTATCAGCAGAAAGAGAAAAAGAGAGTGAGACCATCCCAGCAGCTCAGCTAGAGGCAGCAGCAAGGACACACACCCACAGCGCAGCACGAGGAAGCCAACTGACCCAGACAGGGTGGGAGAACCCGGCCCCAGTACAGACTCCGTGGACTATAATCTGCAACAACATCGCAGTAAAGCTTTGGAAACTACAAAACGTGAGTGTGTGTTCCTTAACCCGTCTCCACTACCATCCCTACTATTACATCCACAATAGACTATACCAACCACTTCCCCGGGGACCTTGCTTCTATACTTCTACCTACGGAGAGCAGTACCATCTAAGCTGCCTAACATCATCCCCGGAGGTTCTGCAGCAGCGGTGGTCCCCCATACTGACCACATACCGTGGGTGGCGTCACGACTGACATTATGCCCTGTAAATACCCCCTTTACTATTGCCAGGGCCCGGGACACGGTCCGGACCAGGACCACCCGTGATCATCCCCCACAGCAACGCGGTCCAGTACCGAGTACCCCGTCCCAATGGGCTTGACACAAAGATTAATAGATTTTTGGTACTAGTGTGTCTTAATGAATTAGAATATCATCAAAATGTTAATGTATTTCAGTAATTCAATACAAAAAGTGAAATGTATATAATATATAGAGTCATTACAAGCAGAGTGATCTATTTCAAGTGTTTATTTCTGTTAATGGTGATGGATCATGGTTTATAGCCAATGAAAATGCAACGGTCAATATTTCAGAAAATTAAAGTAGGGAAGATGAAGGGTTCAAAACCTTGCTGCCCATTTCTTCCGCAGCCTCCCACCCAGAGAAGAGTTTCGCAGGTCTAAAACATTGTTTGAAAAACTTGTGTCTAGGTACGGGATTATGCAGACATGTACTTTGTAAATCTTATGCTCTACTGATCTCGTCACCTGACCTGCAGCCACTTAACTTCCTGTTGCAATGGGAAGATGATTTGGGCTTGGAGCTTAACATGGAACAGAGAGCCAGGATCTTTATCTTGACACACACCTCTTCGATCAGTTCGCGTTTTCAAGAGGCGAATTACAAGATGCTTACTAGGTGGTACAGGGTCCCTTCCCGGCTTCATAAAATGTTTCCTACAACCGACCCAATGTGCTGGAGGTGTGGCAAGGCAGAAGGTACATTTTTACATATTTTCTGGGAATACAGGGTCCTCGGTCCATTTTGGACTGAAATATGCAGTGCGATTCGCACAATCACATCTTATAGGGGTGACCTGGGTCCAGCATTATTCGTGCTCCACTATGGCGAGATGCCTACTAAGAGATATAAACACTCTTTGCTGAGATTCTTGGTGATGGCGGCTAGGGCGTGTGTCCCTCTGCTTTAGACGGCCTGCCCGTCGATGTCACTGTGGGTAGCAAAAGTTAACGATCTCATGCGTATGGAGGATCTGACTTCATCGCTTCGTGATTCATATACTAGTTTTGGAGATACATGGTTTGCTTGGATGGAATTCCAATAGACAGAGATGTATAAGACGTATCTCCGTACAGTTGCCAGTTCAGAGTGACAGCTCTGCAACGTTAGGAAATAGATATTCCCGTCCGTATCCACACCCCATTTCTGCTCCCACTCTCCTTCCCTATCCTCTTCAAGCTCCTTCTCCCCTCTTTCTTTTTCCCCTCTCCTTTGCTATTCTGTCTTTCTTTTATATATATATATTTTTTTTTTCGCCTATACGATTTGAGATTGTAGGCTGATTTGTTTTTTGTTTTCTAATGTTTATAAAAATTTGTGACTAAATAAAGAATTAAAAAAATAAATGCGCTGCCGTATTGCACGAGAAGGGTGAATATAATATTGATTTATTAGTCAATGTGTTTTAGGGCTCCCAGAAACGCTCTGAAACATGACAGTATTACATTGATTTTTGATGATATTCTAATTCATTGAGATGCACTAGTAGTTCCAACTCTTGAACAAGCCACGTAAAGTTGACCATGAAAAAGTTTAGGCGATTGCAAATCAATTCCTGCTACTTTCAAGGATTGTCCCAGAACCTTGGTAATGAACATTGAAAATGCCAGTTGAACTTGAAACTGGAGGCATTTAAAATCAAAAGGCAAATCAGGTGGGATTGAGTTGAATTCTTGGAATCTCTCTCCTTTGGCACATCCTGTCAAAATGGTTGTTTCAATTACCGTACATGTGGAAATAGGCTCTTAATCAGGAATCTTATTCCATTACACAGCTCTGGTGGATCTAAATTTCTCAACATGCTGTTGGGTTGCTGACCCATCTCTTAGTTGTCATTTTGTCCAAAGAAGAAGTTTTTTCAGTTCTTTGAACTGTTTTTTTGTTAATTTTATTTTTCCCCTTCCCAAATTTAGCTTCGGTTGCCCTTCCCCTGCTGAATTAGTGAGACAGAAGCTTTTGGGCTACACCTCAAAACTCTTAATGGACTCTACTCTTAATGGACTTTACACCATTGTACTGGAGTCTGCTATCCCTGTGGGACTTTACTTATATATACTGTGTATATTCATATACCGTGTTTCCCCAAAAATAAGGCACCCCCCGAACGTAAGGCATGCTAGGGGGAGTACTGTGCCTGCTAATATAAGGTACTTCCCCCCCAAAAATAAGGCATACCTTGTTTTGTGCCTCATCAGCATGCCACCAATCACAAGACCGGGTCATGCAGCTGTGTCTCGCTCTCGCTGTCCCCGCTGTCCGGTGCCCGCCACTCTGTACCACTTTAACTCCATCAACCGCGCTGCTCACAGCTCAGGAGCGCAGCAGTTAATCACAACTCCGGAGCTGTGTGCCGATCTCCGCCCATGCTCTATCACGGACCAAGTGTCTTTTGGTCCGCGCCGCTGCTCCAATAAGTATTAGAAACACTGGAGTGTTTTAAATAAAAGATCTTCAGTTTTATTTCCGACGCGTTTCGGAGCTAAACACCCAGCTCCTTCCTCAGGGAATGACCCATGAGCCCTGCGCCAATCACAGCGCAGGAGCCATGGGCCAGATGACGTCAGTCCATAGCTGATTGTTCCTGGGCTGTGATTGGCCCAGGGCTCCTGCGCTCTGATTGGCCCAGGGCTCCTGCACTTTGATTGGCCCAGGGCTCCTGCACTGTGCACCACCAAAGCAGCACCGCGGAGGAAACCAGTAAGAAAGTGTGTGTGTGTATACACACATGGGAGGTGGCAGTGGGATACATACCGGGATTGGAGGCTGCAGTGGGATACCAGAATGATGGAAGGATGCTTGGGATGATGTGGGATGAAGGGAGGCTGCAATACTGTACTGTAGGATGATGGGGGCTGCAATGGAATGATGGGGGTGCTGTATTGGGGACTGCAAAGGAATGATGAGGTCTGCAGTGGGATGATGGGAATATTTGGGGCTGCAAAATGATGATGGGGCTGCTAAAGGAACTGCTGTGGGTGATTGTTACCAGTACAGTGTCCAGAAAGTGTGTGGGAAAATAAGACACCCCCCGAAAATAAGACATGGTGCATCTTTCGGAGCAAAAAATTAATATAAGACGGTGTCTTATTTTCGGGGAAACAGGGTATGTGTGTTTGAGACTTATTATAGTCTGTGCTATAGTAAAGCTTTGTTACTGCCCTGGCGAACAATCCAGTGAGGCATGGAAATGCCAGACAATACACACGCTCCTGTAGAACAGGACTGGCCAAGTGCAGTCCTCAAGGGCTGCCAATAGTGCATATTGTCAGGATTTCCTTAACATTGCACAAGGTGCTGGAATCATCACCTCTGAAGGTGATGAAATTAGCACATGTGCAAGGCTAAGGAAATCCTGAAAACTTGCACTGTTTTGAGACCTTGAGGACTGTAGTTGGCCACCCTTGCCCTAGAAATCTCTGAGGAAGTAGCCAGGGCCAAGAGGAATCCTCACGCCCTTTTAACACAACTGTGGCTCTCTTTAGACCCTCTTACACCCTGTGCCCACTGGTGCATTGTTTGATGCTTTTGTGATGCAGATTTTTGCGTATCAGCATCCAAACCTGCATGTCTATCCTGAAGCTAGTGTAACAGTTTATGTGGATATCTCAGGAATCTGGTAGCGTAGGGTAATACAAAACTGAGACAAGGTATTACGATTACAGTCTGTATTAACAAATGTGCAATAACAAGTTCAAAGGTGAACTTTGAACACTCAATCTGATTTGTTCATTTCCACAATAAAAGAATGCACTGGGTCTGAATGGATCAATACTGGTGCCAAAGTGAAACACGAGCTTGCAAAGAACTCTTAAAAGTCCTTTCCTTCTTTGACAACATGCATGATAGGATGAACAATCTCAGAACAATTCAGGATGAAACTTCTATAAAAATTGGCAAAACTGATGAAACGTTGAACTTCCCTATCGTTCCTAGGTATTGTCCAATCTAGGATTGCTTCAATTCTACTGGATTCCATGTTCAGACCCTGAGGAGAGATAACATAACCTGAAAATTGAATCTCAGAACAATCGAACTCACATTTCTCAAGCGTGATGTAAAGATTATTCTCTTTCAAACGTATCAATACCATTCTGACATATTCCTGACGCTCCTGTAATGACTCAGAGAAAATTAAAAGATCATCTAGGTAGATCACGACCAAATTATCCAATAAGTCTCTAAAACTGTCATTGGCTAGATGTTGTAAAGTTGCTGGAGCATTCCAAACCCAAAAGGCATCACAAGATATTTAAAGTGTCCATGCCAGCATCTGAATGCGCTTGTCACCTGGACAGATACAGATCAAATTATATGCCCCATGAAGGTCCAATTTTGAAAGTATCTTGACATGAAGTACTCTTTCTAACACCTCAGGGATCAAAGGTAAAGGTTCTGGATGGTTACCTTATTGAGCTCCCAATGGCCGATACAGGGTCTAAGAGTCTCATCCTTATTTACAAATAAGATAGGTGCTCCCACTGGTGAAGAAGTTCATGTGGACCTCTAGGCTACTTTCTCATCAATGTATTCCCTCCTGCAGATCTGGCGCTGCTAACATATAAACATTACCTATAGGAATAGCAGCCCCTGGAAGCAGTTCAATATGACATTATCACAGATATCAGAGTATTCTTTAACGAGAGTAAGGTAGATACCTGCACTGAAGACACCGAATCTAGGGTTTCCGGGACTGTTACTGCTTGATTTACTGCAGGGCTGTACTTCGGTGGCAAACAGATCTCTTTGGTCTCCCAGATGTTACTCTGCTTCTGTGACTGTAACCAGGGAATTCCTAAAATCACAGGAAATAAGGAGAAGAGATTAGCATGATGGAAAGCACCTCCTGATAATTGGGCTCTAACAAGATCTCAAGGGGTACTGTTTCCTGATCCACATGTCCTGAGATTATAGGAGAACCATCCATCATTTCCATGGTGACTGTAGAAGCTCTCTTGTGCCTCAAATGAAAGATCCATAAAGTTACCCCATGCACCAGAATATTATAACCGTACTCAACATCCACTATCCTGAATACAAGCTATTAATAGGAAGTGAACAGTGTGAGTTCTTTTGCTTTTGCTCTTTAGAAGGTGCTGTCATCGATAGAGAATGAAACACTGCATTTAGTTGCAAGCTAATTTCAGAGATCTCAGACTCAGCATTATAGTTGTCAAACTCCCCAACCGCTGCTACAACCTTATGAGGCCACTTGGGACAATCGATAACAAAGTGGTCAGATTGGCCCCAGTAGAAGCATAGGCTCTCTTGTAATTGATGCTCCCAGTGCTCATTACTTTCGCGTTTCTGCAAGGAGTCGACGTGCATAAGAACCCCTTATGCCTCCTGAGAGGTTTTACCTGTAGTTTTTTTTAGAAGGAAGGGAAAAGTTACTGATGCGATTCAAGGCTGCCCATTTCTCCTGTCTGTGCTCTGTAAGGCAAATACAGTTAGGGCCAGAAATATTTGGACAGTGACACAAGTTTTGTTATTTTAGCTGTTTACAAAAACATGTTCAGAAATACAATTATATATATAATATGGGCTGAAAGTGCACACTCCCAGCTGCAATATGAGAGTTTCCACATCCAAATCGGAGAAAGGGTTTAGGAATCATAGCTCTGTAATGCATAGCCTCCTCTTTTTCAAGGGACCAAAAGTAATTGGACAATGGACTCTAAGGGCTGCAATTAACTCTGAAGGCGTCTCCCTCGTTAACCTGTAATCAATGAAGTAGTTAAAAGGTCAGGGGTGGATTCCAGGTGTGTGGTTTTGCATTTGGAAGCTGTTGCTGTGACCAGACAACATGCGGTCAAAGGAACTCTCAATTGAGGTGAAGCAGAACATCCTGAGGCTGAAAAAAAGAAAAAATCCATCAGAGAGATAGCAGACATGCTTGGAGTAGCAAAATCAACAGTTGGGTACATTCTGAGAAAAAAGGAATTGACTGGTGAGCTTGGAAACTCTAAAAGGCCTGGGCGTCCACGGATGACAACATTGGTGGATGATCGCTGCATACTTAATTTGGTGAAGAAGAACCCGTTCACAACATCAACTGAAGTCCAGAACACTCTCAGTGAAGTAGGTGTATCTGTCTCTAAGTCAACAGTAAAGAGAAGACTCCATGACAGTAAATACAAAGGGTTCACATCTAGATGCAAACCATTCATCAATTCCAAAAATAGACAGGCCAGAGTTAGATTTGCTGAAAAACACCTCAAGAAGCCAGCTCAGTTCTGGAAAAGTATTCTATGGACAGATGAGACAAATATCAACCTGTTCCAGAATGATGGGAAGAAAAAAGTTTGGAGAAGAAAGGGAACGGCACATGATCCAAGGCATACCACATCCTCTGTAAAACATGGTGGAGGCAACGTGATGGCATGGGCATGCATGGCTTTCAATGGCACTGGGTCACTTGTGTTTATTGATGACATAACAGCAGACAAGAGTAGCCGGATGAATTCTGAAGTGTACCGGGATATACTTTCAGCCCAGATTCAGCCAAATGCTGCAAAGTTGATTGGACGGCGCTTCATAGTACAGATGGACAATGACCCCAAGCATACAGCCAAAGCTACCCAGGAGTTCATGAATGCAAAAAAGTGGAACATTCTGCAATGGCCAAGTCAATCACCAGATCTTAACCCAATTGAGCATGCATTTCACTTGCTCAAATCCAGACTTAAGACGGAAAGACCCACAAACAAGCAAGACCTGAAGGCTGCGGCTGTAAAGGCCTGGCAAAGCATTAAGAAGGAGGAAACCCAGTGTTTGGTGTTGTCCATGGGTTCCAGACTTAAGGCAGTGATTGCCTCCAAAGGATTCGCAACAAAATATTGAAAATAAAAATATTTTGTTTGGGTTATGTTTATTTGTCCAATTACTTTTGACCTCCTAAAATGTGGAGTGTTTGTAAAGAAATGTGTACAATTCCTACATTTTCTATCAGATATTTTTGTTCAACCCTTCAAATTAAACGTTACAATCTGCACTTGAATTCTGTTGTAGAGGTTTCATTTCAAATCCAATGTGGTGGCATGCAGAGCCCAACTCGCGAAAATTGTGTCACTGTCCAAATATTTCTGGCCCTAACTGTATCTATGCTGTTTCTAGCTCCTGTGGAGACTCAGCACAAGCCAGCTCATCCTTGATTGTACTAGATAAGCCTTTCCTAAAAATGGGCAATTGAGATTAACAGTCAAAATTAGTATCAACTGCTAATCTTTTAAATGCAGTATCATATTCTGTCACAGAATGTTTGCCCTGGCATACTAACAGTATGGTAGTCTCAGTTGAAGCATGGTGATTAGGATCAAATATTAATGCTATTGCGGCCAAAAAAAAATCATACAGATTATTTAAACGAGGGTCACGAGTCATGAGTCATAGGCTTTGCGCAGGCTACAGCTGTTTCCCTGGGGTAACATCTCGTGAACCTCCATTCAAGTATGTAAGTCCTGAACTAACTATCCGAACACCTGCTCATTATGGTTGGTCTCCATATCATCTTGTAAAGACTTAATCATAACAAACAGCTGCTCTTTCCTTGTCTCCATAGTCATTGCCCCAGCAGATTCCTTAAGTAGCTTGAGTATCCTGTAACAGTTTACGCGGATATCTCAGGAGTCTGGTGGTGTAGGGCAAGACAAGACTGAGATAAAGTGTTAGGATTAAAGTCTGTATTAACAAAGGTGCAATAACAAGTTCAAAAAGTTGGTGCAACAAACAGGGAGCAGGGAAAAATCCTGAGGGGGCAAAGTTCATAAAGTCCTTTATGTTTAATCTTCCTTTATTGAGGTAAACATGCAAAGTATACATGCAAAACATTCTCATATGAGTCAATAACAAAAACATATTGTGAGTTCAACTGGTCAGATTCGAGCATTTGTCCTTTGTCGAGTATGCAAAAGGCCCGAATCAAGCCGATTAATAGATAAGTAAAGCAGGAAATTGAATCAACTATAATCTTATTGCATAAATTCTAAACTGGGTATAAACCAAACAAAAACTAGTTTTAAGTAACTTCTTAAACAAGAGTTCCTCTTGGAGTTGGGTGTGGTTGATTATAGGTAGAAAGGAATAGTGTAGTATGATGGCCACTTTACACACACCAACTTATCTGTCCAACTTCTGAACAACTTACTGGTTGCAGTGAAATCATGGACACATTGTTCCATTTGTACACAGCCACAAAATGGAGTAAGTTGTTCAGAAGTTGGACAGATAAGTTGGTGTGTGTAAAGTGGCCCTAAGATCTCAGCTCACTTAATATGAACTCATGATTTTACATAGTAAGGGATTTTAGATTATAGAAGAAAAGTAATACTAGAAGGAACAGAGAAAGAAAAGATGGGGGAAGGTATGGGAATACCTCAGGTGGAAGATAGCAACGGCTGTTGAAACATGTTGTGGCGTTATAGAGAGCTAATGTATACTTCTTGAAATAAACTAGGTTGGTATAGTAATTTATTAGTTTCAGTCCCTTACTAAATCCCTCCAGTGCTCCACTAACACCGCACACCTTCTTCCTTGCTTCTATGAATACATCTCCCTTCGGGGAGTGCGGTGTTGAGTTGCTCTGAGGAAACAACAGGACCTGAGATGATGTCATAGAGAAATACCCCACTGGATCACATGGTCTAACAGGTGACGCTGGCTGGAGGAAGCAGAGTCCACACTACGTAGCACAGCAGCTGCGACTGTCTGTCTGCGCCTAAGGATCAATCTGCTTTTTTTTTTTTTTTTTTTTTTTAACTAGAAAAAGCTGACAAGTAGAGGAGGCGATCACCACATATTAGTACATCAAACATCTTTATTAAACAATATAAGACACAAACAACAATGAGGTGAAGGTATATTAAAAACAATTAAAACGGCCACATACGGCCACAAATTACACAAAACACTACCCTAGCAGGTTAATAATGTTAACACATGCTTCTGGTATAAACCAGAACATCATAGATAATACATACAGACAAGAAAGCATGTAACCCAAGATAACATCAAGCAAGGCTGTGTAGAAAACAGACTATTCAATAAAGTGCAACCAAAGTGCCACTAATGAGAGCAAATATATTGCTCAATACACCCAGATACAAAATATGTCCTTACTACCTGGTTAGTCAGCCATAGCCTGGAGGAAACAATAAAGTGCTAGCATGTCAGGGTTAGCAAGAGGGTAGGAAGCATTCTCCCTACGCGTTACGTCATCCTCTGATGACTTCGTCAGGGGCACACCCCTATGCTGTCTGTGTCCTGTGTTAAATAGTTTCAGTAATCAAGTTAATGTTAATCTCACCTGGAGCATAGTAAATGCAGACAGACTTGCTGAGTCGCCGCCATCATTGATACATACGGAGGAGGTCAGCCAGGGGAAGTAGTCATACACATGTGACCTCTTCCACAGCAACCACGCAGGTGCGGGGGTGTATAAGGCTTCAATCGCGGGTGTTCAAATATGGCCGCCGCAACTAGCTCGCAAGCGCATAACAGAAGGGCGGCTTTATGTGATGTTGCCTAAAATATGGCCACATCAAACAGCTCAAACCGAGCTGATCAATGGGGGGATAGAGATGAAATCTCTATACTGTACATCAAGTAGGGATTCCAAAAAGGAGCACAAGGTATGGGGTAGGGGAGAACACCATAGTGAGAGCATCTCTAGTATTTTTTATATATATAATATAATACAGGAGGAAAACAAGGTATCAGTCTATATCAGTATCAAGAGAACACTATATATATATGTAAAATAACATGCCGATTCAGCACCTACAATACTTGTTCATCAAAATACAATAATAAGTTTGAATGTAACAATTTGATAGTATAATGCTGAATGGTCCAGCAAGCGTCTCCATAAATAAAAATTACCTGAGAAACCTATACAAAATATCCTAAATTCATATTCAGCTCATAATTGTGTGTCTGATCCCTCCCTACTCATCCTATTACACAAGGTTGCAAAAATAAATAAATTAAACAATCATAAAGCCCTAAGGGCACATACATCACAATTAAATATTGAGATGTTTTTCATGATAATTTATTTTTAAATAAAGGTATAATAATTTGAATTTAATTTGAATATAAATGGGGGGAAAGAAAAAAAAAAAAAAAAAAAAAGGGGGGGGAAAGAAAGGAGGGAAAGGGGGTTTTGTGGTAAAAAACCAAGTATATTAAAACCAGAATGTAACAAAGAAAAAGACAGTCAACAGACAGTCTTTTCTCCAAAAGGATCCTTTTTAAGAAAAATCGATGAAAAATTATAAAGCTATAACAGGATTACAAATTCATTAGAGGCACAGGCCTCCCAACAGTAGAATATAAAAATAGAAAATAAAGTTAAAGAAAAAAGAAAGAATAATCTTTTTCCACAAGATATTTATCCTACCCCAGTCAGTGAACCCATAACTGTGAGGAACACAGATAGAGAAATTTAAATAATAAAATGGAAAAAGAGTAAAATAAAAAAATAGAACAAACAATAATAGAAGAAATATTATAATTAAATAAAGTAGAGTTAGCAAACCAATACAAGATGAGAAGTTATGGGTAGGGATCAAGCCACATCAAGTCATATGCCAATAGTTTTTATTATAGGAACAACAATATCTCTAAGGTCAATACACGAAAGCCCTTGCTGGACCAGTAAGGAACAATATAGACATGAAACCAAATATGTAATGCCTCAAGGTTGCAAAGTATCCTTATCATAGATGACTGATGTACCAAAATACTGATCTATTCACCCCTGGTACCTAGATACGCCAAAAGGGTAGCACTGCATACAGAAAGGTGTCTTCATATAAATCATCAGTTTTTTCTCCTAGTGGAAAATTATCTCCAGCCCAAATGGGGAGGGGTCTTCCAGTAGCAGAGACCATTCATAACCCACATCAAGAGAGATACATGTCAGGAAGTATCTTAAAGTCATTGCAGAAAGTTCAATATCCATAGTTAGCTGTTGATTCCAGAGATCAGAGAGAGTGGATGAACCGAAGTTGCTGGATACGTTTTCAAAAGTCAAACCAGTGAGTCATAAATTCCTTGTAGAATTCCTTATAAGCGCAGCCCACGTTCATCACCTAAATCCCTGGTCAGATGCATGCAAAAAGGGCTAGACTCCACGAGCATTTACGGGATAATATGACCTATCAGAAAAGGAGGGAAAAGAATATATAAATGAATAAGAGTAAATCAGACTGTTTCACGTCTGTTTATAGAATCTAGTGAATAACAGATCTTCATTAAGTCCCCCCGGCGAAAGACTCTTCAAGTTGTAAATCCATTTGGATTCTAGTTTTAAAAGCTCCATAGTGATATTGCCCCTCGTATTGACGGTCGAATCCCCTGTAGGGCCAATACCCTCGTATTAGCTAATTACTGTTATGAAACTGTAGAAAATGTCTTGCAACAGATGTCAGCATTACCTGAAGCCTCATCCCTCTGAGAGGTATTGATGTTAGATATATATTGTTGGATTCTACATCGTAGTTCTTGAGTTGTCTGTCCAATATAGATCTTTTGACAACCGCAGATGATCCCATATATCACGTTCCGGGATTTACAGTTGAAATAAGACGTGCTCACAATAGGTGTAGGGTACTGTGGAAGAGAGATAGATTCCGCCGAAATCATAAGGATCCATCTGCAGCTCACCCACCCTGGTCACTTCAGTTGTGCGGAATCGGGCACAACTATAAGCGGTGAGTGCAGTAATACACAGAGCCTAATCCTTGATATAATTGATCTGCACAAGGCTCATTCTTGTTCATTTATTTTTCATACATGAAACAGCAGGCTGGCAGTATTTTTTTGGTTATACACTGGAGCTAGTCAACAAGGGTGTAAAACTAAATGTTGCAGCTAGAAGGCCGTGGGGGAATCACCGCACTTAATCCTCCCTAGGGGGTTGTAAAATCTATAGTTGTAGAGGCCCAGCGCACACAAACCCTTTATCAATGGCTTAATATACGGTATTGCTTCCACTATATCTCTAAAATGAGTATAGATTGTGCTGGTTAACCGTTCACCGGATGTTTATTTAAAATATACAAGATTAAAATATTAAAAAATTTAAAAAGTAGACATTCATTTTCGTATATAGAGCAAATACTCTACCTAGATATGTTCCATATGCAATCTTCTGTATTGGATCCCAGTCTTTAGTTAGTTGTTGTTCTTTATATCCGTATCTGGTATCTCTAGGTATTCTTCTCACTAGAGGGTTTCTTGGTACTGTAAATTTCTACTTCTTTCTTTTAGCTGCTGTATACATTTCGTGAATATTCTGTTTCCCCTTGAGATCTAGGATTTTCCTTGTTACCAGAGTTGTTACTAACTCCTGTATCACCTCATGTCACATCCATGTAGTGCTTATAGTGCGGTTTTTCTTCGTCCTAGAAATTAGAGCCTTGGTCCTCCTTCTATGGTTACTGTGCTCGTGTCTAGTCCCCTCCTTGCAGATCGGCATCTCCTTCTCTGCCTCCCCCACATGTGCGGTACGCTCCTCTGCCAGCTGGAGCTTCCGCTTCCTGGTATGTCACCCTAGTCGTCACGGTGATGTGTCAGTCAGGTGGGGTATAATTAGACTGAGCTGGAGTTTCAGCAATTGTCGTCGGGCCAGTCACAAAGTCTTTCAGCGGTGCTATCATCACGCATTTCATCATCATGCATTTCAGGGACTAGCGGTCCATTTCTTCAGAGTGTAACACTCTGAGTATACACTCTGAAGAAGGGTACCGCTAGTCCCTGAAATGCATAAGTGATGATAGTACTTTAGATCTGCGTCTGCGCAATGAGCGCAGACTATGCAAATAGGCGTGCAAATTCAAGTTTGAATTTTGCGCCTATTTGCAGCCCGGTGACAGCCGGGATACAGGGTCTGGATGATGGTGGCCGCAGCGGTGGTTCTCCTCACAGCCCCCCCCTCCCCCGCTCCCTCCTGCCCCCACTCCCCGCGGCACCCCCGCTCTTCCTGCCCCCTTCGCTCCTCCTGCCTCTCCTGAACCCCTCCGCTCTTCGCGGCCCCCCCTTCCCTCTGCCCCCCGCGGCCCACCCGCTCCTCCACGGTGATAATCAAAATTAAAAAATCCTCAGTGGGGATACTCACCCGTCTGCCATCTCGCTCCACCTCTGTCTTCTATAGGGATTGAGGTCCTGTCGTTGCCTATGAAACCGATCAGCTGATCGGTTTCCCAGGCAACGACAGGTCCGGCCATGGGAGCTACAAGACGGAGGTGGAGCGAGCCGGCGGACGGGTGAGTATCCTCGCATCCATCCTGCCCCCCTCCGGCACCATTCTGAACCCCCGCCAGCTCCATCCTGCCTCCCCGCCGGCTCCATCCTGGCTCCCCGCCGCTTCCATCCTGCCCCCCCGCCGGCTATATCCTGCCCCCCCCTGCCGGCACCATCCTGCCCTCCCCATCCTTCTACCCCCCCGCCGGCTCCATCCTGCCCCCCCGCCGGCTCCATCCTGCCCCCCCAGCCGACTCCATCCTGCCCCGCCCGCCGGCTCCATCCTGCCCCCCCTACCGCCACCATCCTGCCCCCCCACCGCCGACTGCAGCCTGCCCCCCTGCCGGCTCCATCCTGGCCCCCCGCCAGCTCCATCCTGTCCCCCTGCATCCATTTTGCCCCCCCGCTGTCTCCATCCTGCCCCGCCGGCTCCATCTTGCCCCACCGGCTCTATCCTACCCTGCTCGCCACCATCCTGCCCCCCCCCGCCACCATCCTGCCGCCCTGCCACCATCCTGCCTCACCGGCTCCATCCTGCCCCCCCGCCACTATCCTGCCCTCCCCACCATCCTGCCCCGCCGGCTCCATCCTGCCCCGCTTGCTCCATCCTGCCCAGCCGGTTCCATCGTGTCCCGCCGGCTCCATTCTGCCCCGCTCGCTCCATCCTGCCCCGCTCGCTCCATCCTGCCCCCCCACCAACATCCTGCCCCCCCGCCACCATCCTGCCCTGCTCACTCCATCCTGACCCGCTCCCACCATCCTGCCCCCATTCCAGCTCCATCCTGCCCCGCTCGCTCCATCCTGCCCTGCTCGCTCCATCCTGACCCACTCGCCACCATCCTGCCCCCACCCACCACCATCCTGCCTCACCGGCTCCATCCTGCCCCCCCGCCACTATCCTGCCCTGCTTGCTCCATCCTGACCCGCTCGCCACCATCCTGCCCCCCTATCCTGGCTCCATCCTGCCCTGCTCGCTCCATCCTGCCCCCCCACCATCCTGCCCCACCGGCTCCTTCCTGCCCCACTCACTCCATCCTGCCCCGCTTGCTCCTTCCTGCCCCGCTCGCTCTATACTGCCCCCCCGCCACCATCCTGCCCCTGCTCACTCCATCCTGCCCCGCTCCCTCCATTCTGCCCCTACGCCACCATCCTGCCCCGCTCACTCCATCCTGCCCCACTCGCCACCATCCTGCTCTCCCCCCATCCTGCCCCCCCCCCCGCCACTATCCTGCTCCTCCGGCTCCATCCTGCCCCGCTCCTTCCATCCTGCCCCGCTGGCTCCATCCTGCCCCGCTCCCACCATCCTGCTCTGCCGGCTCCATCCTGCCCCACCGGCTTCATTCTGCCCCGCTCGCTCCATCCTGCCCCGCTCGCCACCATCCTGCCCCACCGGCTCCATCCTGCCCCGCCCCCTGGCTCCATTCTGCCCACCTCCCTCCATCCTGCGCCCCCCCGGCTCCATCCTGCCCCGCTCGCTTCATCCTGCCCCCCGACACAATCCTGCCCCCCCCCCCCCATCGTCACCATCCTGCCCCCTGCTCCGTCCTGCTTCCCCGGCAGTTAGCGGCCATGTGACCGATCAGCTCATCGGTTTCCCAGGCAACGACAGGTCCTGAAGGCCTATAGGACCTAGAAGACGGAGGTGAAGCGAGCGGCGAACGAGTGAGTATCCTCACTGAGGATTTTTTTACTTTTACTGTGGAGGAGCGGGGGGCCGCAGGGAGCGGAGTATCGCCATATACCATAGTGCTGCTATACATGTACTGTAATGTGCCACCATATGCTATAGCACTGCTATACATGTACTGTAATGTACCGCCAATATACTATAGTGCTGCTATACATGCACTGTAATGTACCGCCATATACTATAGTGCTGCTATACATGTACTGTAATGGACCGCCATACACCATAGCGCTGCTATACATGTACTGTAATGTACCGCCATACACCATAGCGCTGCTATACATGTACTGTAATGTACCGCCATAAACCATAGCGCTGCTGTACATGTAATGTAATGTATCGCCATATACTATAGTGGTGCTATACATGTGCTGTAATGTACCACCATGTACCATAGCGTTGCTATATATATATATAATGTATGTAGTTCACTCACGTTGACTGAACAAGTTCTGTCTGTCACAGTATGTCAACTACATACATATTCTAGAATACCCGATGCGTTAGAATCGGGCCACCATCTAGTGTTGATACATAATTTGCAAATAGCTATAATATTGTTAAAATAATATAGACTTGTGTCTCTTTTTTCTCTTTAACAGATATTGGCAGCAGTGCCATATGAATGGCGTGGTATCAACCTCCTCATTTGTTCTAGCATTCGTGTTGTGTTTATTCCTCTTTTTATTATGTGTGTGTATCCGAGTGGAAAACCTACCTTCAGTCACCCTGCCTGGCCATGCATTTTTTCTCTGCTTATGGGCATCACAAATGGATATTTTGGCAGTGTTCCTATGATTCTTGCATCGGGGCTAGTTGTTCCAGAGCAAAGAGAGCTGGCAGGTATAATCTCAAATTGTCATTTAATGATCATGTAATGTAAATTGATCAATACAAATCTTTTATTAGACTTTTATTACAACCTATCAGCTATATTCTTAAACCACTGATAGATGAATTGAATAGCATTAATCAATTAGTAACAATAACACCTCTTAAAGGGGCTCTGTCTGGTCATTTCTTAGTATGACACTGATAGTACTCGAGTACTAGTGCTCGGGCAGCCCATTTAAAACTTGTAAAAATTATTACTGTACCCTCTGTAGTTTTCTTGCTATAAGCATCTTCACATTCATATCAGCAGATGGCTGCACTAGTCCAGTCCATTACTTTCACTGCCAAATAGTCAATATTATGTAAATATTCACGCCCACCCAAGCTGGTGTTCCCTCCCCTCTGTGCTCTGTGATTCTCCACTAGCATTTTTCTGCCCTGCAAGCTGCTTCTGAGGGGGAGGGAGAGATGGCAGACATATACCTAGCTGAGCTATCAGATAAGGCAGTCTCCTCCTGTGCTGACCTCCTGGTGGAGAGCGGGAGGGTGTTTATTGCTCTGAGCACAAGCCTGTGCTGTCTGTAAGAGATTCTTTGTGTTTATTTGTATACTAGATGGGTGCCTGATGATATTGCATTGGAAGAGTGGTGACCACACGATAAGGGCAGGCTCTGTGGTGCCTCCCCCTCATGCGCTCTCCCTCCCGTCCACTCTTTCTTTTGCCCGTGTGTTGTTTCCCCTCCCTGTTCTGTCTTCTCCCCTTGTGTGCTCTCCACTACATTTTGCTAAGGCCGGTTTCACACCACGGTTAAATCCGATCCGGGGATGTATGTTGTGAATCGGGCAGCCCCGGATCAGATTTCAGCCCCATAGTATGCTATGGAGCCGGATGGCAGCTATCTGAAATCTGGTTTCCATCTTTCCGGGAGGATCCAGGTGTATTCAGATTTTTTTTCCCGGAGAGGGCGAAAAATCAGCCCAAATTGGATGCTCTCGGATTCTCCCGGATCCGGGGCAATCTGGCACTCCCTAACATGTGAGTCTATGGGGCCTGATTGCCCGTGGGAGGATCCGGGAACCGGACACCTGCTGCTGAAGTTCAGCGTGAGCTACCCTGAACTTCAGCACCAGGGACTTGTCCCCTGTGAAGTGGTTCAGCACCATTTTGCAGGGGACAGCTGTGCTCGGCTGAATCCGGCTAAAAAGGACGAGCATATTTGCCCTCCAGTTCTGTTCGCAAATCGGGTCTGGGGCTGTCAGGTTCGCCCGGACAGCCCCGGACCTGATTGTGAAGTGGTGTGAAACCGGCCTAAGATATTATGTATGATATGTCAGTGTTCTTCATTTTAATATGTCATTTAGCATCTTTACTTTATTTGCTCATTGTAATGACAGATTTCAAACTTTTTCTTATTTATTTTGCAGGAAATACAATGACGGTATCATATATGACTGGACTTACAGTTGGTTCAGCTGTTGCTTATTTTGCCTACAGCCTGGCTAGTAAATCTCAAAACATTTGCTTTCATCCGGAGATATTCAACAGTTCCTTGCCACCAAATATTTAAACATTGCTATAAAGGTTATGACCTAGATTATACAAATTTATTCATGGTTTATAATTATTGCTGTTGGCTCTCTGAATAACCATTTGTTGAACTGTTCTTAATTTTCTGTAAGGCTGGCTTCACACTGCAGTTCTTTCCCTGATCAGGGTTGATCAGGGTTGATCAGGTTTGTGTGCCAAAACCAGGAGTGGAACTAGCAGAGAAAAAGTATAATTGAAGGATTGACACCTGTTCTGAGTTTTGGAGGCACTCCTGGTTTTGGCACACAAACCGATCGATGAAGGGAAAAAACTGCAGTGTGAAACCAGCCTCATAAATCATCATTGTTTAGAGGATGTGTGCAAGACATAATGCTAGATATGACCAAGTCAATTGTAGATTTTTTTTAACGCTCATCTGTTTTTTTTTAGTTTAAATAAAAAGGTGTTGCCAACATGAGGCAACTCATTTAACTCTAACCAACCTTAATAACAGTCCTTGTATGTGAGATACCTAACTTGTGAGTGTTTGGAATGTCATAGACCCCAGTACAAAATATGTATCATGGCCACTTAAAACATGCATTACCATACTACCTTATGTCATTTATGCTATTAGTGTCTTTTTATGTGGAATATATAACTTTGTGTTCCTATAGGCACTTTGACATGGATGCAACTAACTACCTCTACACAAATACACACCTATTGATAGGTCACAGAGAAATGTGTTGTATGTTTTTTTCCTATTATAAGCAACATTTTGCTAAGCCTTTCATAACATTACAGTATGTAATTTAATACAATTTATGAGAAAAGTTGATCCAAGGAGATTTGAAAATCACTGGTTCCTGCAAATTAAGTTTCTGATTCAATCCCATTTGGATCTGCTAAAAAAATGCCCGTCACAATTTCACACACATTGCTAAAGAATTACAGAGCGAGCTAATAAACACAGTCTTGGCCAGGTGAGCTTCCCCTTATTACCCTTCAGCACATAGTGTGACTGCAGACTTGTAGTTTAACCCCTTCATGACCCAGCCTATTTTGACCCTAAAGACCTTGCCATTTCTTGAAATTCTGACCAGTGTCCCTTTATGAGGTAATAACACTGAAACGCTTCAACGGATCCTATCGATTTTCAAATTTCGGTTCATCATTTTTGTGTTTATTGGTGAAAAAATCAAAAATTTGGTAAAAAGTTTGAAAATTTTGCAATTTTCACATTTTTTATTTTTATTCTGTTAAACCCAAGAGTTATGTGACACAAAATAGTAAATAAATAACATTTCCCACATGTCTACATGACATGTGTTGTCATCAGCACAATTTTCTGAAAAAAAAATTCTGTTAGGAAGTTATAAGGGTTCAAAGTTTATCAGCAATTTCTCATTTTTCCAGAAAAATTAACAAAACCATTTTTTTAGGGACCACATCACATTTGAAGTCCCTTTGAGGGGCATACAAGAGAGAAAACACCCAAAAGTGACACCATTCCAAAAACTGCACCCTTCAAGTGACTGAAAACTACACTCAAGAAGATTATTAACCCTTCAGGCTCTTCACAGGAACTAAAGCAACGTGGAAGGAAAAAATTGACATTTTAATTTTTCCAACAAAAACATTCTTTTAGTCTCATTTTTTTTCATTTTCACATGAGCAACAGCATAAAATGGATCCTAAAAATTGTTGGGCAATTTCTCCCAAGTACACCGATACCTCATATGGGTCATAAACCTCTGTTTGGACGCACAGCAGGGCTCGAAAGGGAAGGAAGAAAAAAGTCAAATGGCGCTCCTTCACTTCTGAGCCCTGCCGTGCGCCCAAACAGTAGTTTATGACCACATATGAGGTACTCAGGAGAAATTGCCCAACAAATTTTAGGATTCCTTTTATCCTGTTGCCCATGTGAAAATGAAAAAATGAGGCTAAAAGAAAATATTTGTGAAAAAAAAGTACTTTTTCATATTTACGGATCAATTTGTTAAGCACCTGGGGGTTCAAAGTGCTCACTATGCATCTAGATAAGTTTCTTGGGGGGTCTAGTTTCCAAAACGCGGTCACTTGTGGGAAAGCTCCAATGTTTAGGCATACAGGGGCTCTCCATATGCGACATGGTGTCCGCTAACAATTGGAGCTAATTTTCCATTCAAATTGTTAGCAGACACCATGTCGTGTATGGAGAGCCCCTGTGTGTCAGCATCATTGCCACCAGCACAAGGGAAACTGGAAGAGTCGAGGTACAGCACCAGAAAATGGTGCCTCTAATGAATGTGCTATTTTCTGGGGTGGCTGTGGGTTGCAATTCGCAGCGTGGGTGCCTCACAATGTTTGGGCCTCTCTACGCTGAGGATTCCAGCCCCCCAGCTGCCAAGTTGTACCTGGCTGGCAACCATAAATACAGCAAAGCTCCATGTAGTTTTATTTGTAGAAATAATTTTTAAAAAAATTATGTGGAGCTTCGCCATATTTTTAGTCCAGCCAGGTACAACTTGGCAGCTACGGACTGCCATCCAGCCCCAGCTGCCTCGTTGTACCTGGTTGGAAACTAAAAAATACAGCGAAGCCCAATATTTTTTTTTTATTTATAGAATTTTGAGGGAAAAAAAATGATGTGGGGCTCTGCCATATTTTTGGTCCAGCCAGGTACAACTAAGCAGCTGGGGGCTGGAATCCTCAGAATGGAGAGGCCCAAGCATTCTGGGCCCCCTATGCTGCGAATTGCAGCCCGCTACTGCCCCAGAGAATGGTGCATTCATTGAAGCGCCACTTTCTGGCACTGTACCCAGACTCTTCCAGTTGGCAAACTGGGTAATAAAGGGGTTAATGCCAGCTTTTTTATTGGCAGCTGGCACTAAGCCCGAGATTCATAATGTCAGGCCAGTGTTAGACCCGGCCATTAGGAATCTCTAGCAAAAAATTTAAAAAAAACACCACACAGAGGAAAGTCGTTTTATTAGAAAAAAAAAAACACAATGAAAATTTGGACTCCATCTTTATCATTATCCGACATAGTCCAAAATGAAGGTCCCATGACTCTCGATCGCCTCTGCTACATCCAGAGACTGCAGCAAGGGATCAATTGTCCTCTTGTTGCAGTCTCTGGTGTCATAGTAATGGTGCACTGTATGGCAGATCATTGCCATACAGTGCACCATCACTAACACCAGAGACTACAACAAGGGATCAAGTGTCCTCTTGTTGTAGTCTCTGGGGTCCCAATGATTGGCAATGATCTGCCATACAGTGCACTATCACTGACACCAGACTACAGCAAGGGGACACTTGATCCCTTTTGTAGCCTGTGGTGTCATTGATGGTGCACTGTATGGCAATGATCTGCCATACAGTGCACCATCACCGTTACCCTATAGACTACAACAAGAGGATACTTGATCCTTTTTTGTAGTCTCTGAGGTCACGGTGATGGTGCACTGTATGGCAGATCATTGCCATACAGTGCACCATCACTGACACCAGAGACTACAACAAGGCATCAAGTGTCCTCTTGTTGTTGTCTCTAGGGTAACGATGATGATGCACCTTATGGCAATGATTTGCCATACTGTGCACTATGACCCCAGAGACTACAACAAGAGGATACTTGATCCCTTGTTGTAGTCTCTGTTGTCAAATCATTGTCATACAGTGCACCATCACTGTGAAAAATCCAAATCTCAGAGATCACATGATCTCTGAGGCTTGGGTCAGGTGACCCGACGTTGCTATGGCAACGTCGGGTCACCATGGTAATCGGCTCATTGCCGATCACCGCCGAGGATTGGTAAGTGACCGTGCACTCCCTCTCCCCGGACACTAAGTGCTGTGATCTTTCGATCACAGCACTTAGTGGGTGACAGTGCCCCTGAAGCATGACGGCAGTGCAGGGCACCGCCGCCTGCTTCGCCTGTGCTTCTCTGCAGCTCGATGTCCCTGCATGGACATCAGGCTGCAGAGAAGCGATCTGACACCGGGGCACAGCGATCTGCTGTGCTCAGCTGTCAGATTGCTTCTCTGCAGCCGATCTGCATGCAGGGAAATTTGGCAGCAGAGAAGGATCTGATTACGGGGCATAGCGGATAGCTGTCCCCGCTGTCAGATCCTTCTCTGCAGCCGAATCTCCTTGCAGGGACATCAGGCTTCAGAGATGCAGTGGGCGGAAGCAGGCAGCAGGCGGGCACAATGCCCTGCACCGCCGCCATTATGCTTCAGCTGATGGGGAGTGATCATCAGATTACTCCCCATCAGCGTGGAGGGGGCGATCCCCTCACCCTCCAGAGCTCCAGCCTATGGAAGGGGCTATGACAGCCCCTTACTTAGGTGGAGACAGAATCGCGGTGATTACCTGTTCAAACAGCCAAACACTGCGATCCTGGGAGCAGGGTGGGGAATCCACCCCCCCTGACCTTAAGCCCCGGTGCTCTTTGATAGGGATCACAGAGCACTGAGGCCCGATAGCGGTTACCGTGGCAACGGTGCTGCGGCAACCGGCATGACATTGCACAACGTCATGGGTCGGGAACGCACCAAAACCCATGACGTTTGTGTAACGTCAAGGGTCAGGAAGGGGTTAAAGGGGTCGTCCGAAATGCTAAGTAATTTACATTCTAAATGCCTATTTAATGTCATAACTGTGATCTTTTTTCTATTATGCTTTACTTAAAAATTCCCTATTCCCTATCTTCACTATCTAACTGCTTTTTGACCCTACTTTTTTGATCATGCTTTGAGGATCTCAGTGCATGCTGTGATACTCAAAGGAAATGTCATCAGGTAGCCTCTGCAGCCTCTGCTTCATCTCTTTAACAAAATATCATCAATGTTGCGCTGCATGCACAATGACCATGCCCTCACTTGCTGGCTCAGATCAGCGATAATTAGCCAGCAACATATCGAACTGTCAGTGCACCTTCTTAGATGAATACTTGGTCTGACGACTCAGCATCAGTTAGGAATATCTGGCTACTTGTGTGGGGGGAGCTATTCTTAATTAGGCCAGAACTATTGTTCTTTTGTTTGGTGAGTTAAGCAGCATGGGCCATTGTTTCATGTTGGACTGTCCAGTCCCCTTTCTGTATGCTAATTTATGGACCGCCTACTGATTGAGGATTGCATCAGCCTTCTGCGGTATGCTAGTCTAGGTCATCTGAAAAGACAATTAAACTAGAAAACAATGAGATAACAGCGATTATTATCTAACCTCAATCCTTAAAATAAAAGCTGATAGAAAGGGCCTGCTCCTATCACCAGCCCTGGATGCCTCGAAGTCATGGAGGTACCAATTCCTGGCAAAACACCATCTTGTGTCCTTGCTGGGATTGTAGTATACAGTTAGGGCCAGAAATATTTGGACAGTGACACAAGTTTTGTTATTTTAGCTGTTTACAAAAACATGTTCAGAAATACAATTATTATATAATATGGGCTGAAAGTGCACACTCCCAGCTGCAATATGAGAGTTTCCACATCCAAATCGGAGAAAGGCTTTAGGAATCATAGCTCTGTAATTCATAGCCTCCTCTTTTGCAAGGGACCAAAAGTAATTGGACAATGGACTCTAAGGGCTGCAATTAACTCTGAAGGCGTCTCCCTCGTTAACCTGTAATCAATGAAGTAGTTAAAAGGTCAGGGATGGATTCCAGGTATGTAGTTTTGCATTTGGAAGCTGTTGCTGTGACCAGACAACATGCGGTCAAAGAAACTCTCAATTGAGGTGAAGCAGAACATCCTGAGGCTGAAAAAAAAGAAAAAATCCATCAGAGAGATAGCAGACATGCTTGGAGTAGCAAAATCAACAGTTGGGTACATTCTGAGAAAAAAGGAATTGACTGGTGAGCTTGGGAACTCTAAAAGGCCTGGGCGTCCACGGATGACAACAGTAGTGGATGATCGCTGCATACTTTATTTGGTGAAGAAGAACCCGTTCACAACATCAACTGAAGTCCAGAACACTCTCAGTGAAGTAGGTGTATCTGTCTCTAAGTCAACAGTAAAGAGAAGACTCCATGACAGTAAATACAAAGGGTTCACATCTAGATGCAAACCATTCATCAATTCCAAAAATAGACAGGCCAGAGTTAAATTTGCTGAAAAACACCTCAAGAAGGCAGCTCAGTTCTGGAAGAGTATTCTATGGACAGATGAGACAAAGATCAACCTGTACCAGAATGATGGGAAGAAAAAACTTTGGAGAAGAAAGGGAACGGCACATGATCCAAGGCACACCACATCCTCTGTAAAACATGGTGGAGGCAACGTGATGGCATGGGCATGCATGGCTTTCAATGGCACTGGGTCACTTGTGTTTATTGATGACATAACAGCAGACAAGAGTAGCCGGATGAATTCTGAAGTGTACCGGGATATACTTTCAGCCCAGATTCAGCCAAATGCTGCAAAGTTGATTGGACGGCGCTTCATAGTACAGATGGACAATGACCCCAAGCATACAGCCAAAGCTACCCAGGAGTTCATGAGTGCAAAAAAGTGGAACATTCTGCAATGGCCAAGTCAATCACCAGATCTTAACCCAATTGAGCATGCATTTCACTTGCTCAAATCCAGACTTAAGACGGAAAGACCCACAAACAAGCAAGACCTGAAGGCTGCGGCTGTAAAGGCCTGGCAAAGGATTAAGAAGGAGGAAACCCAGCATTTGGTGATGTCCATGGGTTCCAGACTTAAGGCAGTGATTGCCTCCAAAGGATTCGCAACAAAATATTGAAAATAAAAATATTTTGTTTGGGTTATGTTTATTGGTCCAATTACTTTTGACCTCCTAAAATGTGGAGTGTTTGTAAAGAAATGTGTACAATTCCTACATTTTCTATCAGATATTTTTGTTCAACCCTTCAAATTAAACGTTACAATCTGCACTTGAATTCTGTTGTAGAGGTTTCATTTCAAATCCAATGTGGTGGCATGCAGAGCCCAACTCGCGAAAATTGTGTCACTGTCCAAATATTTCTGGCCCTAACTGTATATGCTGTTGACTGTTGATGAATCAATAAAATCTTACTGGAGTGCGGTAACCTCACTCTGTGTGGTCTCAGTAGTATTCTGCTAACATGTAAGGAGTACGGGCATTCAGTGGGATGAGCCTCGGTCAGTGTGGTCTTTCTAAAGACAACCAGGACAAGAGCGCCCTTGATCCACGTGATCACTTGGCTTGCAGAGACCAGTGTCGTGGGTGTCTGCACACTGGCTAATCCTCTTAGAAGGATGATTTATTGCCTGCTCATTACTGCTGATCTAAACCTGATCATTGTGCATATCATGCAGGGACTAGCCCATCCTCTGAAACAAAGTGTTACTGATTATTCTTAGTTTTAGTGAGGATTCAGAGGCTCTGGCTGTGACCACAGCCTTTGTACCCCAATGACGCTTAGTTTGAGTATCAACTTATACTAGAATTCTCAAATGAAGCATCATGAAATAGAAAGTAGGAAAAAAAAAAGAACAATGATAGTGTAGTAGTTAGGTAAGGATAGGGAATTTTTATTTAAAATATATTATGAAATAATTTAGATTATGGCATTATATAGTTGTTTAGAATAAAAATTACTTTTTATTTCAGATCACCTATTTAGAACAAGGCAACCCCTTTAAAAGCAAACATATTGGAAACAGTATTGGAAGACTACAAAATGTTCTAGACACTTGTTCAAGTAAATTAGACTACCGTACTTGAGATTTAGCATGAAGAGGGGAAAATACAGCTCACCACCATGGCTTGATTCTATTTAGAGCATGAAGCAAATGTTACTGCCAGAAATTATAACAATGAGGTAAATATTTAGGAGATCCAGCTCAGCGGAGAAAAAATCTTCAGTTTTCTTGGTGCAGTGTTATAATATCTTTATATCCTTATGTACTCACAAAATTACAAACCAACATGCTTCTGTTGCACTGCACCCCTACTCATCAGGTGCTAGACTTAGTTAAGAGAGCACAATTACTTTATGTTCCGTTGAGCACAACAGATATTTAATTCCCAGATATTAGAGAACAGAGGAGAGCGTGTTTGGCATTATTCAAGCAAAATAATTCATTAAAACCTAAACTCATGCAGAGGTGGTTTCAATTGATGGCAGTATGTCTGCAATCTGTTATTTCACACACAATATAATGAAATAACCTTATATACTTACCCTCCCTCCTTTCGAGGTTCACTCTGTCCGTATCTACTCTCCTTTTAATCTCCAAATAGCCATCATATACCGAGCCACTGCCTTCATTGACCAATTCTCCAGCTGGCTTCTTCACTTTCTCTCGACTGACATCTCCACCCTCATCATGGGTGATTTTAATGTCCCTACTGACACCCACCAGCCAGTAGCCTCCAAACTCCTTTCACTTACCTCATCCTTTGGACTTACTCAGTGGTCCTCCACAGCCACTCACACCGATGGACATACACTAGACCTCATCTTCACCCACCTCTGTTACCTATCTAATCTCACAACCTCCCCTTCCCCCTATCTGCCCACCATTTACTCACCTTCTCATCCTTGTCCTCCTCACGAGCCCCCCCATGTCCAGCCACTAGCTCATCCTCGCAGAAATCTCATACACCTAGACATTCACAGACTCTCTCCTACCTCCGTCCTCCATATCTTCACTTCATGACACAGACAGTGCTACCGCTTTCTTCAATGCCACCCTCATATCAGCCATAGACTCTGTCACCAAAAACTTCGACAAGTGTCCAGGGTCGCGGAGCGGTGGTGGAAGAAAACACACCTGCCAGACAACTTCACTGCCTTCAAACAAGCTACACTTGCCTTCAAATCAGCCCTCACCTCTGCTAAACAGACCTACTTCACAAACATTGTATCTTCACTATCCCATAACCCCAAACAACTGTTCAGTACATTTAAATCTCTCCTCCACCCACCACTGCCCCTTCCAACCTCCCTCATCTCTGTTGAGGACTTCGCCACATACTTCAAAAATAAGGTCCACCAAACAAGGCAAAGCTTTACTGCTCCACTACCCCAACCACTCCATATACCAGATCTCTGCTGTTCCCTCACAACCTTCCTCTCCAACATCACTGAAGGAAAGCTTACTCGTCTCCTCTCAAAATCACACCTCACCACCTGTGCACTTGACCCCATCCCTTTCCACCTCCTCCCTAACTTCATTAACATGCTCATTACAGCCCTAACCCATCTTTTCTACCTATTGCTGCGTTGCTATCTTTTGGTACCTTCCCCCTCTGCTTTCAAGCATGCTACCATCGCACCCATCCTCAAAAAGCTAAACCTTGACCAGACTGCTATGCCCAGCTATCGCCCCATATTGCTGCTCCCGTTTGCTTCAAAACTCCTTGAGCAGCATGTCCATGCTCAACTTTCCTCCCACCTCTCAACTACCTCCTCCTTCTAGACCTGTCCTCTGCCTTTAACACAGTTGATCTCTCCCACCTACTACAGATCCTCTCTTCCCCTGGCATAAAAGACCTTGCCCTCTCCTGGATTGCCTCAAACCCCTCAAACCACCAATTTAGCATTTTCCACTCCCATCCTACCTCCTTATCGCGCCCTCTCTGTGTTGGAGTCCTACAAGGCTCTGTCCTGGGGCCCCTACTTTTTTCTATCTATACCCTTGGCCTAGGACAACTCATAAAGTCCCATGGATTCCATTACCACCTGTATGCTGACGACACTCAGATCTACCTCTCTGACCCAATCGTCACCTCTCTGCTGTCTAGAATCCGGGAGTGTCTATCAGCCATATCCTCCTTCTTCACCTCTCGCTTCCTAAAACTCAGTGTAGACAAAACCGAACTCATCATTTTCCCTTCATCTCATGTATCTTCCCTACCCGATCTATGTATTATGGTAAATGGCATATCACTCTCTCCTCGGAGTAACTCTCGACTCTGCCCTGTCCTTCAAACTGCACATTCAAACTCTTGCCACCTCCTGTCGCCTCCAACTCAAAAATATTTCCAAAATTCGTCCCTTCCTCAGCTCTCAACCTACTAAAACTCTTGTACACGCCCTCATCATCTCCTACCTCAATTACTGCAACATACTCGACTGTGGCCTCCCTGCTTACACTCTTTCACCACTCGAGTCTGTCCTCAACTCTGCTGCTGGACTAATCCACCTCTCTCCTCACTACTCCGCTGTTTCTCCCCTCAGCAAATCTCTTCACTGGCTTGCAATTCCACAACAAATTCAGTTCAAGCTACTAACACTGACCTACAAAGCCATCCATAACCTGTCTCCACCCTCCCAAGACCTCCTTCTCTCCTCTACACTTATTCGTTCCTCACACAACTGCCTTCAAGATTTTTCCAGAATATCCCCCATCTTGAATTCTGCGCCCCAACACGTCCGATTATCCACCACACTAGGATCCTTCGGACGGAACCTGAAAACCCATCTCTTTAGGAATGCTTACAGCCTGCAATGATCACAGTACCACCTGAGCCACCGCCTTAACACCACCAGAACTGACACCTCACCACCACCAGAGCTGCCGTACCCCGACCTTCTGTCTCCTCCCTATTATGCTGTAAAATGTAAGTCCGCAAGGACAGGATCCTCTCTCCCCTGTACCAGTCTGTCATTTTTAATTTGTTTACAGTAAACTTTATCTATAATTTTGTATGTAACCCCTTCTCATGCACAGCACCATGGAATTAATGGTGCTATATAAATAAATAATAATAATACTGACTCAATCAGAAATCTGCTGTTTTGTTTTGTGTACTTTCCAATTGCTTGTATTTTTTTTTGTATTGTGCATCTTTTTTTTACAAACAGTGGCTATTGACACCTTCTCTGAGGAGTTTAAGTTTTTGTTAATTTTCTTACTTAAATTATGTCACTTACACTCTTTTGTTCCTTAATCACTTCGGAATTTATGATTCTGTATGATCTTTTTTTTTAAACAATACATTTTTATGGAAGTTTTTTTAAGAAAGAGACTTAAAACAAGTGACAAACAGGCCCAAAAACATCAGGGCCAACAGAGGCATTACATACAGGCACATAGGTGAATAAGGGGGGGTGAGGGCAGGACTAGGGAGGGGGGGGCAAGGGTAAAAGGGAAGAAAGAGGAACAACTGCCAAATACATACTGTATAAAACGGTATATCAAATTAGATAGATAGACCAGGCCATGCACGGGATAGCACCAAATCTCAGCTTATCGCATTCCCTGATATAAAGGGGACCGCCGTCCGTGAGCCTAGAACTCTAACCGCCATTACCGAGGCACAGGGAGGGCCGCCGGATGGGATGCCCAGACCTCCCAAGCCAACCCTTGCGAGGCCCATGCAAAGCCAAGTAGAACTCTTGTTGGAAAATCTGGTTAACTCTGTCTGTGACCTCACCAAGCGCAGGGGGAAGGTGGTGCTTCCATCGCCTAGCCAGGGAGAGTCTAGCAGCCGTCAATATAACCGTCACTGTACCCCTGAGGTTGGGAGGGAAGACATCCAGACCTATATTTAAGACCTCCAGCTGTGCGGGAATTCCCTGCCTAATCCCGTGACTGAACCCACTAGGCACTCAACCAAAGCCCAGAAGGGCGCAATCTTCGGGCACGACCACCACATATGTGAGAGTGAGCCCGTCTCACCGCACTGCCTCCAGCAAAGCGGGGCGAGATCGGGATTAAATTTTGATAGTCTAGTAGGAGGCACATACCATCGCAATTGGATTTTCTTAAGTATTTCAAGATGATTGAATGATTGATACATCTAGATGCTTTCCGGATGCCCACGATACTTCCATGCCACTCCTCTCGGGAGACCGAGAAGGTCAGATATCTTTCCCATTTGAACATGTAAGGAAGTTTGAGGGGGGCCTGATGTTGAATCAATATAATATAAAGACCTGAATATCCCCTAGCAGCCAAAGAGCCAGAGAGTAAAAATTTTTGAAGAAAGGGAGGGCCCAAATCACAGGAGCCGAGAAATCTCCTTACCTGCAGGTACTGGAGAAAGGCCTCAGACACCGCTCAACAAGCAGCCCAAAGGAGGAGAGAACCTCAAACGAGCAACTCGCCCAGACTGCACACTCCCGCCTCCCCCCCACACCCTAAGATGCAGAGAAATGATACGCAGCTTCAAGCCGCAAGGGGAATACTAGCCGGGGGGGACACGCGTCCAACCCCTCGGGGCCTCCCTCCAGCACTTCAGCAGGGTCTTCATGGTTTGCAGGGGAGGGCTCCATTTACTCGGTGATAAACTCTTAGCAGCAAGGGCCACCTGTAGGGAACCCCCCTCCGTAAAACATGACTCACTCTGCACCCACTGTTTGCACGAGGGGGGGGAGCCACCACGATCTAACCTCCTCTAATATTATCACCTTGTGGATGGCCCCAATATTAGGTACACCCATGCCCCCTTGCTCCAAGGGTAGGAACATAATCGAATTGGCCACCCTCTGACACTTCTGAACCCAGATATATTTATTGACTAAACCTTGGAGTTTATTAAGCCGGCCACTGGGGACAGCAATCAGAAGGCAGCGAAACATATATTGGATCTTAGGGAGGAGCATCATATTGAATGCCTGGATCCTAGCCATCCTGGAGAGGGTGTGGAGAGGATGGGAGGCCATATCCTTTGAGATGGAATCAGTCAGGCGGTCTAAGTTCCATCGCAAGAGGCTTCTGGAGGGGCATAATAAAATATTCAAGTGCGGGATCCCCTCGGGAGTAACTTTAAAAGAGGAAGTTTAATTTGAGGGAGGCTACCTGACGTGAAGGGATCCCCACCGGCAAAATGACTGATTTAGAAGCATTAAGGCTGGCTTCACACTTGCAGATGCATCTGCAGCGTTTTGCAGATGCATCTGCAAGTATCAGCATGCAGACCGCGGCCGCGGTCTGAAAGCACTCATTCATTCCTGTATGTGAAGCGTCCGCAGGCGGATGCCTGCTTACAGATCACACACTCCCGCCCGCACTATGGACGCAACATCTCGCGTCCATGGTGCGGGCGGGAGTGTGTGATCTGTAAGCAGGCATCCGCCTGCGGACGCTTCACATACAGGAATGAATGAGTGCTTTCAGACCGCGGTGCGCCCTATTATAAACATAGGGGCCGCGGTCTGCACGCTGATACTTGCAGATGCATCTGCAAAACGCTGCAGATGCATCTGCAAGTGTGAAGGCAGCCTAAGCTTGTAGTAAGATATCCTAGAAAACCAGGAAAGAGCATCTATTATCGCAGGGAGGGACACAGAGAGGTTCGTACAGGTGATAATGATGTCGTCAGTGTAGAGTCCTATCTTATGGGCAGAGGGCCCAACTTCTATCCTACTGACCAGGGGCTTCTCCCGAATATGAACCGCCAGTGGCTCAATCGCCAGGGCAAAAATTAACGGCGATAGCGGGAAGCCCTGACGAGTGCCGTTGGAAATCGAACACACAGGCGAGAGAAAGCCCGAGGCAAAAACCCTGGAATTCGGGTTTGTTTATAGAGCCAATACCGCCGAGAGGAAGGGGCCGGTCATGCCAAACCACTGGAGCACCGCCTTTAGATACCCCCTGTGTAGAGAAGGTGTACCCTGTCGAACGCCTTCTCTGCATCAAGCGACAGGAATACACTGGGGGTGCCTGACCCCTCCGGCAACTCCACCAGGTTAATCATACGTCGAGACCCATCCCTCGCCTGCCTTCCCGGTTATGAACCCAACCTGGCGCGAGTCTACCAGGTCACCAACCACCTCCAACAGTCTGTTGGACAGAATTTTCGAATATATTTTAAAGTCGCAATTCAAAAGCAAAACGGGTCTGTAATTGCCCGGATGATCTGGAGGCTTGCCTGGCTTGGGGATCGTGCGATCGTGGCCTCAAGATTTAATGATGGGATGGATGCGGAGCTTTGCCACAGATTAAAAGTCCTAACCAAAAAAGGGGCGAGAAGTCTGGGAAACTCTCTATAATAATCGTTCAGCAGTCCGTCAGATCCGAGGGCGGAAAAACGTCTCGTGGAGCGAATAACATCAATAACCTCCTCGGTTGTAAAAGTAAAGTTAAGTTTTGACAGCTTCTCCTGTGAGAGTCGCGGCAGGGTCAAACTATCCAAAAATTCATCAATACTATCCGGGGAACAAATGGCCCTACTGTCCCTGATACCCAGTTCGATAGTTTCCGTCAGGAAGGGGAATCTGAGATTCTGCCTAATAGCTGCCAGAGCAGTTATTCCCCGGCATTGGAGGTCCACTGAGGTCCCCTCCACAGTGGAATAGATAGCTGAAATGGATAGATTACATCGTCTGGAGTCACTGGTGGCGGGTGATGGTGCTGCCGCATATGAACAGGGACGCACCTGGTTCCTCTGGCAATCCTTCAAGGAGAGCACAGGGTTCCTTACTTGGCTGCGTACATATTCGTAATTGTCAACTCGTGGGCGTTTAAATTGCTGGTCTCCTTTACCCCCCTCTCCCTCCTTACTCCCTTTTCCCTTTTTTCTCTCTTTCTCTTCTCTTCTCTTATTTCCACAATTGTCTTTTCATAGGTTCTGTATTCTTTATATAAGGTCCTTGTCCAGAGGTGATTCCTAAGATGGGAAACATGTACCCTTTAATGCTAATGTCCTTATTGGACTACTCTGTGCTGATCTCTTCGGGACGTAATGTATCTTTGTATTAACTCCTGGACATTGTACTGGTTCTTTCTATTGTCTTTTCTGTTAAAAATTTCAATAAATATATTTACTGAAAAAAAAATACTATCCGGGGAGGGCAGTGGGGTGAGAGGGTCCTCGTTCAAATTATATAGCCGCTCATAAAATCGAGCAAAGATGTTTGATATTTCTGCGGGGTTCCTAACAACTTTCCCCGAAGGGTCGATCATCGAATCTATGACGCTCCTCGCGTCCCTTTTACGTATCCTCCTTGTTAATAGTGCTCCCGCTCTATCCCCCACTTCATAATACTCAGTTTTAATGCGTCTAAGGTGGCGTTCGTGTTGGCTCAGCAAGAAAGTTCGAAGCAGAGACCTAGCCGCAAAAATCCGGTTGGAGCATTGAAGAGAAGGGTGCCGCTTATTTTCCTCCTCCAATCTCTGAAGAGTTTGAAGCAACTCCGTCCTCCTTGCGTTACTCTCCTTCTTGATCCGGGCGGCCCTCTGTAGGAAAACCCCGCAGACAAAACCTTATGTGCCTTCCACAGAGTGCTGTCATCCACCTCCCCGTTATCGTTAATTAAGAAGAATTTCTCCAACCCGCGCGTGACTTCATCCACTAGAGCCTGCCGGGACAGATGGCTGACATTTAGCTTCCATCTGGACGAGGGGGGAGGACCACGCCCCAAGTCCACCTCCAGGGATATCGGGGCATGATCTGACCACGAAATGAGACCCACTTCCGCACAGACACAGGTCGAGAGTGAGCGGTCGCTCACCAGGAAAAAAAATCGATCCTAGAGTAGGACCCATGTCTGTGCGAAAAAAAGGTATAGTCCCTCTCCTCTGCATGAAGATAACGCCAAACGTCATGCAATCATCTCTCCTTGCACACCGCTTTAAGATCATGGCACCTATGCGTACCCCTCCCAGAGCAATCCATAAGACCATCTGGGATTACATTAAAATCACCACACACGTAAAAGAGGCCCGAGGCCACTCCAGCTACCTTGTCCAGAAAGGATCTCAAAAAATGAAGCTGCCCTTTGTTGGGAGCATACACATTAGCGATAGTGACAGGAACACACAGCCTTTCAGTATAATATATCGCCCTGCTGGGTCTGAGACAGCCTCCGCCAGCTGAAATGCAACAGTATCCTTGAATAGTATGCATACTCCCACCATCTTCCTGTCGCTGTTCGCAAAGAAACCCAAGAAAGACAACTGTGTTTGAGTCTAGAATTTTCAGCTACAAGCAAATGGGTTTCCTGCAAACAGAGAACGTCAGCCCTACATCTCAACGCCTCCCGCCACAGGAAGGATCTTTTCGCAGGGAAATTGAGGCCCCTGACATTAAGGGAAACTATCCACACTCCCATAACTAATCATTCTAATGCAATATTGTCTAGTCACCTGGTCAGTAATGGCAGAGGGGAAAACAACAAGACACACATCTATGAAAACAACACAACAATGGCAACACATATGTAAACAGGTGGGTAGGCCATATCCGACGTAGGGGGAAGAAAAAAACAGTCCCCTTCTCCCCCAGTAAAAATGGAAAAAAGCGGGGGAGAGATCCGGCAAACGATGATAAAGGTCGGATGGATCATGAGCCACAGACATCCCGTACAGGGGAACTGAGCAATCCGGGCAGACCGGAGAGGGGGACTGGTGCAGTCCTAAGAAAAGAAAAACAAAAGACCAAAAATAATCCTCCAAGAGCTACATTCACCGAAGCAAAATTAAGTCAGTCAAAGTCAGCCAGCCTTTTCCCATTCTTTGGTCACCGTGCGGGCGGGTGTGTTAGCGCCAGAGCCGGAACGCGGTGACGTCTTCTCAGCGTCCGGTTAAAGGTTCCATTCCTTAAGGGCCCATCCCAGGCGGCTGGGGGAACGGAACACCTGTCCTGCACCCTTTGTAGCTGAATTTGATGTTAACTGGGGACCCCCAGGTATACATGAGGCACCGGTCCCGCAGGATTTTGCAATATGAGGCGAATTCCCGCCTCCTAGCCAGGGTGCCCGCCGAAAGGTCTGGAAAGACGGACACTCCTGCAAAAGGGGAAACCAGTGTGGGATTCAGTCTCATAGCCTGCAGCAGTGGAGTCAGCAAGTTTAGTCTTATTAAAGTGGACCAAGATGTCTCTGGGAAGCGTCTTGCTGATATGTTGAGGTTTGGGGATCCTAAAGACCCTATCAATTTCAAACTCCCCTAGTTGGGTATCCGGGAACAACTGGAGCAGCAAAGACTGGACTATTTTCCTTAGATCTTCAGAGTCCTGGGCTTCAGGGATCCCCTTATCCTGACATCCCCTTTCCTGGTCTTGTCCTCTAGGTCACATATCTTGAGCTGAGCCTGCTTTAGCCCCTCTGCCATGCGACCATAATCAGTGACCAGCTCGTTGTGGGCATCGGCATAATCTGCCATTTTGGCTTCCATGTGAGCCGTCCTCTCTCCCAGGGAGGACAACTCTATGTGGATCTCCCCTTTCATGTCACGCATGTCCTCTTGCAGGGACCGCCTCAAGGAGCCCAGGAGACCCCTCAGTGCCCGCTGTGTTAGTGATGCATCCTCCTCTCCCTCCCTGTCAGCACTGTCCTCTGAGCTGCGGGATGCACGGGAGCGGGAGGGGGGAGATCTAGGCGCCGGCGCCATCTTGGAGAGCTGGGACTGCCCAGGGGCAAAGAAGTCTGTCACCTTTTTTATGTTTCCCCGCTTTCTGGAGGAGGCCCTTGGCATGCTTGGGAGTGCAGGGATCCTCCGCCGGCAATATCACTGCAGATGAGGACAACTGTAAAGTGCCGCTCATCCGGTAAGATGCAGGAGCTCAGGCAGAAGCAGTCGGCACCATGAGCTTCCTGGCCATGTTCCCCTGTATGATCTTTTGAATGGAAAGCTACTTAACCCCTTCACCACCCAGCAATTTTCCATTTGTGCACTTTCCTATTTTCCTCCTCTTCTCCCAAGAGCCATAACGTTTTAATTTTTCTGTCGATATAGCTGTTTTGAGGGCTTGTTTTTTGAGGGACAAGTTGTACTTTTTAATTAAACAATTAAACCATTCATTTTACCATATAGTTTACTGGTTCCAAGTGCAAAAAAAAGTGCAATTGGACAATTATTTTTGAGGTTTTTTTTATTTACTATGTTCATTATTGGTAAAATTGACCTGGCCGTATAAGTGCATAACAACCAAAAATGTATAATTTTCTTTTAATTTAAGTAGTGAAAAAAAATTCTGAAGTTTGTAAAAAGAAAATAAATTTCACTCTTTGATTCCATTTACCAAGAACCCGCAACATTTTCATTTTTCTGTTTCTGGGGCTAAGTTATAGCTTATTTTTTTTCTCCCTAAGTTGATGTTTTCACTGATACTCTTTTTGGGTAGATGTCATGTTTTGATTGTCTTTTTTGCATTTTATTGCAATGTTGCGGCCGTCAAAAAAATTTAATTCTGGCATTTTTAATTTTTTTTTCATTACGCAGTTTACCAATCAGATTCATTTATTTTATATTTTAATAGACTTTTTTTTGAATGCAGCAATACCAAATATGTCTTTTTCTTTTTTTTTCTTTTATCATGAATATGTTTATTAATTTTAAAAAATTCAAATAAATCACATAACAGTCTGTAACTGTCTGCAATGCATAGAAAGTACCAATAGTATACATTCGACATAGATTAAGCATATAGGACCAAGAGAGGGAGGGGGAGAAGGGGTGGGGGAATAAGACAAAAGGACTGGGGGAAGTGGAGAAAAAGTGAGATGGGACAGAGGAAGAATGAGAAAGAGAGGAACTTTGAAGATATAATTGGGGGAGAGATAAGATGTGAGAAGCAAGGTAGAGGTGAAAGAGAATAAATAAACGATAACAGGAGAATAAAAGGAACAGGGGAGACGGGAGGAATAGAGCCGACCAACCCGAACACCCAGCTCTATCAATCATTGTGGGAGAGAGACAGCAAAGGGGTGTGTCGCCCAACATCTCCATGCATCCCGTACATATCTCCTGTGTCCGTCTTTTTCTTTAAATTGTTTTATTTTCAATGGGGCAAAAAGGGACGATTTGAACTTTTGTTTTATTTGTTTCATTTTTTAAAAACTTTTTTTTTCACCATCCGATCACTTGTGCTGTACAGAGCAGTGCATAAGCACTGGTTTGTACAGCAGAAATGAGGATTTCCTATGACTGCTTGCTCGCAGCCGACGCCCACAGGAAGTTTGTCATGACAAATACAGGGGTAATCAGCTGACAACCCATCGGCACCCTACTATCATATCACGGGGCCGCTGATGGGAGCAGGGAATGATGCACTCCCCACTGATGAATGTTAAATCCTGCTGTCAGAGATTGAAAGTGGGATTTAACCGTGTAGAGGAAACACTTTGGCTTGGTCTGCGAACCCGCATCAAAGCAAGGAACATGACCTTTGATGTAAAAATACATCAAAGGTAGTGAAGGGGTTAAAAGGAACCTGAAATATCCGAAAATGCTACTAACATGCAAATTTGGGGTTAATCTACTGGTTAAAGCTGCCCGACCGCTGTACTGAAAGCCCGGTTGCCGGGAGGAAATTAATGTAATGTAGTGAATTATGTCTGTAGAGTCTAATGCATGGGTGCAAGAGAACACAGGAGACACAGGTTTGTTTAAAGAGTTCTTGTATTACTTCATACAAATAGGAGCAGGGTTAAACATAGTTGCAGATGCAGAGGATGAAAACATGGCAAGGAAGGAATAAATCCTACAGTCGAGCATAAGTCTCTAGAATTAGGCTTAAAGTCTCTCTAAAGGTACCGTCACACGCGGCAATATTGCTAGGCAATTTCACTGGCAATTTGCTGGTTGCAGTGAAATCATGGACACATTGTTCCATTTGTACACAGCAACAAAATAGAACAATGTGTCCATGATTTTACTGCAACCAGCAAATTGCCAGTGAAATTGCCTGCAATATTGCCGCATGTGATGGTACCTTTTCTTTCCTTGTAAATGTTGATGGCAACAGAAGTTCATATGTATACACGGGTTCCAAGGATCCAAGTAGAGGACGGGTGTATTCGAATGCATGCAGACTCCAGGAGGCCAGACCACTGACAAGCTGCAGACAGGATTCAGAAGCTCTGATTAGACAACTGAGGGTGCTTATATAGGCAAGTAGCAAGGACTGGGTGGGAAAATAGAAGCTGAGGACTCCATGCTTATTGAGGGCATGGTGGATGCAGCAGGACAGGAAACAAGATGGCTGATGGAAAAAACTAGATTCAAAACAAAAACGACAGCAGATATAGCAAAAAATCTGAGAACCTCACAGTTAACTTTATTCCTCTTGGCAATTTTCGGTTTTCAGTTATAAAGGCGAAATTAATGAGGATTTAGTTACCAACTGCTCATTGCATAGCGAGTGGTAGCTGTAACCATGCCTCGGTACTGACTGAGAGCCAACTCAGTAGTGCATCAGTACAGAGCCATCTGTTAGGCTGGCTTCACATCATGATTTTGGGCTGTCCTGTGGGGATCCTTGTTTTTGCAGGATCCCCCGAACAGCCTCGGATCCACACGGATGCCTGCAATCGGATGGCAAATAGCAATCTGTATCTGTGTCTATGCAGGATCTGTGTGGATCCTGTGGATCCCTGTCTCTCCCTGTCTCTCCCTCCTCTATCTCCTCTCCTCCTGCTTGTATATCCTGTCCCCTGTCCTGTACCCTATCCGGTCCCCTCCTCTTTCCTCCGTATGTTTTTTTTAAAAAATCTCCTCCCAGAGGATACTTCACCTTTCCGGCGGCTCCGGTGATGGACCAACAGTACTGGGTGATGGACCCTTATGACGTCACCAAGCCGATCAGCTGACGTGTCAGCTGATCGGCTCTGTGACGTCACGAGAGGTCCTGCACCCAGATGGAGACTGTCTCATCACCAGAGCCACCGGAAAGGTGAAGTATCCTCCAGGAGGAGTTTTTAAAAAAAAAAAAACATACCAGAGGAAAGAGGAGGGGACAGGATAAGGCACAGGACAGGGGACATGATAGACGAGCAGGGGGAGAAGAGATAGAGGAGGGAGAGGAGGGAAGATGCATGGAGAGAGGGTTATGTACTGAGCATTGTTTCTGGGCATGCTCAGTACATAACCACGGAGACAACATCAGATCCAATGTAGACACGAATCCGATGTCCATAGGCTCCCATTGTATCTTCCTACGGAACATCACGTATCCGTGGTGTCCGATTTTAGTCACAGACACCAAAATTGCAGCAGGCTGCAATTTTGGCTCCGTGCCTAAATCTGAAAGCTATGGATTGTGCTTTATTCGGGTGGCAATAGAGACACATCCGAGCACATCCGAGCCCCATAGGGATACATGGGTGGCAAAATCACATCCGAGTGTATCCGATTTGACACGGATACACTCGGATGCCCAAAAATCGTGATGTGAAGGCAGCCTTAGTCAGAGCTGGGATATGGTTACAGCTTTCCCTCACTATGTACTAAGCATTGACTGAAGCTGCAACAGTCGACCTGCTGTGCCTGAAAGCTGCAGACTGTTGGGAGGAATAAAGTTTATTTCCTCCTGAATCTGTTTTTTCAGTACAGTTTTTGAACACTATTAACCTGCAGAATAACCTCATAACTGCTGGTTAATAGCATTTTGTGACATGACCGGTTCCCTTTAAGTCCACTTGTATCCCTGTTTAGCAAATTATGTGTAAAGGTGCAGAGCACACCAGAAATGCATTGATCTTCTGATTCATGACTACAGATGCATCTGAATTTATTTTAGTAATGCTCCCTTAGGCTGGTTTCAGACTGGCGTTCCCCTCCGCAGCGTTCTGCGGAGGGGAATCGCCATATGTGCGCAGCCAGCGCAAGCCCCTATGTTTAGAATGGGGACGCACGGTGCTGCGCTTGACTGCGCATGACCGTGCGCACCCATTCACTGCCATATGTGATTTGTACGCAGGCAGATGCACAAATCACACACTCACGTCCGCACCAGGAATACAACATGTGGTCCTGTAGCATTTTTTCGCGGCACCTGCGTACAAATCACATATGGGAGTGAATGGGTGCGCACGGTCATGCGCAGTCAAGCACAGCACCGTGCGTCCCCATTCTAAACATAGGGGCTTGCGCTGGCTGCACACACATGGCGATTCCCCTCCACAGAACGCTGCGGAGGGGAACGCCAGTCTGAAACCAGCCTTGAACTGAAGATTTTTATTCCATTAAGCTGGATCTCCTGACTATTTACCAAATTTAGATTTGCCCTAAAAAATGCAATGCAAATTGATATTTTGGGACAAATTATCAAAAATAGCGACTTTGAATTTATAAGGTCCAATCATCTCTAGCTGCAATAGAAAGCAGACCAATATTTGTAAATATTTATATTTAGAATATGTGTAGAAAGAATATTTAATATACAATTTCAGTAGAGTGGGAAATGTGAGGTACAAAAATTTAATGTAATTTACCTGACATCTCAGTGATATAGAGAATGTCTTGAAACAGAAGTCTCTATATGATGTTACTTTTGGAATTACTTCCATTAGCTATTGGACTGACCCATTTTTACTATTAAGCTGCTGAATAAATTCTGATTGAAGACAATCTTTACACAAAAGGTTAGTGCTAAAAATCATCTAATGCTCTCCAAAAATCTAATTAAGGTGCTATAAGTGAGGATACAGTATAGTATGCTAATTAACATGCCTTTTTGGAAAGGAATCCATAAATACTTTCTTGTAAATATTTAATAGAGCAGGCTAATTGCATTTTACCACAAATGTTTTAAGTATTTAATCATGCAGTATCTAAATGCAGTAAATATGGCATTTAATGTGCCAAATATGCTGGCAAAAATATTGAAGGAATATTGAAACAAAATAAATACAATATACACATTTTGTTCATCAGGTGTTTAACAGAAAACTGATCTGAACGACTAAGGCTGGCTTCACTTTACGGCTGGGATCCGATCCGTGGCTGTCCGCTTGAGCCAGACAGCCCCGGACCGGATCAGCACACAGAACTGGAGGGCTAATTTGACCTCCGGTATGGTGTGCTGCCGCACGCAGCTGCTGCCGCTGATAGGTACCGCGGCTCTCGGGAGCTAGTCGCAGTACTGACCTGTCAGCGGCGGCAGCAGCGTGCCGCTGCACACCGGACTGGAGGGAAAATTAGCCCTCCAGTTCTGTGTGCTGATCCGGTCCGGGGCTGTCTGGCTCAAGCGGACAGCCACGGATCGGATCCCAGCCGTAATGTGAAGCCAGGCTTACTGATGTTTACAGATGAAGACTTCAAGAAGTGCTAAACTATGATTATCTTACCTAATATAAACTTTTATTTACATTAGCTTCTTGTGAATTTTTAAACTAAAGTTATATTTATTTGGGCATTGAAATACAACTACAAGTTATTGTGATCTTAAATTAAGGATTAGTTACATTAGGCAAACAAAAAATGTTGAATTGAGTTACATCTAAATCTTTGGTTCTCAAGTGTACGGTAATTTTTGCATATTATGGTTTCTGCTGTTTTCATCCAAATAAATCATCCTCTTTTTTTTTTTTTTTTACCATAAATTTTTTATTCAAGTAAATCTTTTAACAACATACATAACTTGTTTACACAACTATATCATTATAACAGTCGTGTCAAATAATCACCACCAGTGTAAACCAATTCCAAACTGGATATTATAGGTGAGGGAAGGGAAGGGAAAGAAAGGACCACACAGAAGGAAAGGGGCAGCCAGAATTGGACACAAGAGGTAAAATAATGGATATTGGGGGGGTGAAGAATAAGCTTTAGGAGCTTTGTTTTAAATATTTTTGTATACCAATCTAATTATCAGAAGACCAGAATCAACCAGGAAAAATATTAAAACCATCCTAAGTGTGAGCTATTGCCAATCCAGAAGTCTCCCAAATCTCCCACTGGCGGCTGACTCGTTCTTTTTGCTTTATCGATTGAACCAAACAATGTTCATGTAGATTTTATTTTATGAGAATTTATCCTACCAATGAGTTCCTCCTGTGTGGGGGTAGTGGCTTCCCTCCAGTGCTTTGCCAAGCTCTGACGGGCCTCTATCAAAACATGGGTTATCACTGGAACTAAATTTGGGGGAAGAAGGTTCAACCCAATATTTAAGACTGCCAAGGGCCCCTCTAGGGTTGATGCCCTGATGAAGTAGCCTGTTTGCCACAAAACGCGTAGGATGAATAAACAAAGTGTGTGTGTTACTCTGTTACTCTTATTGTGGTCAGCGCGGCTTCTATCCATCCGGTTCTAATTTCTCCAAGTGGAGGTACTGATATAAGCATGCTTTGGGAATCTTGTAAAGTTGGGACAAATCTGCAAAGGAGGGATATACAGGGCCATCTAAGAGTTTGTCGAGTGTGCTTACACCTGATTTCACCCACAGGTCTAGAGACAACCCAGAAACATGTGCCTCGATCGCTTTTACAGAAATAACTATAAATAAAGGAGACACAAGAGGCACAGATGGTGCCTTATCAAAAGAACACTTTGCTTGTATGTAGGTCACAAAGGGGTCCACTCACTTTTTCAGGTTGTGTTGCCCACAACCAGTTTGAGCACTTTAGCAGCTGCTGAAGAACCTTCACCGTCTCGCCAAAACCGCGGGAAAAACAGAAGTTTAAACAGAAATGGTTTCCACGGTCCGCGCTGCTGCTTCAATAAATGTACTCCAAAGGGGTTGTTTCTTCCATCATATTCTTTATTCCACCATAAAACAACATATTTCGGTGCTATCCTTGCACCTTCCTCAGGGTAGATTGATGTACCCTGAGGAAGGTGCGAGGATAGCACCGAAACGCGTTGGTTTATGGTGTAATAAAGAATATGATGGAAGAAACAACCCCTTTGGAGTACATTTATTGAAGCAGTTTTTTGTTGTTTAAATAATATGATAATTGTGACTCCCATTTAAATCATAATTCTTACTTAAAGTGCACTTACTTAAAATGTAACTTTTAATAATTATTTGTTAAAATAACAAACAAGTGTTATCCCACACCTTGTGTCTATAAAAACACTCACTTCATACAGGGATGGCGTTATGTCCCTACTATATCCCTGTACATTTATTGAAGCAGCAGCGCGGGCTTTAACAGAAATGTATTTAAATAGGGATTTTGTCAGTGTTCTATCAAGGTTATTCCAATAAGAGATCAACGAGGACATCGTAAGGGAAAATTTCAGGAGCTTGAGTATCTCGATCTGTAGCAAAAGTCTAGCAGGCCTGTGGGGAGCAAACTGTCTTTCTATTTGGAGCCATCTATAATTAAGATCCCCAGCCCACCAATCCTTTGCGGCCTCGAGTATGCCCGCCTTATGGTACAAAGATAGATTTGGTACACCCATTCCACCATGAGAATATTGGAAATGTAGAGCCTTGACGGCCACTTTTGTTTTTCCAAATAAACTTACCATGTAGGGATTGTAGGAGCCCTATCCATCTAGATGGGAATTTGAGAGGGATACATCTGAACAAGTAGGTAATCTTAGAAAGCTACATAATTTTTTTGTATTCTGGCAATCCAGGACAGTGGGAGAAGGGTCTGCCTTTCCAAGTCCCCACGAACTTCCAAAGTCAGTGATTCGAAGTTCAACTTAATTAGATTTACACATTTTTTTCATTTTAATTCCCAAATAAGTAAATTCCGCTTCCTCCCACTTAAAGGGAAAATGCTCTAGTATGTTATCCTTTACCAGATGTGTAATATTTATCGGGAATATGATAGACTTTGTGGCATTTAATTTGTAATATGAGATTCTGGAGAATTCAGCCATGGTGTCCATGACACCCACCAGGGACCCCTCCATGCCAGTGAGAGATAATATCACATCATCTGCATACAATCCCACCACATAGTCTGTGTCTCATACACGGACTCCATGTATGCTTGGATTAGTTCTAAGAGCCTCTGCCAGCGGCTCCATTAATAAAGTAAAGATAACCGGTGAGAGAGGGCAGCCCTGCCGGGTGCCATTAGTTATCATGGTAACAGGAATCACTGCACACATACAAGGGAAATAGTGCTTTTTCGTAAGAATTTTATTGATAGTGTTTGTTCACTGCGATTTATAGAGTTTGTTCACTGCGACAAGGTTATGACGTTTCGGCCCAGTATGGGCCTTGATCACATGGTCGCTTGATTTGGATGAAACCAAGATATGGCCCTTAGGAACTGCTTGCTGTGGTAGTTTTGCAGGGTTAAACCCCTTCTGATCCAGTTGAAGTTGTGCCCAAGGGGAGTGCACTTGGTAACTTTTGCAGTCTGGTCACTGTTAAGGGATAGGCCAGGCTCAGAGCTATCACTATGGAAGGGAGGAGCGGCCTGGTGGACAGTGTTTCCACATGAGATGTCCAGATAGCAGTGGCCACAGCAAGCAGTTCCTAAGGGCCATATCTTATAAATAAAATTATCACGAAAAAGCACTATTTCCCTTGTACGTGTGCAGTGATTCCTATAACCATTGACTGTGAAACTTTTGGTTCCTTTCACTTGCACCGTTAACCTCACTAACTCGAGTGCTAGCCATTGCCTTCCCATTAGTTATCATGAACTGGTCTGAGGTGAAGCCAGACGCACTCACCACCACATTTGGATTAGAGTATAGGGGCAATATAACTTTTTTAATATCTCCCACAAAACCAAAGTTATCCAGGATCTCATCCATATAACCCCAGTGCACTCTGTCAAACGCCTTCTCGGCGTCAAGAGACAGCAGTACACCGGGGAGTTTATAAGTGTCCATTATCTCCAACAAATCTATTACTCTTCTAGTACCACCCAGGGACAAACCTAACCTGGTCAGGTGCTATCAGAGAGGGAAGGACAAACATTATTCTGGCTGCAAGGATTTTGGAGAATATTTTTAGGTCACAGTTTATTAAGGAGATAGCTATCCAAAGGACGAAGTGTACACAATCTTCGCTACTGAAATGAGAGGGCTGACCCAAAGAGTCGGTGCAATGATGCTCTTTATTCCTTCTTCAATGCGTTTTGGAGCTTGCTGTGCTCCTTCTTTAGGGATTCAGTCATAATAACATGATAGGAAGGAGAGGACAGAAGTGACGTACATTGGCACATGATCACAAGTTCAAAGTTGATATATTAAAGTAAATCATCCTAAACCTGATTCATAGTCCACACAAATATTCTAATTAATCAACTGTATATAAATTGAGATTTTTAGTAAAGAAATATATACCGTATATACTCGTGTATAAGCCGAGTTTTTCAGCCCAAAAATTGGGCTGAAAAGTCCCCCCCTCGGCTTATACACGGGTCATACGGTATGCTGTGGGTGGGGGGGGCTGTGACCGGGGGCTGGAGGAGGCAGGAGGGGGCCGCGGTGACCGCAGGCGGTCACGTGGGGCCGCCTCATTAGTGCAATGAATATGCACGGCATCCCCCCGTCTATCAGCGGTGGGGGGATGCCGTGCATATTGCACTACACAGCCCCCCTCCTTAATATGGGTCCCCCAGTAGTAATAAACAGCCCCCCCTCCTTATCACGTCCCCCCCAGGCTGCGGCAGCTGTGAAAATAACAAACACTTTATACATCACCTTCCGGCGCAGCTCTCCGCTCCTCCGGTCCTCTGCTGCTCCGCTCGCCGGCTTCTTCTTCCTTGTTGTGCCGGTGTCATGTGACCGGGCGCAGGAGATGACGTCATTTCCTGCGCGCGGTCACAGAAGTCGGCACATCAAGGAAGAAGAAGCCGGCGAGCGGAGGAGCAGAGGACCGGAGGAACGGAGAGCTGCGCCGGAAGGTGATGTATAAAGTGTTTGTTATTTTCACAGCTGCCGCAGCCTGGGGGGACGTGATAAGGAGGGGGGGCTGTTTATTACTACTGGGGTTGCTGGATACTACACTGGGGCTGTATACTACCACTGGGGCTGCTGGATACTACACTGGGGCTGTTTATTACTACTGGGGCTGCTGGATACTACACTGGGGCTGTATACTACCACTGGGGCTGCTGGATACTACACTGGGGCTGTATATACCTCTGGGGCTGCTGTATACTACCACTGGGGCTGTATATATTTCTGGGGCTGCTGGATACTACCACTGGGGCTGTATATACCTCTGGGGCTGCTGGATGCTACCACTGGGGCTGCTGTATACTACCACTGGGGCTGCTGTATACTACCTCTGGGGATGCTGTATACTACCACCGGGGCTGTATATACCTCTGGGGATGCTGTATACTACCACTGAGGCTGCTGTATACTAACTACTGGAGCTGCTGCTGTATATACCACTGGGGCTGCTGCTGTATACTACCACTGGGGAGGCTGCTGTAAACTACCATTGGGGGGCCTGTATACCACACTGCTGGGGGCTGTATACCTGTGCTGGAGTCCACCCTCGGCTTATACACGAGTCAATAGGTTTTCCCAGGTTTTGGGGGCAAAAGTAGGGAGGTCGGCTTATACACGGGTCGGCTTATACACGAGTGTATACGGTAAATGAAATAGCTAAATGCCGATATTCAGAATCGAACCTACCAAAATAAAATCAGTGTCACAGCTCGTGCCTGTGATCTAGAAGCCAGTGAGGTATTTGTGCTCATTGAACACTTTAGCTAACAGGCCATTTGGTCTGGAAATGGAAAAATATTTGACAGATTTCTTCTCCATCAATGACAATGGAGAGGTTGGAGACGAGACCTTGTGAGAAGCCCATAAGACTTATGCCAGAGGTCTTTTTATTCAAAAAGCGTCTCAGATCAAATAGATAGTGAACGTACCGGGGCGGCTTTGTTGGATTCCTTGCACCAACTAGAGTGTCACGTCCTACTGTCACGTCACCCCACACGTGGACCCACTGGACCGCGTAGAGCGGATGCTGATACCGGGTGATAGAGAGGCGGACCAGTACAGTAGAGTAGTCAACAGGTTTATTTGAAGAACAACAAAACAAGAACCCACGCCCCAGGGGAGAGCCACATGGTCGCAGCACCGGAATACCACCAAAGGAGGCCCCGGAGCGCTTAACCCCTATACAGGGATACCGCCGGTACCAACCTCGGGGGACCAATGAAGCGGACACGAGTGTTAAACCGACCCCAGGCGACGTGGTAACAAAACAGCAACCGGGTATAAAATAAGACACGGGAATCGGGAACACTGAGAATCCGGAGCAGGACTGGAGACAGGGCTTCAGCAGGGAAGAGGTCCGGGAAGCAGACCGAGACCACTGGAGTCAGCGAGGAGCCGGCACGGGAGGAATCTGCGGGAAGGAACAAGAGTAATCAGATATCAAGTCAATAAAGAAACAAACTGACCAGATTAGGATTAGCAAGTTCAATACATAGAAATTGCCCTGGCAAAGAGTAAGAGGAAACAGGAAGCTTATATCACAGCAGGATACTCCTGATTGGCAGAACACAGAGACCTGGTGATTGGCTGAGGGGAGGAGCAAGCTCCCTGCAGTTCTCCAGCAGATACTGATTTGGAGATGGATTGTCATAGCTCAAGCAGCGACCCCAGAAGTGAGAGGAGCAGCGTTGCTCAAGCAGAGGGTGCTGAACCCCTGCGGCTGGGGACAGGTGCGCGCACCCGGGGAGCATACGGTAAGGCAGACGCTACCCGACCGACCCGCGGGCGGCGGCTGCCAGCGCCCCGGAGCCGTCGGCGGATGGTCGACACCCGGGATCCTTGGAGCCGGACAGGGGCGGTAGGAGCCGGGGGAGTAACGGCAGCAGGCCGCGGGGCACGGGCGGCAGACCCCCGGTTGGTAACAGTACCCCCACCTCCACGCCCCCCCGGACGGAACCCGGCCAGAAACCGGCGAAGGAGGCGCGGGGCATTGACGTCCGCCTCAGGAACCCACGACCGTTCCTCGGGACCAAACCCCTTCCAGTCGACCAAATACCATTTAGAACGACCCCTCATCCTCATGTCCAAAATAGCACTGATCGCGAACACGTCGGAAGCAGTGACCGGTGGTGGATGCGAGTCCGGATCCAGGAAGTAGCGGTTAAGGACCAGAGGCTTGAGGAGAGAACGGTGGAAAGAGTTATGGATACGCAGTGATGGAGGCAATCATAACTGGTAGCATACCTCATTCAGTCTCTGGACCACAGCAAAGGGGCCGATATAACGCGGACCGAGCTTGTAGGACGGCATCTTGAGGCGTACGTACTTGGAGGAGAGCCATACCTTGTCTCCGGGGTTGAACAGGGGTGAGTCCAGACGGCGTTTGTGGGCATGACCCTTCATCCGCTGGGAAGCCCTCTCCAGGGCCGAACGGGTCGTCTCCCAGATCTTGGTAAAGTCTCGAGCCAGCGTGTTCGCAGCTGGATTTGGAGTTGCATCCACCACGGGACGTGGGACCCTAGGATGGTGTCCGTAGACTATAAAGAAAGGGCTGTTACGGGAAGACTCACCAACATGGTTATTATAGGAAAATTCGGCCCAGGGAAGCAGGGAGGACCAGTCGTCATGGTGGGCGTTGACGAAGTGTCGCAGGTACCCGGACAACACTTGATTTACCCGTTCGACCTGCCCATTGGACTGTGGATGATAAGCTGAAGAGAAGTCGAGGTTGACATCGAGCTTCTTGCAGAGAGAACGCCAGAACCTGGAGACAAACTGCACACCCCTGTCGGAGACAATTTTAGAGGGAAGACCATGCAGACGGAGAACATGAGACACGAACAGTTCAGCCAACCTGGGAGCAGATGGAAGACCGGGCAGGGGAATGAAATGAGCCATCTTCGAGAACCGGTCAACCACGACCCATACCACAGTGTTGCCAGAGGAGACAGGAAGGTCAGTGACGAAGTCCATGGCGATGTGCCTCCATGGTTCCGAGGGCACCGGTAAGGGTAGAAGGAGCCCGATGGGCTGTTGCTTGGGCGTCTTGTTCCGAGCGCAAGAAGGACAGGCGGAGACATAGTCGGAGATGTCCCGACGCATCTGCGGCCACCAGTAGTACCGCTTAATCAGGAGCTGGGTCTTTGTTACCCCCGCATGGCCTGCGAGTCTGGACGAATGACCCCAGCGCAGGACGTGCCTGCGATCAGCCTCGGGTACCAGCGTCTTACCTGGAGGCGGTAGGGACAGACGGAGTGGTGCCACCATGCAGATGTTGGATGGATCGATGATGGATCGGGGCTCCTCCTCTTGGTCCTCTACGAGGAAGGACCGGGATAGGGCATCCGCCTTGATGTTCTTGCCTGCTGGGCGAAAATGGAGTTGAAAGTCAAAGCGGGCGAAAAACAGTGACCATCGAGCCTGTCGGGGATTGAGTCTCTGCGCCGACTGTACGTACGCCAGGTTCTTGTGATCGGTATAGATCACCAGCGCCATTTTGACAGCCAATAGCTCCCGATCCCCTATGGAGTAGTTCCGCTCTGCGGAGGAAAAGGCTTTGGAGAAAAAGCCATATGTCACCATACGCCCAGTGGAGGACTTCTGGGAGAGGACGGCTCCGGAGGAGGATGCGTCCACCTCCAGAAAGAACTGGTTATCCGCCACCGGCCGGTGGAGAACTGGAGCCGAGGAAAAAGGCACTCTTGAGTGTCATGAAGGCTGTCTCGGCCTCGGGGGTCCAAGCCTTAGCAGGCGTCCCCTTCCGGGTCAGTGCGGTAAGAGGCTTGACCACATCGGAGAAGTGTGGGATGAACTGCCGATAGTAGTTGGCGAAACCAAGGAACCTCTGGATGGCCTTGAGTCCCACGGGTCGAGGCCACGAGAGGATTGCGGAAAGCTTCTCCGGGTCCATTTCCAGACCGACGTCGGAGATAACGTAGCCCAGAAAGGGCAAAGATGTCCGTTCGAACAAGCATTTTTTGGCATATAACTGGTTTTCCCGTAACCGGAGTAGGACCCGTCGGACATTTCGCCTGTGAGTGGGAAGGTCCGGAGAAAACACCAGAATGTCATCCAGGTAGACCACGACACACACGTACAGAAGGTCCCGGAAGACATCATTCACAAATTCCTGGAAGACAGCAGGGGCGTTACTGAGACCGAACGGCATTACCTTATATTCGTAGTGCCCGTCCCGGGTGTTGAAGGCGGTCTTCCATTCATCTCCTGCTCGTATCCGGACCAGGTTATATGCCCCTCGGAGATCCAGCTTCGTGAAGACCCGGGAACCACGTAGCCGGTCGAACAGCTCCGGTATGAGGGGAAGCGGGTATCTATTCTTCACGGTGATGGCGTTGAGACCCCGATAGTCAATACACGGTCGTAAGGAGCCGTCTTTCTTCTTTACGAAGAAGAACCCTGCCCCTGCGGGCGAGGAGGACTTCTGGATGAAACCCCGCGCCAGGCTGTCCCTTACGTAGTCAGACATTGCCTGGGTCTCGCCAGGGTTTAACGGGTAGATACGGCCTTTCGGGAGTTGAGCCCCAGGCACCAGGTCTATAGGACAGTCATAAGGTCTGTGCGGGGGTAACGTCTCGGCCTCCCTCTTGACGAAGACGTCGGCATACGTCCAATAGGCCGAGGGCAGACCGGGTAGCGCTGCCGGTGAAGGTAGCAACCGGACCGGGGACACGGGAAGAAGGCAACGACTATGACAAGCCTGCCCCCACCGCAGGACCTCACCTGTTCGCCATTCCAGAACCAGTTCATGCATGCGGAGCCATGGAAGACCGAGCATAAACGGAGGAGACAGGGTCGGCAGGACATAGAAAGTGAGGCGTTCCGTGTGCAAAGCTCCGACTTGTATCTCTACCTCTCCGGTGACACCCGTCACTGCGTCCTGTAAGGGTCTCCCATCGACCGAGATGATGACACGGGGTTGCTGCAGGGGGTATATAGGAATACCGTAGCGCTGCGCCGCATCTTGTTGCACGAAATTACTTGCAGAATCGGAATCCAGGTGAGCCACCTCCGAATGACGTTTGTCTCCGACCTTAAGCAGGATGGCAATAGTGAGAGGGTGAGAGGAATCTTTCTTCGTTAGGTTGGTCTCTCTTACCTGTCCAAGACGAAGGTTCTCCGGCCGCTTGGGGCATTGGCGACGAAAGTGGTCAGATCCTCCGCAGTACAGGCATAGACCCCGGGTGATCCTCTCCTCCCTCATCTGGATCCGGGAGCGGATGTGATCCACCTGCATGGCCTCCTGGCCTGCCGGAGGCGCTGTGGGTACCGGAAGAAGGGGTCGCTGGAAAGTGGGAGCCAAGCGAAGGGGGTCTTCTCTCCTGCGTCCTCTCCAGGGACCGCTCCTGAAGACGACGATCGATTCGGACAGCGAGGGTGATGTACTCCTCCAGGGAGCTGGGCAGGTCCCGAACCGCCAGTTCGTCTTTGATCCGGCTCGACAACCCCCGGCGCAAGACACCAACTAAGGGCTCATCCGCCCAGCGGAGTTCGGAAGCCAGGGTACGGAACCGGATGGCATACTGTCCAACAGACTGGTTACCTTGGTGTAAGTTGAAGAGTGCCTCGGTGGCAGAGGCCACCCGACCCGGTTCATGAAAGGTCCTACGAAAAGTGTCCAAGAACGCCTGAAGGTTGGACACGATGGGATCCTCCCTCTCCAATACCGGGTTGAACCATGCCAGTGCTTCTCCCTCGAGATGCGAAGCCAGAAACGCCACTCTTGCCTCATCCATCGGGAATTGGTGGGGTAGCAACCGGAAGTGGAGTTGGCACTGGTTAATGAGCCCCCGACATGTTTTAGGATCCCCTGCATACCTGGTGGGCTGGCATAAGCGTGGAGAAGACACGGCTCCGGCCGGAGCTCCAGCAGGTAGTACGGGGACGGAACCTGGACTCCCAGTCGCTCTCTGTAGGCTGGTAAGCCGATCATCCACGGAGGCCATATGGGATAGCATCCGAGTCTGTATCCCTCTCTGGTGGTCCAACTCCTGGTGGAGACCCAAGATCTGAAAAGAGAGAGCGGGATCAGTAGCGGAGAGCGCCCCTAGGCGCCCCTCCAGAGACTGGATAAAACCATGACCTGGTCGTGACTCTGGCGGAGTCCGGCCAGCTCTCTTTGGGCATCAAACCTGGTATCAGCGGGGTCCATGGCCAGGGCAAGATCTGTCACGTCCTACTGACGGACCCCACACGTGGACCCACTGGACCGCGTGGAGCGGATGCTGATACCGGGTGATAGAGAGGCGGACCAGTACAGTAGAGTCAACAGGTTTATTTGAAGAACAACAAAAAGAGAACCCACGCCCCAGGGGAGAGCCACAAGGTCGCAGCACCGGAATACCACCGAAGGAGGCCCCGGAGCGCTTAACCCCTATACAGGGATACCGCCGGTACCAACCTCGGGGGGACCAATGAAGCGGACACGAGTGTTAAACCGACCCCAGGCGACGTGGTAACAAAACAGCAACCGGGTATAAAATAAGACACGGAACCGGGAACACTGAGAATCCGGAGCAGGACTGGAGACAGGGCTTCAGCAGGGAAGAGGTCCGGGAAGCAGACCGAGACCACTGGAGTCAGCGAGGAGCCGGCACGGGAGGAATCTGCGGGAAGGAACAAGAGTAATCAGATATCAAGTCAATATAGAAACAACCTGACCAGACCAGGATTAGCAAGTTCAATACATAGAAATGGCCCTGGCAAAGAGTAAGAGAAAACAGGAAGCTTATATCACAGCAGGATACTCCTGATTGGCAGAACACAGAGACCTGGTGATTGGCTGAGGGGAGGAGCAAGCTCCCTGCAGTTCTCCAGCAGATACTGATTTGGAGATGGATTGTCATAGCTCAAGCAGCGGCCCCGGAAGTGAGAGGAGCAGCGTTGCTCAAGCAGAGGGTGCTGAACCCCTGCGGCTGGGGACAGGTGCGCGCACCCGGGGAGCATACGGTACGGCAGACGCTACCCGACAGACCGGCGGGCGGCGGCTGCCAGCGCCCCGGAGCCGTCGGCGGATGGTCGACACCCGGGATCCTTGGGGCCGGACAGGGGCGGTAGGAGCCGGGGGAGTAACGGCAGCAGGCCGCGGGGCACGGGCGGCAGACCCCCGGTTGGTAACATAGAGCTTCTAAACAAATAAGACCCTTCTGTCTCAGTCTCAAATCAGCTTTTTCTTGTTCGTATGCGGTTGAGACCATTTTTACTTGAACTACACAAGATAAATTTGAGGCAAGTTAAGACTTCCTTTTATGCGAGAGGGACAGAGTAGGCTCACTCCTTGGTACGAGGGTCAAGCGAAGAGAGGCCCTGGCCTGTATAGACTCTTTACGTGACCACTCCGGCCTTCCAGTACAGAACCCGGTCCTGATAGCAGATGCTTTTGCATCATATTACTCTAAACTCTACAATCTTAAAGACAATAGTACCACCCCCTCTCCTACCCCTGACCTAATTAACTCTTTTTTAGACTCTATTTCCCTTCCAAAAGTATCCCAGGAACAACTGGATTACCTGAATGCCCCTTTTGGTCTATCTGAAATAGCCCAAACCATTAAACTTACCAAACTCCACTTGGCCCCAGGCCCAGACAGGTTCCCTAATGTATATTATAAGAAATTCTCCCACATACTAGCTCCCTACTAGCTTTGCACCTTCTTCCCTTGGCAGCTCTCCGGCTCCTTGTCTGCCCCTGCCCTCCAAGCCACAATACAGTGATATGAAAAAGTTTGGGCACCCCTCTTAATCTTACTCTTTTTTTTTTGTTTAAAATTATTTTTTTGCAACAGCTATTTCAGTGTGATATATGTAATAACTGATGGACACAGTAATATTTCAGGTTTGAAATGAGGTTTATTGTACTAACCAAAAATGTGAAATATGCATTATTTCAAAATTTGACAGGTGCCAAAGTATGGGCACCCTTCTGATTTTCATGATTTGAATACTCGTAACTACTTTTTACTGACTTACTGAAGCATTAAATTGGTTTGGTAACCTCATTGAGCTTTGTACTTCATAGCCCGGTGTATCCAATCATGAGAAAAGCTATTTCAGGTGTCCACTTGCAAGTTGTTCTCCTAGTTGCATCTTCTCTGAGGAGTGGCATCATGGGCTCCTCAAAACAGCTCTCAAATGATCTTAAAAAAAAGATTGTTCAACATAATTGTTCAGGGGAAGGATACAAAAAGTTGTCTCAGAGATTTAACCTGTCAGTTTCCACTGTGAGGAACATAGTCAGGAAATGGAAGACCACAGGGACAGTTCTTGTAAAGGCCAGAAGTGGCAGGCCAACAAAAATATCAGAAAGGCAGAGAAGAAGAATGGTGAGAACAGTCAAGAACAATCCACAGACCACCTCCAAAGACCTGCAGCATCTTCTTGCTTCAGATGGTGTCACTGTGCATCGGTCAACAATACAGCGCACACTGCACAAGGAGAAGCTGTATGGGAGAGTGATGTGAAAGAAGCCGTTTCTGCATGCACGACACAAACAGAGTCGCCTGAGGTATGCAAAAGCACATTTGGACAAGCCAGTTTCATTTTGGAAGAAGGTCCTGTGGACTGATGAAACAAAGATTGAGTTGTTTGGTCATACAACAAGGCGTTATGCATGGCGCCACAAAAACACAGCATTCCAAGAAAAACACTTGCTACCCACTGTCAAATTTAGGGGAGGGTCCATCATGCTTTGGGTCTGTGTGGCTAGTGACAGCATCGGGAATCTTGTTAAAGTTGAGGGTCGCATGGATTCCACTCAGTATCAGTAGATTCTTGAGAATAATGTTCAAGAATCAGTGTCAAAGTTGAAGTTACGCCGGGGATGGATCTTTCAGCAAGACAATGATCCAAAACACTGCTCCAAATCTACTCAGGCATTCATGCAGAGGAACAATTACAATGTTCTGGAATGGCCATCGCAGTCCCCAGACCTGAATATCATTGAACATCTGTGGGATGTTTTGAAGCGGGCTGTCCATGCTCGGCGACCATCAAACTTAACTGAACTGGAATTGTTTTGTAAAGAGGAATGGTCAAAAATACCTTCGTCCAGGATCCAGGAACTCATTAACAGCTACAGGAAGCGACTAGAGACTGTTATTTTTGCAAAAGGTGGATCTACTAAATATTAATGTCACTTTTCTGTTGAGGTGCCCATACTTTTGCACCTGTCAATTTTTGAAATAATGCATATTTCACATTTTTGGTAAGTGCAATAAACCTCATTTCAATCCTGAAATATTACTGTGTCCATCAGTTATTACATATATCACACTGAAACAGCTGTTGCAAAAACCCAATTTTAAACAAATAAAAATGAGGGGGGTGCCCAAATTTTTTCATATGACTGTATTGTTTACAGTGCTGGGACTGGCTGGTCCCCTGGGGTCCTAAATCCTCATCTGTTGTTTGGTTTACCTCCTCATTAGGGAAACCTGCTTATCAGGTTGTACCGGTTAGCCTCTAGTTTATCTAGATAACTACCCGGGATATGTTAGCCCCGACTTAGGATCGGGGACTTGGTCTTCTCTGTCAGTTGGCCTCTTCTTCTCTGCTCTCTCTCTTTTTCTTTACTTACCTTCTTCTTTACGTTTTCTCTATCCTTTCTGTTCTCTGTTTGATACCCCCCAAGGACTCCTTCCCCTCACGTTCTGCTCTCCACCTCCCTCCTCTATCTCCCATTCCGATCACACCATATCCGACTTACCGCAGGATCTATCGTAGATTCCTCTCTCGTTAAGTCCGGGGACACCTCTGAGCGGACGGTACCATGCCTCCTATCAAGATAGCCTCCTTGAATGTCAGAAGTTTTAACATCCCTCAGAAACGCACTCAATTACTACACGGGTTATACAAAATGGGAGTGCAGATACTACTGTTACAAGAGACGCATCTCAAACAGGGGTGTTTTCCTGATATTAAAAATCAATATTACACTTCATGGCATCACTCTCCGAACCCAGACGCAAGATCCAAAGGAGTTAGTATAGCTCTTCACAAAAATCTCCCTCATACCGTCTTGGGTTCTGAGACCGATGACAAGGGTAGGCTCCTCATGTTAAACATCCGCATATTTGAGCACACCTATATCATCATTAATCTTTATCTACCTATCAGGAGACCGGTGGAAGCGTGTTCTGGGTACTTGAGAAGGATCGGGACCTTCACCCGTGGTTCTCTGATTGTGGGCGGGGACTTCCATTTTCCTTTGGATAAACATCTGGATACCTCGGCGGGTAAGTCCGTGATTTCCTCTGCGCAGATTTGTCCCCTAAGACGAGACTTAAGGTTGTGGATTGTTGGGGTGTGCTCCACCCTGGTGAGTGAGATTATACTCACTATTCGGCGGTACATTCATCTTACAGCCGAATAGACTATTTCTTAGTCACCCACCGTCTACTGACCTTCAACCCTACCGCCTCTATTGGCTCTATGCTCTGGTCGAACCACGCTCCTATATTTTTGACATTCCACCCACCCGACGCACCTTCTCTACCCTTGCATTGGACTCAACCCAGATCTCCTGATAGATATGGAAACGATACACACCATTGAATCCACCGTCTCAAATTTTATTGAGGACCATAGGAACAACCCTACTTCTCTCCCTTTCCAATGGGAAGCTCTGAAATGTGTCCTATGAGGGGTTCTTATCAAAGAAGAGTCCAGGTTGAAGAAACTTAAATCGGCAGATATAGAGAACTTACTGTCCCAGATCTCCTCGTTGGAACAGGCCCACAGACTACCCCAACGCAAGAGCTTCTCTTACGCCTAAATAACTCTAAAGCCGACCTTAAAAAATACCTCGACCGTGCATACGTTAAATTCCGGGGACGATCACATCATTTCTTTTATGAGTTCGCAGACAAGTGTGGTGGCCCCCTTGCTAAGCATATACATCCCAAGAATGCTAGGTCCTATATTCCTCGGATTCGGAATGCCCGTAATAAACTTGTCCACCACCCTCAACATATCTCGGAAGAGTTCAGACAATTTTACGAACGCCTGTATAACATCCAAGAGGAACCTGGCCCCCATACTTCTCAGGAACAGACCAGTATGCTTGACTCTTACTTGAAAGCCACCGCTGTGTCTGGCGTGCAGGATGGGACAAGGGAAGAACTTGAGGCCCCTTTTACGTTGGAAGAGATCACTCAAACTATTGCCTCTACTCCCTCCAATAAGAGCCCGGGCCCAGACGGGTTTACAGCCAAATTTTATAGGACGTTTAGGACTCTCCTGGCGCCTGTCTTAACCAAAGTTTTCAATTCCATTTCTCCTGCTGATCCGTTTCCTAGACAAGCACTCGAAGCCGTTATCACAGTCATTCCCAAATCAGGCAAGGATCCAGAGATTTGTGCTAGTTACCGCCCCATATCTTTAATAAATGTGGACGTGAAACTTTTTGGCAAACTTCTGGCTCTTCTGGGCCCTTCTCTGCCTTGGCTGATAGTGAATAACAAGGTGGGATTTGTTCCGGGCACAGAGGCCAGAGACAATACTATCAAGTCCCTGCTCCTGATCTCTCGCTCACATGCCGTTGAGAAACCAACTTGTATCCTGTCGGTCGACTCAGAGCAGGCCTTCGACAGGGTCAGCTGGAGATTCCTGGAGTAAGTCCTCGTAAATTCTGGCCTGGGTTCTTCATTCAGGGGTAAAATTTTATCTTTATACTCCACCCCCTCTGCGAAGGTGCGATGCAACGGCGTTCTATCAGATTCCTTTCGTATTCACAATGGTACGCGACAGGGTTGCCCTCTTTCTCCCCTCCTGTACACTTTTGGCTATGGAGCATCTGCCTAATGCCCTTTGTCTGAACCCGGATATCCAAGGGATTGAGGTGGAGCAACGAGTATACAAACTTGCCTTGTACTCGGACGACCTTTTGATTTACATAACACAACCTGAAGCGACCATCCCTGGTATTCTTAAGGAGTTTGAGATCTACAGTAAATTGAGGAATTTCAAAGTTAACCTGTCAAAGTCCGAAATTTTGAACATTAACCTCCCGAAAGATAGAGTACTAAAGTTGCAAACAGCCTTTCCCTTTAAATGGTGCTCTTCCTCTTTGAGGTATTTGGGTATACATTTAACAGCTGACCTTTCTCTATTGTATACTCTAAACTTCAAACCATTGCTCCTGAAAATCACGTCTGACCTTGCAGGGTTTGACAGCCGCTCATTATCATGGTTCGGGAGAGTTAATGTTTTGAAAATGGACGTATTGCCCAAGTTGTTGTATCTCTTTCAAACTGTCCCAATAGTTCTACCGCGTTCTTTTTTTTGTACAACTAAGACGCCTATGCGTGGGATTCATTTGGAAACAACTTAGACCGAGACTCTCTTACGCAATCCTGACCAGACCTAAGTTGGGGGGAGGAGTGGGATTACCCAAGTTTCAGCTCTACCACTTGGCTGTCCTTTTGGTGAGATTAGTTGACTGGTTCCACGGACATACCTCACGACAATGGGTTCAATTGGAGAGGGAACTGGCGGGTTGGTCTCTGACATCACTTCCCTGGGTCTAGCGGGCTGACCGGACAAGATTTTTGTCAACACCATTATTGACCAAAGACCTTCTTCGAGTCTGGGACACAATGAATAAACAACACTCTGTCTCTATGCCCTGGGGTCCCATGACTCCCCTTTTGACAATCCGGACTTCCCGCCAGGGGTCCAGGCTACTCGCTTCCTGATTTGGAATGCAGATACTAGCCCAAGAGTATCAGAAGTTGTGATTGGATGCACTTCGATACCTGAGTTTGATGCCTACCGGTCCCTCTGTCCTGGGCGCCCTGTCCGCTGGTTTGAATACTGCCAGATCCGGTCCTTCCTCTCCTCCTCTGGGGACCCATATGCTCTTTTGGGAGATCTCTCTCCCTTCGAATCTTTACTTTTGCAAGACTCTCCCCCATCACATGTGATCTCCCAGATATACTCTTTATTGGTCATGCCTGAGGAAACAAGATCCTTATGGTTCATTAGAGAGTGGGAAAGCTTACTCAGGCTTGTAAGGCGCAGGAGACTAATTATAAGTTTCTCACTAGATGGTAAAGGTGTCCCCGAGAGCTCAAAAGAATGATCCCGACTGTGTCAGACATCTGCTGGCGTTGTGACGCTGCAGAGGGATCCATATTGCACACATGGTGGGAGTGTCCTCCAATACTGGCCTTGTGGCAAAAAGTGTTTGCCCTCTATACTGCGATATCTGGAGAATTTGTTCAACGTACGCCTCAAACTGATCTACTCTCTATGTTACCCGGGTCTTTCAAAATGATCAAAACGGGCCTTTTATGGTATTGTGTCACCGCCGTCAGAGCCATTATTCCTAGGAATTGGCGTTCCAACACTTGCCCATCTGATCTAGACTGGTCTTGCAAAATGGACTATCTATGCAGGATGGAGAGACTTTCCTCCCTCTCGAAAGATCAAACTGACAAATACTTCATGACATGGCAACCACCGAGAATCACCAGAATTTAACATCACTCTGAGATCCTGATCTCTTCAGAAACGACGGATCCCGTATGGACTTGGAGTTCTGGTCCCTCTGGAGACCCCCCCTCCCCTCTGTCTACCCATACCCTAACCTATACTTATCTTTTCTTCTTTCTACCTTTAATCCTTACTTGAGTCTTCTGTATTATGTTTAAAATAACTATAGTCAGGTATGCTGTGTTGATACAGGGAGGAGTTGAATATTATCATATTCTAGTTGTTTTATAGAGCTGTTGGTTCATCGAACTCTTAGTTACTATGGTCATAGATAACTCCTGATAAACGTAGTCAGCTGACTTAACAATGAAGTCACACTTTCTACTTTCCTCTATGGATATTCTCTCATCATTGCTTTGGATATGTATAAGCTTATGTATATAATTTAGAAAGTGTTTTATATCTACTATATGCTACATACCTATATTGTCTCTGTTATCAACATGCTTCCTTTATTTCTAATAAAGATTTTTCGGAAAAAAAAAATGACAATATGATCACTAGTCCCAGAGAAATAAATTCATTTTTGGGCAAATATTTCGCAGATCTGTACAAAAAGAGGTTCCCCCAAGATTTAACGGATAGAGGCAAAGACTGGCTTAAGATGATCAAACTTCCTGGCATTGGGGAGAGTGAATAAGAAAGATTAAATTCTGATATTACACCAGAAGATATACAAATGACAATTAAAAACCTGAGTTCCCACAAGGCTCCGGGCCCGGATGGGTACACCGGAGAATACTACAAAACCCTGAGTGAACAAATCATTCCCTGTCTGGTCCCCCTCTTCAATGCTATTTTGGGTGGTGAGAAATTATCAGACCAAGCTAATACAGCCTATATAAAATTATTACCCAAGGGAACATCAGGAACCACTGATCCTTCTGAATTTCGACCTATATCCCTGATAAATCAGGATTTAAAAATTTTATCCAAAATTATGGCTGATCGCTTAGCGATGATTATGCCATCGCTCAAAGGAACTCAGCAGGCGGGATTCATTAAGGGCAGATCAGCAGTGGGAAATATTAGGAGGGCCATGATGGTGTTAGGTGCAGTGGGAAACCGGAAAGATCCAAACACTGATCAGCCAGCGTTAGTATTATTGGATGCAGAAAAGGCCTTCGATAGCGTAGATCTGGTATGGCTGGGCTTGGTTTTAGACCTGTTGGCTTGCAGGGGCCATTTAGGACTTTCCTGACGACACTTTATTATAATCCAAGAGCCAGGATTTACACTCCGGGCTTCCTATCAAATCCCTTTGTATTAGAAAAAGGCACTCGGCAGGGCTGTCCTCTTTCGCCTCTGCTCTTCAATTTAGCGATTGAACCACTTTCAAGATTTCTGAATGATGGGGCAATTTTTGAGGGGATACCAATTGGAAATAGTTCTGTGAAATCGGCCCTGTTTGCAGATGACATTATTTTATTCATGAACAGACCAGACCGTGATCTAAAGGGATTACTCCAATATCTAGAATTATTTGGATAATTTTCGGGCTTTAAGCTACATAAAGCTAAATGCGAAATTCTCAGACTAGGGGGAAATACACAAAGGGGTGACGGGAACGCTGAAATTCGAGAGATAGAGGGTATTCCAGTGAAAAAAGGGCACATAAAATATCTGGGTATATTTCTGGGAAAAACAAAAAAACTACCGTATATACTCGTGTATAAGCCGACCCGTGTATAAGCTGACCCCCCTACTTTTTCCCCCAAAAACTGGGAAAACCTATTGATTCGCGTATAAGCCTAGGGTGGACAATGCAGCAGCTACCGGTATTGAAAAATTTTAAAAATGAAAATAGATACGAATAAAATGTTGAACTTTTATTTTAAATAGAAACAGTAAACTACCAATGCAGCAGACCACCGTCCTGTTATAATGCCCCCTATCACTAGTATATAGCCCACCATCCCTGTATATAGCAGCCATAACTAGTATACAGTTGCAGCCAGCAGGGGTAATACAGGCCCCCCCGCAGGGGTAATACAGGCTCCCCCGCAGGGGTAATGCAGGCCCCCCCGCAGGGGTAATACAGGCCCCCCCACAGGGGTAATACAGCCCCCCCAGCAGGGGTAATACAGGCCCCCCAGCAGGGGTAATACAGGCCCCCCAGCAGGGGTAATACAGCCCCCCCAGCAGGGGTAATACAGCCCCCCCAGCAGGGGTAATACAGGCCCCCCCAGCAGGGTTAATACAGGCTTCCCCAGCAGGGGTAATACAGGCCCCCCCAGCAGGGGTAATCTCACCCCCTCGGTCTGCAGGCACCCGGGTCCTCCAGCTGCTCCGTCTGCGTGCGCGGCTTCTAATACCGGCGTCCTTCCCGCACTTCCTGTTTGAATGTGATCATGTGACCGTGGGGGGGCCTCTGTATACATGGGGGGGCGGGGAGGCAGTGGGGGAGGCTATATTGTGCATGGGGAGCTGCAATGTACTATGCGCTGCTCCCCATGCATAATTAATGAGCGGCACCACGTGACGTGCCGCTCATTCTGCAGCCTCCCCCCGCCTCCTCCTGCCTCCTGCAGTGCCCGGACAACAGCCCCCACCACACCACACAGTATATGACTCGTGTATAAGCCGAGGAGGGACTTTTCAGCCCAATTTTTGGGCTCAAAAAGTCGGCTTATACACGAGTATATAGTAGTTTATTCTTTAAATGATAACCCATTAATTAGTAAAATTGAAAAGGAATTAGAAAGATGGAGAGGCCTTCCTTTGTCCCTGGGGAGATGTCATTTAATTAAAATGGTTAGTTTTGCTATACTTTTATACCCACTTCAAACAATACCCCTCTTGTTGCGTCGAGCGGATATTAAGAGGCTGAGTAAAGCCTTCTACAAATTTCTTTGGAAAGGAAAGTGGGCACGGATCAACTGCCATATACTGATGCTTCCAAAAGACAGGGGAGGGCTGAACTTCCCAGACATCAGGGGTTATAACCTGGCATGTATTCTCAGACATGTGGTGGACTGGCATAAAGGGTCTAGCAGACATTCTAACTACACAGATGAGGTAGAGTTTTGTAACCCTTGGAATCCAGTTAGCCTATTGCATGCCTCATGGTCTGACGTTCCCCGACATCTTAAAAATTCGATGTTATATAAAGACACGGCTATGTGCTGGAAGGCAGTACAGAAGAAATTGAATTTAGCATGGAAGATGTCAAAATACCTGAATCCATGGGCATACGTAAGGTTTAAATTGGGAAGGGAGAACTCTTTATTTCGGGAGTGGCAAGAAAGAGGGATACAAAAAATGGGCGACCTATTACACACACAGGAACAATGCTGGCTGAATGACAAAGAGGTATTGGAGAAATACAATTTGGGAACAACTCACTTACTAAAATACAACAATTACATTTCCATGTTATGCGGCATCTTCAAGATGTTTCTAAAGAATGTAGGGCAAGCATTTGGGATGAATGGTTATCAGTAAATCCCAATGATATTAATATTTCCTATCTTGATGGGAAATTAAGAGATGTAATACTAGTCTCGGGGGAGGACAAGTTATTCAGAAGCTGGCTCAAATACATACAACAGGAAGACCTCCCTGAAAAAAATTGTGCGGGGTTGGGAAGTAATGCGGAAAGATATTTAGAATCATACATAAGGCAATATTTGGTTTCACTCTTCCCCCAACAGCTCAGACCCCGGACAGAAAGCAACAGTGTCCGAAATGTGACATTCCAAAAACAGATATGGTGCATGGATTATGGTTATGTGGGGATGTTAAGAAGATATGGGAAAAGGTAATAGGGTTGGTAAGAGACATCTGTGACAAGAATCTAACATTAGATCCAGAGTCTTGGTTGTTCTACTTCCCAAAGTCTAAAGACTGGTAGGGAAAATCAGCTAGGATAATACACATTGTGACGATGGTGACTTAAAAGATTGATATTGCGTGAATGGTTGAACAAACTCAACCCCAGCCTCAAGGAGGTGATTCAAGAGATGAAAAACATTATGCAGATCGAGAGATTGGAAGCAGAGAGGAGCAAAGATCTCCTGACAGAGAACTTTTTTGATACATGGAAAGGATTCATTACCTCTAAACTGTCCTTTGATGAGTTGAGAACAACAGTATTACCATTTAAAAACACAAACTGGAATCTTATGGAAGATCTTAAGGGAACATTGGGGATTTTTAAGATATAGATCGGTCCAATATTATTATATGGTATTGAATTTCTTAGTCGATGTAATAGTATATTTTTTATGCTATGGTGTAGAGCATTTTACTTTATGACATATTACCTGTAAACGTTGATTGCTGGTAAGACTTGAATATAATTTTCTTGGTTTTAGGGGTGGGGGGTAGGGGGGCAGGGGATTCAAAAACCCCTGTGCCGGAGATCACCCCCCCACACACCTCCATCCCCCCCTGCCAATGAAAAAATGGCGGCGGTGCGCTGCCTCCCCTGCATCTCCATGCAGCCTGACATGTCACACATGTCAGGCTGCATGGGAATGTCCTCCCCCGGTGCTCCCTAGTCCCCTTCAGGGATCCCCCACCTCCGGGCATCCCCCAGCCTCCGGGCATCCCCCAGCCTCCGGACACATCCCCCCCGCCCCCTCCCCCGATGCCCGGTGTCCGGTGCCTTTTCCCCAGAGGTCCCGCCGTCTCTAAACTATTGCAGGCCCCCCCCCCCGTGCCCCAGTAAATCCCCCCCTCACCACTCTTACCTACCAACGATCCTGATTCCGGTCCTGGGGTCCTCCGGTCCTGGGGGCTTCTCCTGCCGGCGGCTCCTGCTGCTCTCTTCTGCGGCGCGCTCCTCCTCTGTGCGCGCACGCGCGCACCGCTGTTAGCCCCTGCTGTGCGGCCCAGGGAATGACAGGTCATGAACTCAGTGAGTTCATGACCTATCAGAATCCTCGGGTCACAAGGGGTTAACTGTGCTGTTCATGGTGGTCTTCACATCAGATCACCATCAGTGGTGATCTATCTGGATCCTGGGATCCCATAGGGATCCTGGGATCACCACTGATGGTGATCTGATGTGGAGACCACCATGAACAGCACAGTTAACCCCTTGTTAACTGTGCTGTTCATGGTGATCTCCACATCAGGTAAAACTAGGCAGAAGGGGTTGGTGGCATCCCGTAGCTGCCTGCTGTACCTGGCTGGACCAAAAATATGGCGAAGCCCCACGTCGTTTTTTTTAAAAAATTTAATAAAGAAATACTAAAAAAAAATGCAGGGGAAGAGACGACCAGGATACGGTGTCTCCGTATCTTGTGCACATGCTCTAAAAGTGAGAAATTGTGTGAAAAAAAGAAAATGTTCAATATGACATTATCAAATTCTACCCCTAGATATAATCCTTGAGGTGTCTAGTTTCCAAAATGTGGTGACTTGTGCGGGAGCTCCAATGTTTAGGCACATAGGGGCTCCCCATATGCGACATGGTGTCCGCTAACTATTGGAGCTAATTTTCCATTCAAATTGTTAGCAGACACCATGTCGCATATGGAGAGCACCTGTGTGCCTAAACATTGGCGCTCCCCCACAAGTGACCACATTTTGGAAACTAGACCCCCCAAGGAACATATCTTGATGCATAGTGAGCACTTTCAACCCCCAAGTGCTTCACAAATTAGTCTGTAAAAAGGAAAAAAGAACATTTTTGTGAAAAAAAGTACTTTTTCATTTTTATGGATCAGTTTGTGAAGTACCTGGGGGATCAAAGTGCTCACTATGCATCTAAATAAGTTCCTTGGGGTGTCTACTTTCCAAAATGGGGTCACTTGTGGGGGAGCTCCAATGTTTGGGCACATAGGGGCTCTCCATACGTGACATGGTGTCCGCTAGCAATTGGAATTGTAAGTGGATACCATGTCGTGTATGGCGAGCCTCTGTGTGCCTAAACATTAGCGCTCCCCCACAAGTGACCCCATTTTGGAAACTAGACCCCCAAGAACTTATCTAGATGCATAGAGAGCACTTAGAACCCCAAGGTGCTTCACAAATTGATCCGTAAAATGAAAAAGTACTTTCATTTCCACAAAAATTTTCTTTTTTCATTTTTACGGATTCATTTGTGAAGCACCTGGGGGTTCAAAGTGCTCACCACCAATCTAGATAAGTTCCTTGGGGGGTCTAGTTTCCAAAATGGGGTCACTTGTGGGGGAGCTGCAATGTTTAGGCACACAGGGGCTCTCCATACGTGACATGGTGTCTGCTAACAATTGGAGCTAATTTTCCATTCAAATTGTTAGCGGACACCATGTCGCGTATGGAGAGCCCCTGTGTGCCTAAACATTGTATCTCCCCCACAAGTGACCCCATTTTGGAAACTAGACGCCCCAAGGAACTTATCTAGATGCATAGTGAGCACTTTGAACCCTCTGGGGCTTTACAAATTGATCCGTAAAAATGAAAAAGTACTTTTTTTTCACAAATATTTTCTTTTGTTCTCAATTTTTTCATTTTCACATGAGCAACAGGATAAAACGCATCCTAAAATTTGTTGACCAATTTCTCCTGAGTACACCGGTACCTCATATGTGGTCATAAACCACTGTTTGGGCGCACGGTAGGGCTCAGAAGAGAAGGACCGCCATTTCACTTTTTGAATGGTAAATTAGCTCCAAAAGTCAAATTGCGCTTCTTCCCTTCTGAGCCCTGCCGTGCCCCCAAACAGTGGTTTATGACCACATATGAGGTATCGGTGTACTCAGGAGAAATTGGCCAACAAATTTTAGGATGCATTCTATCCTGTTCCCCATGTGAAAATGAAAAAATTGAGGCTAAATGAACATTTTTGTTGGAAAAATTAAAATGGCCATTTTTTGTTTCCACGTTGCTTTAGTTCCTGTGAAGCACCTGAAGGGTTAATCATTTTCTTGAATGTAGTTTTGAGTAGCTTGAGGGGTGTAGTTTTCGGAATGGTGTCACTTTTGGGTGTTTTCTGTCATGTACACCCCTCAAAGAGACTTCAAATGTGATGTGGTCACTAAAAAAATGGTTTTGTAAATTTTGCTGGAAAAATGAAAAATTACTGATGAACTTTGAACCCTTATAACGTCCTAACCCAAAAAATTTTTTTTTTCCAAAATTGTGCTGATGTAAAGTAGACATGTGGGAAATGTTATTTATTAACTATTTTGTGTCACATAACGCTCTGGTTCAACAGAATAAAAATTACAAATTTGAAAATTGTCAAATTTTCAAACTTTTTGCCAATTATTTTATATTTTCACAAATAAACACAAAAATTATCGACCTAAATTTACCACTAACATGAAGCCCAATATATCATGAAAAAAACAACATTCAGAATCGCTAGGATCCGTTGAAGCGTTCCGGAGATATAACCTCATAAAGGGAGAGTGGTCAGAATTACAAAAAACGGTCTGGTCATTAAGGTGGAAATTGGCTCCGTCACTAAGGGGTTAAAATAAAAAAAATCCTGCCCTCTAAAGCTTTAGAAAAACTATTTGATTTCTTACATTTTCCTATTGTAATGAGGGCTCCAGTCTACGGCATAGACTGGGATGGGTGGTCTCCTGGTCTCCATTCTTCCCCCTCGCAGGCTCTTATCACAACCTGGTGGGCATCATCATTCCTTCTCCTGTTCGTCTTCTTTTTTTAAATTCCCGCCTCCTCCATAAAGTATGACGAGCAGCTTGACATCAGTTCCGGTCCAGTGCATTGTGGAGGCTTATCAGGTGTACAGCACGCCTTCAATATGCACACTGCACATGCGCCACAGCCGGACCGTACAGCCCATACACCTGCACACTGCGCAGGACCAGATGTGATGTTCCAGCAGCGCGTCATATTATGAGGAGGAGGGAATTTAAAAAAGAGCACGAATAAGAGAAGGATGATGACGCCCAGCGGGGCGTTTTAAGAGGCAGTGAGGAGGGGAGAATGGAGACCTGGAGACTGTCCAAACCAGTCTACGTGGTAGCCTGGATGTAAGTTATTAAATCATTTTTCACAAGCTTTATAGTGCAGTTTTAGGTCAGAGAGGAATGGTTTAGAATGTGCTAGCAAGGTGCAGGGACAGGTAGTGGTAGAATAGGGGGCTAAATCAAGCTGAAGTTTTCCTTTAAAGGGAAGGTGCCATCAAAAAAAGAGAAATTTCAACAATTGCAAAAATGTAAAGTATTAATGTTTTGATTTGTTTTTACAATATTGTCATATTTTTTAATGGAGTAAAATATGAAAAATAATATAAAAAGTTTGATATGTTCCACTTTGAAACACTAGGGGGAGCAGCTGCTGAAAATTTGCCATGAAAACCTAGTGTACAGCAGGCATGCATTACGACTGCTGAAAATCTGGGCTGGATCTGCTCCAAGTGTGTGATGTCTCCTCCCCCCTCCCCTTCTGGGTGTTAACAAACAGATAAGAGACAATGAAGTTTAGGGTCTTTCACAGTAAGGAGCCATTTTCTTGTTGACGCAAAGTGGTACCAACACACAACTACATGCAGATCCTAACACAACAAGGTCTGATACTAGTGTTAGTTTTGCAGCCCAGGCCTGGACTGAATATGGTCCTTGTGTTGTTACTATTTATTTTGTATATAATGTTTCAGTTTTATTTAGTAATTTGTATTTTCACTGTTGATGCAAACGTAAAGGATCGCCAGTCATGTGACATCTCATGTTATGAATTAGGTACCAGTGACATATAACAGCAGGATAGTGACTGAAGCTCTAGAGGTGACTGAAGGATAAGTCACGATGTAACAGCAGAATAGTGACTGCAGCTCTGGAGGTGACTATCTCCATCCCCCTGCGTGTCTCTCCCCATATGCACTCTCCATCCCCCTACGTGTCTCTCTCCCCATATGCACTCTCCCCCTGGTCTCTCTCCCCATATGTAGTCTCTCTCTCCCCCTCGGGTGCTCCTTCACTCTCTCTCTCCATCGGGCGCTCCTTCACTCTCTCCCCCACCCCCATTGGGCACTCCTTCACTCTCTCTCTCTCTCCCCATCGGTCACTCCTTCATCTCTCTCTCTCCATCGGGTGCTCCTTCACTCTTTCTCTCCCCATCGGGTTCTCCTTCACTCTCTCTCTCCCAATCGGGCGCTCCTTCACTCTCTCTCCCCATCAGGCGCTCCTTCACTCTCTCTCCCCATCGGGCGCTCCTTCACTCTCTCTCCCCATCGGGCGCTCCTTCACTCTCTCTCCCCATCGGGCGCTCCTTCACACTCTCTCTCCCCCCATCGGGCGCTTCTTCACTCTCTCTCTCTCCCCATTGGGCGCTTCTTCACTCTCTCTCTCCCCAACGGGCGCTCCTTCACTCTCTCTCTCCCCCCCCATCGGGCTCTCCTTCACTCTCTCCCCATCGGGCTCTCCTTCACTCTCTCTCTCCCAATCGGGCGCTCCTTCACTCTCTCTCCCCATCGGGCGCTCCTTCACTCTCTCTCTCTCCTTATCGGGCGGTCCTTCACTCTCTCTCTCCTCCCCATCGGGCGCTCCTTCACTCTCTCTCTCTCCCCATCGGGCGCTCTTCACTCCTTCCCATCGCTCTCTTCCTCTCTCCCATCGGGCGCTCCTTCACTCTCTCTCCCCATTGGGCGCTCCTTCACTCTCTCTCCCCATCGGGCGCTCCTTCACTCTCTCCTCCCCATCGGGCCTCCTTCACTCTCTCCCCCCCATCGGCGCTCCTTCACTCTCTCCCTCCCCATCAGGCCTCCTTCACACTCTCTCCTCTCCCATTTAGATGCTCCTTCACTCTCTCTCTCCCCCCATCGGGCACTCCTTCACTCTCTCTTCCCATTGGATGCTCCTTCACCTCTCTCTCTCCCCATTGGATGCTCCTTCACTCCTCTCCCTCCCCATTGGATGCTCCTTCACTCTCTCTCTCCCCATTGGCGCCTCCTTTCTCTCGCTCTCTCTCTCCCCATGGGCGCTCCTTCACTCTCTCTCTCCCCATTGGATGCTCCTTACTCCTCTCTCTCTCCCCATTGGATGCTCCTTCACTCCTCTCTCCCATTGGCGCTCCTTCACTCTCTCTCCCCCCCCATTGGCCATCCTTCACTCTCTCCCCATCGGGCGCTCCTTCACTCTCTCTCCCGCCCATTGGGCGCTCCTTCACTCTCTCGTCTCCCCATCGGGCGCTCCTTCACTCTCTCCCATTGGGCGCTCCTTCACACTCTCTCTCCCCCCCCCCCATCGGGCGCTTCTTCACTCTCTCCCCATCGGGCGCTCCTTCACTCTCTCCCCATTGGATGCTCCTTCACTCTCTCTCTCTCTCTCTCTCCCCATCGGGCGCTCCTTCACTCTCTCTCTCTCCCCAGCGTGCTCTCGTTCTTTCTCGCTCTCCCCCATAGTGTGTCTCTCCCACTCTCCCCCCCCAGCATGTCTCTCTCGCTCTTCCCCCCAGCGTGTCTCTCTCGCTCTCCCCCCCAGCGTGTCTCTCTCGCTTTCCCCCCAGCGTGTCTCTCTCGCTCTCCCCCCAGCGTGTCTCTCTCGCTCTCCCCCCAGCGTGTCTCTCTCGCTCTCCCCCCAGCGTGTCTCTCTCGCTCTCCCCCCAGCGTGTCTCTCTTGCTCTCCCCCCAGCGTGTCTCTCTCGCTCTCCCCCCAGCGTGTCTCTCTCGCTCTCCCCCCAGCGTGTCTCTCTCGCTCTCCCCCCCCAGCGTGTCTCTCTTGCTCTCCCCCCATTGTGTCTCTCTCGCTCTCCCCCCAGCGTGTCTCTCTCGCTCTCCCCCCAGCGTGTTTCTCTCACTCTCCCCCCAGCGTGTCTCTCTCGCTCTCCCCCCAGCGTGTCTCTCTTGCTCTTCCCCCAGCGTGTCTCTCTCGCTCTCCCCCCAGCGTGTTTTCCCATACTTGCTCTCTCCCTGCATGTCTCTTCCCCCCGTGTCTCTTCTTATGTCCACTCTCCCACTGTATGTCTCTTTCCCCCCATGTGTGTCTCTTATATCCGCTCTCAAAATAGTCAGTGCAGCTCTGGAGGTGACTGGAGGATATGACATGATGTAACAGCAGAATAGTGAGCGGCAGCTCTGGAGGAGGTGACTCACTATTCAGTTACATGATGTCACAGAATAGTGACCGCAGCTCTGGAGGTGACTGGAGGATAAGACAATGTAAAGGCAGAATAACTACTGCAGCTCTAGAGGTGACTGGAGGATAAGACAAGATGTCATATTCTCCAGTCACCTCCAGAGCGGCAGTTAGTATTCTGTCACATGATGTCACAGAATAGTGACTGCAGCTCTGGAGGTGACTCGAGGATAAGACATGATGTAGCAGCAGAATAGTGATGCAGCTCTGGAGGTGACTGTCTCCCATGTGGTCTCTCTCCCCATGTGTGCTCTCTATCCCCCTGTGCCCGGTCTCACCCCATCTGCCGTCTGGCGCCCTGTGTCTCACCTTTTATATGCTCTCTGCCCCCTGTGTCTCACCCCATGTGCTCTCTGCCCCCTGTGTCTCACCCCATGGTCTCTGCCCCCTGTGTCTCACCCCATGTGCTCTCTGCCCCCTGTGTCTCACCCCATGTGCTCTCTGCCCCCTGTGTCTCACCCTTTACATGCTCTCTGCCCCCTGTGTGCTGTTGCCCCCACCCCAAGTTCTAGGCACAGTAGTGTGATGATCACACTCCTGTGCCCTGAACACTGCAGGCTGGCGGGGAGCGGCGATAGTATCGCTGATCAGCGCTCCCCGCCGATACGTACCTCACCTCGGTCCTCCGATGACCGCTCTGCTCCTCTCTCCCCACCGCATCCCGTCCTCTGTCTCCTATAACCGATCTGTTCACGCTGAGCCAAGCGGTTATAGGGGGAAAGTGGGGAGCTCACAGCAGACACTGTGAGCTCCACAAACATGGCGCCAATCTCCTCCCTCTGCAGTGATCTGGACAGCCCAGGGGCGTGCCCAGGTCACTGCAGGACGGCAGCTCAATACAAAGTATAGGGTCGGCGTCCGACCGTTGTTCCCTATGTCCAGGGCTGCCGTAGCTGCAGAAGTGGAAGTGTCGTTCAACAGAATCTTCCACTTCTGCAAAGCAAGATGGCAGCCCCCAGTGGCTGCAAAAATAGTTAATAACAAAAAAAATATTAAAGCTAAAACATTGAATTTTGTATTAAAGATAATTGTTCAAATAAGCAATTATTTTTAATACAAAAAAAAAATGTGGCACCTTACCTTTAATTAAGCACAGCTGGTGTCACATGTTGACTGCTTTGCAGTCAATGAGTGCTGCTACTGTAATTTAAACTGAACCTTTCTTTTTCCTTTAGTCTATGCTGTGGCTCTGCATGTGGAGGTAAAGGTAAAGGGGAGTGTCTGAGCTTTCTGGTCTCCACCTCCTCAGCCTTAAATAGTTCAGCTTCCTTCCACCACATGTCGCTGGTTGAGTTAGTTTCTGATCAAGGAACTGTGTAGTGAAGTCATGCTCTGCTGAGCTGTGCTGTTGCTGCCAAGGTCTTTCATTTGAAGCTGCTGAGTTTTCCTGGTCTGTGGGTGGAGGTAGGGGCTTCTTGCCTAGGGCTTATCAGGAGCTTAGGAGAAAGAGTGTCGACTTGGACCTCCTCACCTTCGGAGGTACCCCAAGAACAGGGTGAGCTTGGGTCCCCAGTATCAGGGTCAGATTAGCTCCCCCTGAATCTCTTCACTCACCTCACCATCTGGTTTCCTGATTCCCTCACCTACTAAGTGTAACAACTGGACTCCAATGAAGGAGTAGAACCATCTCAATAAGGATATCAATGAAATGGACAGCATGTGACTTACCGTATTTTTCGCTTTTTAAGACGCACTTTTGTTCCCCCAAACTGGGGGGGGAGAATGGGGGTGTGTCTTAAAAAGCGAATCTAAAAAAAAATAAAAAAAATTAAATATTACCGGTGGAGGGGTGGTGAGGGGTGCGGCGCCTTAGCGGCAGCTTCCGGTGGGTGGGGGGCACAGCTGCAGGACCGGAGCAAAGGAGATCTACCGGCTGCAGCGTTTGGTGGGCGCCGCCATGTTTTCTGTGCAGTCACTGTGCAGCAGCTGGCCGGTAGAGGTAGAAACCTCAGTTGACCGCCTGTCTCCACTATGGTGGCGGCCATTTTGTTGAAGCCTCTACTGAATGCAGCCGGCCACAAAAAACATGGCGGCTCCCACTGCTCGCTCTGGTCCTGCAGCAACAAGGTGGGAGACACCAGGAAGACATGTGCCAGTTGTGCAGGGGATGTGTGCCTTGCTCCAGGGGAATGTGTGCCCTGCTCCAGGGGAATGTGTGCCCTGCTCCAGGGGAATGTGTGCCCTGCTCCAGGGGAATATGTGCCCTGCTCCAGGAATGTGCCCTGCTCCAGGGGAATGTGTGCCCTGCTCCAGGGGACGTGTGCCCTGCTCCAGGGGACGTGTACCTTCAATGGGGGACGTGTGCCAGCTGCAGGGGACGTGTGCCCTGCTCCAGGGGACGTGTGCCTTCAATGGGGGACGTGTGCCAGCTGCAGGGGACGTGTGCCCTGCTCCAGGGGACGTGTGCCCTGCTCCAGGGGACGTGTGCCTTCAATGGGGGAACGTGTGCCAGCTGCAGGGGACGTGTGCCATCCGTAGGGGACATGTGCAATCAAGAGGGGACACGTGCCAGCTGTAGGAGACGTGACCAACAAAATAGACGTGCCAGCTGTAGGCGATGTGTGCCAGCTGTACTGGACGTGTGCCATCAATAGGGGACGTGTTGCCATCAATAGGGGACGTGTGCCATCAATAGGGGACGTGTGCCATCAATAGGGGATGTGTGCCAGCACTAGGGGACATATTGGATATAGCCCCCTTGTGCTGGCCTATAAGGGGGCCATATCCAAATTAAGGGGGCTAATTATAGGATGAGGGGGCTATATCCCAGGATGAGGGACCATGTACCAGGATGAGGGGGGCTATGAGGGACATATACCCGATATGATTTGTAAGTTGGACACTGGCATTGTAAGATGGACCCCATTTAACATTAAAAATTATTTTTTTCTGTTTTCCTTCACCAAATTTGGGGGTGCGTCTTATAATCAGGTGCGTCTTATAAAGCGAAAAATACGGTAAATATGAGTGTCTGAGCAAAGGGTCTGAATACTTATGACCATGTGATATTTCAGTTTTTCATTTTGAATGAATTTGCACAAATATCTACATTTCTGTTTTTTTTTCAGTCAAGATGGGGTGCACAGTGTACATTAATGAGAAAAAAATGAACTTTTTTTAATTTACCAAATGGCTGCAATGAAACAAAGAGTGAAAAATTTAAAGGGGTCTGAATACTTTATGTACCCACTGTATATCTATATATAAGTACTGATATGGTGCCCAAACAGCCCTATGGCTAGAATGTGCTGAGGGGTGGGAAATAATGGCCGGAGGCTTATTTGTATGTAAGGTAGACTAAAATGGTTGATAAAACTGAATAAACTGAATAAAAATAAACTGAAAGTACATAGGCCAGTTATTGCACTGTTACAATTGTGGCAATTCGTCCACAACTTGCCAAGCGACGTTACTGATGGCAAGAGAGCTCTACAAGTGCATCTCAATAAAATAGAATATGATCAAAAAGATAATTTTTTTCACTAATTCAATACAAAAAGTGAAACATATATTACATAGAGTCATTACTAACAGAGTGATCTATTTGAAGTGTTTATTTCGGTAAATGTTGATGATTATGGCTTATAGCCAATGAAAACCAAAGTCATCATCTCAGAAAATGAGATTATTATATAAGACCAACTGAAAAAATTATTTTCAACTCATAAATGTTGGCCTAATGAAAAGTATGTACAGTAAAGGCACGCAATACTTGGTCAGGGCTCCTTTTGCATGACTTTCTGCATCAATGCAGTGTGGCATGGAGGGGATCAGCCTGTAGCACAGCTGAAGTGTTATGGAAGCACAGGTTGCTTTCATAGCAGCCTTCAGCTCGTCTACATTGTTGGGTTGGTGTCTCTCATTTTCCTCTTGACAAGACCCTATAAATTATCTGTGGGGTTTGGGTCAGGTGACTTTGCTGGCCAATCAAGCACAGTGGTTTTTAAAGGGACACTGTCAGGTCATTTTTCAGTATGATACTAATATTACCCTTGAATAGTGCCTGGGCGGAACTTTTAAACACATGTAAAAATCATTCTTGTACCCTTTCTAGTTTCCATGTTATCAGCAATGTTAGACCCTGCAGGGAGCTGCTGGATTAGTCCTCTCCATTATAAGAAACCAGGAAGTGTTATTTAAATATCCACACCCATCCAAGCTTGTGTTCACTCCCTCCCCTCTCTTCTCTGTGCTGGGAGAAGGTGTTTTGTATTACAGCCTGTGCGGTCTGTAAGATTTCTATGTATATATATGAACTTTGGTTTTCCTGCATACATGTAATGTATGTATCTGCTGAGCAAATGATCAAATGTTCTTATAATCACATAGAAAAATCTCAGACTGCACACACAATGCAGGACATGAAGAGCTTATAGCTGCAGCAAAGATCACTTCTCCTCCCCCCTCCCTTCTCTGTCTGCAGTGAATGAATCACACAACAGACACATCACAGAACAGTGTAATGAAGTATGAGTATTAATCTTTTGGGGGGAGTGGGCAGCAGAGAACCCACTGTGATTGACAGAGGGAATTAATCTCTTATTTTGAAGTTTACAGAGAATAGAAGGGAAGCATAAATAATAGAAATACATGAATAGAGAGAGCTTAGAGAAAGGAAATAGAAAATGATAGCAGTTACATATGGATTTTTGGCCTGACAGTTTTCCTTTAAACCAGGTATTGGTACTTTTGGCAGTGTAGACAGTTGCCAAGTCCTGCTGTAAAATGAAATTTCCATCTCAAAAAAGATTGTCAGTAGAGGGAAGCATAAATTTCCTGGTAAATGGCAGTGCAGACTTTGGTATTGATAAAACACATTGGACCTACACCAGCAGATGACATGGCTCCCCAAACCATCACTGATTGTGGAAACTTCACACTACACCTCAAGCAGCTTGGATTGTGCCTCTCCACTTTTAATCCTATTGGTGTTATTCCACATACGGTAAATCACAGATTAAGTAGTGATGTCAAGGCTTCACTATATGTCATGATTAATCATATGTATCTCTGTGTATAAAAAACAACCCAGGCAAGATGTGAGTGAATGTAGTGAAAAAAATACCACACAGGTGAGTAAATAACAAAAAAAAGTGTTCCTGTGACCTGAGTAAATTTCAGGGAAAGTACAAAAACATTTTTAAAACCAGAAAGAATTTTTAAAAATTACACAAAAATGTATGCCCTAATGGATATTACAGATATTATATCCCACCAAAGTGCAATACTCTATAAACTAGTATATACAATGAAGAAATAATATTATGCTTATTCTGGAAAAGGGGAGCTGTAATGCTATCCTGCTCTCCGTGCTAAGGTGTAAGAGACCACTATGCTGTGCTAATTATTAAAACTCTATAATACTGTGTCCATACTGTCAACATCAGGTGACACACAACAAAAAACGTATTTCTCTCCTTGGAGGTAAAACGCTTCTTGCATGTCTATTGGTCATGAGTGGCTTGACACAAGGAATGTCACATTTGTAGCCCATGTCCTGGATACATCTGTGTGTGGTGACTTTTGAAGCAGTGACTTCAACAGCAGTCCACTCCTTGTGAATCTCCCACAAATTTTTCAATATAGAAAGGAATGGAGGAGTCTTAAAGGAGCGTAGGGTCTTTTAGGCAAAAAACATTATCCAGTGTACAGGGTTACAGACCTTTATTGCCCCTCACTTCCCACAACGCGTTTCGAAAATGTGTTTCTCTTCATCAGCTGGAGTCAACCTGATGATGACTTCACCTGATGAAGACAAACACATTGTTGAAACATGTTGTGGGGAGTGAGGGGCAATAAAGTCTGAAACCCTATACACAGAATAAGATTTTTTGCCTAAAAGACCCTAGTGCTCCTTTAAGACCACTCCATTCCTTTCTATGTACCTTGTTCCCTCACTGAGGGATTGCCGGCTGAAGCAGCTCTGGTTTATAAATCACCTCCACTGAAGGACCTTGCATTGCCCAGGTTACCATACACTGAAAGCTGAAGGACCTGCCGTGACGTCACCGCTAACCCGATCACGTGACGCAGACCCGTAAGTGTCGTGGGGGAATTCACCATCGGCTATAGGAGACGCTGTGGATCAGAGCGAGTCCAGCGTATAATCAACTACAACTGATAGTCTCGCCCCCCGCCCCCCCAATTGTTGCCACACTGCCATTAGGAGCTTCAAAGTGCGCCCTTATTTTTCTGTTTTTACAAATTTTTCAATGTCTCTTTTTTACCAATCCTTTCAAGGCTGCTGTTATCCCACTTCCTTGTGCACCGTTTTCTACCACACTTTTTCCTTCCACTCAACTTTCCATTAAAAAGCTTAGATACAGCACTCTGTGAACAGCCAGCTTCTTTAGCAATGACCTTTTGTGACTTATCCTCCTAGTAGAGTGTGTCAATGATATCTGTCAAGTCAGCAGTCTTCCCCATGATTCTTTAGCCTACTGAACTTGACTAATGGTGGGTTTACACACACCAATCATTGTATCCAATCTCTGAACCAATCTCTGGTTGCAGTGAAATCATGGATACATTGCACCATTTTGTGGCTGTGTACAACATGAAGCAATCTGTCCATGATTTCACTGCAACCAGAGATTGGTTCAGAGATTGGATACAATGATTGGTGTGTGTAAACCCACCATATGGCTGGGGTCACACACACAGATATCTGGGCAGATATTTTTCACAGATCTCTGGTTGCAGTGAAATCATGGACAGATTGCTCCATTTGTACACAGCCACAAAATGGAGCAATCTGTCCATGATTTCACTACAACCAGAGATCTGTGAAAAATATCTGCCCAGATATCTGTGTGTGTGACCCCAGCCTAAGGGACTATTTTAAATGCTTAGTAAGCCGTTAGAGGTGTTTTGAGTTAAATTATTCTAATTTCCTGAGATTATGACTTTTTGGTTTACATTGGCTGTAAACCATAATCATCAACATTAACAGAAATAAACAATTGCAATAGATCACTGTTTGTAATGCCTCTATATATTATATTACTTTAATTTTTTGTATTGGATTACTGAAATAAATTATCTTTTTGATGATAATCTAATTTATTGAGATGCAGTTGTATATGTGTCTACTAGTAGAGCACCTTATTATTATTATTTTTTATTATTATTTATATAGCGCCATTAGATTCCATTGCGCTTTACACACAAAGAGGGGAGAACATGGACAAATACAGTGAATTTGGACAATCAGCTTTTACAGATACAGGAGGGGAGGGGACCCTATCCACGAAGGCTCACAATCTTAACAGCCAAATGGCCAAAACATGCTGGAGTAGGGAGAATAGCACACCCTAATTACGGCTAATGGCTTAATTGTATGTCAAGTAAACTGTAAGGGCCAAGGAGGTCTAAATAAAAGTAAAAGTTGAGCTACTAATGCAATAAAAGGGTACAAGGATGCCACAGGCCAGGCTGAAAATAGAGACAAATTTATAGTGATAGCCCAGCAACTAGTAATAGGCCAAAATTACATGGAACTGGCAGAACTAATGAAACACTAAAAAAATTATTATTAGAGAATAGATAAACCACCAACCTGTGTATGCCCAACATAAGGATTGTGGGTAGAAGACAAAAAGGTGGATGAGAGGATGATACACGTTAACCCATAGAAGGCATGTTTTCCAGCAATTCGGCTAGAATAATTTTAAAAGCAAAAAACTTTATTTGAATCAGGTAAAAATCAATGGCTTTAAAACCGAACACTTTCCTGGGAAAAATAGTTTGGTTTATGTGTTTTGGATTAAAAATAATCCTTACTTATTGCATGAATAAGTATGCCTGAATGGCCATTATATCTTAGAGAAAAATAAAGTGAGGTGAAAAGGAGTGTCGAATACTAATTTACATATTTAATCATAATTAATTCTTCAATTTGCTCTACCACAATATAGAAATGTAAGCACATAATATTCATTATTACTAAATAGTGGAGTATAGATAGTACGACTTATATTAGCTGGAGAATTTAAAGTTATTGGTCACTAATGATGAATACTACATTAATAAATATATGTCAGATCTATTCTGAGATTCATCACTTACGGGTATAGAGTGCCCATTTTCATAATCCATATCGCTCCCTTTTGTTCATTAGCGATTTTCTGTCATTCCCTCTGTTAGGACTCACTATGGACTCTACTGCGTTCACACTGAATGGACTCGTATCCACTCCATGAGCTTACTTAAAGTGCTCTGAGGCACCCAATGGACTGCAGGTTCTCCTGTTGTTCACGTCATAAAGGTGCTCCAATATTCATTTTTAAGTGTCCGTGCTGTACTTCCCACATATTGTTTGTGGCATAGTTTGCAGGTAATCAAATATATTGTAAATTAATTGCTGCAGTTCATGAAAGACTTGATTTTATGTTCATGTCCAGTAGTTTTGAGATTTGTCATTACACTACAAAGGTCACACTGTTTTTACTCACACTTGTAGGATCCAATAGTAGAGAGCCATCCTTTCTTATTACTAGTTGTGTATTTTTGTTACGGTCACTGGGGGACAGCATATTTGCTAAAGTGAAACCTCTCCTTGAAATAAAACTGCATCCTCTATCCAAGTACAACCAAAAAGAAAAAATGCGACTATAGTCCCAGAGAGTGAAAAAAAAACTTTATTTGTAATTATTCAGGACAGGTAATAGTGCCATGCTCCAGAGAGAGGCAAGCTTTAGGCTGCTTTCACATAATGTTTTTTTTCCTGTCCATGGGATCCTACTTTTTGTAGGATCCCACAGACAGGAAAGGACACCACAGAGGGTCTTTTCTTTATTCTGTGTCCGGGTCCGTGATGATCACGGGTCCGGACACAGCGGGGCACTTTCACTTCTGCAATGTATAATATACATTGCAGATGTGAAATATAGTAAAAGAAAGAGTTAAAAATAAAAAATCACTATGCTCACCTATCCTCAATCCACCACTGCCTCCAGCAAGGTGCGGGTGCTTACAGGACCTGTGGTGACGTCACAAGCCGATCAGCTGATCGGGTCACATGACCGCAGTTACCGCAGTAACTGCGGTCATGTGACCCCATGATGCTCCGGATTGTGACATCATCACAGGTCCTGTAAGCACCCGGGACTTGCTGGGAGGCAGGGGTGGATCGAGGATAGGTGAGCATAGTGATTTTTTATTTTTAACTCTTTTACTTAATTACACTTCTGCAATGTATATTATACATTGCAGAAGTGTAATTAAAAGGGTTGGAGCAATTTTAGTGTACGGAGCATGTTCAGTACACTAAAATCAGGTCCGAGGAATGATTATCTGTTTCCTCGGACCCGCGCTCATAGGCCCCCATGTTAAAGGACACGGATCGGATTTGGCCTAATTGCCATTCGATTTTGTGGGATCCGATTTTTTTTCTGTACCCAAAATCGGAGCAGTCTCCGATTTTGGCTCCAGCAAAAAATTGGACACAAATCGGATCCCACAAAATCGGATGGCAATTAGGCCAAATCCGATCCGATCTGACCCCCATGGAGGCCAAATCGTATCCGTGGCTGTCCGTTTTACAACGGACAGCCACGGATACAACAAAATCGCAATGTGGAACCAGCCTTACAAGGTGAAAGGACTGAGAGATAATAAAATTGTAAAATTACAAGTACATGCAATAGGACTTAAACATCATAAACATCAAGAACAGCACTTATATACAGTATATAATATCATGGGCAGTATATAGATTTTGATTCTAGACTAGTATATCTTCTGCATACATACAGTCATATGAAAAAGTTTGGGCACCCCTCTTAATCTTACTCATTTTTTTTAGTTTAAAATAGTTTTTTTGCAACAGCTATTTCAGTGTGATATATGTAATAACTGATGGACATAGTAATATTTCAGGATTGAGATGAGGTTTATTGTACTAACCGAAAATGTGAAATATGCATTATTTCAAAAATTGACAGGTGCAAAAGTATGGGCACCTCAACAGAAAAGTGACATTAATATTTAGTATCCAGAAAACAGTGATAAAGAGCTGGAATCAAATGCCGCGCTGACCACAAGGATAAAAACAGAGTATATCATCCACTCCGTTTATTCTGCCTACACGTGTTTCAGGGCATGAGGAAGTGGCTTTGTGCCACGAAACACGTGTAGGCAGAATAAACGGAGTTGATGATTTACTCTGTTTTTATCCTTGTGGTCAGCGCGGCATTTGATTCCAGCTCTTTATCACTGTTTTCTGGATTCTTCAATTCTCAGCTGGGAGCCTGCAGCGACCTCCTGTGTGCTTTTATTGTAGTTGTGACACTCACAACTACATCAGGTGAGTTTAACCATTTGGGGTCTGAGGGACCTGTATAATAGCGGTATTACTCTATGTGCGCTTCCTTTCTCTTTTAATTAATATTTAGTAGATCCACCTTTTGCAAAAATAACAGACTCTAGTAGCTTCCTTTAGCTGTTAATGATTCCTGAATCCTGGATGAAGGTATTTTTGACCATTCCTCTTTACAAAATAATTCCAGTTCAGTTAAGTTTGATGGTCGCCAAGCATGGACAGCCTGCTTCAAAACATCCCACAGATGTTCAATGATATTGAGGTCTGGGGACTGGGATGGCCATTCCAGAACATTGTAATTGTTCCTCTGCATGAATGCCTGAGTAGATTTGGAACGGTGTTTTGGATCATTCTCTTGCTGAAAGATCCATCCCCGGCGTAACTTCAACTTTGACACTGATTCTTGAACAATTCTCAAGAATCTGCTGATACTGAGTGGAATCCATGCGACCTTCAACTTTAACAAGATTCCCCATGCCGTCATTGGCCACACAGCCCCAAAGCATGATGGACCCTCCCCCAAATTTGACAGTGGGTAGCAAGTGTTTTTCTTGGAATGCTGTGTTTTTGTGGCGCCATGCATAATGTCTTGTTGTATGACCAAACAACTCAATCTTTGTTTCATCAGTCCACAGGACCTTCTTCCAAAATGAAACTGGCTTGTCCAAATGTGCTTTTGCATACCTCAGGCGACTCTGTTTGTGGCGTGCATGCAGAAACGGCTTCTTTCGCATCACTCTCCCATACAGCTTCTCCATGTGCAGTGTGCGCTGTATTGTTGACTGATGCACAGTGACACTATCTGCAGCAAGATGATGCTGCAGGTCTTTGGAGGTGGTCTGTGGATTGTTCTTGACTGTTCTCACTATTCTTCTTCTCTGCCTTTCTGATATTTTTGTTGGCCTGCCACTTCTGGCCTTTACAAGAACTGTTCCTGTGGTCTTCCATTTCCTTACTATGTTCCTCACAGTGGAAACTGACAGGTTAAATCTCTGAGACAACTTTTTGTATCCTTCCCCTGAACAACTATGTTGAACAATCTTTTTTTTTAAGATCATTTGAGAGCTGTATTGAGGAGCCCATGATGCTACTCCTCAGAGAAGATGCAACTAGGAGAACAACTTGCAAGTGGACACCTGAAATAGCTTTTCTCATGATTGGATACACCAGGCTATGAAGTCCAAATCTCAATGAGGTTACCAAACCAATTTTAGTGCTTCAATAAGTCAGTAAAAAGTAGTTCCGAGTATTCAAATCATGAAAATCAGAAGGGTGCCCATACTTTGGCATCTGTCAAATTTTGAAATAATGCATATTTCACATTTTTGGTTAGTGCAATAAACCTCATTTCAAACCTGAAATATTACTGTGTCCATCAGTTATTACATATATCACACTCAAATAGCTGTTGCAAAAAAACAATTTTAAACAAAAAAAAAAAATGAGTAAGATTAAGAGGGGTGCCCAAACGTTTTCATATGACTGTATAAAGAGTTACATGGTGTATCACTGTATACTAAACTAAATCCTGTGTAGCTCCAGATATACACAATAAGTAGAAAAAGAGACCAGGGGCTATACTGACAATTATGTATGTGTGAGCAGGAAAATTGGCTAATGTGTGCACAAAAGTCACTCTAATTGTAAAAGTATATGCTATAGATTTATAGGGCACTACCTATTATTCCCATGCTGAAAAGGTCAATGCCATCACAATATTCAAGGTGTCTGTCACCCAATTACCAGAGACAGACAAAAGGTCAGCAGGGTTAATGAGTTACACAATACAACCCACAACAATAGCCTATTTGATCTGCTGCTCTAAGGTGGACAGTACTCAATAGATATCCAGATGTAGCAAGAAGGAACAGAGGGGCACTCACCAGGTCAATTCAACTCCTTTCATTCCGACGTGGATTCAGGAGAAACCGATGACATGATATTGGCAGTGCAGTGCAGAGAGGGCGGGGAGGTGGTGCTGGAGGCTCAGGACAACAGTTACGTTTCGCACCTGTCTGATGCTTCTCTAACCCAGCAAAAGACAATGTCTCCGGGTTACCTGCATGGCACTCTCTCACATGTTTAATTAAACGGGGTGAGACTTTTCCTGAATTTATGGATTTGAAATTCTCTTTGAACCTGATATACAAAAGTCTTATAGTTTTACCTATACCGTAGAGGCCACAAGGACAGAAGATGACATAGACAACAAACTTGGTTTTGCATGAAATAAGCTGTATAACATTGTACCACTTGTCACCTATCTGAATAGGATTCCTGATCAAGTGGAAACAGCAATAGGGACGATTCCCACATTTGTAATTTCCCATACAACCGATCTTATTTAGCCATGACCTCCTGAGGCTAATCTGTTCTTCACCAAGATGTCTCTCACATTATTACACCTCCTGTGCATAATTAGTGGTTTAGATTGAACCATATCTGAGAGATTCTTGTCAGAATATGCTAGTACTTCAAGATGACAGATCTAATAGTTTTGTCCATGGAACCAAATTTGAAATTGAAAATGAACCGTCTACCCCTCTTTATGTTTCTAGAGGAGGAAAAAAGATGCTGTAGAATTCTGCTGGAGCGCCAAGGAACACCACAGGAGGGGTAGAGTTTAACAAACCTTTATTTGAGCCTCATGCACACTCCACAATGCGTTTCGACGGTATGGCAGACCGTCTTCATCATGAGGTATAGGGGGAATGATATTTATAACATTCAGCATGGTCTGATTGGTGAGAGTCACACACCCATTAATCCATTAGCTCCTGGCGGGAGGTATAAATCCGTTAACCCTCTCCTCACCACAATTTACACTCATTATGTCTCTCCCTATACTGATAACCTCATGTTTGCGGAGGGAAAATATGCTTTTAACAATATTTTATGCTATATACATAACAATAATAATTCCTAAAAAAAAAAATTACATAATAAAAATGGTTACCAACACACATAGGGGTGCTGGGACAGCACTGAAACGCGTTGGTTATGGCTGAATAAAGGATCTGATGGTGGGAACAACCCTTGTGAAGTACTTTGTTTGAAGCAGCAGCGTGGACCGTGGAAACGATTCCTGTTTAAAACTATGTAGGAGATATCCTGTTTTGATATTGTGTCTATGTCCGTTTAGGCGGTTATGCATTGCTTGTACAGTGCGTCCCACATACTGGGTCCCACATGGGCACTCCATGAGGTAAATGATGTACGAGGTTTGTCAGTCTGCTCTGAATTTTATATCAAATGTTTCCTTTGTCGTGAATGATGTGAAAGGTTTCACGCCGCTCCCAATTACTGCACAACAAAGACATTTGGGAATTTTGCAAGGGAAGCATCCCTTTTCTTTTTTTAAATCAATGGATTTTTATTGGAGTATCAAGATCATAATACAGATATAAACAGTCAAATAGTGACAATACGGGAGTTAGGGAAGGGTGGGAAGGAGAGGGGGTGAGGGGAACAATAGGCAGCAATACTTTACATCATCGGTAGACTGCATATTACAACAAGAGGAAATTAAGGCAGGAATATACATATGTCAAGATAATCAGCAGCCAGTAAGAAGCATAGAGGTGCAAACTCAAATAATCACAGAGGTATCTGAATTGTATTATGGGACGTGGTGACCCACGGGTCCCACCAATAAAGAATCTTGGTCCTGTGTTTTCTATCATAGGCTAACATCAATTCATAGGAGAAGTGTCGGTTTAGACGAGAGATCACTTCAGTGAGAGTTAGCAATGCAGAGGACTTCCAGTGAGCCGCAATGGTCTGTCCAGCAGATATGAGAAGATTGGTTATAATAGGCCTCAAGGTTGCGGGTAAGAGTCTAGATCCAGGCCCAACAGCACCAAAGGGGCCGTCAGAGACATCGGGAGACCCGTAAGTGTAACAGCGAGGTACTCAACCTCCACCCAGAACCGTCGGACCCCCGGGCAGTCCCACCATATATCTGGATAGGGGGAGGGGCACCAGAGCTGCCAGCTGCACGGCAGGACAATATGGGAGCGACCGGTGTATGAATCAGAGGTGCCAGGAACAAAAGCAACACGCAGATAAATCTTGACAAAAGAGGAACGGCACTCACCGGCTAATGACCCGTTGAAGCGCACGCAGCACGAAACGGTGCCGTCATCATCTTAGCCTCTTCTCCCTCCCTGCACCGTGTGAATAGCGTACCTAAATAAAGCACAGACTTGAACCGGTGAGTGCCGTTCCTCTTTTGTCAAGATTTAGTCCCACCATATATGACTTTCCGAGCCAGGTGTATTGCATCCCCTCCAACAAAGTGGGGAGGTGGAAGAGCTAGAGCCACCGAATCTGGCGATACGGACCGGGGTCAGGTACCAATTGAGCATAAGTTTCTTTGATTGCTCCAGATGATTTATGCAGCGGGTGTAAAAGACAGCGTGTCCAGAGGCTGTTTGCCACTGCTTAAGGGATGCAGAGAAACCCAGTCTGGACTCCCACTTGAGCATGTACGGAAGTTTCGAGGTGGACCTAAGCGACAGTATGGCCCTGTATATGTTGGAAACTCCTAGGCGGGAATGTCCAGTTTGTTTAAAAAGCGTTTGGAGGGGGAGGCTTATTACTGTGAGATCACACACAGGGAGAACAATGGTTCGGAGTAAATGACGGAGGCGTAAATAGGAAAAGAGCGCAGACGCTGGAAGGGGGAATTTAGATGAGAGTAAATCAAAGGGCAGGAGGGTTCTCTGATCTAAAAGGTCTTCCAAGAGTCACTCCTGCCTCTCGCCAAGACATGAAAGAAATATTTCCCATAATGAGTTCCACTGCCAGCAAGGAAACATACCGATAGAGGAAAGGAAAATGTGTCCTACCCAATCTAGACCAGGTCAGGAGGAGTGTTTGCATGGAGCGGAGGAGGCCAGGGGAGAAGAGAAACATAGTAGGTTAATTTCTAAAAGAAGTCTAGGAGACCCACGAGGAGCAAAGTGAGCCTCTATCTGGAACCAAAGAGAGGGGGGAAAGTTCACCCACCAAATCTTTGCAAAATCCAAAGCTATCACTGAATAATACGCCATAATGTCAGGCACTCCAAAGCCCCCCGATGTATATGGAAGGGTTAGGGTGGACATGGCAACATGGCGTCTGACTAGACGTTTGGGGGAAGTAATGTGGATCCTCAAGTAGCGGAACCCCTCAGGAGCCCATATGAAAGGAAACTGGGTACGAAGAAGGTATTGGGTATGCGTTGGAAGATTGACCAGGAAGATAGAGGACTTAGTGAGGTTGAGTTTATAGTAGGAAATATTAGCAAATTCTGAAAGGGTAGAAACGATAGCTGGAAGGGATACAGTAGGGTTTGTGCAAGTAAGAAGGATGTCATCAGCGTATAGGCCAATTCTGTGGTCCACAGCGCCCACTGTAATGCCAGAGATGTCAGGGTGCGAACGAATGAGAGCTGCTAGCGGCTCCATGACAAGGGCAAAAATAAGAGGGGAGAGGGGGCAACCCTGGCGCGTCCCATTAGTAATCGAGAATGTGGAGGAGACAAAGCCGCCCGCTCGGACCGAGGCAGACGGTGTCGAGTATAGGGCTAAAATAGCTGTCTTAATATTGCCCAGGAAAGCAAATTTATCAAGGACCGCAGCCAGGTACCCCCAATGCACTCGGTCGAACGCTTTCTCCGCGTTAAGGGACACGAGCACATCGGGGGTTCCTCTCCCCTCTAACACCTCAAGGAGGTCTATAACTCTCCTTGTAGCATCTCTTGCCTGACGGCCAGGAACAAAATCGACCTGGTTCAAAGCGATCAAGGACGGGAGCACGACCTTGAGACAGTCCGCCAGCAGCTTGGAATAAAGTTTCAAGTCACAATTTAGGAGCGCTATCGGTTGATAGCTGCTCGGGGCTGTAGTAGGCTTACCAGGTTTAGGGATGGTAGAAATGGAAGCCTGTAGGCCTTCCGGCTTGATACGTCCTTGCTCCTGCCAGAAAGAGAAAAGATTTAAAAGGTGGGGAGCTAGAATAGTAGCAAAAATAGAATAATAGTGATAAGAGAAGCCATCTGGGCCAGGGGCAGATTGTTTTTTCGAGGCACGGATGATGCTGAGTATTTCAGATTCCGTGAATGGTCTGTTTAGGAAGTCCAGCTGGGCCTGGGATAGAGACGGGAGGCTAACTTTCGCTAAAAAGGCAGAAATCGCATCAGGGGAGGGTTGGGGGGTAGCAGAGGAGGGGTGAAGATTGTAGAGATCATTGTAGTAGTCCCTGAACTGCTCAGTAATGAGAATCGAGTTGCGGACTATTGCACCCTGAGGAGAGATAACATGAGATATTCTAGTGCGGGCTTCAGCTTTCTTGACCCTGCGAGCCAACAGGGCCCCCGCTCTGTCCCCCATACCGTAATAAACTGATTTAGTTTTTTTCAATTGAAGTTCGGCACGGGCGAGGAGGTGGATTCGGAGCAGAGAGCGGGTCTGCAGCAGTTTTGCAAGAGTAGCAGGAAGAGGGGAGTGCGTGCAAGAGCGCTCAAGTGTGGTAATTTCAGCCAAGAGAGAATCCAAAGTCGCATTATACTGTCGCTTAGTATAGGCCGCCAGTTTTAGAAGATGACCCCGCATTACCACTTTATGTGCAAACCACAATACATCTGGAGCAATATCTTCTGCGTTGTTGAGTCAAAAATAGTCGATCAAGTGAGCAAGAATAGTATCATGATTCACTGGGGAGGTCAGTAGACGTTTGTTCAGTTTCCAAGGAGTGGTAGGGGACAGGGTAGTGGAGTCAGTCAGCGTAAGAGTAATAGGGGCATGGTCCGACCAGGTAATGGTATCAATGGAGGCATTCAAACAAAAAGGGAGGAGGGAATCGTTAATCAAAAAAAAGTCTAGGTTTTATGTCTGGGTGAGAAAAAGGTGTAGTCCCGTTCATTGGCATGGAGGTAACGCCAGACGTCGTGGAGTGAAAAAAGAAAGTCACCGGGGCGAGGTCTGATCGGAACGTCCCGGGGGTTGAGCAGTCCAGGGCTTTATTGTGAGGAGCGTTGAAATCTCCCACTATCACCCTGTGACCCAGGATGGAGGGGGTCAGTTCTCCAAGGAGATTCCTAAGGTACGTAGATTGTTTCAAGTTGGGAGCATAAATTGACAATAGAGAGTAGAGAACATCTTTCAATCGGCAGGTTGGTAGTAAATATCTACCGCTAGTATCAGAGATGGTGTTCACCAGTTCAAAAGATAAATTTGTGCTGATGAGGATCGCTACCCCTGCTTTTTTATCAGCAGAGTTGGAAAAAAAGTGGGAAGTCACTCGATAGTTGTCTGTCTCTAATAAATGCGTCTCTTGCAAGAACACAATGTCTGCACGCGATCTCTTGAGCTGTCCGTGCAGAAGGGTGCGCCTCTGCGGCGAATTCAGGCCGTTGACATTAAGACAAACTACAGTAATAGGCATAGTACAGAGTAAACCAAACCATATAACCGCCTAACCAAAACATTATCTGTGATGCATAAAAGCTGCACTTTGGGGATGGGAGGGGAGGGAGGAGAGAGAGGACAATTAACAGGTGAACATGAAGTAACTAAGCTATAAGGCTCATAGAACTCCCGAGTGATTCGGGGCTCAAGGAAAAAAACAAAAAAGAAAAACAGAAAAAAGAATCCCCTGCGTCACATGGGGAAGCAGTTCCTCAGAGTGAAAAATAACAGAACTAAGAATAAAAAATAAAAACAGAGCGACACAATTCGCTCGTCGAGGCAGCACTCTCAGGGTCATTGAGGGGGGAGGAAAGGCAGAGAGAAGTGTTGGAGAGCAGGCTCAGAGGGAAAGTGGTTAGGGAGGTGAAAAGTAGAGGTCGTAGAAGCGAAGAAAGCTAAAAGGACAGGAGGGGAGGAAAGAAAAAAAACAGAAGTCAGTGATACAACCTGGGAGGTGCAGAAAAGAGTCCAGGAAGACGGTCTCTGAGCACCGTAGTTACCAAAAAAAAAAAACCACATCAGCCAGAGGAGCATCAGACTATTCCCCACTCCGGATCGATCTGTTGTGTGCGAGGTCGTGATGTAGGAGCGCGGTCAGTTTCGGAAAGCTGAGGCGATGCAGAGGCCGTCTGAGGGAGAAAGTTCCATTGCTTCAACAATTTCGCCGCCTGCGCCGGGACCAGGCACACATGGGAGACGTCGTCTCTACAAATAATCAGGTGGGTAGGATGTCACCAGCGATAGGTCACTTCTTTGTCCTGTAGAACTGATGTGTAGGGTTTAAATGCTCGTCGCAACGCCAGACTGCCTGGTGAGACATCCGGATAAACTTCCAAGTTGGCAAACCTCTCAGGAAGGGTGGGAGCATCCCTCAATGCTCGAAGGAAATCATCTTTAGCCTCAAAGAAGTGGACCCTGGCTAAGACATCATGAGGCAGGTCCGAACGGACTCCTGGGGGCTTCGGGACCCTATGTATGCGATCAATCTTAAGATCGCGGGGGTCAAGATCAGGAAGCACCTCCTTCATGAAGTCCTGCAGCAGGGGACGCAGATCATCCGGGGAGATAGTTTCAGCGACACCCCGCAAGCTGACGTTATTCCTCCGATGGAGAACGTTCGTAGTGCGCTGGAGCTGCTCGTGATCGTCCAGGAGGGTGTTGTGGGACTGGATGAGCTCCGTCATTTTAGATTCTAAATGGTCTGTACGAGAGCCCAATTCAACGACCTCACCTCGTAACTCCGCCATCATAGACTTCATGTCCTCCTGAAGGGACACTCTGAGGCCCGATAGGAGGTCTTTCATTAGAGCGTGGGTGATCGGGCTGTCCAGGGAGGGAGCCGCCGAGGAGGCCTCTTGAGATAGCTGGTCTCAGCGGGAAGCACGGGCCGCACGTGGGGAAGGAGGCGCCATATTGGAGAGGTGATCTGCCTCTGGGAGCCCCGGAGGGAAGTAGTCAGACACCCGCTTGGGAGGCAAGTTTTGTGAGGGTTTCACCTTTCCCATCGATGCAGGGATGCTTTATCTTCTCTGGGAGTAGGATCAAGCAGTGAGAGGCTGAAATGGGAAGCTGTAAAGCAGCTTTTAGTGCTCTGGGGCCGGGAGCTCCTGGATCAAGCAGCCTCCACCATGTGCAGTTAGGCCACGCCCCCAAAGCATCCCTTTTCAATGTCTTCCCTGATCTCTCCTGTTCTTCCGAGATTTCTGTTTTTATTTTGAACATTGCTTGGAGCCAGCAAACTAGGCAAATTATGATTTTTTTCTATAAATAATAGTTGGCTTGCTGGGGAGATGTTCAGAGAGGATGGGATCGCTTTGTAGCACAAACCAGTATTTTGCTATCAATTTTTGAATTATCCCTCTGGATTGGCAATATGTGGTGGTCATGCTCCACTTTGCCAATTCCAGAGCTTTTTCATCAGTCTTTACCTTTTTGTTTGCCACCTTTTCTAAACACGACTCCTGTGTATACTTTTTGGTTCTATTATAGGCATCCTGTAATAATTTTCTCGGATAGCCTTTTTCCAGGAAACGTTTTTTCAGTACTATAGATTCCGTCTGGAAGTCACACATGTTGGTACAGTTTTTTCTCACCCTACAATATTGTCCATAGGGCACACCTGTCAGCCACCTGGGAAGATGGCCGCTATTAAACTCCACTGCTGTTTACATCTATGGGTTTGAAATAGGTGGAGGTGTACACCTTCCCTGGCTATCAAAGCGTACCCACAGGTCCAAATACTGGAGGGCTGAGTTGGAGATAGACATAGTGAAAGTCAGACCCCACGTATTATTATTTAGCTCCATCACAAAGGTTACTGCCTCCTCCTCCGTCCCTTTCCAAAGAAAAATTAAATCGTCTATAAAGCGTTTATAGAACACTATCTGGTTCTTAGCCCATCAGGACTGCGCAATGGAGACGGACTCGAATGCACCCATATATAAGTTGGCATAACTTGGTGCGAATCTCATCCCCATTGCGCAGCCCCTCTTTTGTTTGTACACAGAACCATTAAAGGAAAAGATATTGTTGTTCAGTATGAACAAAATGGACGTTAGTAGAAAATCCCTTTGTTCTTCACAGATATCCTGATCCATCATCAAAAATTATTTTATCACATTAGTCCCCAATTCGTGTGGGATATTGCTATATAGTGCTGAAACGTCTAAAGTGATGATAAGAGCATTTGGTAGGGAGGGAAGTTTTCCAATTCCTCTATTAGGTGTGTGGAGTCTCTGAAGTGTGAATCTAAGACAACCACGTACTTCTGTAGAAAAAGATCCACATAATGTGAGAGATTACACGTGATGGACTCCACTACAATGATGATAGGACGTCCTGGGGGGTTTACTGGATCTTTATGTAATTTAGGGAGGAAATAGAAGTGGGGTCATTTATATCTAGGAATATCAAGGAATTGTTTTTCTTTTTTGTTTATTAGACCCTCCCCATATGCGTTCTTAATGAGTTTATTGTATTTCAAAAATACTCTTATAGAGGGGTCATCCTCTCATTTTTCATAATATTCCTGATCCTCCAATATTTTTTCCCCTTTTTCCAAGTACCACCCTTTATCCATCACTACAATCCCTCCCCCTTTGTCAGCATCTTTTATGATAATTTCTGCATTCTTTTTGAGGGAGGTGATAGCTTTTCTTTCTCCTCTATTGAGATTATCTTTTGGAATAGGGGTTATCAATGTACAAACTTCTTTGAGGAGAAGCTGTTGAAAAGTTTCAATTTGTGAACCCTTGTGGTGGACCGGGTAGAATCTACTATGATTCTTGATGTCCACATGTTTCACTTTTTTTGTGTTAGATGTTTCTTCCATGGAGTTTTGTGGTTGTGGTGTAATATCATTTCCTATTTTAGTACGTTTTTCCTTAATAAAATGTTTCTGCACCGTTAGTTTTCTGAAGAATTTGTTAAGATCAAGGAAAAGGGAGAAGGTGTCTATATTTGTGGTTGGGCTGAAGGATCGACCTTTATTTAAGAGTGTGGCTTCTTCTTTCGTTAGACAATATTGGGATAGGTTGAAAATACCAGATGTAGGCCCTGCTTCCTGGTCTACACAGCTTTTAGTTTTTTCTAATCTATTGATTGTCCTTCTGTGTGTTGTACCACTTCCTCTACATCCTCTCTTCCACTTTTCCTTTTGGGTTGTCTTCCCTGAACCAATTGAAAAAACTAAGTGATTTTGGAGTCTTTAAGAGTAGTAGGATTTTTTGTGTTACATAGGGAGGTCCCTAAGCTTACCGCTCCTTCATCCTGTCCAGGAATATCTATATTGCTTATTTCTTCATTATGTATGGGTTCAGAATTATCTGTAGTAGTAGAGCCCACAATGCAAGTATCCACAACTGCTGGCATTAATTCTAAAGCTGTATCCATAGTCTTCCTTTACACCCCAATTCTAGGAGTTGTTGGTACAATTTCTACTTCCACTACAAGATTATTATTGTCCAAGAGAGGTTTCACAATGGCTTGTATTGGGGTAGGTGTCTCGGACAGTGTTATTTGTGTTGTCGTCTGTATTAGATTAGAGGTTTCTTTCGTTTCATGTGATGGGGTTCTCATTTGTGCTCTACTAATTGCACCATCTTCCCGTTGATACCCATTGTTATCGTGAGAGGGAGTATAGTGATTTTGTAATAAAGTGACATCATGTACTGTAAACAAAAGTAAATCATTATTATTTGAGAATTCTCCCTCCTGTGTAGAAGTGATAATATGTGTTCCCTGTGTTTCCTCTTCCATTATGGGAAACAGTATAAGTGAATTATCTTTCAAACTACTGGCGGAAGTATTTTTGTGATGGGATCTGAGTTTGGGTTATCATTCTTTATTGGTTCACATTTCTTTCTATTGTTTCCTTTTGGGGCACTATGTAGTTTTTTACAGTGTTGTTCATAAAATAATGTTTGTTTTTCAGTGTTTAGACATGCCAGTGTGTTGGGGGGAATTGGGGTAGGATTTTTATTATCACTAATAATAATCCTAGATGGTATTACAAGATTAATTGATGGATTATTTAATGGTCTATTCACCATAATCTCGCCAGCTCCTATTGTAACCTGAGTTGGATTGGGGGCATGGTAGTAATTCACTTGTGTCCATCTTCTCATCACTAGTATTCCCCTTTTCTATCTCTTAAAAACTTACTTGCTTTTTTCTTTATAGTATCTTCCTCAAATGTATTTACTTTGATTTTCATATTTAAATCAAATTCCCTATAATCTGTTGATAATGACTATAGTTCTAAATTATTCCTAAAATGATTTGCCTCTTCCAAGGCTTTTTCTGCTAGGGAATTTCGTTTTTTGATTAGTAAGTGCATTAATTCAAATGAGCATTTTATGGAATGTTCATCCCACTCTTTAGTAAATATCGGGTCATGGGGGTATGAGGATGTTTGAGAAAGTCTCAGACCCTTTGGTACCAAATTTTCAGAGATGTAGCGTCTAAGTATAAGGGTATCGACATGATTAATCATTTCTATCTTAATTTTGTTTTCATATTCACTGAACAGGTCTATCATATGTTTTCTATCCGTTTCAGTAAGTCTCTCTAAATCATTACTTATTCCTTCTGGGTTCAGGGAAGAACCAAGTACCTCTGTTAACAATGACTCCCTATACAGATTACGATCTGTTCCGAAGAAATCCAGATCAAGCTCCAATTATAAACCACAGTATTATATATCTTCAAATTATGTGAATCTATAGCTCACTCTATATTAGCAACTATCAATTGCAATTCTAAAATAGTAAAATAATTACATTTATTTTATTTTTTTTTTAAATATGTGCACACTTAGGGAAACTTAGGCAATAACATATTAGTATACACTCTTAATTGTATGTATGTATACCACTATAATTTCCCAGATTGGGATTTATAATCAAATATCAGTATAATTTACTACCAGCAAACTGATACCAGTCCACCTTAAATGCCAGTCCACCTTAGAAGGTCCTACTCCTTATTGCAATCTTCCTTCTATTTCCATGCAGGTCCTGTGGGGGCCTGTGTTCTTTCTTAGGGTACCTTTATACGTCGCAACATTGCATGCAATTTCACTTGCAATTTGCTGGTTGCAGTGAAATCATGGACAGATTGTTCTATTTTGTTGCTGTGTACAAATGTAACAATGTGTCCATGATTTCACTGCAACCAGCAAGTTGCAAGTGAAATTGCATGCAATGTTGCGACGTGTAAAGGTACCCTTAGAGGAACTTTAGGCAAGTTTATGATGGATCAATGCGACACTCCTTTCTGCTGCTCCCTCCAGGGGTGATCCCCAGCGTCTCAAGCTTTTAACATGTATGTAAAGGAAAAACAGGTGCGCTGTGTGGGACCTGTGGCACTGCTTTATGGGGGCGTTAGTAGTGAGTACACTAACCTGACAGGGTTGTGCCTGCCCTGCACAAACCTGGTAAGGCACCTGGGAGGATGAAATCCTCAGTTGTAGCCAGCGGCTCCTTGCGGTGCTTCCAGCTCCAGTCCTGCGTCCTTCTATCGGTCCATGTGACTGGCGGTCACCTGACCATAGTGTCACCGCAGGTCCTGTGGTTGGTAAGTGCAGGTCCTTTAGGATGAATTAGATCCAGGCTGTTGCGGTTTGGATTATGGATGATTTGGCTTTGCGATTTCCTTATCCATGGTGTCCAGGCAGCTCCTGCTTCTACTCCCTCGGGGGGAGAGAGAATTATGTGGAGGAAAAAAGATGCTGTAGAATTCTGCTGGAGCGCCAAGGAACCCCACAGGAGGGGTAGAGTTTAACAAACTTTTATTTAAGCCTCATGCACACTCCACAACGCGTTTCGACGGTATGGGAGACCATCTTCATCAGGTGGTTACATGAGGTATAGGGGGAATGAAATTTATAACATTCAGCATGGTCTGATTGGTGAGAGTCACACACCCATTAACCCATTAGCTCCTGGTGGGAGGTATACATCCATTAACCCTCTCCTCACCACAATTTACACTCTCATTATGTCTCTCCCTATACTGATAACCTCATGTTTGCGGAGGGAAAATATGCTTTTAACAATATTTTGTGCTATATACATTACAATAATAATTCCTAAAAAAAAAAATTACATAATAAAAATGGTTACCAACACACATAGATTCCTTCTAAAAATGGGCGCATCTTGCCATGTTAAATACAATATATATAAACAATATAAAATCCATAGAATACAATAAGATTAAAAATACACTAATACTGTGTCATTCTGCTGAAGCTGCTATATCTCTCCAGAAGTAGGGGGCCAAATCTCCAGTCCTGGTATACGCTTATATGCATATACATGTACAGAAATAAACCTATGCACATTTCTTTCTCTCACTGCATATATACTACACTTTAGCCATATTTGCTGATATCAGTGTCTAGCTACATTTTGTAATATCAAGTTATGGCCTTCAGGACTTAGTGTTCCCAACTTGTATAGCCAAAAATTTTCCCATTTGGAAAGGGTACTTAATCGGTCAGTGACCCCCTCATTAACATGATCTATAATCAAGAGTCTCATTTTATTTGCGTCTTTATTATGACAAGCTGTATAGTGTCAGGAGACACTATGTAGGAGATATCCTGTGATATTGTGTCTATGTCCGTTTAGGCGGTTATGAATTGCCTGTACAGTGCGTCACACGTACTGGGTCCCACATGGGCACTCCATGAGGTAAATGATGTACAAGGTTTGGCAATCTGCTCTGAATTTTATATCGAAAGTTTCCTTTGTCGTTGTGTTGCCCTATGTAACACAAAAAATACTACTACTCTTAAAGACTCCAAAATCACTCAGTTTTTTCAATTGGTTCAGGGAAGACAACCCAAAAGGAAAAGAGGAAGAAAGGATGTAGAGGAAGTGGTAGAACACATTGAAGAGCAATCAATAGATCAGAAAACACTAAAAGCTGTGTAGACCAGGAAGCAGGGCCTACATCTGGTATTTTCAACCTATCCCAATATTGTCTAACGAAAGAAGAAGCCACACTTTTAAATAAAGGTCGATCCTTCAGCCCAACCGCGAATATAGAGACCTGCTCCCTTTACCTTGATCTTAACGAATTCTTCAGAAAACTAACTGTGCAGAGACATTTTATTATGGAAAAACGTAGTAAAATAGGAAATGAAATCACCCCACAACCACAAAACTCCATGGTAGAAACATTTAACACAAAAAAAGTGAAACATGTGGACATCAAGAATCATAGTAGATTCTACCCGGTCAACCACAAGGGTTCACAAATTGAAACTTTTCAACAGCTTCTCCTCAAAGAAGTTTGTACATTGATAACCCTTATTCCAAAAGATAATCTCACTAGAGGAGAAAAAAAGCTATCACCTCCCTCAAAAAGAATGCAGATATTGTCATAAAAGATGCTGACAAAGGGGGAGGGATTGTAGTGATGGATAAAGGGTGGTACTTGGAAAAAGGGGAAAAAATATTGGAGGATCAGGAATATTATGATAAATGAGAGGATGACCCCTCTATAAGAGTGTTTTTGAAATACAATAAACTCATTAGGAACGCATATGGGGAGGGTCTAATAAACAAAAAAGAAAAACAATTCCTTGATATTCCTAGATATAAATGACCCCACTTCTATTTCCTCCCTAAATTACATAAAGATCCAGTTATCCCCCCAGGACGTCCTATCATCGTTGGAGTGGAGTCCATCACGTGTAATCTCTCACATTATGTGGATCTTTTTCTACAGAAGTACGTGGTTGTCTTAGATTCACACTTGAGAGACTCCACACACCTAATAGAGGAAATTGGAAAACTTCCCTCCCTACCAAATGCTCTTATCATCACCTTAGACGTTTCAGCACTATATAGCAATATCCCACACGAATTGGGGACTAATGTGATAAAAGAATTTTTGGTGATGGATCAGGATATCTGTGAAGAACAAAGGGATTTTCTACTAACGTCCATTTTGTTCATACTGAACAACAATATCTTTTCCTTTAATGGTTCTGTGTACAAACAAAAGAGGGGCTGCGCAATGGGGATGAGATTCGCACCAAGTTATGCCAACTTATATATGGGTGCATTCGAGTCCGTCTCCATTGCGCAGTCCCGATGGGCTAAGAACCAGATAGTGTTCTATAAACGCTTTATAGACGATTTAATTTTTCTTTGGAAAGGGACGGAGGAGGAGGCAGTAACCTTTGTGATGGAGCTAAATAATTGTACGTGGGGACTGACTTTCACTATGTCTATCTCCAACTCAGCCCTCCAGTATTTGGACCTGTGGGTACGCTTTGACAGCAAGGGGAAGGTGTACACCACCACCTATTTCAATCCCATAGATGTAAACAGCTATTTGGAGTTTAATAGTGGCCATCTTTCCAGGTGGCTGACAGGCGTGCCCTATGGACAATATTGTAGGGTGAGAAAAAACTGTACCAACATGAGTGACTTCCAGACGGAATCTAAAGTTCTGAAAAAACGTTTCCTGGAAAAAGGCTATCCGAGAAAATTACTACAGGATGCCTATAATAGAACCAAAAAGTATACACAGGAGTCGTGTTTAGAAAAGGTGGCAAACAAAAAGGTAAAGACTGATGAAAAAGCTCTGGAATTGGCAAAGTGGAGCATGACCACCACATATTGCCAATCCAGAGGGATAATTCAAAAATTGATAGCAAAATACTGGTTTGTGCTACAAAGCGATCCCATCCTCTCTGAACATCTCCCCAGCAAGCCAACTATTATTTATAGAAAAAATCGTAATTTGCGTAGTTTGCTGGCTCCAAGCAATGTTCAAAATAGAAACAGAAATCTCAGAAGAACAGGAGAGATCAGGGAAGACATTGAAAAGGGATGCTTCCCTTGCAAAATTCTGAAATGTCTTTGTTGTGCAGTAATTGGGAATGGCGTGAAAACCTTCACCTCATTCACAACAAAGGAAACTTTCGATATAAAATTCAGAGCAGACTGCCAAACCTCATACATCATTTACCTCATGGAGTGCCCATGTGGGACCCAGTACGTGGGACGCACTGTACAGGCAATGCATAACCGCCTAAACGGACACAGACACAATATCAAAGCAGGATATCTCCTACATAGTGTCTCCAGACACTATACAGCTGGTCATAATAAAGACGCAAATAAAATGAGACTCTTGATTATAGATTATGTTAATGAGGGGGTCACTGACCGATTAGGTACCCTTTCCAAAAGGGAAAATTTTTGGTTATACAAGTTGCGAACACTAAGTCCTGAAAGCCATAACGTAATATTAGAAAACGTAGCTAGACACTGATATCAGCATATATGGCCAAAGTGTAGTATATATGCAGTGAGAGAAAGAAATGTGCATAGGTTTATATCTGTACATGTATATGCATATAAGAGTATACCAGAACTGAAAATTTGGCCCCCTACTTCGGGAGAGATATAGCAGCTTCAGCAGAATGGCACAGTATTAGTGTATTTTAATCTTATTTTATTCTATGGATTTTATATTGTTCATATATATTATATTTAACATGGCAAGATGCGCCCCTTTTTAGAAGAAATCTATGTGTGTTGGTAACCATTTTTATTATGTAATTTTTTTTTTAGGAATTATTATTGTAATGTATATAGCACAAAATATTGTTAGAAGCATTTACGATTCATAGCATAGAGACGGCACTCACCCAAGTCTTGATCGGTGTTTATTTAGGGAGCGTGTACATTCAGTGCAGGGAGGGGAGGATCGGAGCTATTGACGACGGCACCGTTTCGCGCTTGTGAGCTTCCACGGGTCAGTAGCTAATGGCGGTGTGGAACCTCCTTTATAGGAGGAGTCCACAACATATACTTTACGTCACCATTAGCAACAATCATATAAGAAAGGAAGATTAAAATTAATCCAAAACAACACCAACAATAGCAATGAGAAAGAACATTAAAATTATAACACTTAATTATATGAGCAAGAAAAACTTTCTATGCAATACATAAATGAGTGCACACGGGCGAGATCTATCTGTACAGAACGCAGGCACCAAGGGAGAGATGGAGTCAACAAACGGTAAGACAAGAGCAAATATATACCAATACTCAGATGTCACATAAAAAAAGGAACGACATCGCTAGTACACACTTAAGTTAGAAATTTCAATCAAATGGTAGAACTTATAGAGATTTAACTGAACGGTAGGCAGATAACAACTACCAATCAGCTCTCCCCAGCTCGACTATATAAACTCGTTAGCAATTACACTCAGTCATACCGCTGCAGTAACGCATGAGTTGTCTCCATATTTTTCGAAACAGGAAAGTAAGGTCCATGAAGGCAAACAATTCTATACTATATAGATATATAACGTACATAGCATACATAATGGGACAAAAACAGATAAGATAAAAGACAAGTTCTATCAAGTTACAGTATCATATACAGTTATAAACTATTCATATACATATCTTTCCAAGTCGCAGGACGGTGAATCGTCTAAAAATTAGATAATTTACACAATTTAGAATAGCCAAAAATGTATATAGCAGGACTCAGGTGCACAGCACGGTATAACTCAAAACTATCGGGTTTATAGATACCTAAATGAGCAACGAGTACTAATAAGATCACTAACTGAAAATCAAAGCCACCCAAACTAAAGAAATTGAAGGGAGGCAACCAGGACTCAAACAAAAACAGCCATAATGACCTTATCGTTAAGGCCTGCTGCTCCCATAGCATTAGAGTTCAGAATCCAGTTGGTCTCTATTTGAAGAAGTTTTTTATGTAAATTACCTCCTTTACCGGAGGAGAAAATCCTCTCAATTCCTGCAGACTTCAGCACCTTAAGGTCACCAGAATGGTGTTCCCGAATGTGCTGAATAAGTCTGGTGGACCCTTTACCTGTGATCTCTGAGTTAAAATGTTCTCTTACTCTTATGCACATGGCTCGAATGGTTTTCCCGATATAGAACCTGCCACAAGGACACCATATCACATATACTACCCACTTAGTGTTACAGTTAATAAAGGATTTAATTCCAATATTCAATCCACCGAAACATAATACGGGGCCTGGTTCTAAAAAATAACACCAATTACAGTGACCACATCTAAAATTTCCTTTCAAAGGTTTCATATTTAGCCAAGTGTTTTTCTGTAAGGGTTTTTTTAATCTTTTTTCCACTAACCAGTCACCAATATTTTTGCTCCTTCTATAGGTTACTAACAATTGTGGGTGTGTTTCTCCAAAAGCTCGATCATTTTCTATTATGTGCCAATGGCGTCTTAAAGCGGTTCTAATTCTGGTATACATTGGACCATATTTAAAATTAAAATAAATTTTTTTCTTAGTCATTTCCTGATTTTTGTTATCGGAATCAGTATCTGATCTATCTCTTACTCTGCCCTTGTAATGATTAACTCTTTCTCTGGCCTTCAATAACACAGACCGAGGATAACCTCTCAGTGACAAGTCTGACATTAGCTTATCAGCCTGCCCATTGAAGCCCTCGTCGGTGTTATTCAGGCGTCGGATACGTAGTAGTTGACTAAATGGTAATCCCATCTTAGTGTGGCAAGGATGGGCACTATTGAAATGCAATAGAGAATTAGTTGCAGTGCTCTTTCTGAACATTGATCTAGTCATGCCATTCTCACTCAGCTCTAAGTGGATATCAAGAAATTCCAGCCTCGATCCCCCAAAAACACTAGTAAAGTGCATATTGAAACTGTTGTTGTTCAAATAGTCAACAAAACTCTGAAAAGCCATCTCATCACCGTCCCAAACTACCATCACATCATCCACATAGCGGATGTAGTGTTTGATGTTAAGCAAGAAGGGATTATACTCGGAATATATGTAATGTTCTTCGAACGCAGCCAAAAATAGATTGGCGAGGGTACAAGCGACGGGCGTACCCATCGCTGTACCCTCTTTTTGCAAATACCATTGTTCCAGGAAACTAAAGGCATTGTGTTCCAAAATAAATTCCAGAGCTTCACAAGCAAAGTCAGTCACATCACCATCTATTCTATTTTTTAGCAATAATTGTCTAATCAGTTTAACTGCTAACTTCTGCGGGATTCTGGTGTATAAGCTCTCAATATCGATCGATGTTAATTTCATGGAGGTATCCCATGCTATACAATCTATCGTTTTAATAAAATCAAAAGAATCCTTCACTAGCGATGGTACCACAGCCAAGAAAGGGTGTAAAAGCCTCTCCAGATATTTCGATAGTGGTTCGGTAAGCGAGCCTACCCGGATACAATAGGTCTCCCGGGAGGTTCCTGTTCATTTTTGTGTACCTTAGGCAAATAGTACCAGTGCGGCTTATTTGGAAATTCAGGAAAAGTTTTTCCGCTAACACGTTTTTATCTACAGCCCGCCGTAGTAGATTCTTTAACTTCTTAGAGAATTCGATGGTGGGGTCTGACTTTAGCAAGGAATAAGTAATGGATTGACTCAACTGCCTATTCGCTTCCTTGATATAAGCTGATCTTTTAAGGAGAACAATACTTCCTCCTTTATCAGCCTTCCTAAAGACTGTATCTTTCCAATGTTGCATCTCTATTAGTGCGTAGCGTTCTTTTTTATTTAGATTTCCAGTCGGTTCAGGGTAAATCAAGGCTTTGACATCCTTATCAACCAACTCCATGAAGGAGTCCAGGCTATCACCGGGAACTGCCGGGGGCATAAAGGTAGATTTAACGCCCCCTTGGAAGGGGGTTCTACATGGATCCCTAATTTCCCCGGTTTGACTATCGGCAATTCCCAGTAAGAACCGGACATCATCCTGAGATTGGCTGAGGGAATCTGAGTTTACAAAAAATCCCAACGGACCTATATTATCGATATCAGTAGAGATCTTAGAACTAATATTGGTTTTATTTAAATTATTAGAATTTTTTTGTTTTTTAAAATGCTTGAATAAATACATTTTCCTGACTGATTTAAATAGATCTGCTCTAAACTCTGCATAATCAAATTCCTCAGCAATGCAAAAAATTAAGGCCCTTTTGTAACACCGACAACATATCCTCAGACAGAGAGTGATCTGACAAGTTATAAACCCGTAAAGTCTGAGAGTTTAATCCCGCCAGGACACCTGTTTCCTCTTTATGGGAGGTGGTAGTATCAAGTCCTCGTCTTCTCCTTCTGTTATACCCTCCTCTTCTAGTTCTGCGCCTAAAGGGTCGCAATTAATACTCTGTGCCCCTTCAAAATCATGGTATACAGAGTCCTCTTCGGACACCCCATCTTCTTCATCAGATGTAAATCTGCCTGATTTTTTTGGGATCTTATTCCGATTTTTTTGGGTTTTCTTAACTGAGGAAGTATTAAGAGGAGTGCCTGGATTATTAGGTGTAGTGGGTTTACCAGGGGTCTGGGGATTTTTGTCATTTCTTGGGGTCCTGTTCTTTTTATTTTTCTTCGGGGTATTAGAAGACCGACCCCAATTAAAAATATGGCCTGAATCATAGTCTGCTTTGTCTCTCAAAAATTTCTCCCTCTTAAGTATTTTAATATCGTTTTGCAAAGGGATCAACTTATCGTCCAGTTTTTTCAAAAATGCAGTCCATTGGGATTTTTTGTAAACTCAGATTCCCTCAGCCAATCTCAGGATGATGTCCGGTTCTTACTGGGAATTGCCGATAGTCAAACCGGGGAAATTAGGGATCCATGTAGAACCCCCTTCCAAGGGGGCGTTAAATCTACCTTTATGCTCCCGGCAGTTCCCGGTGATAGCCTGGACTCCTTCATGGAGATGGTTGATAAGGATGTCAAAGCCTTGATTTACCCTGAACCGACTGGAAATCTAAATAAAAAAGAACGCTACGCACTAATAGAGATGCAACATTGGAAAGATACAGTCTTTAGGAAGGCTGATAAAGGAGGAAGTATTGTTCTCCTTAAAAGATCAGCTTATATCAAGGAAGCGAATAGGCAATTGAGTCAATCCATTACTTATTCCTTGCTAAAGTCAGACCCCACCATCGAATTCTCTAAGAAGTTAAAGAATCTACTACGGCGGGCTGTAGATAAAAACGTGTTATCTCTCAGAGAAGCGGAAAAACTTTTTCCTGAATTTCCAAATAAGCCGCACTGGTACTATTTGCCTAAGGTACACAAAAATGAACAGGAACCTCCCGGGAGACCTATTGTATCCGGGGTAGGCTCGCTTACCGAACCACTATCGAAATATCTGGAGTGGCTTTTACACCCTTTCTTGGCTGTGGTACCATCGCTAGTGAAGGATTCTTTTGATTTTATTAAAACAATAGATTGTATAGCATGGGAAACCTCCATGAAATTAACATCGATCGATATTGAGAGCTTATACACCAGAATCCCGCAGAAGTTAGCAGTTAAACTGATTAGACAATTATTGCTAAAAAATAGAATAGATGGTGATGTGACTGACTTTGCTTGTGAAGCTCTGGAATTTATTTTGGAACACAATGCCTTTAGTTTCCTGGAACAATGGTATTTGCAAAAAGAGGGTACAGCGATGGGTACGCCCGTCGCTTGTACCCTCGCCAATCTATTTTTGGCTGCGTTCGAAGAACATTACATATATTCCGAGTATAATCCCTTCTTGCTTAACATCAAACACTACATCCGCTATGTGGATGATGTGATGGTAGTTTGGGACGGTGATGAGATGGCTTTTCAGAGTTTTGTTGACTATTTGAACAACAACAGTTTCAATATGCACTTTACTAGTGTTTTTGGGGGATCGAGGCTGGAATTTCTTGATATCCACTTAGAGCTGAGTGAGAATGGCATGACTAGATCAATGTTCAGAAAGAGCACTGCAACTAATTCTCTATTGCATTTCAATAGTGCCCATCCTTGCCACACTAAGATGGGATTACCATTTAGTCAACTACTACGTATCCGACGCCTGAATAACACCGACGAGGGCTTCAATGGGCAGGCTGATAAGCTAATGTCAGACTTGTCACTGAGAGGTTATCCTCGGTCTGTGTTATTGAAGGCCAGAGAAAGAGTTAATCATTACAAGGGCAGAGTAAGAGATAGATCAGATACTGATTCCGATAACAAAAATCAGGAAATGACTAAGAAAAATTTTTATTTTAATTTTAAATATGGTCCAATGTATACCAGAATTAGAACCGCTTTAAGACGCCATTGGCACATACCGTATATACTCGTGTATAAGCCGACCCGTGTATAAGCCGACCCCCCTACTTTTGCCCCCAAAACCTGGGAAAATCTATTGACTCGTGTATAAGCCGAGGGTGGACCCCAGCACAGGTATACAGGCCCCCCAGTGGTAGTATACAGCAGCCTCCCCAGTGGCATATACAGGCCCCAGTAGTATATACAGCAGCCCCAGTGGTATACAGCAGCCTTCCCAGTGGTATATGCAGACCCTACCAGTATATACAGCAGCCCCAGTGGTATACAGGCCCCAGCAGTATATACAGCAGCCCCAGGGGTGTACAGCAGCCTCCGGGGGCATACAGCAGCCCCAGCAGTACACAGCAGCCCCAGCGGTACACAGCCGCCCCCAGGGGTACACAGCAGCCCCCAGGGGTACACAGCCGCCCCCAGGTGTACACAGCAGCCCCCAGGGGTACACAGCAGCCCCCAGGGGTACACAGCAGCCCCCAGGGGTATATAGCCGCCCCCAGGGGTATATAGCAGCCCCCAGGGGTATATAGCAGCCCCAGGGGTACACAGCCATCCCCAGGGGTATATAGCAGCCCCCAGGGGTACACAGCCATCCCCAGGGGTATATAGCCGCCCCCAGGGGTATATAGCTGCCCCCAGGGGTACACAGCCGCCCCCAGGGGTATATAGCAGCCCCCAGGGGTATATAGCCGCCCCCAGGGGTATATAGCAGCCCCAGGGGTATATAGCAGCCCCCAGGGGGACACAGCCGTCCCCAGGGGTATACAGCTGCCCCCAGGGGTACACAGCTGCCCCCAGGGGTACACAGCTGCCCCCAGGGGTATACAGCTGCCCCCAGGGGTACACAGCTGCCCCCAGGGGTATATAGCAGCCCCCAGGGGTACACATCCGCCCCCAGGGGTACATAGCCGCCCCCAGGGGTACATAGCCGCCCCCAGGGGTACATAGCCGCCCCCAGGGGTACACAGCCATCCCCAGGGGTACAGAGGCATCCCCAGGGGTATATAGCCGCCCCCAGGGGTATATAGCTGCCCCCAGGGGTACACAGCCGCCCCCAGGGGTATATAGCAGCCCCCAGGGGTATATAGCCACCCCCAGGGGTATATAGCAGCCCCCAGGGGTACACAGCCGTCCCCAGGGGTATACAGCTGCCCCCAGGGGTACACAGCTGCCCCCAGGGGTATATAGCAGCCCCCAGGGGTACACAGCCGCCCCCAGGGGTACATAGCCGCCCCCAGGGGTACATAGCCGCCCCCAGGGGTATATAGCCGCCCCCAGGGGTACACTGCTGCCCCCAAATGCTGGCACTCGCCCCCCTGCTGCTTAACTTACCATCCGGTATTCTGATCAGCGCTGCTCCTCGCTGGTCCCGTCTCCTCTCCGTCCTCGCGGCTTCCGGGATCCCGGCCGTCGCAGGTATGACGTCATACCTGCGACGGCCGGGGATCCCGGAAGCCGCGAGGACGGAGAGGAGACGGGACCAGCGAGGAGCAGCGCTGATCAGAATACCGGATGGTAAGATAAGCAGCGGGGGGGCCCTTAAAGCAGCGGGGGGGCCCTGACACAGAGGGGGGGCTGAGTGGCAGCGTTTGGGGGCCATATGCACTGCTTCCCCCTGCCGCTGATTGACAGGGGGATGCAGTGCATATTTAATGAGCTGCCCCACGTGACGGGGCCGCTCATACAGCAGCCTCCCCCCGCCTCCTGCAGCCTCCACAGCCCCCACCACATCACATACTGTATATGACCCGTGTATAAGCCGAGGGGTAGACTTTTCAGCCCAATTTTTGGGCTGAAAAACTCGGCTTATACACGAGTATATACGGTAATAGAAAATGAACGAGCTTTTGGAGAAACACACCCACAATTGTTAGTAACCTATAGAAGGAGCAAAAATATTGGTGACTGGTTAGTGGAAAAAAGATTAAAAAAACCCTTACAGAAAAACACTTGGCTAAATATGAAACCTTTGAAAGGAAATTTTAGATGTGGTCACTGTAATTGGTGTTATTTTTTAGAACCAGGCCCCGTATTTCGGTGGATTGAATATTGGAATTAAATCCTTTATTAACTGTAACACTAAGTGGGTAGTATATGTGATATGGTGTCCTTGTGGCAGGTTCTATATCGGGAAAACCATTCGAGCCATGTGCATAAGAGTAAGAGAACATTTTAACTCAGTGATCACAGGTAAAGGGTCCACCAGACTTATTCAGCACATTCGGGAACACCATTCTGGTGACCCTAAGGTGCTGAAGTTTGCAGGAATTGAGAGGATTTTCTCCTCCGGTAAAGGAGGTAATTTACATAAAAAACTTCTTCAAATAGAGACCAACTGGATTCTGAACTCTAATGCTATGGGAGCAGCAGGCCTTAACGATAAGGTCGATATGGCTGTTTTTCTTTGAGTCCTGGTTGCCTCCCTTCAATTTCTTTAGTTTGGGTGGCTTTGATTTTCAGTTAGTGATCTTATTAGTACTCGTTGCTCATTTAGGTATCTATAAACCCAATAGTTTTGAGTTATACCGTGCTGTGCACCTGAGTCCTGCTATATACATTTTTGGCTATTCTAAATTGTGTAAATTATCTAATTTTAAGACGATTCACCGTCCTGCGACTTGGAAAGATATGTATATGAATAGTTTATAACTGTATATGATACTGTAACTTGATAGAACTTGTCTTTTATCTTATCTGTTTTTGTCCCATTATGTATGCTATGTACGTTATATATCTATATAGTATAGAATTGTTTGCCTTCATGGACCTTACTTTCCTGTTTCGGGAAATATGGAGACAACTCATGCGTTACTGCAGCGGTATGACTGAGCGTAATTGCTAACGAGTTTATATAGTCGAGCTGGGGAGAGCTGATTGGTAGTTGTTATCTGCCTACCGTTCAGTTAAATCTCTATAAGTTCTACCATTTGATTGAAATTTCTAACTTAAGTGTGTACTAGCGATGTCGTTCCTTTTTTTATGTGACATCTGAGTATTGGTATATATTTGCTCTTGTCTTACCGTTTGTTGACTCCATCTCTCCCTTGGTGCCTGCGTTCTGCACAGATAGATCTCGCCCGTGTGCACTCATTTATGTATTGCATAGAAAGTTTTTCTTGCTCATATAATTAAGTGTTATAATTTTAATGTTCTTTCTCATTGCTATTGTTGGTGTTGTTTTGGATTAATTTTAATCTTCCTTTCTTATATGATTGTTGCTAATGGTGACGTAAAGTATATGTTGTGGACTCCTCCTATAAAGGAGGTTCCACACCGCCATTAGCTACTGACCCGTGGAAGCGCACAAGCGCGAAACGGTGCCGTCGTCAGTAGTTCCGATCCTCCCCTCCCTGCACTGAATGTACACGCTCCCTAAATAAACACCGATCAAGACTCGGGTGAGTGCCGTCTCTATTCCATGAATCGTAAAGACTATTGCTGTTGTGCTTGAAGCTTGGCACCCCCGGTATATTACCTGTGTGCTCCTGATTTGGTCCGCCCAGCGAGCCGTCGGCTTTGGTGCCCTGTATTCCTTCTGCACCTGATTGTTAGAAGCATATTTTCCCTCCACAAACATGAGGTTATCAGTATAGGGTGAAACATAATGAGAGTGTAAATTGTGGTGAGGAGAGGGTTAACGGATGCATACTTCCTGCCAGGAGCTAATGGGTTAATGGGTGTGTGACTCTCACCAATCAGACCATGCTGAATGTTATAAATTTCATTTCCCTATACCTCATGTAAACACCTGATGAAGATGGTCACCCATATCGTCGAAACGCGTTGTGGAGTGTGCATGACGCTCAAATAAAAGTTTGTTAAATTCTACCCCTCCTGTGGTATTCCTTGACGCTCCAGCAGAATTCTACAGCATCTTTTTTCCTCCACATAATTCTCTCTCCCCACGAGGGAGTAGAAGCAGGAGCTGACTGGACACCACGGATAAGGAAACCGCAAAGCCAAATCATCCATAATCCAAGCCGCAACAGCCTGGATCTAATTCATCCTAAAGGACCTGCACTTACCAACTACAGGACCTGTTGTGACTTTACGGTCAGGTGACCGCCGGTCATGTGGACCGATAGGAGGACACAGGACTGTAACTGGAAGCACCGCAGGGAGCCGCTGACTACAACTGAGGATTTCATCCTCCCAGACGCCTTACCAGGGTTGTGCAGGGCAAGTACAACCCTGTCAGGTTAGTGTACTCACTACTAACGCCCCCATAAAGCAGTGCCACAGGTCCCACACAGCGCCCCTGTTTTTTCTTTTCTTTATGTTTCTAATTAGAGATTCCCCAGTTTATGTTGGCCGGAAATGAGAGGTCGTCAAAATTGATACAGTGACACTCAAAGGGGTGGGTGGGGTGGAAAGAGCCTTATTGTAAGCAGCACCCAGCAAGGAAGCGGGGTATTTCTTGGTCAGAAACCTTTTTTTAAGATCTGATACTTGTGTATCAAGCTCTCTGTATCACTGTTAATTCTTTTCAATCTCAAGAATTGGCTGTAAGGCAGTGAGCGCTTCACATGGTGGAGATGGGCACTATCATAGTGTAACAGTGCATTCTTCACAGTGGCCTTTCTAAAGACCTCCCGCTGGATTTAACCATCAACAAAATGAAGCTTAACATCCAGAAACTCCAGACTATTTTAGCCAAACAATGAGGTACACCTTATATTAAAGGTGTTTGTATTGTTGAGGTAGTCCACAAAAGCCAAGATATCCTCGGCAGACCCATCGCACACCATGAAAATGTCGTCCACATACCTCACATATTTCTTGATATGTTTCACAAACGGATTAGAAACGTTGTAGACAAACCTGTCCTCAAACACCGCCAAAAATAGATTGTCCAGAGAGCATGCTAAGGGGGTACCCATAGCGGTACCCCCGATTTGCAGATACCAGTCTTCCAGAAACTTAAATGAATTGTGTCTGAGGACAAAAAGCAGTCCACCACAGATCAAGTCAGTGGTCTTAGTTGATTGATTTGAATTAACGAGGATGTCCCTGACTGCGGACACCCCTAGATCCTGCGGGATGCGAGTATAAAGGCTTTCAAAATCTATGGAGAGGAGTTTGAAACCCTTCCTGACTCTCAAAACCATCCAAAGAGTGACAAAGTCACCTGTGTCCATCACATACGAGGGAATGTTGGGAAGGTGGGGTCTTAAGAGCCTGTCCAAGTAACGGGACAGAAGTTCAGTCAAAGAACTGACCCCTGACATGATTGGATGACCTGGGGGTGTTACAAGGGCATCTTACGAAGTACTAGTGCGGTTTGTTGGGGAACTCAGGGAACAACTTTTCAGCCTCCTTAGATGAATTGGCGCCCACCAATTCTTGCTGATGCAGAAAACTGCATAATTTAGACTAATAGTCATTGGTGGGATCAGACAATAAACGTTTGTAAATTGTGGTGTCATTCAGCTGTCTGAAGGCCTCAGAGATGTAATACTCCCTGGTCAAAAGCACGGTACTTCCTCCTTTATATGCTTGGCGGATTATGATGTCACCCCAGTTTTTTAGTTCATTGAGAAAATGTTAAATTCCTTGCCATGGAAGGATACATCAAGGCATCAATATCCCTGATTAGACATACCTGGAAGGTGTCAATAATGTTGCCAAGAGCTACTGATGGAAAAAAGGCTCACCCTGTTTAATTAAACATGTGAGAGAGTGCCATGCAGGTAACCCCGAGACATTGTCTTTTGCTGGGTTAGGAAGGATTGTATCCTCTCCACAAGGAGGAGATTTACACAAGAAGCTCCTCAGATGCGAATTCAGATGGATATTGCAGATGACAGCTCAGGGGGTTAGTGGCCTGAATGATAGGATTGAATTATACAGTTCAAAAGGAGGGCGCTATATAAATTCCATAGAATATTACGGGGTTCACCAAAAAATACACTGCATAGTATAAATAAGCAAAAACAGGAAAGTGTATATAGAAATTGGGAACACTCCACAAATATACACATTTTACAAGACTTTATTGAACACTATACAAAAAAGGATACACAAGACAAACAATGTCTAAAAACAATTAAAATAGCCGTATCTATATATGTAGCACACTGGTGTGTATGATATCACCACCAGCCCCCTCCTTCTTGGGCAGGGAAAAAAGACCTACAGGTTATTGATTACACCATGCACATTACATATCAAAATAGACAGTTGTAGGAAAAATTCTATGTCACAATTTAACCTGAGAACCTCCAGCAATCTGGTTTTAAAAGCCTGAGTGAAGTTGCATGCAAGCCAAATACTTGAAGGAATAAACTTACTGATTCCACCCTACGGGGTTCTCAATATCACAATTATGCAGTAACCAAATCGATATGCACATCACAACCCAGATGCTGTGAGGACTCACAATGAATGAGTACAGGGAATCCCACAACTGTTTAGCTTAAATCGCGCCAAAGCATTCCTATAAGCAGCATGGTAATTGCAGGGTGTTACCTGACCCGGTCACAATAAATCTGCCCATGTGTGTAGGGGGGAGAGAGAACCCCATGCGTATCACTGGTAAACCAGCTTCCTCAGGGGTTATGAGGTGCCTACCTCGTGATCCTCCCTTATATAGCACTGCAGCACCTGCGATCATTACTTTGATTGAACATGGAGGCCAAGGGGTGGGGCGTCCTAAGAGGCGTTCCAATAGTGCAGGTCACCCAATCATGCATACCATACCATCACATGTCCATCCCAGTGAGGAAGGAAATAACAGTTGCACATATGATTACACTTTCCAATGATAACAAATAAGTCACACTGATGCCCTTCATGTCTGTTTACATACTGTACATTATCTGTGACTCACCGTCACCCAATCTAAAGGGAGATCCATACCCTTCGTATCTATTTACATGCTGTGCATTTTATGTGACTCATAGTCAATTGTACCATGAGGGGAACTTATAACTTTTTACATAGCATACATTAACAGTGACTCACCGTCACCTAGTCCATGGGGGGTGGAACCGCTTAGTGGTGCACATCATATCAGTGTCCCCTAGTCAAAGTGGACACCACCACATCGTACCATCAGTGGCAGCCCGTCCGCCTACTTCTGGTCCCCCACCGGTGGGAGCAGTACACGGCACCTCCACCGCAGCGCACATCAAATTAGTGTCCTCCAGCCACAATGGACACAGAGGTATCATTCCACCAGCGGTAAACCGTCCACCCATTACCGGCTTCCAATCGGCGAGAGTGGTGAACACAGTAATGCTTCCCACGGGAACATAAGTGTCAGACACTGTGTTCCATCTTAGTTTCTTGTATACAGTCAAGGCCTTTATATAAAGTGTCTATAGTTAAAAGATACAGTATTATGTACAACTCTGCAACCTAGTAATCCATCCGATGATAGGAAGGAATGATCATATCTCTTAAGGTACCTTTACACGCGGCAACTTTTCTAGCAATTTCACTGGCAACTTACTGGTTACAGTGAAATCATGGAGACATTGTTCCATTTGTACACAGCAACAAGATAGAACAATGTGTCCATAATTTTACTGCAACAAGTAAGTTGCCAGTGTAATTCCTAGAAAAGTTGCCGCGTGTAAAGGTACCTTTAGGGTGATATTAATCGAGGCTCCACGGACTCCAATTGTATACAGTACATAGGTACAGACACTAAACTATCTAGGGTACAAGAGGTTATACTTGTGAATAGTTGATGACATGCTTAACATGGAGGTATGGGTTTTCCTTTGGTCCATGAGGGGAAGTAATGCATGTGCCATCTTATTTTATAGCAAAACTATGTATTTATGGTCCCGTCAGATTGGTTGTATGTTTTACTATGACTGGTACGTTGATGTTAAATATGGCCATGAATATTGTTCTGGATACAATATACTGGCACCCATTTTTGGTCGTCGCTCATACTTGCGATGTGCAAAAAAAAAAAAATAAAGCATAATTTTTCTCCATTAATATCACCCTAAAGGTACCATCACACGTAGCAATATCGCCACCATATGGCTGGCAATTTGACATGAGCGCACACTTTCCGGGCACTTTTTTGCACATCGCCGTCGCCCTGTCACACATAGACATCTCACGTGCGATGTTCGGCTATCCTGCGCTCCAGAAATCGCCTGGTGCAGACCGGAAGCAAATTCACATTCCTACCATGCCGTCAAATCAACGCGTCACACACCCCCATCTCATCAGCGATGTGGGTGTAGAGTGTGAGCGCGGCGAGGAGACAGGCATGGCAGAGTGTTGTACATCGCTCCCATATCACTCTGATTGGCCAACACAACTGCGTCACCATTAGTCAGCCTTGTCAGGAAGTCTGCCCACTACATGACGCATGAGTCCTTTCTACTATATCGCTATTGAAATATGGCGCCTTAGCCATGGCCAGCCAATGGGAACGCAGGAGCGACCACCAATAGCGGCAGACGGGGCAAGCCAAACAGAACGCTCAGGCAAGCCTCTAGAATTGCTTCCAGATGGTCTGAGCTTGCTTTCTAAATCGATATGGCTCTGTCACACGCCAAGATGCGCAGAAAAGAAATTGCCTGGTGGTTATCACCTGATTTCACAGCAGTGCAGAGCGATCAGACAATGCTCTACCGGCGATTTCACACTGTAAAATCTTCCTGTCTCACGCCACTATGCACAGGCGATGTGGTTTCCACATCGCCGAAATACACAAATTTACGGCGATATGGAAGCTATATTGCCGCGTGTGACGATACCTTAAGAGATATGATCATTCCTTCCTATCATCTGATGGATTACTAGGTTGCAGAGTTGTACATAATATCTTTTACCTATAGACACTTTATATAAAGGCCATGACTGTATACAAGGAATTAAGATGGAACACAGTGTCTGACACTCATGTTCCAGTGGGAAGCATTACTGTGTGCACCGCTCTCGCCGGTTGGAAGCCAGTAATGGGTGGATGGTTTACCACCGGCAGAACGATACCTCTGTGTCCATTGTGGCTGAGGGACACTAATTTGATGTGCGCCACGGTGGAGGTGCCATGTACCACTCCCGCCGGTGGGGGACCGAAAGTGGGCGGACGGGCTGCCACTGACAGTACAATGTGGTGGTGTCCAGTGTGACTGGGGTACACTGATATGATGTGCACCGCTAAGTGGTTCTGCCCCCGTGGACTAGGTGACGCTGAGTCACTGTTAATGTATGCTATGTAAATAGTTTGAAAGTTATAAGTCCCCCCATGGAACAATTGACTATGAGTCACATATAATGCGCAGCGTGTAAATAGATACGAAGGGTATGGATCCCCCTTTAGATTGGGTGACGGTGAGTCACAGATAATGTACAGTATGTAAACAGACATGAAGGGCATCAGTGTGACTTATTTGTTATCATTGGAAAGTGTAATCATATGTGCAACTGTTATTTCCTTCCTCACTGGGATGGACATGGGATGGTATAGTATGCATGATAGGGTGCCCTGCACTATTGGAACGCCTCTTAGGACGCCCCACCCCTTGGCCTCCATGTTCAATCAAAGTAATGATCACAGGTGCTGCAGTGCTATATAAGGGAGGATCATGAGGTAGGCACCTCATAACCCCTGAGGAAGCTGGTTTACCAGTGATACGCATGGGGTCCTCTCTCCCCCTACACACATGGCAGATTTATTGTGACCGGGTCAGGTAACAACCTGCAGTTACCATGCTTCTTATAGGAATGCTTTGGCGCCATTTAAGCTAAACATTCATTGTGAGTCCTCACAGCATCTGGGTTGTGATGTGCACATCGATTTGGCTGCTGCATAATTGTGGTATTGAGAACCCCGTAGGGTGGAATCAGTAAGTTTATTCCTTCAAGTATTTGGCTTGCATGCAACTTCACTCAGGCTTTTTAAACCAGATTGCTGGAGGTTCTCAGGTTAAATTGTTTCATAGAATTTTTCCTACAACTGTCTATTTTGATATGTAATGTGCATGGTGTAATCAATAACCTGTAGGTCTTTTTGCCCTGCCCAAGAAGAGTGTGTAGGGGGTTGGTGGTAGTATCATACACACCAGTGTGCTAAATATATAGATACAGCTATTGCTTGTCTTGTGTATCCTTTTTTGTATAGTGTTCAATAAAGCCTTGTAAAATGTATATATTTGTGGAGTGTTCCCAATTTCTATATACACTTTCCTGTTTGCTTATGAATGACTAGCTGTGAGCCCGATGCGATTGCATCGGGATTCTAGAATCGGTGTATAGTTTATTAAATTAGAGTTTTAAGTAATAATCCTATTATTCCATGATAGATGGCGGCACAATGTTAAAGAATCAGGAATGTAGCATGCATATATACATTATTCATTCAAATTTGACAATAATGCACATAAGACATGATATCTATCTATCAACTACCAATGTTTGTATGGTATATGTCAGTGTAGTACATGTCATGATTCTAAGGCAAGGCTTTTCGTACAGATACTGGCACTGATGTTTTGTACAGATTACGTATATTCAATTTATATATGAATATTAATAATCTATGATTGAGCCAGTACATGTTTCCCCACCAACCACGGGAAGGTAGCCTTACAGCTGGTGGGACCTACTCTACTCTATCCCTAATAATTAATAGTTAGACTCCTTTTAAAGCAGATATTTTTTGGCTATTTGCAGAAAGTATGGAATTACCAAATACAATTTCTGAACTTGGCACAAAAGGGACTACCTACAGCTCACTTTCAGCAAGTAACATGTAATAAATATGGAACTTGCACTTAGCTTGCAGTAAATACGGCAATTAGAGCTTTAACAGCTTGACAAAATGCAACCACTAAAAATAAGAGCTAACTGATTTTAGCGATTGAAACTGTCGAAAGCACATGTGCTGCAACTACTGCAAGTAAACGACAAATTCCATAAACATTTCATTCAACTTACATTAAGAGTACTGTAGGTCACCATTAGGCAGCAAGTGGCAAAATTGTTTTTTTCTAACTAAAAATTCAACAAATAGCAGAATAATTCAGATTTAAAATCAAAATGTCTATTCTTTCCCTATGTGTCTAAATATGTACCTATGTATCTAAATATGTACCTATGTGTATATATGTATTTATATGTACAGAACACACTTCAAGATACAGATGTGTGTGAACAGCCGTCCCACCCATCTCTTAGGCTGCCTTCAGACTTGCAGATGCATCTGCAGCGTTTTGCAGATGCATCTGCAAGCATGTGCATGCAGACGGCAGTCCATATCTTTATAATGGAACACACGGTGTCTGCAGATTCTTGCAGACAGCCGTGCTCAGCCATTCACTCCTATATGTGATCTATGCGCAGGCAGATGCTTTTGTACAGATCACAGACTCTCCTCCACACCAGGGACGCGACATGTTGCATCCCTGGTGCAGGTGGGATTATGTGATTTGTATGCAGGCATGCGCCTGTGCAGAGATCACATATCAGAGTAAATGGGTGTGCACGGCTGTCTGCAAGCATCTGCAGAGACCAAAAGTCCCATTGTAAAGATAGGAGCTGCCGTTTGCATGCAGATGCATCTAAAATGCTGCACATGCATTTGCAAGTCTGAAAGCAGCCTTAGCTGTTCACAAAAACCTCACCCTGTGTAAAAAGAAAATGAAATCTCGCAGCAGCTATCCTGCTGAAGCTTCAGGTTCTTATCACTAAATGCAAGCATTTAGATGATACACATCTACAATCTACAAAAAAAATGTGTGTTTACATACATATACAATGTAAATTAAAAATAAATTTTCTAAGCTAACAAAGTCATTACTATATATTTTAAATAACTATTTTATATCTAAAAAGTAATTATAATATCTTTATAACAAAACTAATATTTTTGGTATTTTTGTATATTTGTATTCCTATACATCTATAGCTAAATTAATTTATTGTAATATTTGTGTTTAATTAGAAAGTAACTATGTATCTAAATGTACTATGTATCTAAAGAATTGAAAGTAAAATATTTGTACACACTATATTTTTAGAGAAAAGTGAAAATAACGACTATATATCTGAAATAACGTTTATATCTAATAAGTAATTATAATGTCTTTATCTATAACTAAACTAAGTTTTTAGGTATTTTGATTTATTTATATTGATATACATCTATTGCTAAACAAATTAATATAGTAATATTTGTGTCTAATCTAAAAATAACTATGTATCTAAATGTAACATGTATCAAAAGAATTTTAAGTAAAATATTTTTATACACTATATTTTTAGTAAAATTGAACAGTAACAACTATATTTCTTAAATAACTATTTTATATCTAATAACTAATTATAATATCTTTTTCTATAACTAAAATATTATTTTTGGTCTTATTTTTTTTTCTATTCTTATACATCTATGGCTAAACTAATTTATTATAATATTTATGTTTAATTAGAAAGTAACTATATCTAAATCTAATATGTATCTAAAGAATTTAAAATAAAATATTAGAGAGATTATTTTGAGTAAAGAGTATTTCACTACTGGGCAGCAATTTGACTTGAATGGGTGTATCCAGCACTTTCACCTTAACATTGCATCGTGTTTTCACTCGTGAAAAATCCACATATAACTGTCCATGTCCAAAAATAACTAATTATAATATCTTTTTCTATAACTAAAATATTATTTTTGGTCTTATTTTTTTTTCTATTCTTATACATCTATGGCTAAACTAATTTATTATAATATTTATGTTTAATTAGAAAGTAACTATATCTAAATCTAATATGTATCTAAAGAATTTAAAATAAAATATTAGAGAGATTATTTTGAGTAAAGAGTATTTCACTACTGGGCAGCAATTTGACTTGAATGGGTGTATCCAGCACTTTCACCTTAACATTGCATCGTGTTTTCACTCGTGAAAAATCCACATATAACTGTCCATGTCCAAAAACTGTTTGTGACAAAAAAATCCCTACTTTCTTCAGTGTATGGCCTTGGGATTTGTTGATGATCATGGCAAAAGTAGACTTCACGGGAAATTGTTGACATCTTAACTTGAAAGGTAAGGCAGTGTCTGATGGAGATAAATAAATCTTTGGAATAAACACCACATTTCCTTCTGCAGACCCAGAACTGACTTTTGCTTGAATGAGATTGTCAAACAAAGTGATGACAATGAAGCGATTCCCATTGCAAAGACCTTTTATGCTGTTAAAGGTGTGCAAAAGCATGACAATGGTACCAATGTGTAATTTGAGGCGATGATAAGGCATTCCCATTGGTGTGAGTGAATTTAAAAATTCCACTGTATATTGGTCTGAATCTTCAGTCTGAATGGAATCATCACTAATGTACTCAGTGTATTCACCAGCAATGCAATCCATAACCTTAGAGTTCACCATTTCCACATGGACATTTTTAGGACAAAGATTGTCATGTGATGCAGCAATGTGAATGCTTTCATTGTTATATCCATCATGTATGTAAATGTAATATATATCTAAAGAATTTAAAATAAAATATTCTTATAGACAATATTTTTTGTAAAGACTTTTTCTGAATGAGGCAGCAACTTTCCTTGAATGGGTGTATGCAGTACTTTCACCTTAACAATACATCTTCTTTTCACTCGTGAAAAAGCCACATATAACTGTCCATGTCCAAAAATGGGTTGTGGGGCAAAAAATCCCTACTTTCTCCAGTGTTTGGCCTTGGGATTTGTTGATGGTCATGGGAAAAGTAGACTTCACGGTAAATTGTCGATGTCTTAACTTAAAAGGTAAGGCAGTCTATGATGGAGATAAATCAATCCTTGAAATAAACACCACATTTCCTTCTGCAGACCCAGAACTGACTTTTGCTTGAATGAGATTGTCAAACAAAGTGATCACAATGAAGCAATTCCCATTGCAAAGACCTTTTATGCTGTTAAAGGTGCGCAAAAGCATGACAATGGTACCAATTTGTAATTTGAGGCGATGATAAGGCATTCCCATTGGTGTGGAGTGAATTTAAAAATTCCACTGGATATTGGTCTGAATCTTCAGTCTGAATGGAATCATCACTAATGTACTGCGTGTATTCACCAGCAATGCAATCCATAACCTGAGAGTTCACCATTTCCACATGGACATTTTTAGGGCAAAGAATGGCATGTGATGCAGCAATGTGAATGCGTTCATTGTTATATCCATCATGTATGTAAGTGTAATATATATCTAAAGAATTTAAGATAAAATATTCTTATAGACAATATTTTTAGTAAAGACTTTTTCAGAATTAGGCACCAACTTTCCTTGAATGGGTGTATCCAGCACTTTCACCTTAACATTACATCGTCTTTTCACTCGTGAAAAAGCCACATATAACTGTCCATGTCCAAAAACGGGTTCTGGCAAAAAAATCCCTACTTTTCCCAGTGTTTGGCCTTGGGATTTGTTGATGGTCATGGCAAAAGCAGGCTTCAAGGGAAATTGTCGACGTCTTAACTTGAAAGGTAATCCAGTCTCTGATGGAGATAAATCAATCCTTGGAATAAACACCACATTTCCTTCTGCAGACCCAGTAATAACTTTTGCTTGAATCAGATTGTCAAACAAAGCAATGACAATCAAGCGAGTCCCATTGCAAAGACCTTTTCTGCTGTTAAAGTTGCGCAAAAGCATGACAATGGTACCGATTTTTAATTTGAGGCGATGAGAAGGCATTCCCGTTGGTGTGAGTGAATTTAAAAATTCCACTGGATATTGATCTGGATCTTCAGTCTCATCAGGATCAATGGAATCATCACTAATGTATTCAGTGTATTCACCAGCAATGCAATCCATGACCTTAGAGTTCACCATATCCACATGGTCATTTTTAGGGCAAAGAATGGCATGTGATGCAGCAATCTGAATGCTTTCATTGTTATCTACATCAATGACAATGTTTTCACCAAATATAGCAAGTATAATTGAGCCAGTGCAGATCATGTCTTGTGGGATTTCAATGGTATCATCTCCAAGGTTGAAATCATTGGACAATTCACCATTTCCCAGTTGAAGTAACCAACGGCTATAATCAGGATCAATGGAGCGCATATTTTTGAAGAGTGGCAATTGAGTGAAAAGCTGCCTTTGTCGTGAGTATTTAATACAACTCTCTATAATGTCAGTTCTTGTACCATGTGGGATGATAGGCAGACACTGTCGAAAGTCTCCTCCCAGAACAATGACTTTCCCTCCAAAAGGTGTTGTATTTTTCTTGGAGATATCTGTTGTCATGACATCCCGTAAAAGTTGATCTATCACATGCAATGCATATTTAGATAACAGAGTGGACTCGTCAATAATGAAAAGTTTGGTACTTTTCAAATGTTGTGCAGCATCTGTATCATTTTCAATCCTTGAAACGGAAGTTTCATTGATTGGAATTGGTATTCCGTAAAGCGAATGGATGGTTCTTCCTCCTTGCAGTAAGTTAGCTGCAATCCCTGTACTGGCTGCAGGTGAGACAATTTCGCCTTCTCCTCTTAGTTCATGAATTAATAAATCATACAGATATGTTTTGCCACTGCCACCTGGACCGTCAATCAAAAAGCACTTAGGTTGTCCACTTCTATCGTGTAAAGCTTGATTGATCGCATCATAGGCCAAAAGTTGTTGGTCATTTAAAGTAGCTTTCATTTGCTGAGCTCTTCTTAACTCATCATCCTTGTTGTATAGTGGAGCGATGTATGGCTTTCTTTTTGGTCGTGGTAGATTAAAATCAGTAAAAGTTTTGCCATGAAATTTTAGAATAGTTTGGACATCAGTCATAGCATATCCTTCACAATTCTCACACTCCTCAGTGTTGGAGTGATATGCATGGCAGTAGTCTTGGATAAAGTCTTGTTTAAATTCTTTCCACAACTCCAATGGATGAGCTGGAGGACCAAAAATACATATATATGCGAACATATCACGAAGCTGTGCAGGCATGTTGAGAACACAGGCATCCAATAAAGTATTTCTCCAAACAGTGTCATCGAAGAGCAATCCAAGAACTAATGCTGCCTCTTTGAAAGTTGGGTATGTCACTTCATTAACAGTCTTAATGTTGTCAAAACTTGTTGCTCCTTTGACATGCAGTAACAACAACCTTAAATAGTACCGTTCTTGATCTTTCATACTGACAGTATACATTCTTCCAATCACTGAAGAACCTCCTCGCTTTCTAATTTCCCATGCACCTTCTTTCCAAACATAGTGCTCTGGAATTTGGCGGTAGAAGTAATCATGAGCATGCGGGTCACTCTCATTCAGCTCAAAGTAGCCCATAAGAGTAGATTTTCTGTGCATTGTGCAACTGATGTCGTCAACAGAGTCATCCTCATGAAAATAAAGTGGTTGAGAATGTGGGAGATGTACGGCCAGGCGAATAATGGAGTGCGATTGTCTATGCATCGGGTAAGCAAATATTCGCCAAGCTGCCTCCGGTGCACTCACGTATCTTGAATCCATGAATTGATGTGTTTCATCATGGTGGATATTGGTTTGGCAAATTTCAAGATTGGCTTTATCATGTCCTTTGTAGACATATTTGAATAGGTATTTTACACTTTGAATGGAAGCACATACCTCAACATTAATATGACACTTGTATGTTAATAGTAGGTAAGGGTTATAGGGAACAACCCAAGAATTATCAATCATCTTTGAACGGATTTGAAAGGATGATCCTTCCTTTCTTTGATAAGTAGGGTATGCATCCTTAGCTATGAGTGTTCTTGGTTGGAAATCTTTAGGAAAACCTTTCTTACACTTTCCAAGATCCATACATGGAGAATTGGGGTTGTGTTGTCCACAGGGTCCATGAATCATGTGTTGCATCACAATGTCATGGAGCAGAGGGTATTCTTCTGGATCAGGGATTTCAGCCCAAACTATATTATCCACTTCAACCTCAGTTCTTAGTTTGGATTTGCTATCCAGAATGATCAAAATGTGAGCGTGTGGTAGGCCACGCTTTTGGAATTCAATCACATGAACCATTGCACAAACTTTGCCAAATAATCCAGTGTTAATTTCTTTTAATACGGCTTCCAGTTTAATTCTGAAGACACGGGCGACTAAATCAGGTCTATGTTCCACACGCTGCCATGGCTCTAAATTGTTTGTAATCTCCCTCCATTTAGGATTACAGGTCATGGTTACAAAAAGATCTGGTCGTCCAAATTTAGTCACAATAGCCATGGCATCCTGATAGCGTTGCTGCATGTTTCTGGGACTGCCTTCAAAGGAAGATGGTAAAATCACCGTCTTGCCAATGGGAATACCTTTCTCAACAGATTGTTTCAGGAGATGTTCCTGTAGTACGCAATAATCCTCCACTTTTAAATCCTTCTGGTGTTGACGGATAAAATTTAAGCGATTAGCCTCGATTTTCACATACGCATCCACTAAGTACTGCTGTGTTAGTTTGCCACCATTCAGGACAGGATTGAACTGATTCCGTACAGACAGCAAATAGCAGTAATACTGGAGCTGTTAACCCGGCGTTGACTTTTGCCTTGATGCTTGAGTCCCTCATGCCAGCCTTGTTCTCCATGAGGGAAAAATAAAGGATAGAGTAATGCATCTAAATTGCTGTGTAGAATACTGACTTGCTGTGTTTTTGGGGCCAAGGGGTTATTTGGATCAGGTTTCAAATGAATTAAAATGTCTCTATTGAATGGTGGCTCTCCATCAGCATTTTCAAAGACCACAGCAACTTCATTGGCAGTAGGATTGTTATAGCGTCTCAGGTCTTGGCCTCTGTCTTGTTTAATGGCCATGATAATATTTGGCATGACGGTGCCATGTTCTACTGCCTTCTGTTCTTCTTCTAATTCAACGTGACGTAGCATTTTGTAGGCCGAAACAAAGGGATTAATATTATCCAATTGAAGAGCAATGATACTCATTAAAGTAGGATTACATTTAACATTTTCTGGACACTGTAGCCGTTGGTCTGTAGCGCTTAGAGTATCTAAAATGTACAATTGTGCATATGCTGGAGTTTGATCTTGAGCAGGATGGAGTGTTCCAGTGCGATGATAAATTTGCCCATGAATACGGAAGCAGTATGGGCCATGTCCAGGAGGTAGAGAAACATGGGCACCCATGGAGGCAAAAGCAAAAGAACTATTAATGCTCCTTATATTCTCCATCAAATTTTGACTGTACTCACTCTCTCCTTTCAGCAGGCGTTGGAACACGTGCGGGTATTGAAGTAATGGTACCTTTACTTTTCCCTTGTGGCAACAAAGAGTAAACTGTTGATCTGATGGTCGTTCAGCAGTAAAATGTCGAGCCTCACAATGTTCACATATTACATTCATGAAACCACAGAAATGTTCTACAATAACATGATCAATAAATCCCATTTGATGTAGGAGAGGTGAATAGAATAAACGTAGAAGTTTATTTTGTAATCCTACATAAATGAGACATGGAAGGGATGTAGATTCCAAACATTCCATAAATGAAGAAGTGGAATATATATTCGGTTCTGCCTCTTGCAATATAGAAGTGGAAGAAGAAGTTTGGCGTTCTTCACGACGTAATGTAGCCAAATTGGCCAAGCGGACTTGTCTAGACGTAGGAGAATCTGTATCTTGACGCATCTGTCTTTTCCTTTTAAGCCTCAAAATTTTACACTGTTGGCTGTATGGCGTCTCCTCAGCACAGTGTTTTCGTTTTCATGTGGCCTTGCGATGCGGTAAAGGCTGTTCAGTTGTAGTCAAGATAGTAGAAGAAGAGGTGGCAGCAGTCTGAGCATCAGACAAAGAGGTGGCAGCAGTCTGAGCATCAGACAAAGAGGTGGCAGCAGTCTGAGCATCAGACAAAGAGGTGGCAGCAGTCTGAGCATCAGACAAAGAGGTGGCAGCAGTCTGAGGATCAGATGAAGAGGTGGCAGCAGTCTGAGGATCAGACGAAGAGGTGGCAGCAGTCTGAGGATCAGACGGATCTCCTACAGGCATTAACTTTTTCTGTTTGCGTCGTTGAGGCAGAGGCATTGATTTTTTGCCTAATCGTTCTGTCCTTCCTTCTAAAGACTATATTGAAACCGGTGTTTTCAAAGCAGCCTTTTCCTTGTCCAAATGGCTGTGTGAATTTATTGCATTATATAATAAGAATCAAAGAAATATTTATACAGCTACTGAAAGCTGGCCCTAGGTCTAAAAGATAAATGTGAAAGCATTAGTTGATGTCATAGCCATGAAATCATAAGCCCAGTAACTGTTTACAGAGTTCTTTCACTTATACTGGGTCCTATTTCTCACCCTCATGTCTGCAAGCTGGAAGTGTGAATGGGAAAATGCCCTGTGCAGTTAAAATCATGGTCTTAAAGGGAATGTGTCAAGACTATGTTAAAACCCTGCTTTTAAAGGGAGTGTGTAACACCTGTGTGAATGTTCTCACATTAGTCACTGGGCAGTGACTAATGTGAGAACATTCACACAGGTGTTACACACTCCCTTTAAAAGCAGGGTTTTAACATAGTCTTGACACATTCCCTTTAAGACCATGATTTTAACTGCACAGGGCATTTTCCCATTCACACTTCCAGCTTGCAGACATGAGGGTGAGAAATAGGACCCAGTATAAGTGAAAGAACTCTGTAAACAGTTACTGGGCTTATGATTTCATGGCTATGACATCAACTAATGCTTTCACATTTATCTTTTAGACCTAGGGCCAGCTTTCAGTAGCTGTATAAATATTTCTTTGATTCTTATTATATAATGCAATAAATTCACACAGCCATTTTGGCATTTCCCTTTAAAGAAATAATGTGGTGTGCAGCTGATCTATCTATTGGTAAGTGATTACATATTTTTTGAAGCTAGCACCCACCAAAAAGAGGTGTGCGCCCATACTGATATATATTTTCCTTGTCCAAGGGAAGTTGTCTTTCTTCAGAACTCTCCTCCACACCCGTCTTGCGCATACGCACAGACACCTTGCGAACCTTTCCTTTTTTGATTTCTAAAGAGGTAATGGGAGGTGTTAAAGGCAGTTCACTTGGTAGAATGTCAGTACACGAAGAGGCTGGAGTAGGATCTGTGTCAGACGGTTCTTCAGTGACTGGAATGTTTGTTTGTTTGCATGTGGAACGTGCAGTCATGGCTCTTGTTTTCATTCCTTGGCTTGTTTTTTCAGAAGACACTTGTGAAATACGTGTATGTAAAGCAGTCTTCGCAGCATCCAACCGAAAACGTCTCAGTGGAGAAGAGAGTTTACCAAACCGTTTGAGTTTAGCAGCCTTAGCCCTATCTAACCGAATACGTCTCTCGGCAGAAGTCTCATTTGCAATACGTTTGGCGTAAGCAGCCTTAACACGATCTAAACGAATACGTCTCTGTTCCGAGGTCTCCTCAACAGTGCGTTTCGCCTTAGCAGCCTTATCACTATCTAAGCGAAGACGCCTCTCTTCTGAAGTCTCCTTTGCAGTACGTTTCGCCTTAGCAGCCTTACGCAGATCTAACGAACACGTTTCTCTTCCAAACTCTCCTCTGCAATGCGTTTAGCTTTAGCAGCCTTATCACGATCTAACCGAAGACGTCTCTCTTCCAAAGTCTCGTCTGCACGCTTCTTCTTAGGTGTAGATGCAGCCTCCTTGGCAAGAGCGATATTTTGTGTTGGAGAGCTCATCTTAGTAAGAATAAGCAGTGTTTGAAATCCAAAAAGAGCTAGAGTGTGTTAGTTAAGGAAACAATTAATAATAACTGTGTAAAAAGCAATAAAACAATAAAACAATAAAACTACAGTGTGTATTTCAAAAACCTGTTATAAAGAAATGATAGACTTCTTTAAAGTATGAAAGAAAGATTTAATGATGTTTACTGTATGGAGTAGTGAATGGAAATGAGTGTGTTAAAAGTCCTTAAAAACTGCCTTGAAGGCAAAACAAATGGATGTAAGGAGCCTTTGGGATGGGCGTTATCAAAGCAAATTAGCAACATTGTAAGTAAACCGTTAAAAGAACCGAGATGACGTCAATTTCTGCATAACCACCAGCAAGGTTGTTGTTGCATAAGGTGTTGAAAAATGTCAGAGGTAGGGTTAATTTGTACCTAGAACTTAAGGTTTTGGGATTATAGCAGAAGCAGTGGTTTTTATTTTTCGTGCTTTAGTTGGGGAAACAGCAGAATTAACGTCAATTATAAAATAGCAGAATGTGACTAAGCAGGGTGAAAAAAGAAATAAGGCAACTTGCGCAGTAGATGTTGAAACAGGCAAGTAAATGTAAAAAGCAACGTAAATCCGGGGATGTATATAACATTATGCAACTGCAGCCCTAGTGACGGGTATAGGGAAGTTGCGTAAAAAATGTAAATATTAGCAGATATTATGGAAGTATGTAAATCTGCATATACAATGCACGTGTGAAAGTGGACCCAGTCAGTAATAGAGTGTAAAATATTTGGTATGTAAAAGTAGTTAATGTCCTACTGGGATGAGAGGGACTTTGACATGAGCGTTAATTTCAAATAGCATAATAAACGTCGAAAAAACTGCATTTGCCGCATGTGGCGCATAACCACAGCATAACTGCAGGACTTGCGGGCTGTTGCATTAATCCTCATAGTCATTATAATGACTATAGTAGTCAGTATACAGTTATTTGGCGCAGGTGCAGCAATTGGGGTTTAGCAGTTGTGGCAGGTACTGTATCGAAAAAAAACGGAGGGTGAGCACGCTATTTTTCATGGTGGGACCTGCCGCAAGTTCCCCTATACTTACTATGGCGATTAGCGAAACGACACCAGAAGTGCAGGAGTTATGCAATGGCAATGCAGCAAACAGAGCTGATGCTATTCTGTCAGCACATCTGGCGCGATTTCAAATAGCCGCTGATGTGAACTGGGCAGGTAGCATTACCACCAAAATGTTAAATATAAGACAGGTAGTAGTGCTACAGAGTAATTACGAAGAAAAATATTACAAATTGACATATAATGATTTAACGTACTCGTAACAGTGTGAAGACTGACTCCTAACTCCACAAAAATTATCAAAGAGCCTGTAAGGGGTTAAAGTACCACAGGCACGCATACAAAATATTGAACGATCAATCAAAATAAGAATAGTATTAAAGTATTTAGTACTAAAATGGCAGTAGTAGACCACATAGTAACATCGGCATTGAATAGGCAAGAAAATAGAAGGGGTTAATGTACCACTTACATCCTATAAAACAGTGTGGATGAAAAATTAAATAAGAAATGGTATAGAAGATGTTAATTATAAAAAGTCATGAGTACAGCACATAGTGACACATTTAGTAAATAGCAAACAGAAAGTAGGGGGTTAATGTTGCATTTTGAACCCTATAAAACAATAGTGTGGGAAAACAAAATGGCAAATGGCATAGAAGTGGTTAATGTTGAAATAGCCTTAGTACAGCACATAGTGAGATAGAAAGTGGGGCAGAAATAGAATGTAAGGGGTTAATGTAGAAATCGCCTTAGGGCCCTTTCACATCAGCTCTTTTGATCAAATTGCGGTGGATGCTGTGAAAAAAATGCATCTGCCGCAATAGTGACATTACCATTGCACTTGCGGCGCGGTTGCGGTATACCCCATAGAAACGATAGGGAAACTTGCGGCAAGTGTTTGCTGAAAAAAAACCGCACTTGCCGCACCTGCCGCAAGTCCCCCTATAGTTTATATGAGGATTTCCGCAACCGCACCGCAAATGCAACGTTTAAGCGGCAATCGCGCCAGATACGTTTTTTTCACCGCATCTGGCGGGAAGTGCAAAAAACGCTGATGTACTGCAGATAGTTACACAGTTATTGAATAGCAAACAGAATAGAAGAGGTTAATGTATGAGTTTAAACCCTATAAAGTAGTTATGGTGGAAACTAAAATACAAAAGGCATAGAAGAGGTTAATGTAAAAATGGCCTTAGTACTGCACATAGTGAGATAGGAAGTGGAGCACAAATAGAATTGAAGGGGTTAATGTAAAAATGGCCTTAGTACTACACATAGTGAGATAGTAAGTGGAGCACAAATAGAATTGAATGGGTTAATGTAAAAATGGGCTTAATACTACACTTACACAGATAGCAAGTGGAGCAGTAATAGAATATAAGGGGTTAATGTGAAAATGGCCTTAGTAGTGCACTTACTGAGATAGCAAGTGGAGCAGTATTAGAATAGAAGGGGTTAATATATTAGGAAAAAAAGAGGGCACGATGGTGAAACGTAGGTGATATTAAATTAGTATAAAGAAGGGGTTAATATAAGCATAGGCATTAGGAATATATACTCTGATGTGAGATTGTACTGTAAAAACAGCTTTTTAACTTTTTCATTATTCAGAAATTCAAACTTCGCGCTCTAAGATGGCGGACGCGAAAAGTTCATTCATAAAAAGCCGGCAGACGCCAGCCGCAATGTGATTGGGCAGCGGAAACTTCATAAACATGGCGCCGTAAATCCGGTTGGTCGGCGCTACTGTGTGAAGATGCCGCTGTCCAATCACAACTGAGCGGGGCGGAGCTACAGACTTCCAGGGCCCCGAACGGCGTATCCGAAAATCGCACCAGGCGCTCGGCAAGGAAAATGGCGATTTCCCCGCTGTGCAGCGACCAATCGGAATCAAAGCGCCAAGTCAAACAACCAATGACAATCGCGCCTCATTTCTTAATGGATGTCTATGGGAAAATGCCCTCCAATGAGAATCGCGGCGCCATTTTTGAAAATACACAGCGGCCAATCACAATCGTCCCTCAATTCTCAATGCAACTCTATGGGAAGAGGCGCTGAGAATGCGATTGGTCGGCGGGCACCGTGAAGAGCGGCAATTTGTATCGGCGGCGCCTGCATGCGTGTTCGGGCACAGCGGTCTGATAGACCGCGGAGGCCGCTAGAAGTGCCGAAGTTTGCGCTTGTAGCGCAAAAGTCGGCGCTTGCAGCGGCGAAGTGTCCGAACTGTGGCGCAGGCTCCATGCAGCGCCGGTTGGCGCTGCATGGGGCAAAATAGTAAAAGTAGTGAAAATAAAAGATAGAAAAAGAGGTGAAAATAAAAGTCAGCATCAGGAATATAGCTTCTGATGTGAAAAGGTAGATTTGCCAAAGGATATCTTAGCTGATCAATCGCAGATCCCGATCCGGCGCTTGCTTCCCGACGTCCCGCACGAAGGATGGATATCTCGGCTGAAATGTAGTCCAACAGATGGTCCAGCGGTAGCTTCTCGTTCTCTCAGAAAGACCCTCACGAAGGATGGATTTCTTGGCAGAAATATAATCCAACAGATAGTCCAGCGATAGGTTCTCGTTCTCCCACAAAGAGGATTCAAAGAGGTTGAAGATTCAAAGTTCGCGCTATAAATAAGCGGCCTTATCTCATTGGTGGGCGGCAACATCAGAAAGATGGCGCCATGAATGTGATTGGTCGCTGTGTTTTTTCAAAAGTCGCGGCTTGATTGTGATTGGAGGACGGCTTCCGATACATAGAGAAATTAAGATATTTTATGGCCGGGCCCCTGGTTCTATTTTCGGGCAGGCGACTCGGCTCTGAAGCATCGTTCGATGGGGCTGGAAACTCGCAATCAGCGCTTCGCGGCAATAGCTAGCGTAGCACCAACGACTCGCAATGATTGCGAATCGTTGGTAAGGCGCTAGGAATGTCCGCGAACCGCTGAATGCGAGTTTCCGGCCACGTCGAACGACGCCTCAGAGGCGAGTCGCCTGGGCGAAAATAGAACCAGGGGCCCGGCCATAAAATCGCCGACACACCGCTAATGTATCTCTATGGCATTTTTAAACATGGCGCCGCGATTCTGATTGGACGGCGCCTTCCCATAGAGAAACATGAAAAAATGAGGCGCTATTGTGATTGGTCTGCGTCAGCACACAGCGACCAATCAGAACAGCTCCTCGCTTCCCATAGACATACATTAGCGGCGTGTCGGCGATGTTAGGTCCGGAAAATAGAACCATGGTGCCGGCCTTAAAATCGCCGACACGCCGCTAATGTATGTCTATGGGATTTTTAAAAATGGCGCCGCGATTCTGATTGGTCGCTATCTGCTAACGCCGACCAATCAGATTGCGCCCTCACTTCGCATAGACATACATTAGCGGTGTGTCGGCGATTTTATGTCCGGAAAATAGAACCAGGGGCCCGGCCTTAAAATCGCCGAGACACCGCAAATGTATGTCAATGGGAAGTGAGGCGGTCTTCGAATTGCCTGACGGCAGTCGACAGCGAGCAATCAGAAGAGCGCGTCACATCTCATACAGATAGAATGGAGGATTTTTCGTCCATTCTCTCTCAATGAGAAGTGAAGAGGACGTCGGATGCGGAAGATGGCGGAAAGAAGACAGAAGACCCCCGGGTCGGAGGAAGAGCCGGAGATGGCGGAAAGAAGAGAGAAGACCCCCGGGGCCGGACGAAAAAGACGCCTGGCCGAACGGAGGAGAAGTGGATCGGACAGACGATCAGATGAATAAGAAGACATGTAAGTGATCGACGGCGGCGTTAGAGAAGGGTACGGCGGGGCTTAGGGGGTAGGGGCTTAGGTGCGGCGCGGCTTAAGGGGTAGGGGCTTAGGTGCGGCGGGGCTTAGGGGGTAGGGGCTTAGGTGCGACGGGGCAGGGGTAGGGGCTTAGGTGCGGCGGGGTAGTGGGTTAGGTGCGGCTTCGGGGGTAGGGGCTTAGGTGCGGCAGAGGGTAGTGGCTGCGGCGGGGTAGTGGGCTTGATGCGGCGGGGTAGTGGCTGCAGGGGGTAGGGGCTTAGGTGCGGGTTAGGGGGTAGGGGCTTAGGTGCGGCGGGGCAGTGGCTTAGGGGGTAGGGTGCGGCAGAGGGTAGGGGCTTGATGCGGCTTAGGGGGTATGCGGCGGGGCTTAGGAGGTAGGGGCTTAGGTGCGGCGTGGAAGGGGTAGGGGCTTAGGTGCGGCGGAGTAGTGGCTGCGGCGGGGTAGTGGGTTAGGTGCGGCAGGGGGTAGGGACTTAGGTGCGGCTTCGGGGTAGGTGCTTAGGTGTGGCAGGGGGTAGCGGCTTAGGTGCGGCTTCGGGGGTAGGGGCTTAGGTGCGGCAGAGGGTAGTGGCAGCGGCGGGGTAGTGGGCTTGATGCGGCGGGGTAATTGGCTGGGTAGTGGCTTAGGTGCGGCAGGGGGTAGGGGCTTAGGTGCGGGTTAGGGGGTAGGGCTTAGGTGCGGCGGGGCTTAGGGGGTAGGGGCTTACGTGCGGCGCACTTAGGGGGTGGTTTAGAGCATTAGGGGGTGATTTAGAGCATGGCGCTGTACCGCGCGATGGTATACTACAGTCCCATGGGCATAAGCGTGTCGGGCCTGATATTATTAGCATTTGTTTTTTTTATGTATTATAATTTTTTATTTTATTATTTATAATTTTTTATTTATTTATATTTTTTTAATTAAATTTGTTTTACTAATTTTTTTATTATTATTTTTATTATTAAATTTATTAGTTATTTAAAGTGAGCCTGAGACACATTTGTCCTTCAGGTCCGCTGAAAGGGCTCATATTATTAGCATTTAATTTTTTTTTGTATTATTTTTTTTTATTAAATTATTTATTATTTTTAAAATATTTTTTTATTATTGTTTAATTATTATTTAATTATTTTTTTTAATTATTTATTTTTATTTTATATTTATTATTTTTAATTAAAATTATTAATAATTTTTTATTAATTATGTATTATTTTTTATTTATTTTTTATTATTTTTTAAATATTATTTAAATTTTTTTTTATTATTAAATTTATTATTTATTTTAAGTGAGGCTGAGACACAGTTTTCGTTCAGGTCCGCTTATTAAATTTTTAATTATTATATTTTATTTAATTATTTATTTTGTTTTATTTATTTTTTTATTATTTTTAAATATTATTTAATTATTTTTTTTATTATTAAATTTATTGTTTATTTTAAGTGAGGCTGAGACACAGTTCTCGTTCAGGTCCGCGTATTTAATTTTTTATTATTATTTTTTATTTAATTATTTATTATATTTTATTTATTTTTTTATTATTTTTTAAATATTATTTAATTATTTTTTTTATTATTAAAATTATTATTTATTTTAAGTGAGGCTGAGAGACAGTTCTCGTTCAGGTCCGCTTATTTAATTTTTTATTATTATTTTTTATTTAATTATTTATTATTTTTTATTTATTTTTTTATTATTTTTTAAATATTATTTAATTATTTTTTTTATTATTAAATTTATTTATTTTTTTAAGTGAGGCTGAGACACAGTTCTCGTTCAGGTCCGCTTATTGAATTTTGTATTATTATTTTTTATTTAATTATTTATTATTTTTTATTTATTTTTTATTATTTTTTAAATATTATTTAATTATTTTTTTTATTATTAAATGTATTATTTATTTAAAGTGAGGCTGAGACACAGTTCTCGTTCAGGTCCGCTTATTTAATTTTTTATTATTATTTTTTATTTAATTATTTACTATTTTTTATTTATTTTTTTATTATTTTTTAAATATTATTTAATTATTTTTTTTATTATTAAATTTATTATTTATTTAAAGTGAGGCTGAGACACAGTTCTCGTTCAGGTCCGCTTATTTAATTTTTTATTATTATTTTTTATTTAATTATTTATTATTTTTTATTTATTTTTTTATTATTTTTTAAATATTATTTAATTATTTTTTTATTATTAAATTTATTATTTATTTAAAGTGAGGCTGAGACACAGTTCTCGTTCAGGTCCGCTTATTTAATTTTTTATTATTATTTTTTATTTAATTATTTATTATTTTTTATTTATTTTTTTATTATTTTTTAATTATTATTTAATTATATTTTTTTATTATTAAATTTATTATTTATTTAAAGTGAGGCTGAGAGACAGTTCTCGTTCAGGTCCGCTTATTTATTTTTTATTATTATTTTTTATTTAATTATTTATTATTTTTTATTAAATTTTTTTATTATTTTTTAAATATTATTTAATTATTTTTTTTATTATTAAATTTATTATTTATTTAAAGTGAGGCTGAGACACAGTTCTCGTTCAGGTCCGCTAATTGAATTTTGTATTATTATTTTTTATTTAATTATTTATTATTTTTTATTTATTTTTTTATTATTTTTTAAATATTATTTAATTATTTTTTTTATTATTAAATTTATTATTTATTTAAAGTGAGGCTGAGACACAGTTCTCGTTCAGGTCCGCTTATTTAATTTTTTATTATTATTTTTTATTTAATTATTTACTATTTTTTATTTATTTTTTTATTATTTTTTAAATATTATGTAATTATTTTTTTTATTATTAAATTTATTATTTATTTAAAGTGAGGCTGAGACACAGTTCTCGTTCAGGTCCGCTTATTTATTTTTTATTATTATTTTTTATTTAATTATTTATTATTTTTTATTAATTTTTTTATTATTTTTTAAATATTATTTAATTATTTTTTTATTATTAAATTTATTATTTATTTAAAGTGAGGCTGAGACACAGTTCTCGTTCAGGTCCGCTTATTTAATTTTTTATTATTATTTTTTATTTAATTATTTATTATTTTTTATTTATTTTTTTATTATTTTTTAATTATTATTTAATTATATTTTTTTATTATTAAATTTATTATTTATTTAAAGTGAGGCTGAGAGACAGTTCTCGTTCAGGTCCGCTTATTTATTTTTTATTATTATTTTTTATTTAATTATTTATTATTTTTTATTAAATTTTTTTATTATTTTTTAAATATTATTTAATTATTTTTTTTATTATTAAATTTATTATTTATTTAAAGTGAGGCTGAGACACAGTTCTCGTTCAGGTCCGCTAATTGAATTTTGTATTATTATTTTTTATTTAATTATTTATTATTTTTTATTTATTTTTTTATTATTTTTTAAATATTATTTAATTATTTTTTTTATTATTAAATTTATTATTTATTTAAAGTGAGGCTGAGACACAGTTCTCGTTCAGGTCCGCTTATTTAATTTTTTATTATTATTTTTTATTTAATTATTTACTATTTTTTATTTATTTTTTATTATTTTTTAAATATTATGTAATTATTTTTTTTATTATTAAATTTATTATTTATTTAAAGTGAGGCTGAGACACAGTTCTCGTTCAGGTCCGCTTATTTATTTTTTATTATTATTTTTTATTTAATTATTTATTATTTTTTATTAATTTTTTTATTATTTTTTAAATATTATTTAATTATTTTTTTTTATTATTAAATTTATTATTTATTTAAAGTGAGGCTGAGACACAGTTCTCGTTCAGGTCCGCTTATTTAATTTTTTATTATTTTTTTTTATTTAATTATTTATTATTTTTTATTTATTTTTTTATTATTTTTTAAATATTATTTAATTATTTTTTTTATTATTACATTTATTATTTATTTAAAGTGAGGCTGAGACACAGTTCTCGTTCAGGTCCGCTTATTTAATGTTTTATTATTATTTTTTATTTAATTATTTATTATTTATTATTTATTTTTTTTATTATTTTTTAAATATTATTTAATTATTTTTTTTATTATTAAATTTATTATTTATTTAAAGTGAGGCTAAGACACAGTTCTCGTTCAGGTCCGCTTATTTAATTTTTTATTATTATTTTTTATTTAATTATTTATTATTATTTTTATTTATTTTTTTTTATTATTTTTAAATGATTTTTTAAATATTAGTTTTATTATTAAATTTATTTGTTGACATACATTAGCGGTGTGTCCGCGATGTTAGGGCCGACAAATAGAACCAGGTGGGCGGCCATAAAATCGGCGACACACCGGTAATGTATTTCAATGGGATCTGAGGTGCTCTTCTGATTGGCTGAGGGCATTAGAGAGCGACCAATCAGAAGAGCAGCTCACATCTCATAGAGATAGAATGGCGGATTTTGCGTCCATTGTATCTTAATGAGAAGTGAAGAGGACGTCGGAGATGGAAGTTGGCGGAAAGAAGACAGAAGACCCCGGGGGCCGGACGAAGAGCCGGAGATGGCGGAAAGAAGAGAGAAGAGCGGCGGGGCCAGAGGAAGAGGACGGCTGGGCGGACGAAGGACTTGTGGATCGGACGGACGATCAGATGACTAAGAAGGCATGTAAGTGATCGACGGGGGCGTTAGGTTAGGGGACGGCGGGGGCTTCGGGTGTAGGGCCTTAGGTGTTAGCGGCGGGAGCTTAGGAGGCGGCGGGGCTTAGGGGATAGGGGCTTAGGTGCGGCGGGGCTTAGGGGGCAAGGGGGGTAGGGGTTTAGGTGCGGCTTCGGGGGTAGGGGGTTAGGTGCGGCTTAGGGGGTAGGGGCTTGCGTCAGAGGGTAGTGGCTGCGGCTGGGTAGTGGCTTAGGTGAGGCGTCGGGGGTAGTGGGTTAGGTGCGGCTTCGGGGGTAGGGGATTAGGTGCGGCAGAGGGTAGTGGCTGCGGCGGGGTAGTGGGTTAAGGCGGCAGGGGGTGGGGGCTTCGGCGGCGGGGTAGTGGCTTAGGGCGGCAGGGGGTAGGGGCTTTGGCGGCGGGCTAGTGGCTTAGGGGTTAGGTGCGGCAGAGGGTAGTGGCTGCGGCGGGGTAGTGGGTTAGGGCGGCAGGGGGTAGGGGCTTGCGGCAGAGGGTAGTGGCTGCGGCGGGGTAGTAGCTTAGGGCGGCAGGGGGTAGGGGCTTCGGCGGCGGGGTAGTGGCTTAGGGGTTAGGTGCGGCAGAGGGTAGTGGGTGCGGCGGGGTAGTGGGTTAGGGCAGCAGGGGGTAGGGGCTTGCGGCGGGTGCGGCGGGGTAGTGGGTTAGGGCAGCAGGGGGTAGGGGCTTGCGGCGGGTGCGGCTGGGTAGTGGGTTAGGGCAGCAGGGGGTAGGGGCTTGCGGCAGAGGGAAGTGGGTGCGGCGGGGTAGTGGCTTAAGGCGGCAGGGGGTAGGGGCTTCAGCGGCGGGGTAGTGGCTTAGGGGTTAGGTGCGGCAGAGGGTAGTGGCTGCGCGGCGGGTAGTGGGTTAGGGCGGCAGGGGGTAGGGGCTTGCGGCAGAGGGTAGTGGCTGCGGCGGGGTAGTAGCTTAGGGCGGCAGGGGGTAGGGGCTTCGGCGGCGGGGTAGTGGCTTAGGGGTTAGGTGCGGCAGAGGGTAGTGGCTGCGGCGGGGTAGTGGGTTAGGGCGGCAGGGGGTAGGGGCTTGCGGCAGAGGGTAGTGGCTGCGGCGGGGTAGTAGCTTAGGGCGGCAGGGGGTAGGGGCTTCTGCGGCGGGGTAGTGGCTTAGGGGTTAGGTGCGGCAGAGGGTAGTGGGTGCGGCGGGGTAGTGGGTTAGGGCAGCAGGGGGTAGGGGCTTGCGGCGGGTGCGGCGGGGTAGTGGGTTAGGGCAGCAGGGGGTAGGGGCTTGCGGCAGAGGGTAGTGGCTGCGGCGGGGTAGTAGCTTAGGGCGGCAGGGGGTAGGGGCTTCGGCGGCGGGGTAGTGGCTTAGGGGTTAGGTGCGGCAGGGGTAGGGGCTTGCGGCAGAGGGTAGTGGCTGCGGCAGAGGGTAGTGGCTGCGGCGGGGTAGTGGGTTAGGGCGGCAGGGGGTAGGGGCTTGCGGCAGAGGGTAGTGGCTGCGGCGGGGTAGTAGCTTAGGGCGGCAGGGGGTAGGGGCTTGCGGCAGAGGGTAGTGGGAATTCGGCGGCGCGGCGGTGTACAGCGCGATGGTATACTACAGTCCCATGGGCATACGCGTGTCGGCCCTTAAGCGGCAGCGGACATTGCGAGTCGTATGGGCATGGGACTGTAGTATACTATAGCGGTGTACACTACAGTCGTATGGGCTTCTGTGGCTTGGTTAGCGGTGGGTGCAAGCGACTCGCAATGCCCGCTTCGCGGGCATTGCTTCGCCAGACTGCAACGCTACGCGGCCACGGACAGAGTCCAGGAGAAACAGCCTGGACTCGCTAACCAAGCCACCGGAAGTTGCGCCGCTCCGACGGAAGTCAGTTACGGCAATTATATAATAGATAGGATTGATCTTGCTATTTTCCTGTAACTATAATGTATCATTATGGCAGAAACTCACACTTTTACCCTTCTAGATTTATACCATCTTTTCAGAAAACTGTCTGTAACAATTCTGTGATATGGTTTTATGTACCAATGTTTTTAATGATGCCCCTCACCCACCTGTATTTAAGGAGATGCTTAATGACATCGTGTGTGGACCCGTAGAAGCACCAGTCAGGTGCGAAATGGTGCGGTTGTCCTGTGCTTCCTGCACCACCTCCCCACCCCCCTGCACTGCACCACTGATATTACGTCAACAGTTTCTCCTGAATCCATGTCAGAATAAAAGGAATGGAATTGACCTGGTGAGTGCTCCTCTGTTCCTTCTGATGCCTTCACATCACGATTGTGAGGAATTTGAGTGTATCCGTGTCAAATCGGATACACTCGGATACTCACAGATGTCCGAATACGGATGGACACGGATGTCCAGGGAACGGATTGAGCATGGATGGCTGATACGGATCCGTACCAAAATCGTAGCGATGGTGTCCTTAGGCATCCGATCCGATCCGTATAAAATGCTATGCCCATTCAAACAGCGTTTGTGTATATATAGCAGCACTGGCCCATTAGCCTCTACCTTCTTGGTCCATGATGGCAATGTCCCATGCAGAATTTTGCCGTGTGCTGGACATTGAGTAGGAGTATGCCCGGGCTTTTGCCATTGCATGTGATGCTGAGCGTAGACGGCGCAGAAGGAGACCCCGACGATACTGGCAGCATACAATCACCTTCCACTGAGGCACCAGTGGTGTGTTTGCCCAGTTGTATCCTGAGCTGCGAGCTGATCCACAAAAGGTCCACAACTATATGCAGATGAGTGAGATTAGTTTTGACATTTCGGTGTATCAACTCCGTGGAGTAATCACATGCCAGGACACCCGTTTCAGGCGAGCCATCACCACAGAAGAGCGTTTGATGGTGACATTAAGGTATGTCTATATGTGGTTTGTGACAGTCTGGTATTTCACAACGGCAAACAATATTGTGTTCCAGTTGATTTTTCTGTATTCCCTTTAAAGACGCTGGGTCTATCTACATACCATGTGACCCACAAAAGAATATGGGAGGGTGCTGTTGTGGGTAAGCTAGGGAGCACATATTTTGGTTTTCAAGGGTGTGATGTGGATATTGTCTGCGTCTTGGAAATGTTAGTCCTTGTACGGGAATAAGCGTGTCAATAAGCCAACAAAATGAAACTAACACATAGGCATATTGCACATGTATGTGTCCCCTGCACTTGGCTGCTATCCCAGGCTAGCGGTTGCACAAAGGGCACTGCTGATGCACTTTGAGGCAGCTACAGGCAAGGTCATTGGCGCATGGATACCCTGCTCCTGAGTGTGTCTGCGCTTGTTGCCCTAATGACGTGCTGTGATGGTCGACAGAAAACGCCAGGGCCCAACATCCTGGAAGCGCAACTGACAAGTACCTAATGTCAGGGCCTATGTGCTTAGTCATATGCACCTGCTAAAGTACCATTCGGGGTTTCCAGGTTCCACTGGCCAATGAATTGAGGCAAGTGTTCTTTGTGTTTCCTGGATGTTGCCTACTGTACTTAGCTGTGCTTGGCCATACCACATAATGGGGCCACCAAGCTCAGCCAAATGCATGAGCCACTGATGCCCAACTGCAGCCCCTAGTCGCCACATGTGGCAGATGTGGCCAATGTCACTGATCAGGCTCATTAGTGTAATAGATGGATAGACAAAGGGGTGTACCTTGATATTCACGGGCCAAACCTTGCAGTATGGGGTCTGCATGTCAAACTTGGATACCACAAAAATGCTGCCAAACATCTTGAGAAGCTACCCTAGCAAGATCCGTGATGTTTTCCTTTTCTTGGAGTGGCAGTGAAAATCACAACACACTGTAGGAGTGGGTTTTGCAGTTGTTTCCGAAGGCAAAATCGCATGTGTTTGTGGGATTGCACACGGATTGCACTCGGATTCCTGTCGGTAGCATCCCACAGCAATCCAATTTTTGGCTGCTATATTCTTGTCGGAATCACAGAGCAGGGTTTCACCAGCATCTCTCACATCAGGAAATAGGATGTGTACAATCCTGATCTATCTGCAGCGCACACAGTGCAACAATGAGCACCCACATTAATACAGGGAGGCTCATAGCCCTTGTGGAGGAATACCCCCAGGTTTGGCAGCCCACACACCAGGGGTATGGTGATGGGACCCAGAGAATGGCAGCCTGGAGGGACATAGCCCGAACCATATTTCCTGCTTTTGATCGTAGTGGGCGTGATGGTCAGCAGAACCTTGGTAAGGCATACTGCACACTGTGTGTATTTGCTGTGCATTTGTGTGTGCACTTCCCCCCCCCCCCCAAAGCGCACGTGTGTGTTGGGCACCAAAGTTAGTGTACTTTCACTTTTGCTGCTCAGACACAGTGCTATTTTGGGCTGTGTTTTAATGTTCCAAAGTGCATGTGTCTAAATAATACTATATCTGATCATTCTTTCTGGTTTGTAGCATGCGCTTTTGAACATAGTCCCCATCATAATACCTGCTGTTACTCTTTGCTGTTCATATGATCCGTAATTGCACCACACAAACACCAGTGAAGAAGTGAAAGAGGGGATAAAGATTGCTGTAAGTCCAAACCCTCTGTCACATCTGTCATAGCCTAATTAAAAGGAGCCTTGCATTATACACTGGCAAACATAATATTACGAATGGCAAATGTATGTTAAACAATAATGATTGTTATATGTACCCTCCACTGTGTGTTTTCCGGAGTTGAGAGCAGCAGCTGGTGTTACACCTGCAAGGAACTCACATAATGTAATCTGGCACTCAGAGTGGCCCACTTCCCGTCATGTGATATGTGCGGTCCGATGACGTATAGATCACAGGACCACAAGCGGACAATCACACACGCACACCAATTGCAAAGGATTTACTGGTTGTTGTTTAATGGTGATTACGGCTCCCAACTCCCAATCACATGGCGGATGCTAAGTCTCAACATATAGATGTTGTGCAATACATGACGCAGTCTTTACAGTTCTTTTGGCAGTATGTAATGGCATGAAAACGGTAATGTGGCTGTGACAGATGGCACAGAGGGCAGAAGGCACAGGATTCTTGCTCCACTCTGTCACATCACAGACAAAATTCAGTGGTCCAAACACGCGGGGCGTGAATGCTGCGGGTTATGGTTTATGTGATTTGTTGGTGTTTTTGGGTTCTGTCAACAGACAGCTGTCCCTGCAAACTAACACATCCAAAATGATGTCCGTGACCACAGCCTAATGTGGTGTACTGAACAATGTCTGGTAACCCAGTAATGTGAAAATACATAGGGCCACACTGGGTCATAGCTGCATGTCTCCTTGCTGCACCAAATAGTGGTCAGCGTTAAAAATAAACGCTCCCTCAAAACATCATTCCACAATAACACATTATAACACTAGCACACACAAACATGTCATTGCCATCCACATAACACTTTGCTGTGAATTCTCCACCTGCATATGTTTCATGGTGTATGTGTCTAACGGCGGCCCGTAACCACATATTTGTTCCCAGGACTGTCCAACAACAACGATCTGGATGTTGGTGCCTTTGTTGGATCACAGTGCCAAATCATGCACACTGGTTTGGACTATGTACTGTGGAGTAAACGCAATTATACACCTCTGTCTGCAGCTGCTGCCAGGGAATTATTTGTTGCCTACTACACATAGTGGTATTAATATGTTGTGTTTTCCAAAAAACTACATGTTCATGTGGATGGCAATGCCAAATGTAAACAAGTTACTGTTCACCTTGACTATGCCTAGCCTCCTACATGCCAAGATTTATTATGATGTCTGTTATTGTGTCATGGTTATAATATGTTTTTAGATTCACACGCACCAATGTTTTTTGGGTGACACAATATTGTAACAATCAATATTTTGTAATGGAACCCATAATGAATGGTGGGTAGATGTACCATGCGTTGACGGATCCCTTCCCCAGAGGGCAACATTTTCAGAAACACGTGTGTAAGTCAACACTCAATGTACAATGTGGCTTGGAGCATTGTCAGTATCTGAACCCTATAAGCAAATAGCAGTGCATTCACATTTGACCCGAGCATCTGTGGCCAGCATATGAAATGTTTTCCGGGATCAGACCATTACTGCAACTTATGTCAATAACCGTTCCATGGGTAATGTGTGACTGCATCTAAAGGTACCTTTACATGCCACCACTGCGTGGTAGCAACTGCCTGGCAATGGGGATTTTTGTGGCTGTTGCCTTGAAATTGCTGCAAAATGGTGGCGTGTAAATTGGGAAAGTGATCGGGTTTCTCACAGTTGCTTCGGATACCTGTTCCCGAGCTGTGTTCAAAAATCCAAGGCAACACAAAGGCACAATTGCCATGGTAGTGGCGTCTAAACGGGGCACAGGGATGGAATCAGTGTCGCCTAGTGATTTCCCCGTGGCGTGCCATAGCCTCATGGATACCGCGCCCCATCAGCGATCATTTGTGGGGGCTAATGTGTTACGATTGGCTGTCCCTTCACAGGGCGCCATATTTAAAGAGCTGTCCATTCACACTACACAATTGCAATGGCGTCATGTATTAGCCAGCCTTCCTGCGCAGGCTGGCCAATCATGACGCTATTGCGTTGTCCAATCAGCGTGTTAGCGTCACGGAATACACAACTCTGTCACGCCTATGCTCTTGCGGCGCTAAAGTTGTACGCCCATATTCCTTTGTGGATAGCGGCGTGTGAAGTGGCGACGGGATTCAACAGGAAGGTATCCACAGGATCTGTCAGAACGTCCGGGGAACCACGATACCTTCAGTTGGCAACACAATGGCGGCGTGTACATGCGGTATCGGCGATCGTTAGCAACCATTAAAAACGTGCGCGTGCACGTACGGTTGATACCGGTTGCCAGGGACAGTGGCGGCATGTAAAGGTACCTTTAGGTTGCTGTAATGATTTTGGACGAAACAATTTACACATGTTAACAAATGTGGTTTGTAATTATGCAGTGGACATGGTTATCCGAAGATGGCGGAGCTGCTGGGACCAATATAAAAGGGAGCATGACCAGCAGGCATGCGCTGGGCCACAAGCGGCAGCAGGGAGGGAATATGCCCACTACCGCAGACTGTCCTTCCTGGAGCCTGTATTGCGGCAGAGAAGATATGTGTGGTCCACATTGTCTTGGTAAATGTTTTTGTCGAAAACATTATTCCACACAAGTATAGGTCACCTTGCACTTGTGGTTGTTGGCAGCAACTTCAAAAACTAACAGTAACCTTAAGCGGACAACAAAATGGGAGTTCACTTCATCACAACGTTCACCCATAGGAAGCCATTGAGTACCTGCTGACCGGCCACAAACAGTTTGCTTTCCCACATATTTTAGGGCTGGCCCTGCCAAACTAACAGGCAACATTTCCTGTCCACCCCTGAAAAGACACCAACAAAAACCCATGTGTGCGTTTGCTGTGCAGGTAATGAATGGCTTGGGATGGGTGACCCTTCTGGGGAATCAAACACTGATATAGGTGTCTGCTTCACCAGCCTAAATGGATTTATGTTGGCTTGGTGCTTACAGAGACAAGTGTGGGCCTTGTCAAACAATGACTTGTCCAAGTTTTTTAGAATGTGAACACTGTGTCTACGTGCATTACTTAAAATGTTGAGACACATCTTTTTGATCACAGGAGCATATGACCAAAGTACATATTCGCATTTTCAGCTTGTGTTCATAATTGCTGCAGATGTTGCTTTGAAATACTGGATCCATCAAATGACACTGTTGGTGTGTAGTGTGTTCACATTGGCCATCATTAACTATGGCTACACGTGAGGTGCCAAAATAGCCAAGCACCCATGTGACTTACAACTGTAGTGGTGTTGTAAACATATGTGTGTGGAAAAATTTGTCACACATTGGTGCGTTAGCAACCCAAATGGATCCTTACAAACCTCCTCAGTGTCAAAATGTAGAATCTTCCAATGTGGTTACAATGGCCATACGTCTGGTATGGTGGTGCCAACATATTTTCTGCAACTTTGGGAGACCCTACGATGTGTTTACATTTGTGTTTGGGAATCCATCACAATCCAAAGTAGCAGTTAGCATGTTTTGTGGCTATCAACAGAGCATTCATTTTTTGGCTACAAAATACTGTTACCGATGTTTGGTTAAAAAATGCCATTCTCACCTACTGTTTTGCTTCCCATTGTTTGTTTTTGTAAACACAAACTAGATGTACATATGTGTACAAATCCCGAACCTTAAACAATATATGTTTCAATAATTTGTTTGTTGTGGAGTTTGTAAAAATCTGACATGTGAAGGCATACTAAGTGTACATTAATGGCCCAAAATAGTCTACAACTGTCAAAAGGAATAAAAAAAACTATGTATACATAGTCCAAATAAGGAGAAATGTCCTCAAACATTGTACTTGTAAGTCCCGTTGATCAGAAGTAAACTAGCACAAAGAGGAACACTAATACATCTTCACATCACTTATTCAGGGCTGACTCTAGTGCTCTTTGTCCCTAACTAGATCTGTGGCCACCCAGAAGAGCCCTTTCCAAGTCCCGGCAGAAGAGGCCATTGATGATGGGGTACCTCAGGCTGGCAACGTCGAGGAGCCAGGACCAGCCGAGACAGCTACATTGGAGGCTGGGCCAAATTTGGGGGAGGAAGTGCACCCACCATTGGCTGAAGCCCTTCCAGAACAACCACCTGACCCAGTGATGGACGACCCAGCAAGTGGGGCCCAACACGAGGCTTCAGCCCTGGTTCCCGTCCCCACCATCTCTGGCCCTTGCCTTATGTGTGGGTGGCATGTGGGTCCCACACCAACATTGTCCCAGAGGGACACAGGGGTCTCACCAGACGATGGTAGGCTGGAAACGGCAGTTGGGGAGGCTGACTTTGCACGCAGCCTCACTGAATATCTTACAGAGATTCCACGAGATCGGAGGCTGCGTGCAAGGCAGCCATCCAAATTGTTATCGATTCCTGTCGGCCCCCAAACCACCCCAGATGGGTTTTTCAAATGCTGGAGGGGTGGCAGAGTTCTGCCAAAAATTTGCTTGACAGGCCAACCCTCCAGCAGACAGCACGACCATCGGCCGTTGAGCCCTGAGACTGTCTGGTGAGACCCCCATATCCACCACCATTGTGGGCTCCCTACTGAGACATTCCAACTCGGCAGAATGTGTCCACAGTGCCACAGATTGCAGCACCCACAGCGTCCAGGCCCCTGGCAGAGGAGGTTAACTGGGCACTCCTTGTTCACAACCCCTCAGACCAGGGACCTGGTGATGGCCGACCTGCCAACCAGGAATAGTCCACCTACCAGAACCTGTAGGTCTGTGGTAGTAATCACATATAATTTGGTGTGCTTAAATTGTATATAAAAACATGCCCTTGTTTTTTGTTTTATGTTTTGTGTTTGCCATGTTTAATGAGGGCAATTTTATGTGTCTGTCACATGGTGTTTTTTTTTACGTTACGAAACAAAAATAAAAAAATAAAAAAAATAGGAGCAGAAAAAACTCATAAAAATTAAAAACTGTTATTGTTCAGTTACAACAAACTTTGTCATTTTTCTTGTGTGTACACGCCACAATAGGTCCACAGTACCAAAGTCTCAATAATTCTACACTGTGCATGAATATAACTTGTGTTGCCACAACCACACAAGGCCATATTTGATTTTATTGTGACCAAAAAAACACTCAGACTTTAGGGCACACATGATGCACGCCAATGACACGGCCAAACAGGCTAGGCCTGTTTGTGCAAGCACATTTTTACTTATTGTCCTACTTAATGGCAATGCGACCAACTAATTATTATGGTGATGTTAGCAGACAACAGAAGGTGCACATGTGGCGAAGTATGTACACATTGGACCTTAATGGCAACACCACAAATACCCACTTGATATTGCATTTGGCCAATGGGGAAAGGTATGTGTGTGGCAAACACTCACAAACCCACATAAGTGTACCTTCACCCACATATAGTGTTGTGAGAAATATTGCCAAACATTTATGTTACTTGTCCAACAGCGTTTATTTGGTTTTAGCAGCAAATATAAATTTGTATGCATCCATCTGTCAACGTGACAATTTTGTAATTCTGTCCCTACAGGAAACATATGGAGAGGTCCATTGCCTTCCAACAACCAAAAACATCTGCCTTTTACCCTCACACACTGTTTGCCACAACAATTGGAGACCGAGTCAAAGACATCTCTGATTTACAAAAAAAAAAATATACGGCCAATTGCCTCACACTATGATGGGAAAACAACAAAAAAACAACATCATCTACTCCCACTCTTGGATCTGTCAGTTGCACCCTTTTGGCAGTCAGATTTTTTTCAATAACATAATGGCCCTTTACTTGCTAGGTTAATTTAGGGTAACATCATAACACCTTTCTTACAGTGATGTTCCCCATCCTCACAGCTTTGGTAAAAGAGTTTGGGCGGCAGGAAAGGGGGGGACTTGGGAGCGTGAACGGTAGATATTTCTTTGGTTGATTTCAGCTGGTTGGTCTTGGTCCCGTGGCATGGGCTGTCATTAAAATTTTTTTTGGTTTGTTGATGGGGAAGAGTAGTAGGGATCGAAAATTACAGAAGCTTACGCCACCTGTGGTTTGTGGTCATGCAGTTACCAGCGCTGCACCTGTCCTCTGAGGTGATGTTGATGTTGGTCTAACATTTACCCACAAGCGAATGTTTACCTTGGGGCAGCGGGGTGGAAGAGTGGAGTATTACTGTTTGGCTCTGTGTAGCTCACCAGACGGCAGTGGAGAATCTTGCGCACACACAATAATGTCTGTTATTAACACTTTTTTTATGTTGGGAAGCAGGTATGGACCAGGAGGGTAAGCTGGTTGCTGGTGCAGTTTGGGTCATCCACCTTTGAATGTCATGAGGGCTGCAGTACTATGGTATGTGTTTTTTCGGGTAATTTATTGCTCCAGCTGACTCTGCCGCTTCTTCTCTCCCTCAGGCTACAAATGCACAACCCAAAAATCTGTACCTTTAAGTGGGTTTTGGGCTCCTTATCCTGGTGTCTCTGGTCCTAGGTTTGGTGAGGGTTGTGGTCTTGCTTACATGAGGCCCAGAGGGATTGAATACTCCTGGTCTGTGCATGTTTCCTATGTCATATTTAAAATACTGACAGCCTTGCTCTCAGGTGTCCAGTTGGCCTTAAGGGCCACGTCACACCAGGTGACGTCACCAGAGACGGGCGGACGTTTTTGGCACCCCGCCAGCGTCACCGTCACATGTTTACATGTGCCGACACCTCCGGCGATGCACCGGCGATCTTACAGGCGGCGGCGCCGCTGGGGTGTCTCAAAACCCCAGAGGCGATGCCGTAACATGGGAGCCTGTGGCTCCCATCGTCTGGGAGATCGCCGTCCCCCGTTTACATGGGGCGATGTGTAGCATCGCCCCAGAGTGCTCGCCTGGTTTCACAGCGCCGCTGTGAAACCAGGTGACCACTTAAATGCGTCGCCCTCGCCTATTTACATTAGGCGATGCATATCGGCATCGATAGGCCACACCCCTACGTCAAACTATAAAATCGCCGCCAATATGGCTTTGTGTAACAGTACCCTAAGGGTAATTAGTGATGGTCTTTAGTTTGGTGTTTTAAACTTTGTCAACATTTGCCTCTATCTGTTTCGAGGGTGTTACCCAGCTCCTGACACTCTCCACTACAACTGTCACTCTCAGACTGCTCCTGTCAACTGGCTAACTGACACAAAGTAGCTCCTCCCCTCAGGTCTGCATCTTCATAGGGGATGTTGCTTAAAGCACCAAGTGGAACTCCCCCTTCAGGCCTGTGGTGGAAGTGTTGTGTGTTGTTTGGACGAAGAGGGATATCCTTCCCTGGGCCAGTGCGTCCTGTGGCAATTCCTGCAGCGGTGCCACATTGACATAATCTTAAGGTACCTTTACACGCCGCTACAACAGGATGGATACAACCCGCTACAGGCTACAAATGTAGCTTGTAGCGCCAATATAGCCCGTAGTAGCGGCGTGTGAAGACGGGACGTGACAGCCAGCAACAGATAAATCTGTTTCCGAGCACTGCTCGAAAACAGATGGCTACAAAGCCGATTGCAGCGACCTGTATCGACGTGTAAAGAAGCTACAGAAGGGAACTCAGGACACCCGGCGATGTAGCTGCAATGTAGCTAAGGCGTGACCCAGGCTCCGTGTTACCGCGCCCCATCTGCGATCATTGGTGGAAGATGCTGCATTACGATTGGCCCTTGCCTCACAGCCCTCCATCTTGGATGAGCTGTCCCTTCAGCACTACACATACGCGCCGTATGCACGATCATATAGTAGTACAATTACGCGGACACAGACTTGAAAGAAAATTAGCAAATGCCTCATGATCTTCATACAGTGTGCACATCCTCTCAACACATGATAACGAATAATGCTGTACACAGCGCACAAGTGTGTGTTACGTACCGCTCTGGCTTATTGTACAGCAGCTGCCGTAGAAGTGTTCCTTGTGTGGCACAGCACACAGCGCGCACACAGATGCACACAAACCCATACCACATCGAAAGTTAGTACTCAGCACACAGATCATAGGCGTGTTGTACGCACTGCACTGTGGGTGTCCTGTAGTAGGTGCCGCATAAGTGTGTCGGCCGTGTCACTGCGCGTTGGGCTACTTCAAAAGGTGCGTGACCCCGACAGCGGCCGTAATGACGTCATGACGTTGGTTTCATTTTCACTCTGCCTGCAAGGTGTCAGCCCCGCCTCTGCGCACACCATAGCAGTCATGGCAGCCGTTCACCGCGCTGCAACGTGGGGGATGGCGGAGCTGATCATCCTCATTGATCAGTGTGACCGTCATGACTATTGGGGCCACCATCACCACCGGCACCCCAGGTTGCGCAATCGGCGCACCGTTCGGCGGATCCAGCGGTCCCTGATCTGCCAACTGGGGGTAGAGAGGACAGTCAAAGCGATCCAGAAAAAGATCGCTGACTTAAAACAAAAGTGCCCGGGTCGCATACTGGACATCCGTGCCAGGATTGCCAGGCTGCGTGGTGAGTAATAGTTGGCCCAAAACAGACACCGCCACATGTGCATGTCCCAAAATACACAAAAATGGATGGCAACATATGACAAGGGACAGTGTGGCCTACACAATCAAACACATCTTCACAGTGTTGTGGTCCTCCAGTCAGCGCAAACAATTTTTCCCACGCACAGTACATGCATACAACATGAGTGTATGCATCCAGCATCACCTGGTTGATGCTGAGTTAGCCGTCAAATACATAGCCACACAAGCTATATGTAGGAGAACAATGTGTTGGTACGATTTTATAACGTGTTTTGTTTTTAAATTTAAAAATACAGTGCCTACAAGTAGTATTCAACCCCCTGCAGATTTAGGTGGTTTGATAAGATGCAAATAAGTTCCAGCCTTCAAACTGCAAACGAGAGTAGGATTTATTAACAGAAGCATAAATCTTACAAACCAAAAAGTTATGTTGCTCAGTTGAATTTTTATAAATTTTAAACATAAAAGTGTGGGTCAATTATTATTCAACCCCTAGGTTTAATATTTTGTGGAATAACCCTTGTTTGCAATTACAGCTAATAATCGTCTTTTATAAGACCTGATCAGGCCGGCACAGGTCTCTGGAGTTATCTTGGCCCACTCCTCCATGCAGATCTTCTCCAAGTTATCTAGGTTCTTTGGGTGTCTCATTTGGACTTTAATCTTGAGCTCCTTCCACAAGTTTTCAATTGGGTTAAGGTCAGGAGACTGACTAGGCCACTCCAACACCTTGATTTTTTCCCTCTTGAACCAGACCTTGGTTTTCTTGGCTGTGTGCTTTGGGTCGTGGTCTTGTTGGAAGATGAAATTATGACCCATCTTAAGATCCTTGATGGAGGAGCGGAGGTTCTTGGCCAAAATCTCCAGGTAGGCCGTGCTATCCATCTTCCCATGGATGCGGACCAGATGGCCAGGCCCCTTGGCTGAGAAACAGCCCCACAGCATGATTGCTGCCACCACCATGCTTGACTGTAGGGATGGTATTCTTGGGGTTGTATGCAGTGCCATCCAGTCTCCAAACGTCACGTGTGTGGTTGGCACCAAAGATCTCGATCTTGGTCTCATCAGACCATAGAACCTTGAACCAGTCTGTCTCAGAGTCCTCCAAGTGATCATGAGCAAACTGTAGACGAGCCTTGACATGACGCTTTGAAAGTAAAGGAACCTTACGGGCTCGTCCATTGCGGTGGAGTACGTTACTTATGGTATTGACTGAAACCAATGTCCCCACTGCCATGAGATCTTCCCGGAGCTCCTTCCTTGTTGTCCTTGGGTTAGCCTTGACTCTTCGGACAAGCCTGGCCTTGGCACGGGAGGAAACTTTCAAAGGCTGTCCAGGCCGTGGAAGGCTAACAGTAGTTCCATAAGCCTTCCACTTCCGGATGATGCTCCCAACAGTGGAGACAGGTAGGCCTAACTCCTTGGAAAGGGTTTTGTACCCCTTGCCAGCCTTGTGACCCTCCACGATCTTGTCTCTGATGGCCTTGGAATGCTCCTTTGTCTTTCCCATGTTGAACATGTATGAGTGCTGTTCACAAGTTTGGGGAGGGTCTTAAATAGTCAGAAAAGGCTGGCAAAAGAGATAATTAATCCACACATGTGAAGCTCATTGTTCTTTGTGCCTGAACTACTTCTTAATACTTTAGGGGGACCAAACAGAATGCTGGTGGTTTGAGGGGTTGAATAATAATTGACCCACACTTTTATGTTTAAAATTTATTAAAATTCAACTGAGCAACATAACTTTTTGGTTTGTAAGATTTATGCTTCTGTTAATAAATCCTACTCTCGTTTGCAGTTTGAAGGCTCTAACTTATTTGCATCTTATCAAACCACCTAAATCTGCAGGGGGTTGAATACTACTTGTAGGCACTGTAGATGCCGATCCGTCATCTGAAGAAGGGCACCATGCCCCACCCCCAGGTGGCCCATCCACAACACCGCCACATCAGGCTGAAGTGCCACCCTTGGCCCCAAGCTCCACACCTTCCCCAGGGCCTCAGGAGCCAGACCTGCCCTCACCTACTGGGACAGAGGACCTGGAGGAGCTGTCACCACCTGCAAGGCTGCTGGAATGTGACGACCTGTCCTCATCTGCTTGGCTGGAGGAGGACGACATCACCTCCCCACAGGAGGCCGAGGAGCTGGAAGCACCTGCCGGGCCAGAGGAGGGTTTGCCCCGTAGCCCAGGACCCCTTTTGCCCCTAAACCACGTAATGTGGCCACGGAGCCCCAGCCCGGGAGTAACACCACCTCCCATTGTCTCCAGCTCAGTGGCGAGTCCTGGGGTGACCATGTCCCCACACAGTGACTATGGTGGTAAGTGTGTTATGTTGCCACATACACCCTGCACACTGTTCCTTGAATTTTATCTTGGACAACAAGATTTCTCTAAACATAGTTAAGAATGTTGTTTAACCATTTCTGCAGATGGTGAACGTGCGGGTGCATCAGGATGGAGCTTGACCCCATCTCTCTCCCCGTCTGATGGTGATGTGGAGTTGGAGGAACAGGGTAAGGGGATGGTTGTGGCCAGTCCTGACTAGCCATCACCAGCGACTGCTGTGTACTAAAGTGTGTGTTTACTCCCAATACAGGTGCCCCTACCATGGAGGCATTCATCCTTGCCCATCAGGCGTTTGTCGGCCGCATGACCAGGGCTTTACAGCGTGGCCTGCAGGACCTTGCCCGGCTGGGTCAAATGCTGGAGGGCCTACGGCCAGAACATGGATCACAGCCATGAAGTTGATGGCTGCAATTTATTCTGGCCAAACATGGCCCCAAAAACTGTTGTCCTAGTTGGACCCTAAAATTTACACACCTTGCCTTGTTGGCTTGAAAATGTGATAATGTTTGTTTTTGTTTTTGCCCCCGTTGGGCTCTTTTCTTATAGTGTCCCACATTGGGACCATCACGAGTGTGGACTGCCTAGCCCTTTGCCTTCTTTACCTATACTGTCCCACATTGGGACCATCACGAGTGTGGACTGCCTAGCCCTTTGCCTTCTTTACCTATACTGTCCCACATTGGGACCATCACGAGTGTGGACTGGCTAGCCCTATCTGGCCTAAGCATTCTGTGTATTGTGCCAAATGGCTGTGACACATGTATGTTTTCAATACAATGCTGGTGTGAGTGTTTTGTACACTCCTTCATGTGACATTAATAATATTTGGTGCCTAAACCTGACCATGAGGTAACTATGTCAGCCACATCACCACATCCCTTTGTCAAAGTGCAAACACATTACAAAGGAACCGATGGTGGTCCTGCTCTGAGGGCATTGGCCCATATTGTGTGGCTTTGGTAAACCTATATTGGGCACACTACCATTCACCCACGCTAACCCCCACAATCCTTAATCCTAAATAAATACACAATTGTTTCCCACAAAAATTTTTATTCCAGCCGGAAAACATAACAAACATCAAAAAAGAATATGCTCTCATCCAGCCAACGTGATTTGTTAGATTTTACAAAAAAAAAAAAAAAAATCAAGCAACTAGGAGATTGCTCCAAATTAAATAGTCCAGACTGCCAACTCTGTGCATTGGCTACTAGTGTCCTACTTCTTCATCTTCTGTGGGCTCTGACAATGCTGGCTCCCCCCTCCTCTCATGGCAGCCCCGACCTGCCCGAGAGCGTCTTGATGTACGGCGACGTGTTGGGGGGGGATTGGGTGACTGTGGCGGGGCCGGTCTTCTCACGGGCCGGGATGGGGCGGCTGGGGAAAGGGGCCACAAGTTATGTGGCATAGGGGGGGGGATGTGGCATCCCCATTGAAGGGCCCCATCCTCGGCAGCATCAGCGGCAGTGCTGAAGACCCGCTGAAGGATCTGTTTTTGGAGCGGCTCCATCCTTCGCAACCTGTCGCTCATGTAGAGGGCGTAGCTGTCGATGTGGGTCCGCTGTTCGCTCAACAGCACGCGTCGGGCCCAGGTGCCCAGCTCCATCTCAGGTGGTGCTGGACGTCTGCGGCGACGGATCCCGGAGCTGGGCCCTGGGACCGGACCCACATCACTCGCCGCGCCCTCCTGCTCAGCCCCAGATGTCATTGGCTGAGCATCATCAGCGACAGATTGCTCCGCAATGGAGCCGTCCTCTTCAGGGGCCTGTGGGGGGAGAAAAATAAAACCTCATTAGTGAAGGCAATATCCACTCAATACATTGTCGACAGGACTCAATATACCACTCCCACACACACAAAGCCAACAAACCAAGATCGGAAATGATGAAAAACCCAGTAAACCACCAAAGGTTAAATACCACAAGACCAGTACTTCTCCTGTACACTCACCTCGACCATTCCAGGTACTCAGCTCAATACAGAATTAGTTGTTATTCACAGAGCCGTAACCCAATTAGTACATGTCACCACAACACCTTGATACTGGGGGCTGTGCTGGCAAAAGACAGATATTGGCCACCTTGCCGTTTGGACTCCTATTATGATGAGAATCCACCCCACATTCAACTACCTATAACCCACTGGCACCAGAGCCAACACACATGTGTGGCAGCACCATTTACTACATGGTACTATGTGGCTGTTTAAATTCAAACCACCATCAATTTAGAAACCCTTACATAAGTAACGTCAACATAAAAATATGTTGTGGAGGATGCAACATTGGAATACGGCTCTAAGCATAGAATTTACAGCCTACAAATTCCTGGAAGGAGGGCAGATTGATTGACACCCAAAGGTTTCCCACAGCAAGGAGGAAAATATGAAAAAAAGGTTGGTGTAAAGGATTTAGACAAGCATACATGTGTAGGAAACATTGTGGGCCACCACTGTAACACAATTACCCACCTCCTGTGGCGCAGATGGTGATTCAGCCGGGCCTACATGGGACGCAGCAACGGGGCAGTTGGTCGTCGTTCTACGCGGGCGAGCCTCGCCCAGGATGAAGGTGAAGAGTGGATAGTACCATAGGGTAGGTGATGGTACCTCCTCAGCTCCAGCCCCTGAGCGACGGCGCTGGTACTCAGTGTGAGCCCACATGAACGACGCCCGCATGTTCTTGATTTTTAGTGCCACCATATGCTTGTCCCACCTCTTGCCTACCCTTGGCTCCAACCGATTTGCTAGAGCCACAAGAGACCTGTAGGCCTCGGCCCTCGCTGCCTGATTTTTATATTCAGGCAGCGAGCTGCGCCACAAACACTCGTGCCGCTGATACTCCGTGAGAAGCTGGGACTCCAACTCCACAGTACCCCTTGGCATCTGCCAATCACAAAACACACCAAAAAATGACAGTCACTACACAAGGCATACCGAACTTTACAAACTTTGGAAAAGGAGAAACATGCTCATAAAGTTGGAACATGGAGAATATATGCTGCTATATGGTTGAGTTCAACTTTGCGTGTGTGGGGCATTTTCTCAATCTCACACCGCTCCAAAGTCGAACACATGTGTCCTGAAAATATCAATCTCCGGATATCTGTGTCCACCTACACATGTTTCATACATGATTTAAGTCCCCAATGTACCTATTTAAACACACCTTTACACGGTGTGTGCGTACATACCTGTAGGCCAACATGTGAGCAAACACATTCTGTGCAAACTAGTACCTGTGCACTGTCCAAAATGGTTGAGGTAAATTTATGAGAAACGAGGGCTGGGTGTGTGCCAACACTGCACATACTACATCTAATGTGCACCCACATGATCATGTTGGTGTTCCTCCATCCATGGGACTACAATTTTAACACATGTACCAAACATCCCTGGAATCAACGGGGAAATTCTTCCACCCATCAAATGGTGATGTGAAGTACCGGCAAAAACAAAACCTTCATCTGTTGCCATCGAAAATAACCTCAAGGTGCAATCTATACTTACACAATACAAGTAGAGGCACTACCTGGCTATTGCCCTACAGAGAAGAACGTTGCCATATGTATTATTACAGGGCAAAAATTACATGCCGTATCAAACATGCCCATACACACATTGCCTAAGTGGCCTGTCACAGAAGCATCTGTGTTCAGTACAATTTCTTTGAAACCGCTAAAGAGGCTTACCGTCAGAGCAACAGAAGTCAAACAGGACACCAGTAGCTCAATGCACATCGACGTCTGGACAAGGTGCAGTGGCCATTGGCCTGGCTTTATAGTCCGCTAAACCAATCACAGCGGACACAATTACGCACCTCGTGATGGGACACCTGGGTGCGGATTTGACTCCCGCTAATTGGTGGAGATCGCTGAATCGTGATAGGTTGGCGGCCCTTTAAAAGCTGCGCATTCCGGCAAACATTACGCTTGCTGGCCAGACCCATTAAGTAAGTATTTGTGGACACACATGGAATTTGGGCAGGGTGGGGTGCATATGTTGATGTTATTGGAGAGCGCCGAAGACTGCTTTAGCGGACTATATAGGGGTTTGTATTGTTGGGGACGATATAGTGTACTGTGTGGATTTTGAGTAGGCATTTTGTCTGGGGCTTCACACTTTTGTTGAGATACATTGCTGTGTTTGTTTCCAGACACCATAGAGGAGAATGGATGCATGACTGTAGACAGAAATGTGTAACTCATGTCGACTGGATCGATTTCTGCATACTGGTTGTGGCCAATGGAGACTGGGTCCAACGGGAATAGGATCACACATGGCTTGGAGGTGTGGCGCTCCAGACATAGCATAGATGTGTAGTAAAAATGACACCTGCAAAAACATAAGTAAACATGGTTAACCATCCGCAGTCATGTGCAATGTTGTTTGGTTCATGTAGGCTTACTCAACCTGGCATATCGGGGTACGTAAGATTTAGTTTTCTTCTCATTTTTAATGTAACCAATTTAAATTATGGTCTGTCTAATGGATTCTGGGACCTGTTTGAGCGACATTATTGGTGACACATGTCCCTTTCTAACTCACCTAGGTGCAGATGTGTGACTTTGAGACCCTCCGATGGAAGTTGATGTATAGGAGGCCACTCTCATTTGCCGTGTTCCATTTTGGTTGGGGTGACTACTGGGTGTTTGCCGTCCCTTGCTTCAGGGATGTGTTTTGAGCCCACACGAGAGATCCCATCCACTTGGCTATAGTGTGTAATCGAAAAGAGGTGTGGCTTGTTTAACATGCTGACATGGCCACATATTGTTCTATGTACTCATGTTGTGTATTCTCATCTACAGGTGCTGATATTGAGGATGCAGAATATCCATGACCGCAATGTTATCGTGGCTCTTGCGTTGGTGGAAGAGCAAATGTGGCTTCAGGATCGGTATGAAAGGTTGATGAGGCGCAGACAGCGGCGGTTGTGGACCCGTGATTGGCTTCGCAGGCGGGAAACCCGGGGCCACATGCAGCTGTTGCGGGAGCTGGAGCTTAACTGTCCTGATGATTACCGAAACTATCTCCGTATGCCCGAGGACTGTTTCACCTTCCTATTGGAGCGTGTTGGGCCAATGATAGCGCGTCAGGACAATATAATGCGCCCATCAGTATCAGCTGCTGAGCGGTTGGCTATCACTTTGCGGTTCCTGGCTACAGGGCAGTCCATGACATCCCTCACATACTTGTCACGTGTCTCCCTGCCCCTGCTGAGCCGCCTGATCCCTGAAACATGTTGGGCCATCTGGAGAGCTCTGCAGCCATCCTACATGAAAATGCCTCTAACCGCCGCAGAATGGCTGGAAGTAGCCCGAGGCTTTGAAACCCGGTGGAACTTCCCCAACTGCGGCGGGGCATTGGATGGTAAGCACGTGAGGATTACCAAACCTGCCAACTCTGGCTCTTTGTTTTTCAATTACAAAGGGTATTGTAGTATAATCCTCATGGCTGTAGTGGATGCGCACTATGAGTTCCTCTACGTGGATGTTGGAATGCCCGGTCGCAACTCAGATGGGGGGGTGTTCGCCCGAAGCTCCTTGGCAACACTACTAGGGAGTGGTGGGCTAAACTTACCCTCAAATGAGGACACGACCGAACATCTCAACTTTGCGTTTGTGGCGGATGAAGCATTCCCACTTCAGGAACACCTACTGCGGCCATATCCCCAGAGGGCCCTTACTTCTGAGAGACGCATTTTCAACTACCGGCTATCCCGGGCCCGCCGTGTAGTTGAAAATGCGTTTGGGATAATGGCGAATAGATTCCGGATTTTTCATACGCCTATGCATATGAAACCGGAGTCTATTGATGCGGTAGTGGTGGCCTGCTGTGTGCTGCATAACTTCCTGCGTCGTAGGGATAGAGCATCATACACGCCAGGAGGTTATGTAGATCATGCAGACGCTACAACAGGGGAGCTCCGTCCAGGGTCTTGGCGTGATGAGGGCCATGTGATTGTGCCACTCCAGCCGCACAGCCATGGCCGCAGGAGGCAGGAGGCCAGGGACAGTAGAGACGCTTACTGCTCCTACTTCAATGGGTCTGGTGCAGTGAGCTGGCAGAACCAGGCCATGTAGTGTGGCTGGCTCTGGGAGTTGTTTTTGAGATTGCAATGGAGGTGACAGCAGGATAGCTGCGCCCCTTTTCTTTTTGGTTGACCATTTTCAGGATCTTTGGTTTCATTATGTGCATAAGGTTTCGTTAGTTAGTTAGTTAGTTTAGGTATGGTGTTTTTTTTTTTTTTGGCTGCACAGGTTTCAATGTGTGGTCAATTGGTTATCCCTTTAATGTGGGTCAAGAATGTGACATGCACTTTAATTGTACATTGTTTTTACTTTCTGTATATTTTTAATTTACAATCCAAGGTCAACATTAATGCATTTTATTAAAAATTATTATGTTGGATCCAAAATCATCTGTGTGAGCCTGATTACTTGGTGGAGGAGGGCAATGTGATGAAGGTTTTGGTGGGGGCCAGGGATGTCATAGCCACCTATTGGCTGGGATTGTGCAGACAATATGTGTGGGTTGCCATGTTTTTTACAAGTCTTTTGCCCAACAGTGTTTGTGGCCATTGTGCGTACATGATCCTTGATTTTGTTGTAGGCAGAGGGTCCCCTGCACACAGCACATTGATGCAGCACATATTCTTCTCAGGTGTTTTCAAATACACTGTCACACAGATCTTTGGCATGTTGCCTTGGGAGCTGTTCCACTACATTCACATCTGTGAGCAGATATATTAACACCATTCAGCCTGTATTCACACATAGTTCGCCTGAGTTGACACAGATAGAATTTCTACTGAAAACGCACATACTGTGTGTTGTAAGCCGCTACTGTATGTCGCACAAACGCACCTCAGTGCAATCGCCACACGCCGCTGTCACAAGCGCTGATCGTGCGTGACAAGGCAAACACTTCTACTACGCACACATAGCTCAGGACCGCTACTTTTATACACACGGGGTATGTGACTGGCCACCGCTCCAGCGTGACGCTTTACCATCGATATCGATGCATTCGCCATGCTCCGCCATGTCACAACCGCTTATTCCGTGCTTCACTCCGATCACTAGTACGGCACGTCTCGGCCATCCGCCCTTTCCGCCGTGCCCAATCACAACTCCGTAGTGTTGGCCAATTGTTGTGGTTTGGGCGCGGCGTACAGGACTGTGGCACGCCTATTTGTTTTACGTCCTGCCTTTGTTCCTCCCAGATCACTCTGTGGTGGTGGCGTGTAAAGCTGGTACGCTGAGCTACAGATGGCTACTTGAGACACCCGGCAATGTAGCTAGTTACAGATGTAGCATAGCGTAGCGCACCTTGTGGCGGCGTGTGAAGAGGGTGCGTTGACCGTTTGTAACCGTTTGTGCGTGCTCGTGCACGTGAAGTAGCGGATTGTATCCATCCTGTTGTAGCGGCGTGTAAAGGTACCTTTAGCTTTACAATATGTGATTTATGTACCTCTGTTTTTGCAAAACACATAATTTATATCCAAACATTTTTTTTTGCCACAATCACAGTGTGGATGGCGTGAGGGCCACACTCCTGTTTGGTTTTTTTTTGTGTGTGGTCTTATTAGGCAGTGTTACCACAGGGTTATCCACTCCAAGCTACTTTGCAATATGTGTGCAACTTAAGGGGTCTTGTCTAGATTGTATGTCCAAACCACGGTGAAGTGTCTGAGACGTAGTCTGGACCAACATCAACTCCTTTGTTGGCTTCTCATTGTGTATTGTACATGAACATAAACCTTTTTTTAGTGACTACTAATTCTCTGAGGAAGGAGTTGGGACTAACTCTGAAACGTGTCGGAAATAAAAATCCTTTGGTCCTTGCAGCGCAGGTCCATATACACCGTCAACCCTTTTGCTTTCCTGACTACGTTGATTGTTGTGGTGTGGATCCTTGCAGCAGCTACTACCTTTTGCTTTGACGCTGGTTGTGTGCTACACAATTTCCCCCCAGGTGAGTGACTAATTAATAATAATAATAATAATAATAATAAAGCTTTATTTATATAGCGCCAACATATTCCGCAGCGCTTTACAATGTAAGGGGTTAGAGTACAGAAAATATACAGTAAGTAATTAGAGTAGAGAACAAATAAAGTACAATAATCGGATACAAAACAATAGGCATAGAAGCAATGTAAAAAAAAATACAAATAAAGCAAGAAATGAAGGTGACCCTGCTCAAAAGAGCTTACAATCCACAACGGGATAGGGGTTGCACAAGGTACAGGGGCTTATTGCACTGATGGTCCAGGCATCTTGAGGAAATGGGGCATAGGACTAAGCTTACATGGATGGTCATTATACAGTCTGTGTAGACCTTTTTGGTTTGGTGGAGTTTGTAGAAGAGTAATGTCCAGAGGGATAGCCTATTCACTGTCTACAGTACAATGGACTTCTATTAGGGAGTATGATAGGCCACCTTCAAAAGATGCGTTTTTAGGGATCGTCTGAAGCCATGCAAGTTGTGGATAGTCCTGATTTCTTGGGGTAAAGAATTCCAGAGGTTTGGTGCAGCTCTGGAGAAGTCTTGGAGCCGGGAGTGGGAGGATCGGATTAGTACAGATGTTAGTCGAAGGTCGTTTGAGGTCATTTGAGGAACGTAGAGAACGGGAGGGGTGATAGACAGAGATGAGGGAGGAGAGGTAGGGGGGTGCTGCACTGTGAAGAGCTTTGTGGGTGAGAACAAGCAATTTGAATTTGATCCTGTAGTATACGGGCAGCCAGTGCAATGACTGGCACAGAGCAGAGGCATCTGAGTAACAATTGGCCAGATGGGTGATCCTGGCTGCTGCATTAAGGATGGACTGGAGAGGAGAAAGTCTGGTGAGGGGGAGGCCGCTTAATAGAGAATTGCAATAGTCAAGGCGGGAGTGGATTAGGGCCACGGTGAGGGTTTTTGTTGTTTCCAGGGTGAGAAAGGGGCGGACTCTAGAGATATTCTTCAGGTGTAAGGGACAGGAGCGGACGAGACATTGTGTGTGGGAGAAGGAGAGATCGGTGTCAAACATAACACCCAGACAACGAGCCTGCTGCCTAGGCGTTATCATGGTGCCGCAAACTGAGAGAGAGATGTCCGATTTAGGGAGGTTAGTGGATGGGGGAGCAGAAGAAGTTCAGTTTTGGAAAGGTTTAGTTTCAAATAGAGAGTGGACTTGATATTGGAAACTGCAGCTAGACAGTCATTGGTGTTCTTTAATACCACAGGGGTAAGGTCAGGGGCTGAAATGTATAGTTGTGTGTCATCAGCATAAAGATGGTACTGAAAGCCAAATCTGCTGATGGTCTGTCCAATCGGGGCCGTCTAGAGAGAGAAGAGGAGAGGGCCAAGGACTGAACCCTGAGGGACCCCAATAGTGAGGGGAAGAGGGGAGGAAGTGGAGCCAGCAAAAGATACACTGAAAGAGCGGTCAGAAAGATAGGAGGAGAGCCAGGAGAGAGCAGTGTCCTTTATGCCAATGGACTGCAGCATAGAGAGTAGGAGCTGATGGTCGACAGTGTCAAAAGCTGCAGAGAGATCAAGGAGAATAAGCAGAGAGTGGTCACCATTACGTTTTGCTGTCAGAAGGTCGTTGGTCACTTTGATGAGGGCGGTTTCTGTAGAGTGAAGGGGGTGGAAACCAGACTGTAATGGATCTAGAAGAGAGTGAGCGGAGAGGTAACGGGTGAGGCGGGAATAGACCAGGCGCTCCAGGAGTTTAGAGATGAAGGGAAGATTGGAGACTGGTCTGTAGTTATTTGTGCAGGTTGGGTCGAGAGTGGTTTTCTTTAATAATGGAGTAATGATCGAGTGTTTGAAGGAGGGGAAGATGCCAGAAGAGAGGGAGAGATTGAAGATTTTGGTTAGATGAGTGGTGACGACTGGAGAGAGGGTCAGTAGTGCATGTGGTGGGACGAGAGGAAGAAAGGAGCCTGGAGACTTCTTCTTCTGTGACTGGGTCAAATGTGGAGAGTGAACCGGAGGAGATGTGGGGAAGAATGGGGGGTGGCAGCGCTTGGAGGCTGAGAGCTGATTTCCTGGCAGATGTTGTCTATTTTCTCCATGAAGTAGGAAGCCAGGTCATCAGCACAGAGGTCAGTGATGGGGGCCTGCACTTTAGGACTGAGGAGAGAGTGAAAGGTGTCAAAGAGTTTTTATGGATTGTTGGATAGTGAGGAGACCAGGGTGGTGAAGTAGGTCTGTTTGGCAAGGTGAAGGGCAGAGTTGTAGGTTTTGAGCATGAATTTATAGTGGATAAAGTCTCCTGGTGAGCGAGTTTTCCTCCATAGACGTTCAGCACTCCAAGAGCATCGCTGGAGGAAACGAGTTTGTGGTGTGAGCCAGGGCTGTTTTGTTCTCTGTTTGGGGGTTCTGAGGGTGAGGGGCTCTACTTGGTCCAGGGAGCTTCTGAGAGAGTCATTGTAGTGATTTACTGCCTGATCTGGACAGGAGATTGAAGAGATTGGGGACAGAGATGAGATGAGGGAGTCTGTGAGTGCTTGAGCGTTAATGGCCTGTAGATTTCTGGATGTGTGATAGGTAGGATTGGGCTGTGTTGGCCGAGGGTTAGTGAGTGAGAAGGAGAGAATGTTGTGGTCAGAGAGTAGAGGTGAGTTATCCAAGGGGGAGGATGACCAGAGCCGAGTAAAGACCAGGTCAAGGGTGTTACCGTTATCGTGCGTTTCAGAGGTTGAGAGCTGTGATAGGCCAAGAAAGGTAGTTAGAGATAGGAGCTGGGATGCAGATGGGGAGTTGGGGCTGTTTATGGGAATGTTAAAGTCTCCCAGGATAAGGGTTGGTAAATCTGAGGACATGAAATGCGGGAGCCAAGCGGAGAAATGGTCGAGGAACTGGGTGGGTGACCCTGGGGGGCGGTATACCACTGCTACTTTGAGGTGGAGAGGATGGAATAGCCTAATGGTATGGACCTCAAAAGGAGGGAATGAGAGTGATGGGGCTGGAGGAATGACCTGGAAAGTACATTGTGGGGACAGGAGGAGGCCAACTCCACCGCCACGTCTGTTCCCAGGTCTAGAGGAGTGAGAGAAGTGTAGGCCGCCGTGAGAAATAGCAGCCAGGGAAGCAGTGTCTGAATCCTGGATCCAGGTTTCTGTGAGGGCCAGCAGGTTTAGAGAGTTGATAAGGAAGTAATTGTAAATGAAAGGAAGTTTGTTGCATACAGATCATGGATTCCAGAGAGCGCAGTTAAAAGAGGGGGATGAAGGAGTGCAAGTGATGGTAATGAGGTTAGTGGGGTTTCTATGTGTGGTGGGAGAAGAGTGGAGGTTGGAGGGCGGACCAGGGTTGGGGGAGATATCACCTGAGAGGAGCAGCAGCAAAAAGAGGAAGAGCAGATAGTTTTTAGATTTTGGACTTGGTTTATTATGACAAATGTTAGAATATGGTGGGCTGAGAATCTTCAGTAAACTGAAGATGGCATGGGAGCTGTACATAGGGTAGGGCAGGAGAGAGGGGCTGATGTGGAAGAGTGGTGCTGGAGGGGGGATGGGGTGATACAAGTTGGTGGTGATGGCACATAGAAACACAAACAGTGCAGTTAAAGACATGGTAATGATTAGTAGAGGATAGAGTAATAGACATTGTTTGAATGGCTATCTAACATTACCTTCCAGTCTATCCCAGTCATTTCCGGTCAATTTCAGGTCTATTTCATTTCTGTGCACTTTCTCATCAGACACGTCTGCAGCAGACTAAGCAAGGCTCCTTATATGCTCAATGATACTGATTTCAGGTGTGGGGAAAGGGGAGGGAACTGGAGTCCATTAAGCCATGGCCAAGCAAGCCTGCACCAAATGGTCACTCATAGGCGGCCGTCACACGCTTCAATGTTTTGAGCGATATTGTTAGCAATCACATGCACGCGCGATCGCTAACAATATCGTTCACATCGCTGGTGAGCTGTCACACAGGCAGACTCACCAGCGATGTGGACCAGTGAGATCGCTGGTAACTATGGTACACATCGGGTTACTAGGCGCCGCGCGGCGCTTAGTAACCCGACGTTTACCATAGATACCATCTCCCAGCATAGGCTCTGCCGCTGGAGAATCATTCATCGTGGTGTCACACACCACGATGATGCAGATTGATCAAGCGATTATCGCTTGATATGAGCTCCGGCTCACAAATCTGCAATCAAGCAATCAAGCGATTTTACATTGTAAAATCGCTTGATTACACGCAGCGATGCACAAACAATATCGCTTAAGTGATCAAAAAGCAGATCACTTAAGCGATATCGTGCAAGAATTTGAAGCGTGTGACGGCCGCCATAGGCATATTTGAACAAAGGATCATAAACAGGCATTGGGGGGTGGCAGGGGAAGGACAGTTACATTGATGCTGGAACCAGATATTTTGCAGCAGAAAGAATACAACAAAAAGCATTGAAGTTTGGTGCTGATCCATTCAGTCAAACATACCCCAGATTAAATTTAGTCCACCTTTTTATCAATTATAAGACCCTATTGCGCTTTTCTCTCCCTTTTTCCAGTTATTGTCCCAACAACTGCATATATGCTTCACTGTTTTTGAAGGATTGGGGCTTTGGTGGTCCATAGCCAAAAATATGTAATTGGAGTATACCTCAACAACAATCAACAATGTAGTTGTGATCCAAGACAGGTGGCAGCTGTGATTGTATGTGTGGGACATTGTAGCATAGTTGGCACCATTAATGTTCCTCGCCATCATTCAATCCTCAACACTTTGTTTTACTCATGTGCTTCCTGCCTCTAACAAGGATGTTGATTGCGCTCCTTGGTGCAACGTTACCATAAGTAAATTTGAAAATGGATATTGTGCCCAATATTGTTGCCTTCTACATGCCATCTCCACCTGGTCCTTCAATAAGCAACATTCCTACAATACGCCTCTCTATCTTGGACCCTGTACTCATGCAGTCTGAAGAGACATCATGTGGCAGGGTAGGATGGCCAGACACCTTGACTTTGCAGTAGTGAGTGTGTTAGATTAGCTAGGACGCATTAGCTAACAGTCATGTAATGTGTGCAGCCTTATAGTGCAGCAATATGTGTATGGCCATATATTGCGAAATTGTGTGTTAACATAGTGTGGTATATACTGTATGAGTGTTTATTTTTTTTAATTTGGTTTATTCTTCTGTGTTTAATATTTTTTGTACATTCTTCCACATATATCTGGCTACTGATGAGACATTGACATCACTTCACTACCAGTTCCGCCTGGGTCTTTCAACGGTGTCTGGCATTGTGGCGGAAACTTGTTGGGCACTATGGGAGGTGCTGCATGCGGAGTATATTCCCCACCCCACTAGACAACAGTAGCTGGCTATTGCTGCAAAATTCAGGGACACATGTGATTTCCCCAATTGTCTAGGGGCCCTAGACGGAAAACATGTGAGGATCATGAAGCCTGCAGGGAGTGCCTCCAAATTTTTTAATTACAAGAAATACTTTTCAATTGTCCTGATGGCAATTGTCGATGCAGACTACCAATTTGTGGCCGTAGATGTAGCGTCATATGGTAGGGCCAACGACTCCCAAAGTTTTGCCAATTCCAACATGGGCCGACGAGTTTGTGGGAACGATTTTGATTTTCCCCCAGCCACACCACTACCAGGGACAGACGACCCACCAATGCCTTGCAGCCAATGAGGCTTTCAAAATGTGCGAACACCTGGTGAAGCCGTACACCAGTTGGGGCCTCAATGGGACCAAAAGAATATATAATTATCAGCTCACCAGGGCTTGGCGCATGGTTGAGTGCGCATTCGGCATATTAGCTGGCAAGTGGAGGGTGCTGGGCACGGCCATTAACTTGAAGGTGGAAACCATAGACGAAGTTGTAAAGGCATGTGTGGTCCTCCACAACTACATTCTAAAGACTAAAGGTACCGTCACACGCGGCAGTTTTGCTAGCAATTTCAATGGCAATTTGCTGGTTGCAGTGAAATCATGGACACATTGTTCTATTTTGTTGCCGTGTACAAATGTACCTTAAGAGACCACAAATCTAGGCAGAGGAGATCATGCCCAGCCCTATGGACGAATTCCAACAGGCTCCTCTGAGAACAACTGTGGCAGTAGCGCAAATGCGTGATCGTTATGCGCAATATTTTAGTTCTACTGCTGGGCGTGTGCCTTAGCAGGACCAGACAGTGAATGGTTAACTGTCTGTTATGCGTTGTTTAGTTGTTTTTTTGAGCCCTAAGTTTCCTTTTTAGCCAGTGTGGCTTTTTTTGAGTTCACATTAAAATGAGTCAACTGTACTGCATGTTGTCTTTGCATTTTCTAATACATTAATTATTGTATTTGTGGGCAACACAACTGCATAATGTACAACAGCATACCACTTTGCACACTCTACTTAGGTCTTTGAATCTTGTAATGTTGTGAAATATGATGCCAAAATGTTGAAAGTACTGTGTAACCAAGGTGGCCCTCGACATATAGGCCTACATACCTTGTTGTCCAAATGGCTTTAAGGTTACACGTGGGTCACTTAGGGACCATATGTATGCAGCTTGGTCGTGTGTGTGTGTGTTCAGTTCAACTCATGGACATGTGGCACATGATATGGTGGGTGTAGGAATCCAGGCTCACTACAGTGGCACCTAAGAAACTCCTACCTCAACAACTGTCAGTGTTTTTTATTACAAACTGGCCCACACACATATTGCCATCATATTTGGGACCATTCCAAAAGGATATATTGATAGACGGGGCCAACGCTAAAGGGCTCTTGACACATCAGTGTCACCAAATATGTGGCTGCCCACACACACACACACATTCCAGTTAACAACCTATTGTACTACACATGGCCAAAACCAACAATTAACATGTTGAGAAAGCACAACATGTGATGTCACATGGTGGCGTTTGAAACTTTGTTCTTTGTTATAATGGTAGCTAGAGAGAAGTTAAAATGAGTCTACCTGCCAGTGAATATATTTACACAATAGCTTTTTGTTGTGAAGATGAATACGCAAAAACAAATGCTTATTTTGCTCCAACTTTACTTGCTGTTGGTAAAATTCAAAAAAATTTAGAACATAAATTTGTTGTCTCACATCAAAACATAGTAACAAGTTAAGGAGGTGAGGGGATGTGGAGTCTATGGTACACATTGTGTGGGGTGTGCAAAGGAGTAGGAGGTTGGGAATTAATAGGGGTGGTGAAACCAATAGATGGGATATGTGATTGTGGGCTACACAAAATGTTTCCTGATGGGACAACATGAGTAGGGTAGTGAGTTGAGGAGTGGGTGACAGTGGTGGAAGAGGAGGAGAGGACAAGGGGTGCACATGTTGTGTGGAGGTGGGGTCTGAGCAGATTAGTTGGTTGTACATTGGGGAGTAATAGACGGAGGAACATGTGTGTATTACATGTTGAGGGCAGTGTTCGGGTGCAGGAGTGAGGTTGGATTGTTTGAAAAGATGGTTGCCCAGGATATTGGGTGTAGGGGTGTTGATGGGTGTATGTTGGCTGCTGGGATGAGGGTCATTGTGGTATGAGGCTGTTGGTTGCCTTGCAGACACATGGGGGTACTGACTTTGCAGGTGGGCTGTGGTGTTTGGGGCTGTAGTGACATAGGAGGTATATGGTACTGAGGGGTAGGCAGGGTTGGTTGGTTGGGGGGTTGGGCAGGAGCTGAGATCTGGGGCTGCTGTTGAGCAAAGGCCACAGGATGCCTTGCTGGGAACTCCAGTGTAGGGCATGGCTCAGAGGGTGCTTCAGGAGGAGTCTGGGAGAGAGTGTGCTGGGATGGCTGAGGGCTTGGTTGTGGCCTCACGTTCTGGCACATCCGCCTGGCCTGCTGCAGACCTTCCTGGCAGCTCTGTATGACATGTAGCTGCTGCTCGGTCCCCATATCCTCCATGTCCCTGGTTACAGCCATGAAAAATTGGTGTGATGGTTTTCTTAAATCTGCCTGCATGCACATTCATCATGGTGTCCTTGAGGGACTGGTACTGCTCCCCAACAATGCGGAATCCCTCCGTGATTTGGTGGGACAGATTCCACCACATCTCCTGATGAACCTGCGACAGATTTAAGAACTCAGGGACATTGTTCCAATCTCGACCCCTATACCACTGGCGAACAGGTAGAGTGGGCAAGGTAGGACCTTGAGCAGCAGTGAAGGGGCGAGATTGGGGAGGATTGGTTGGAGCGGCTTCTGCAGTACTACGGGGCTGCCAGCATTCTTCTGCCAACCCCTGATGGTCATCGTATTCTTCGCCAGATGTGGGCAAGTCCACATTGCTGGGATCTCTGGGGTTAGCTCCAGTTGGCGGCAGAACCGATGATGGGCCATTCTCCATAGTGCTCCCTTGAGTTCTGTTGAGGCAAGGATTCAGAGTAACATTATAGGGCAGAAACATAAGGTCACAGCCCACACATTAAATAGGGTTCCCTTTAATGATAAATAATAAACTTACATGAGCGACACCATACATGGTCTCAGGAAAGCTGACTCCTGGGAGTAGATGTATGGTGGTCTGGTGGCTGCAGACCCACTAGGAGCCCATAACTCATTAGTGACCTGCCTTCTGAAGCTGTTCCGCAGAGATTGCCAATGTTTGAGAACAGCCTTCCCTGCAACACAGAGAAAATAAGATTACATACATGTCCAAACAGTGCTTAAATTGGTATATGACATAATTGTAGGACATTTGAGGGTAAACACGTAACCACAGGGCAGGCTGAATCAAGGTTCTTACGGTGTCTATTTTGGCCAGGCACGTTGAGGCGAGTCCACCTTCGCACTAGCCCAGCACAGATCTCGTCCCAGAGCCGTCGGGTGTGCATCAGACTGGCAAGTTGGGGGTCCCTGTGGTCCTATAGGGGAACTCTGTCTTCCATAAGTTGGATCAGCAGCTCTGGGTCTATCAATTCAACATCATCCTGGCTCACCCTTTGGGAAACCTATTGGAATAGAAATGTTAAACATAACACTCAATACATAGAAGAGTTTGCCTATCCCTTATGGCCCCTTTACACGCAGCTACAGGTGACAGGTTTTCCACAGGTAACTTACTGGTTGCAGTGAAATCATGGAGACATAGTTCTATCTTGGTGCTCTGTACAAATGGAACTATGTCTCCATGATTTCACTGCAACTAGTAAGTTACCTGTGGAAAACCTGTCACCTGTAGTTGCGTGTAAAGGGGCCATTACTGAATGGTTTAGGTTTACTTACACGGCGTCTGCCAGCACGTCCTCTTGCCCGACAGCTCTGCGACTTCTCCAAAGTCTCTCCTCCTGAAGCTTCTTCTGTTGAGGAGAGCCATAGGATCAAATACTTAATTAACCTTAAGACATAAGGGCATGGGAGAAACGATCCATAGAGTGTATTATTTTACATTGCATAAACTTAACTGAGACTTAAACATGGCTGCCATTTCCTGTTTCATCACACCATGCCATGGTGTGTAAGATGGAGCCTGGACCTATGACTACATCCTGTTCACAATAAGGAGTTCCTGGAGGAAGCGGAATTCCATAGAAGGACTGACCAATCACAGAATGGACACATCATCTGGACATACTCGATCAAGACCACACCCCCTGATGACCTCATGGATCCGCCCATGGACGAACCCACTGACCAATGAATACATCTGAGTAGGGCTGGCCGAGCCCCATACTGAGGAAAAATCTCATGCCTCTTAAAAAAAATGACACTTTGGAGCTGTGCCTTTTGGAGCTGAGGAGAGCTTACACCTGACTGTGTTTTTTGGTGTATTTCTTTCTTGCATGCATCAGCTTAAATTAATTTGGACAGGAGCAGGCAACTTGTTAATATTATTAAATATTAACCATATCATTTTTGGCGCCCAATGTGGGGCAGCGCGATGGAGAATCCTCGAACCCTGAATGATCGGCGAATCTGACGGCACAACGCACTGAGTACCCCGAGCCGGAGATTGATCACCTCCCTACCAAAACACAGTAAGTCTGCTGATTTTATTATAATCTGTGGTCTTACCTGTGTTGTCTTGGGATACTTTGTGCAGATTGCCTGACTGTGTCCGGTTTTTCAGGGTATCTGAGATGGCAGAGGGGTTTTCTCCGCTGCTGGCCATTTGATTGCGGAAGAACCGTCATGCTAAGTTGCCTGCGGCCTGTTATGTGTTGTGTGGAGGGGAGATGACTGATAGTTTTGAGCAGTGTCTGTAGAAGTGAAGGATATTGTCTGTGTAACAGTTCACCGTTGTTGCCTGTGATACCATTTACAATTTTGGAGGAGAAAATAGTCATTGAGTGAGGGACTCTGCCTAGAACAAAGTAGAGGTTTTTAGCATTGAGTGAGTGACTCTGCATGATCTTGAGTGATTTTTGGGACTCGACCTGATATTTGCACGTAACATAGAGTGACTCAGTACGGGGCCTGATAATTGGATAAACAGTAAATTGTTTTTTGCCACGTAACCTTGAGTGAGTTGACTCTGCATTTGTGTGGTATGGGCCTGTAAGTGATTAATACAAAATATTTTTGTATACTACGGAACATGGAAATCAGACAGGGATGGATAAGAAAAGTGTGTGCTGCAGACGGTTGTCTTTAGAATCTCATGTTTCAGTCATCACCCCAGTCTTATTGTTTGTTATGTGTCTATTATGTTAGTCTATATAGAGAAAGATGGATAAATTAATGCAGATGTGTCGTATTGGCAATAAGCAGGGGTGTTGCTAGGGTCAAAAAACATCCGGGGCTCGGGCCCACTGAGCTGCATTTTTCGGAATAAATTTAAATAAGTGGCAGCTGCAAGGGTGGGATTCATATTTTTAACAGGTTCCCGCCTGTCCTTACCACTAGAGGTGGTTGAGGGTCCGGTGGGTCCTTCCTGTGAGCCCTTGTGGCCAGTGTGCCCCTGGCTGACCCCCTGCACTGCTGCCTGTGCCCCTGTGGCACGTCTGTGGCCACTGGCCCCTATGTCCTGCCCCAGGTGCCCCCTGTTCTTACCTCAATAAGGGAGGTCGGCAGGTCCCAGCAGGTTGCACTGAGCTGGGAGCCCCCCTCTTCCTAACTGGCAGCCAGCCCAGCCCAGAGCACAACAATTAATTCTCCAGAGTCTGACTCTGCTGACCTGGCTGCAGGACTTGCACGGTCGTGACGTCATCGGTCACGTGCAGCCAGGTCATGTGAGTGGCACTGGGCGGGACTCCAGCAGCGACGGCTCTCTGTGAGCTATGGTACTGTGTGTCTGTGTGAGAGCCGTGCCGCCAACGAGAGAGAGCAGACACGTCGGGCATGTCTGCACTTTCTCCTCTGCCCTGACAGAGCGATTCAGGGATCTATGCAGGCAGGGCCAGCTCCAGGTTTTTGCGGGCCCCGGGCGAAAGAGTCTCAGTGGGCCCCTTTAAAAATACTTGTTGCATATATATATATATATCTATTATATAAAACCCGAAGGCCACTTCCGCCCAAAATCCGCTTCCGCTTCCGTGATGGCCTCCCTCCTGTGTCAAACACCGGAACCGGAAGCACCAGACCCACAGAGCCCCAGCCACCGGCCCTGCACAGAGCCCCGTCTGCGCCCACCCACATCCGGCCCACAGCCCTGCTGCCCCATCACCCCCCCTGCCTGTCACCATAGCCATCCTCCACTGCCCGCGCTCCCCGCCTGTCACAACACTTCCCCCCGCTGCCCCATCACCCCCCTGCCTGTCACCATAGCCATCCTCCACTGCCCGCGCTCCCCGCCTGTCACAACACTTCCCCCCGCTGCCCCATCACCCCCCTGCCTGTCACCATAGCCGCCCTCCACTCTCCGGTCCACCCCCCACTCTCCTGTCACCCCCCCACTCTCCGGTCACCCCCCCGCCTCTTACCACAGCTCCCTCCAGCCAGCCACGATCTCTATTCATGGGGCTTGAGGACCTCTGATGACGTCACGATGATGGGTGGAGTCACATATCACATGACCGTGACGTCATCAAAGGTCCTGTCCCGATCTCACCTACTCTGCCTATTCATCCCCCTGCGCTGCACACTGACCCACGATCTCCTCACCCCCGCTCTGCCCACCCACCCCCACACTGACCACTGACCCTCACTCTGCCCCTGACCCCCACACTGACCCCCACTCTGACCACCCACCCCCACACTGACCACTGACCCCCACTCTGCCCCTGACGCCCACTCTGACCACCCACCCCCACACTGACCACTGACCCTCACTCTGCCCCTGACCCCCACACTGACCCCCACTCTGACCACCCACCCCCACACTGACCACTGACCCCCACTCTGCCCCTGACGCCCACTCTGACCACCCACCCCCACACTGACCACTGACCCCCACTCTGCCCCTGACGCCCACTCTGACCACCCACCCCCACACTGACCACTGACCCCCACTCTGCCCCTGACCCCCACTCTGACCACCCACCCCCACACTGACCACTGACCCCCACTCTGCCCCTGACCCCCACTCTGACCACTCACCCCCTCTCTGCCCCCCTCACCCCCACTCTGCCCCTGCTCTGCCCACTGAACCCCACTCTGACCACTGGCCTCCACTCTGCCCACTCACCCCCAAACTCTGCCCACTCACCCCCCTACTCTTCCCCCTGACCCCCTCTCTGCCCCCTCACCCCCACTCTGCCCACTGACCCCCACTCTGCCCCTGCTCTGCCCACTGACCCCCACTCTGACCACTGGCCCCCACTCTGCCCACTCACCCCCAAACTCTGCCCACTCACCCCCCTACTCTTCCCCCTGAACCCCTCTCTGCCCCTGACCCCCACTCTGACCACTCACCCCCCAACTCTGCCCCCTCACCCTCTCTCTGCCCCCCTCACCCCCACTCTGCCCCTGCTCTGCCCACTGACCCCACTCTGACCACTGGCCCCCACTCTGCCCACTCACCCCCAAACTCTGCCCACTCACCCCCTACTCTTCCCCTGACCCCTCTCTCTGCCCCCTCACCCCCACTCTGCCCCTCACCCCCACTCTGCCCACTGACCCCCACTCTGCCCCTGACCCTGCTCTGCCCACTGACCCCCACTCTGACCACTGACCCCCACTCTGACCACTGACCCCAACTCTGCCCACTCACACCCCCAACTCTGCCCACTCACCCCCTCTGCCCCCCTCACCCCCTGCTCTGCCCACTGACCCCCACTCTGCCCCTGACCCTGCCCACTCACCCCCACTCTGCACACTGACCCCCACTCTGCCACTGCTCTGCCCACTGACCCCCACTCTGACCACTGGCCCCCACTCTGCCCACTCACCCCCAAACTCTGCCCACTCACCCCCTACTCTTCCCCCTGAACCCCTCTCTGCCCCCCTCACCCCCACTCTGCACACTGACCCCCACTCTGCCCCTGCTCTGCCCACTGACCCCCACTCTGACCACTGGCCCCCACTCTGCCCACTCACCCCCAAACTCTGCCCACTCACCCCCCTACTCTTCCCATGAACCCCTCTCTCACACCCTCACCCCCACTCTGCACACTGACCCTCTCTCTGCCCCTGACCCTGCTCTGCCCACTCACCCCCACTCTGACCACTGACCCTCACTCTGCCCACTCACCCCCAAACTCTGCCCACTCACCCCCCTACTCTTCCCCCTGACCCCCTCTTTGCCCCCTCACACCCCACTCTGCATACTGACCCCCACTCTGCCCCTGACCCTGCTCTGCCCACCCACCCCCACTCTGACCATTGACCCCCACTCTGACCCTGCCCACTCACCCCCACTCTGACCCTGACCCAACTCTGCCCACTCACCCCCAACTCTGCCCACTCACCCCCACTCTGCCCACTCACCCCCCAACCTGCTGCCCACTCACCCCTCTGCCCCCCTCACCCCACTCTGCCCCTGCTCTGCCCACTGACCCCCACTCTGACCACTGACCCCACACTCTGACCACTCACCCCCAAACTCTGCCCACTCACCCCCTCTCTGCCCCCTCACCCACATTCTGCCCACTCACCCCCTCTCTGCTCACTCACCCCCTCTCTGTCCACTCACCCACCATTATGCCCACTGACCATGCTCTGCCCACTCACCCTGCTCGCCCCATTGACCCCTCACACTGGCCACTCATCCTGCTCTGCCTACTCACCCCCCACTGACCCCTCACACTGACCCTGCTCTGCCCACTGACCCCTCACTGACCCTGCTCTGCCCACTCACCCTGCTCAGCCCACTGACCCCTCACACTGCCCACTGACCCTCCTCTGCCCACTGAACATGCTCTGCCCACTGACCCCTCAATGCCCACTCACCCTGCTCTGCCCACTGACCCCTCACACACCCCACTGACCCTGCTCTGCCCACTCACCCCTCACACTGACCCTGCTCTGCCCACTGACCCCTCACACTGCCCACTGACCCCTCACACTGCCCACTCACGCCTCACACTGCCCACTGAACATGCTATGCCCACTTACCCCTCACACTGCCCACTGACCATGCTCTGGCCACTGACCCCTCACACTGCCTACTGACCCTGCTCTGCTCATTTACTCCCGCTCTGCCCACTCACCCCCGCTCTGCCCACTCGCCCCTGCTTTTACCACTCACCCTGGCCTGCCCACTGACCACCCTCTGTTCACTCACCCCCCGCTCTGCCCTTTCACCATGCCCACTGACCCCTGCTCTGCCAACTGACCGTGCCCACTCACCCATGCTCTACCCACTCACCCTTCTCTGCCCACTCACTGTGCCCACTGACCGCCGCTCTGCCCACTAACCCCTGTTCTGCCCACTGACTGTGCCCAATAACCCTTGCTATGCCCACTCACCCCTGCTCTGCCCGCTGACCCCTGCTCTGCCCGCTGACCCCTGCTCTGCTCACTGACTGTGCCCACTCACCCCTGCTCTGCCCACTCACCCCTGCTCTACCCACTCACCCCTGCTCTACCCACTGATTTTTCCCACTAACCCCTGCTGTGCCTACTGACTGTGCCCACTGACCCCTGCTCTGCCCAATCACTCTGCCCATTAACCCCTGCTCTGACCACTGACCCCCGCTATGACCCTGCTCTGACCACTGATGCCCCAATCCTGCTCACTGACCATGCTCTGCCCATTCACCCCCCACTCTGCCCACTCACCCCCGCTCTGCCCTCTGACCCTGCTCTGCCTACCTACCCCCCCCCCTCTGGCTACTGACCATGCCCACTGACCCCAGCTCTGCCCACAGACCCCAGCTCTGCTTACTGACCCTGCTCTGACTACTGATTATGCCCACTGACCCCTGCTCTGCCCAATGACTCTGCCCACTAACCCCTGCTCTTCCCACTCATCCCCCACTCTGCCCACTGACCCCCCGCTTTGCCCACTCACCCCCAGCAGATCGGTTTCCCAGCCAACGACAGCTCCTGTCCTGCCACCTACAAGACGGGTGGAGCGAGCCGCCGCAGGGTAAGTATCCTCACTGAGGTTTTTTTATTTTTATTATCACCATGAAGGGGAGGGGGGTGTGCAGCCCCAGAGGGAGGCCGGCCGCAGAGACTGGAGGCCCAGAGGGACGGGTGCCGCGGGGAGCGGAAGGGGTCAGGAGGAGCGCCTCCATCCTGCCGCCCCTATCCATCCTGCCCCCCCTATCCATCCTGCCCCCCAACACCATCCTGCCCCCCGACTCCATCCCGCACCCCCACCACCATCCTCACCCCCCGCCAACATCCTGCCCCGCCCCCTACATCCTCCCCCCTCCCCCACCACCATCCTGCCCTGCCATCTCCATCCTGCCCTGCCGCCTCCATCCTGCCCTGCCTTCTCCATCCTGCCTCGCTCTGTCCATCCTGCGCCACTCACCTCCATCCTGCCCCTCCGTCTCCATCCTGCCCCTCCGTCTCCATCCTGCCCCTCCGTCTCCATCCTGCCCCTCCGTCTCCATCCTGCCCCTCCGTCTCCATCCTGCCCCCCCCCTCCATCCTGCCGCCCTCCCTGCTCCGCCCTCCATCCTGCTCCGCCCCCTCCATCCTGCTCCGCCCCCTCCATCCTGCTCCGCCACCCCATCCTGCTCCGCAACCCACCATCCTGCCCCCCTTGCACCTTCCTGCCCCCCTTGCACCTTCCTGCCCCGCTCACTCCATCCTGCCCCGCTCGCTCCATCCTGCCCCGCTCGCTCCATCCTGCCCCGTTCGCTCCATCCTGCCCCGCTCGCTCCATCCTGCCCCGCTCGCTCCATCCTGCCCTGCTCGCTCCATCCTCACCCCCGCTGTTCTTGCTCCCCCGCCTCCATCCTGCCCTCACGCTTACTCATCCTGCCCCGCTTGCTCCATTCTGCTCATCTGCCTCCATCCTGCTCCTCCCGCTCCATCCTGCTCAATCCTGCCCCTTCGGCTTCATCCTGCTCCTCCGCCTCCATCCTGCCCCGCTCAATCCATCCTGCCCCCCGCTCTTCTTGCTCCCCCGCCTCCATCCTGCCCCGCTCGCTCCATCCTGCCCCGCTCGCTCCATCCTGCCCCCCCGCCTCCATCCTGCCCCCCCGCCTCCATCCTGTTGCCCCGCCTCCATCCTGTTGCCCCGCCTCCATCCTGTTGCCCCGCCTCCATACTCTTTCCCCACTCGCTCCATTCTGCCCCCCCAACACAATCCTGCCCCCCCTCACCTCCTCAGCTGATTGCTTGCCCAGGCAACTACAGGTCCTAAAGGCCTGTAGGACCTACAAGGCGGAGGCGGAGCGAGCCGCCGGACAGGTGAGTATCCTCACTGAGGATATTTTTATTTTTACTGTGGACGACCGGGGGCCAGGAGGAGTGGGGGACCGCGGTCACCGCAGTATTGCCATATACCAGAGTGCTGCTATACATGTGCTATAATGTACTGCCATATACCATAGTGCTGCTATACATGTACTGTAATGTACCGCCATATACCATAGCACTGCTATACATGTACTGTAATGTACCGCCATATACCATAGTGCTGCTATACATGTGCTATAATGTACCACCATATACTATAGTGCTGCTATACATGTACTGTAATGTACCGCCATATACTATAGTGCTGCTATACATTTACTATAATCTACCGCCATATACTATAGTGCTGCTATACATGTGCTCTAATTACCACCATATACCATCGTACTGCTATATATATATCTTATATATAAAAACCGAAGGCCACTTCCCGCCAATCCGCTCAACTTCCGTGATGGCCTGCGCCCTGTCTCAAAGACCGGAACCGGAAGTACCAGTCCCACGAGCGGTGAGCGCATAGCGCTCACCGCGAGCCGCTGACAAAATGGCACAGCGCCTCGCCGTGGGCGCTAAAGCGCCACCACTCCCCGTTATCCCGCCACCGGCCCTGCACAGAGCCCCGTCTGCGCCCACCCACATCCGGCCCACAGCCCTGCTGCTCACCGCCCACTCTCCATCAGGGACCGCCATCCCGCCACTGGCTCCGCACACAGCCTGCTGTGCGCCCACCAACATGCGGGAACCGGCCCGGACCGGCCCACACTCCGGTGTGCGGCCTCCGCCGGCACCGCTCCCAGTCCTGCCACTCTCTCCACACACCCGGTGACTCTCCTCCATCACGGAGCTAGCCCCGCCCGCACTCCGGGGCCGGCCTCCGGAACCGCCGCCAGCCTTGCCGCTGACCGCCAACAGCCCAGTGAGTGTTCAGCCCTCCAGCCTCCGTTATCCTCTGCCCCCCCAGCCTCCGCTCTCCTCTGCCCCCCCAGCCTCCGCTCTCCTCTGCCCCCCCAGCCTCCGCTCTCCTCTGCCCCCCCAGCCTCCGCTCTTTTCTGCCCCCCCAGCTTCCGCTCTCCTCTGCCCCCCCCAGCCTCCGCTCTCCTCTGCCCCCCCAGCCTCCGCTCTCCTCTGACCCCCCGGCCTCCGCTCTCCTCTGACCCCCCGGCCTCCGCTCTCCTCTGACCCCCCAGCCTCCGCTCTCCTCTGACCCCCCCGCCTCCGCTCTCCTCTGACCCCCCAGCCTCCCTCTCCTCTGACCCCCCAGCCTCCGCTCTCCTCTGACCCCCCAGCCTCCGCTCTCCTCTGACCCCCCAGCCTCGCTCTCCTCTGACCCCCAGCCTCCGCTCTCCTCTGACCCCCCAGCCTCCGCTCTCCTCTGACCCCCCAGCCTCCGCTCTCCTCTGACCCCCCAGCCTCCGCTCTCCTCTGACCCCCCAGCCTCCGCTCTCCTCTGACCCCCCAGCCTCCGCTCTCCTCTGACCCCCAGCCCCTCCTCTGCCCCCCAGCCTTCCCCCCTCCTCTGACCCCCCAGCCTCCGCTCTCCTCTGCCCCCCAGCTCCGCTCTCCTCTGACCCCCCGCCTCCCTCTCTCTGACCCCCCGCCTCCGCTCTCCTCTGCCCCCCCCAGCCTCCGCTCTCCTCTGACCCCCCGGCCTCCGCTCTCCTCTGACCCCCCAGCCTCCGCTCTCCTCTGACCCCCCAGCCTCCGCTCTCCTCTGACCCCCCAGCCTCCGCTCTCCTCTGACCCCCCGCCTCCGCTCTCCTCTGACCCCCCAGCCTCCCCTCTCCTCTGACCCCCCAGCCTCCGCTCTCCTCTGACCCCCCAGCCTCCGCTCTCCTCTGACCCCCCAGCCTCCGCTCTCCTCTGACCCCCCAGCCTCCGCTCTCCTCTGACCCCCCAGCCTCCGCTCTCCTCTGACCCCCCAGCCTCTGCTCTCCTCTGACCCCCCAGCCTCCGCTCTCCTCTGACCCCCCAGCCTCCGCTCTCCTCTGACCCCCCAGCCTCCGCTCTCCTCTGACCCCCCAGCCTCCGCTCTCCTCTGACCCCCCAGCCTCCGCTCTCCTCTGACCCCCAGCCTCTCCTCTGCCCCCCAGCCTTCCCCCCTCCTCTGCCCCCCAGCCTCCGCTCTCCTCTGCCCCCCCAGCCTCCGCTCTCCTCTGCCCCCCAGCCTCCGCTCTCCTCTGCCCCCCCAGCCTCCGCTCTCCTCTGCCCCTCAGCCTCCGCTCTCCTCTGCCCCCCCAGCCTCCGCTCTCCTCTGCCCCCCCAGCCTCCGCCCCCTCCCTCCTCTGACCCCTCCCTCCTCTAACCCCTCCAGTTTCTGCCTCCTCTGCCTCCTCCCTCCTTTCCCCCTCCAGCCTCTGCCCCCTCCAGCCTGTGCTGCACTCACTGCTGACCACTGAGCCACCGCACTCTCTGCTGACCACTGAGCCACCGCACTCACTGCTGACCACTGAGCCACCGCACTCACTGCTGACCACTGAGCCACCGCACTCACTGCTGACCACTGAGCCACCGCACTCACTGCTGACCACTGAGCCACCGCACTCACTGCTGACCACTGAGCCACCGCACTCACTGCTGACCACTGAGCCACCCCACTCACTGCTGACCACTGAGCCACCGCACTCACTGCTGACCACTGAGCCACCGCACTCACTGCTGACCACTGAGCCACCGCACTCACTGCTGACCACTGAGCCACCGCACTCACTGCTAACCACTGAGCCACCGCACTCACTGCTGACCACTGAGCCACCGTATACTCTGCTAACCACTGAGCCGCCTGTATACACACAATTAATTTCACAGCACTCCCCTATTACTAAATAAACTCTATATAGATTCTAGACTACCCGATTCTTTAGAATCGGGCCACCATCTAGTATATATATATATATATATATATAATATACATATATATATATTGTGAGACAGTGCAGGGGATCATATGCGAGGGGCGCTATGTCTCCCCCAGAATGCGCACTGTCACGTATTGAGCCCGGTGTAGGGTGTGAGAGAAATGGACGGTCCGCTCCCTCTGCTCCGGGTCTTGCAAGGTCCCGGAAGGAGACACGGAGTTAAAAGCCTGAGCAGGAGGCAGGGCGGGGGCCCTTGTACACAGAATTGTGCCTTAGCTGCAGCAGCAGCAGAGATAGACAGGAGAGGTCTAGAGTTCCAGGGGGCCGTGTGCTAGACTAACACGGCCTAGCCCAGGAGGGCTGGAGGAACTCGGGGTGACCCATAACGGAGGCCTTTGGCCTGAAGGACCCGGGTTACTTTACATGAACTGTGTCCTGTGTACCCGGCTGCGACCCGGATTCCGGCAGACTGTGCCACCGCTGTGTGTATCAGCAATAAACACCGGGTCCTGTTTGAACTACTACCGGGCTCCACGTGTTTCCTGACTTGCAATCCAGGCGCTGCCCCACGTACAGTGGAGAATACGGGCAAATGCCGGCCCGGTGAAAGTGACTGTTTCATGAGGCTAATGAGCGGCGGCTAAGTGAGAGGAGCAGCAGTCATTATAGCCGCCAGTCTCTTGCGGGGTGCCCGGCACTGCATGTCCATACTTAAGCCGGCCACGCTACAGTTCAGGCCTGCCGCTGATATGGAGGAAATCCTAAGGCAGCTGGTACTTACCCAGCAGCGGCAACAATAACAGCAGCAGCGACACGAGGAACAGCAGCTCCGACAGCAGAAACAGCGGCAGCGACACGAGGAGCAGCAGCTCCGACAGCAGGAGCAGCAACAGCGACAGCAGGAGCAGCAGCAGTTGCGACAACAGGAGCAGTTTCTACAACAGCAGAAAACGAATGAACTGCTCCTGCAGCAAATTGCGGCTTTACGAGACCCGCCAACAGCGCCTCCCCCGGAGCGGCGTGAGGCCCGGGACCGGGTCCGGTCGGCACTGCGGAAGCTGAGTCCAGAGGACGACGTAGAAGCCTTCCTCACCGTCTACGAGCGCACCGCAGAGCGAGAAGGCCTCCCTCCCGCTCAGTGGGCTGAAGTGGTGGCGCCATTCCTGATGAGCGACGCCCAAAAGGCCTACACGGACCTCAGTTGGGAGGATGCACAGGACTATGCCAGACTCAAAGGTGAGATCCTTGCTAGACTTGGGGTCAATACTTATGTCCGAGCCCAACGGGTGTTTTCCTGGTCCTACGTGGAGTCCAAGCCGGCTCGCTCCCAGGCGTATGACTTGTTGCAATTGGTGAAACGGTGGCTCCAGCCTGAGAGCTTGACTCCGGGACAGATGGTGGAAAGGGTGGTGGTCGACCGGCTGGTACGGACTCTGCCGGTTGCGATACAGCGTTGGGTGGGGCAAGGGGACCCGGGTACCTTGGACCAGGTGGTTAGCTTGATAGAGCGATATACAGCCACCGAGGAGTTCATACGGGACTCTGCCCCACTGCGGCAGTTACGCCGGCCTCCGGAGCCGGGTAAAGGTGTACGTTCATCCACAGGGGACTCTCCTAAAAATGTACCCGCTGTGAGGACATCCCAGAACGGGGCTGGCAGGAGACCAGGCTCCCCAAGAAGGAGCTTCCGGCCCAGCGCTGCCACTGCTACATGGTGCTGGCGGTGCAAAGGACCGGGACATGTGGCTGCCTATTGCCCCTAACGGTGGAACCCATGGACTGCGGGTTCACCCGCCGACTCTCGATGTATGCCAGCCCCGTGTTCACCGCAGATGTAGTGGTTCCCCTAACGGCACCACATCTGTGCCCGGTGCTCGTTAATGGACATAGAGCAGAAGCTCTCTTGGACTCTGGCAGTTTGGTGACGCTGGTTCGTGCGTCCTTTATTCCCGGGTTGCAACTCAATGGGGGATTGGTCGGGGTCCGGTGTATTCACGGGGACCTACGCGAGTATCCGACCATGGAAGTGACTCTGTCCACTCTCTGTGGAGAGGTGACTCACGTGGTCGGAGTGGTAAAATCTCTACCCTACGGGACGGTGCTGGGAAGAGACTTACCATTGTTTTGGTCCTTATGGGGAAGGAGGAGTAACCCTTCTCTGAGGCCAGGGAATCCCGGTGCTGAGCCCGACGACCCTGAAACCGGGACACCTGCAGTAGGGGTCGCCAACATAGGGCTAGAGTGTTACCCCGATAGGTTCCCGCTAGACGTATTGACAGGTGAGGTCGAGGAGACCCCACCGATTACAGAGTTGGAAGTATCCAGGGGAGCGTTTGGGACAGCCCAGCTACAGGATCCCACACTGACCCGGGCCCGAGAAAGGGTATCCGAAATAAACGGGGTAGCTCAGCATCCGGGGGCAGAGAAGGCATTTCCACGCATGGTGATTAACCGGGAGTTACTCTATAGGGTGGACAAAATCAGGGATGAGGTCGTGGACCAACTGGTAGTACCACAGCCACACTGCTGGGCGGTCCTAGAGATGGCCCACTCTCACCTGCTAGGGGGCCACCTTGGGGCTAAAAAAACACAAGAACGCATCTTGCGGAGGTTCTTCTAGCCGGGCGTGTATGCGGATGTCCAGAGGTACTGTGATTCCTGCCCGGAATGTCAGCTGACCACACCCATTGCCACCTTCCGTAGTCCATTGGTACCTCTACCAGTTATAGAGGAACCTTTTGAACGGATCGCAATGGATTTGGTGGGGTCAGCACAAGGCCACCAACATATACTCGTGGTTGTCGACTACGCCACCCGGTACCCGGAGGCGATTCCGTTACGCCGCACCTCGGCGAAACTGATTGCCCGGGAACTGTTTGCTATGTTCTGTCGCCTAGGACTACCCAAGGAGATCCTCACGGATCAGGGGACTCCTTTTATGTCCAAGGTGACCCGGGAACTATGTAAACTGCTCAACATAAAACAGCTGCGCACCTCGGTGTATCATCCCCAGACGGACGGATTAGTTGAGCGGTTTAATAAAACCCTGAAGTCCATGCTAAAAAAAGTGGTAGCGAAGGATGGAAAAGATTGGGACATGTTACTGCCCTATTTAATGTTTGCCATCCGGGAGGTACCGCAGTCATCTACGGGTTTTTCTCCCTTTGAACTGTTGTACGGCCGGCATCCTAGAGGGCTATTGGATGTTGCCAAAGAGATGTGGGAACAGGAACCCACTCCCTAAAGGAGCGTGATCGACCACGTGGCGAAAATGCAGGACCGGATCACAGCGGTCCGGCCGATTGTAAAAGAGCACCTAATGGATGCCCAAGGAGCTCAAAGCCGCAGGTATAATACACGGGCCACCGTTAGGACCTTTGAGGTGGGGGACCGGTTATTGGTCTTAGTGCCCACAACGGAAAGCAAATTATTGGCCAAATGGCAAGGGCCCTATGAAATCCGGGAAAAAGTAGGGGAGGTCAATTACAAGGTATACCAGCCCGGGAAAAGGAAACCCGTGCAGCTATACCACGTAAATTTGCTTAAAGCGTGGAAAGACCGGGAGTGCCTGATCACGGAGGCATCCGATGCACCCGGGGACCCTTCCCCTTCGGCCCCAAGGGATGCCGAAGGGGTACGAATAAGCGACACCCTCACTAAGGCCCAACGACGGGAGGCTCGAAAGTTGGTACAGCAGAATCCCGATGTGTTCTCTGACCTGCCCGGGCGCACTTCGGTCATTCAGCATGACATTGTCACTGAGCCCCGGGTAAAAGTGCGAGTGAAACCGTACCGGGTACCCGAGGCCAGACGGCAAGCCATCGCGGCCGAAGTTAAACACATGCTTAAGTTAGGGGTGATAGAAGAATCCCGGAGCGAATGGGCTAGTCCCATCGTGCTCATTCCAAAACCGGACGGATCATTGCGTTTCTGCAACGATTTCCGGAAGCTGAACGAAGTGTCTAAGTTTGATTTATATCCCATGCCCCGGGTGGACGAGCTGATTGAAAGACTGGGGCAAGCCCAGTACTTCACAACGCTCGATCTGACAAAAGGTTACTGGCAGGTGCCGCTAACAAAGGCGGCCAAGGAAAAAACCGCCTTTGTTACTCCGGAAGGTCTCTATCACTACGTCGTGTTGCCGTTTCGGTTGCATGGAGCCCCGGCCACTTCCAGCGGCTCATGGACATTGTGTTAGAACCTCATCGGGAGTACGCGTCCGCCTACCTAGATGACATTATCATCTTTAGTCCAGATTGGCATACCCACTTATCCCAGGTTCAGGCCGTGGTGGATTCTCTCAGGACAGCGGGCCTGACGGCAAATCCAAAAAAATGTGCCATGGGGCTCGAGGAGGCCCGGTACCTGGGGTATGTGATTGGGCGAGGGGTTATCAAACCCCAAATAAACAAAATCGAGGCCATTCAAAATTGGCCCTGACCGGTGTCTACCAAACAGGTGAGGGCGTTCCTCGGCATAGTTGGGTACTACCGACGCTTCATACCCAACTTTGCTGGGTGAACGGCGGTCCTGTCCGACCTGTTGAAAGGGAAGAAAACTGCGTTGGTTCGTTGGAATCCCCAAGCAGAGGCAGCCTTTCAACCCATGAAGTCGGCCTTGTGTGGACAGCCCGTCCTCATTAGTCCTAACTTCAAACACGCCTTCGTTGTACAAACAGACGCCTCGGAGGTGGGGCTGGGGGCTGTGCTGTCGCAAGAAGTGGACGGAGACGAGCATCCGGTCACTTACTTAAGCCGGAAATTGTCCCCGGCGGAATAAAATTATAGCGTAGTGGAGGAGGAGTGCTTGGCTGTTAAATGGGCCTTGGAGTCCCTACGTTATTATTTGCTCGGGCGACAGTTCCGGTTGGTTACGGATCACGCTCCCCTGGTCTGGATGCGTAACGCCAAGGAACGGAACGCTCGGGTCACCCGGTGGTTCCTGTCCCTCCAAAACTTCAATTTGACGGTGGAGCATCGGGCTGGCAAGTTGCAGGGTAATGCGGATGCCCTGTCCCGGGCACCCTGTTTGTTGGCTGGGGTTCAACCCCACACGTTTGAACCGAGGGGGGGGGTATGTGAGACAGTGCGGGGGATCATATGCGAGGGGCGCTATGTCTCCCCCAGAATGCGCACTGTCACGTATTGAGCCCGGTGTAGGGTGTGAGAGAAATGGACGGTCCGCTCCCTCCCCTCCGGGTCTTGCAAGGTCCCGGAAGGAGACACGGAGTTAAAAGCCTGAGCAGGAGGCAGGGCGGGGGCCCTTGTACACAGAATTGTGCCTTAGCTGCAGCAGCAGCAGAGATAGACAGGAGAGGTCTAGAGTTCCAGGAGGCCGTGTGCTAGACTAACACGGCCTAGCCCAGGAGGGCTGGAGGAACTCGGGGTGACCCATAACGGAGGCCTTTGGCCTGAAGGACCGGGTTACTTTATATGAACTGTGTCCTGTGTATCCGGCTGCGACCCGGATTCCGGCAGACTGTGCCACCGCTGTGTGTATCAGCAATAAACACCGGGTCCTGTTTGAACTACTACCGGGCTCCACGTGTTTCCTGACTTGCAATCCAGGCGCTGCCCCACAATATATATATATATATATATATATTCCGCACAAATATAATCCCACTCTGAGCCTGTCTTCCACTGTGCGCTGTGTCTCCCGCCCTGTGCCTGTCTCCCCCCTGTGTGCTGTGTCTCTTCCCTGTATGATGTCTCTCCCCCGTGTGTGCTGTCTCACCTCTCTGTGCCCGTTTCTTCCTATGCGCTGTGCCTCTCCCCTGCGTCTGTCTCTTCCCTGTATGATGTCTCTCCCCCATGTGCGCTGTTTTCCCTGTCTGTGCCAGTCTCCCCCTTGTACACTGTCTCTATCCCCGATCACCTTCCTTTCTGTGCACTCGCTTGCTTTTTTTTTTTTCTCTCTCTATCGCCATCTCTCCCAGAAACATTAATTTGGTAGAGTGTGGAACCGAAATTAAAACAAAAACACACATTATCCGCAGCAACAAAAAAAAATGCACAGTTGGCACAACAATTTTTCTCTTGCAGTGACAGCAAAGCACACCGGACGGCAGAGCACAGACGGCAGAGCCCACTGACAGCAGAACACAGGGACACCAGAGCACAGACAACAGAGCCCACTGACAGCAGAATACAGTGACAGCAAAGAACACCGGACAGCAGAGCACAGACAGCAGAGCCCACCGGCGGCAGCAGAGTCCTCCAGTCTACACCTGTGCTCAGTGCAATGCAGCAGCCAGTGCACAGAGCAGGGCTGGTGGGGTGGGATGCAATGCTCTGCAGCCCCTGCCCATCACATGCAGCCCCGGGCACACAGCGCAGCCCCGGGCACACAGCGCAGCCCAGGGCACACAGCGCAGCCCCGGGCACAAAAAGCAGCCCCGGGCACACAGAGCAGCTCCAGGCACACAGAGCAGCTCCAGGCACACAGCGCAGCCTCGGGCAAACAGCGCAGCCCCAGTCACAAAGAGCAGCCCCGGGCACACAGAGCAGCTCCAGGCACTCAGCGCAGCCGCGGGCACACAGTGCAGCCCAGAGCACACAGCGCAGCCATGGGCACACAGCGCAGCCATGGGCACACAGTGCAGCTCCAGGAACACAGAGCAGCCCCGGGGTCCCCACTGCTGTGGGCCCCTGGGGGCTGTGTTTTTGTTCCTGACATAGGGACCAGGCTCCCTGTGTGCTGGGGGGCCCCGACTCCCTGTGTGCTGGGGGGGCCAGGCTCCCTGTGTGCTGGGGGGGCCAGGCTCCCCATGTGCTGGGGGGGCCAGGCTCCCTATGTGCTGGGGGGCCAGGCTCCCTGTGTGCTGGGGGGCCAGGCTCCCTGTGTGCTGGGGGGGCCAGGCTCCCTGTGTGCTTGGGGGGCCAGGCTCCCTGTGTGCTTGGGGGGCCAGGCTCCGTGTGTGCTGGGGAGGCCAGGCTCCCTGTGTGCTGGGGGGGCCAGGCTCCCTGTGTGCTGGGGGGGCCAGGCTCCCTGTGTTCTGGGGGGCCCGGCTCCCTGTGTGCTGGGGGACCCCCTCTCCTCTCACTCCTAACCTGCATGCAGCTAGTATGTGGCAGACGCGATCATCTCTGAGCTGCTGGAGGACTAGAGATCACAGACTTCAGCCCCAGGCTCAGTGCAGAAGGGCATGTGAGCCTGGAGCTGACATCTATGACCTGTAGTCTCCAGCAGCTCAGAGCGTCTGCCACATAGCTGCACACAGTGACAGGTTAGGAGTGAGAGGAGAGGGGGCCGTAGAGCACACACAGGGGGGCTCCCGGGGGCCAACTATCAGGGGCACATTAACAGCGCCCACTGTGTTCCACAGCCATTGGAGGATGCAGGGCAGGAGACGCTGTCCTGCAGCAGATGGCTTGGGCCCCCCAGGCACCTCCGGGCCCCCCAGACAGCTGACGCCGGCGAGATTCGGGGCTCTATGCTTAAGAATCGGGGCTGCAGCCCCGATTCTTAATGCATAGTGACGTCCCTGACATTAAGACACATTTAGATGGCAAATTGTAGCCGTATACATTAGTTGTGACTCGTGAAGGGAAAAGTCATGTTAAATGATGCAAATAGCTTATAAAGTTGTGTGGAATGGCAGAAGTGCAGTGAAGATTGTGTTAAAGGAGAAAAGGTGTTCTGGAAGATAATGAATTGTTATCTACTGCTAGGGGCATGGTAAAGAGTCTCAAAGTTTGTACAGAGAAAATTGCGTAGAAGAGGAAGACAAGGGAAAAAGGACAGAGTTTTGAGTAATGTGTGTTACAAAAAAAGTATCATGTTCATGGTTGGTGATGGTGGCATAAGGTCATGTGCTCTCTGTTGGACACCATTTTGTGATGCCATGTGCTCTCTGTTGTCAGCCATCTTGTAAATGGGTCTTGTGGTCACTAGTGGCGGCCATTTTGTGGTGTTTTAAATTAATATATTTTTGGTATAAATATTATAGTTTCTTGGCTTTCGTGCCCTTAAAAGATGTTAGCATATGGCAGGTAGGAGAGACTTGTCGAGTTAATGAAAATAAGTAAATAAAAATAACAGATTTACTAAAACAAATGTAAGACAGCAGAGAAATGAGAGTTTAAATAATGTTAAGACAGAAATGCTGGAGTATAAGAGAATGTGTGGGAAAGATGGGTTAGGATTGCCTCAGATTGAGAATCTGTTAATATACTTGTATCCACGCAAAGATGGCCGCCGAGTGAAGGCCGCATGGTAAGGGACAAAGGAATGAATGAATGAATGGACAATGGAATGTGGCCAGTATGTAAATGCAGAGTCTAGAAGTTGTATGACCAGTTTTGAGCAAGTTTCCCATAACACTGTTAGTGTCACACAAAAGAAAGGGAGGCCACACACACCCCCTCCCACATAGAAACATGTGATGGTTAATGCAGAGAGACGGAATATTGAATGATTAAATGAGTATACTGACAATTAAAAATAAATAAGATAGAAATAGAATAGCACCTGTAAGTTCCCTTGTTCAGAAAAGTCCAGTGTGCCAGATATAAGTATATGCTGAAAGCTATAACAAATTGTTAAATGGAAAAGGAAAAAGATGTGAGTGCATATATTAATAAAGTATTACTTGGAAAGGAAAGGAGGGGAGGATACTTGATGCAAACAAAGCTAGTTTCACTGAAACACCACCCCACCACCTAAAATGGCAGCCATGAACATGCTTCGTTGTATCTTTTAAGCTACATTTTAACATCTAATTCTTCCCAGATCATGTTTTATTTTAATTTTTTAGTCTCACTTTAGGGTATTGTAACAGTAATTATCAATAGTTTTTAATTTTTACTGCTCCAACCCCAAATATTTTAATAATGAACATCTTTTTCACACAAATTTAGATTTATTCATGATACTGGAGATACTGGAGCAGTCTGCTGGGTTTACCTAATTAGCAAATCAATTCCAGGTGATTTGCATTTCTATTCCATGTCTCTGCACTGAAAGAGTTTTTGTTTTGTTTTCCTTCTCCATATTTTATGTTGCTTTATTGTATAGATATATTTTTAAATATAACAGCCTAATCTATCTCAAGAACATGATTTACAGCAGAGACCTGTACCTGGAGAGGGCCCCATCAATGGGGGGTTGACAAGCCCACAGCATGGAGTCATCATTAAAGTTACACATAACATAGTATTTGGACTTTGTGCACATAGTGAGTTTTATTGTGTTTTTTTGCTGTATAATTTTGTCACAAATCTTGACACCTATTCTGACACCAGTGAAGTTGGTGAGACTTCAGAAGTGTTGCACACGTTATCTGATTTTTTTATTGTTCTTGCAGATTTCGTGTGTTTTCTTTTTGCTGGAAGATGCAGATTTGATGCAGAAAATTTACACGGCAAATGTTCATCATGTGCACATAGCCTTATGGTATTTATAGTTCGCTATAATCTAGGGAGTGGGACCTTTTCATGATCTTTCCAGGCTCCAAATATGAAATTCAGGTAACAACATAGTTTTTGAATCCAGATATGCTTTGGATATTGGATTCAAAAAGGGGGGAAAGAAATGGAAAGTTGGTGCCTGTTTTAAAAGTTTTAATAATTTACTTTTTACATCGTCTTTAAATTTGAAGTGTTTTCTTTATATTGTTGTCCTAAATAGAGGACAGAGCAAACACATACATACACCTCGGGATCGCAGGGTGTGAACATGTCTCAGATGAGCTCATTACTAATGCAGATTTTGAGTTATTTTATAGATGGTGGATTCTACACTGGATGTGATTACACAACAGGAGGTAATAAAGCTGAACTACTCCCTCCTCACTTATCGACACAGGAGGTAGATGAAGAACTCAATCACTGAAATATGTAGAGTGCAAAGGGTAAGATGGCCGAATGTGTATATAGACTGCAGATCTTTCCTACAGTAACATAAAGACGTATAGAGACCGCAGAGAGTGTATGAGCCTGTATGGAGGCTCTCCTGTTATCAGATAAGCCTGGCAGAGTGCAGGTGACACTCATAAAGCCACAGGTAAAGCTTTCACAGGTGCAGCTGCCAGAAGCTGTGAAGAGGCCTAGAGTCGAGAGTCTCAGACCCTGACACCAGTGCAGACCCGGGCACCAGGGGCCCCTGTCATTCCTGATAATCTTATTCCCGCAGAAACAGGTGATTGAATGGAAAGGAGTGAAATAGGCAGGGAGCCAGCGGAGGAAGGTCTGTAGACACCGGGCGGTAAGCTTTCTCTGCCACAACTCTCTTCTCAATGATGGCTCAGGTAACCCAAGAACTCATTTGTCATTAACTGCTACATGTGTTTTAGTGAACAAGGTTTGGGTGGCACCAGGGTTCAGTACCCAGGTGTCCAGGTACACCCAGTCTTGTATGATGTGTGACTGATATAACGGAGGGGAATCTGTAACGGCCCGCAGAAACCCGAACGCACCCCTTGTCTGCTCTACCGTTCCAGTGATTGCAGATAGATCATACAAAAACAGCTACACACTAGGTGTATGCGGGGTGTATGCTTGTTGTGTTAATTTCTTTTCAGTATCCGATGCCGAAACTACATTACTTCTAAGAAACAAACGATGAAGGTGGTATGTAAAAATGAGGCTCCTGAAGAGGTAAATGGGCATATGTTATAATGGAGGTCATTAAGGGTATTTTACAGTATCTGGGAGTCAGCAGCTTTCTACAATCCTTATCATACACAAAGCAGTGGACAAGCTGAATGGGAGAATAACATTAATAACTCTGAAGGTAAAGGTAAAAGGTAGATGGGACGGGCAAGACATGGATCAAATGTTTTTGTTTAATTTTCCTTCTTAGTAAATAAGTCGATGTAAGATAATTCTCAACTCAACACCTACAACTGGGAGATATCTCCCTGAGGAAGGAGCCAGGAGGGGCCCCGAAACCCGTTGGAAAAATAAAGCTATCATTCTCCCAGATATCCCGGTGGGTCTGGTATTTTTTCTGGAGCAGCAGTGCAGACGAGAAGGCACTTTGTACTGGATAACTGATCTATCCCACAGCGAGTTGTGGAAGTGTGGTCCATGCAGCAGATGCATTGTTTTCTGAGTGAGCATACTGGTTGTGGGTGACAACTGAACCAGGTCTGCGGTTTTCATTTTGCCTATTACCATCAATCTCTCTTGGGAGATAAGACCCTATTGCGCATTCTCATCCCACAGATAAGTAAGACTATAGTCTAGATCAATTACATCTAGGGCCACTAGGCCCTACATCAATAATGGTGCACCAAAATAGAATGGACCTGGACATGTTATTAGCAAAGTAAGGAGGTGTTTGCAAAATTGTACGTATATTCCAGATAATAAAGGTCCCACAGGGAAGGTTACAGTAGCCATACAGAAACTGAATTCTCTACAATAAGAATTAAAAAGGAATTCAGGTGTATAAGATCCCTAGGACCAATACTTGCTGTAGATGAAGGGATGGCAGATATGGCTGGTTTAGATAGGCATTGTCATCCTTGTCATCTTAATTATTGTAGCTATTATTGTTTGTTGTGTCCTTCCCTGTGTAAGGAAGATGATTGTGAAACATCAGTTCTCACTTACCTATCTCAAGGGGTTAGTTATTCTGTAGACATAGAACAGCTAGACCCTCTTCAGTCTTTTATAGTCTCCAACCAGGTGGTCCCCATTCCTCTAAGTTATGATAGGTAGGGTAGATACATCAAATGGTTTATATATGCGAAGTCTGTATCAAGGGGGGTCTAATGGTTCATAATTGTGAAGTCTGTATCAAGGGGGGTTTAATGGTTGGCATTTCTCAGCTAATGGGCAGAGTTGGAGGCACATTGGGCAGATTAGATAGGCTCTAGTAGGGACAGGTTAATAAAGTATTTAGGGGGGACTGTTGAGGAGAGCCATAGGATCAAATACTTAATTAACCTTAAGATATAAGGGCATGGGAGAAACGATCCATAGAGTGTATTATTTTACATTGCATAACCTTAATTGTGACTTAAACATGGCTGCCATTTCCTGTTTCATCACACCATGCCATGGTGTGTAAGATGGAGACTGGACCTATGACTACATTCTGTTTACAATAAGGAGTTCCTGGAGGAAGCTGAATTCCATAGAAGGACTGACCAATCACAGAATGGACACATCATCTGAACATATTCGATCAAGACCACACCCCCTGATGACCTCATGGATCCACCCATGGACGAACCCACTGACCAATGAATACATCTGAGTAGGGCTGTCCGAGCCCCTTACTAAGGAAAAAACCTTATGCCTCTTAAAATAAATGACACTTTGGAGCTGTGCCTTTTGGAGCTGAGGAAAGCTTACATCTGACTGTGTTTTTCGGTGTATTTCTTTCTTGCATGCATCAGCTTAAATTAATTTGACAGGAGCAGGCAATTTGATAATGTTATTAAATATTAGCCATATCACTTCTGTCTGTCAAAAAAAGCAGAATGTTGACTGTGACCAAGCTAGGGGTGACGGCATTAGAATCTGACCATATCACTTCTGTCTGTCAAAAAAAGGAGAATGTTGACTGTGACCAAGCTAGGGGTGACGGCATTAGAATCTTACCAGCAACAATGCATACTCACCTCTGCCGACCCACCAGCTTCACTGACACCATGTGGATCTTCAAACTCATCAAGATCAGAGGAGTACTACAAGAGAAAATTGAGACATTTAGAGCAGCCAAACATCACACACATGGAAACGAAAATGGTGAACATATCCTTTCACTCACTTCCAAAATTTGCCTTGGCCCAGATGGTGATGACATTCTTCTACATCAAAGAGGTGCCATGCAATATTAAAATATAAACATTAGGATTGAGAAAATGACCGGTCCAACACATGTTATGGCAACAACACCACACAAACACACATTTCTGCCTGTTGGATGTGAGCCTAATTCGTCTGCATACACATACAGTACTGACCAAACGTTTGGACACACCTTCTCATTCAAAGAGTTTACTGTATTTTCATGACTATGAAAATTGTAGATTCACACTGAAGGCATCAAAAGTATGAATTGACACATGTGGAATCATACACTTAACAAAAAAGTGTGAAACAACTGAAAATATGTCTTATATTCCGGTAGTCACCGGAAATGGTTTTCACTTCACAGGTGTGCCCTGTCAGGTTTAATAAGTGGGATTTCTTGCCTTATAAATGGGGTTGGAACCATCAGTTGTGTTGTGCAGAAGTCTGGTGGATACACATCTGATAGTCCTACTGAATAGACTGTTAGCTGCTTTTTTCTTGCCATAATACGAATTCTAAGTAAAGAAAAACGAGTGGCCATCATTACTTTAAGAAATGAAGGTCAGTCAGTCCGAAAAATTGGGAAAACTTTGAAAGTGTCCCCAAGTGCAGTTGTGTGGCACCCCAAAGGTTAATGTGCCACAGAAACAACACAAAGGGTTAGCTCACCACACAACCCTGGACACTACACTAGGAAGTGGGGAAGAGCAGAGTGGTGGGTGGAGCTTAAATGGCACCTGGAAGAGTGGGAGGAGCTAATGTTGTTTACCTCAGAGTAGGAGTGACAGTCAGTCTGGAGTTGGGGTTGAGTCTGGGACGGAGTGGAGTTGGAGTTGGAGAGAGTTGGAGTTCCTGAGAGGACTGAGGGAAGGAGCTGCCTTAAGCTCAACCCACGGTCCACCGTCGACTTCCAGGCCGGCCAGGGTCTGAGGAAAGGAGTAGGAAAAGTAAGGAACACAACCGGGACAAGGAGTTACCCCGAACTCACCCTGGAGAAGCGTATAGGACGGATAACGGATCCGATGCTGCGCCTGAAACAGACAGCACAGTGAATACCGGAATAGTGAAGGTCCACCATCTTCACTGTACCATAACAAAGCAATACGGAGGGGTCAGTGACACGGAAGACTCAAGTTGCCTAGTAGATTGGTACCTGTGAGGGGAGACAGGGCCAGCAGGTCACCTAAAGGCGGCAGCAGGGCCTCACACAAAGTGCAGGAGTGGGAAGCCAAGGACCCGGTCAGGGTGGCAGCAACCCGGCCCCAGTACAGACTCCATGGACAATATTCTGCTTATACCATCTGCAAAGTAAAGATTGGAAAAATACAAAAACCGTGAGTTTGTGTGATCCTTGCACTCCAGCCCAGATCACCCCCATAAGCAACACCGTCTCCACTATCATCCTCTTTCCCGCAACATCTACAACAACCATCACAGACTTTAATTAACACTGCCCGGGGAACCAGGCTCTACTTGTGGGGAGCAGTTCCATCTAAAGCTGCCAAACATCATCCCCGGAGGTTCTGCAGCAGCGGTGGTCCCATTACTGACCACAACCCGTGGGTGGTGTCACGACAAACCAAATCCCCTGTAAATATACCCCATTTTATTGTGCGAACCCAGGAAACGGTCCGGACCAGGACCGCCGTGACATCCCCATCAGTACCCCGGTCCGGCACCGAGTACCCCGTCCCAGTGGGCTCCACAGTTACAAAAACCATCAAGCGCTACAAAGAAACTGGCTCACATGAGGACTGCCCCAGGAAAGGAAGGCCAAGAGTCACTTCTGAGGCAAAGGATAAGTTCATCCGAGTCACCAGCCTCAGAAATCGCAGGTTAACAGCAGCTCAGATTAGAGTGCCACACAGAGGTCTAGCAGCAGACACATCTCTACAACAACTGTTAAGAGGAGACTTTGTGCAGCAGGCCTTCCTGGAAAAATAGCTGCTAGGAAACCACTGCTAAGGACAGGCAACAAGCAGAAGAGACTTGTTTGGACTAAAGAACACAAGGAATGGACATTAGACCAGTGGAAATCTGTGCTTTGGTCTGCCGAGTCCAAATTTGAGATCTTTGGTTGCAACCACCGTGTCTTTGTGTGACGCAGAAAAGATGGACAGATGGACTCTACATGCCTGGTTCCCACTGTGAAGCATGGAGGAGGAGGTGTGATGGTGATGGGTTGCTACGCCAGATGATCTGGCCTCCACAGTTACCAGACCTGAACCCAATCGAGATGGTTTGGGGTGAGCTGGACTGCAGAGTGAAGGCAAAAGGGCCAACAAGTGCTAAGTATCTCTGGGAACTCCTTCAAGACTGTTGGAAGACCATTTCTGGTGACTACCTCTTGAAGCTCAAGAGAATGCCAAGGATGTGCAAAGCAGTAATCAAAGCAAAAGGTGGCTACTTTGAAGAAACCTAGAATATAAGACATATTTTCAGTTGTTTCACACTTTTTTGTTAAGTATATAATACTACATGTGTTAATTCATAGTTTTGATGCCTTCAGTGTGAATCTACAATTTTCATAGTCATGAAAGTACAGAAAACTCTTTGAATGAGGTGTGTACTGTACATACATACATGCCTACTTGAAAAAACACATTTACATATCTGTTTAAGGCAAAACCAACAGCAAAACAAAACACTTAAACAAAAATGCCCAACTCCAAATTCACAATAACATTATCCCAAAAACATAACCCTGTGCTTGTGTTGGTGATGTGTTTAGGCACGTTGTGCGAGGCTATGTGGCGCCCCTGCGGAGGATTGCCACAGGTTACACTGGTGCAAGGAAGGACTGACACCTTGGTTTGCTCAGCACACAACATCTACCACTCCAGACCTGAAGGGGGAGCTCTACTGGCTGCATTAAGTCAGTTCCCTTTAAGAAGATCCAGGCTGAGAGGAGGAGACAGTTAGTCCCAGGAGAGAGTTGGCAGTTAGTTCGTGTGAGGAGAGGAGAAAGGAGGAGGCAGAGCTGCTGGTCTCTGGTAAAGGACATAGGCCAGGACCAGAAGGGACAATTGTCGGCTGTTCACACCCCAGGGAAGGGGCCGGAGGCAAGTAGAAGAGATAGGGAACAAGAAAAGGGATTAAAATATATTCCCCTTTAGCACAACCGGACACTGGAGTCCGATGCTGTGGGCTTGCAGAGCCACAAAGAAAAGCCCAGCAGTCTAAGGAGGAGTTTAGCCCTGAGGATAGTGACAAAAAGACATTAAAACTAACCAAACATAGGACCAGGGGCCACAGAAGAAAACGGGAGCCCGCAGAAGGACCTCATTGTTAGTTTAAGATAATAAAGAAGTGGAGGGTTCAGACTCAGGCAGGACTCATCCCTCAAGGCAAAGCACAGAGATAAAGGAGGCCTCATATCCTTCCAAGGAGTTAATCCTAAATTGCACCAGGGACCTGGTTATTACTCTGGACTGTACCTGTTATGTGACCACCAGTAAAAAGGTACCGGAACAACTATCCCTGTGTGTATGTGTGACTATTTAACAGCTATAATTCACCATCATCCTCCTTCACTGCCCTCCCTCACCATCTTCCTTTATTGCTGCCCTGAGGTAAAGCTCCACCTGTGGGGAGCTGTACCACACTTTGCTGCCCCCTCCATTACCTCAGCGGCCGGCTGGCAGCACCGGTACCACCTTACCGGACACTACAGGTGGCGTCACGTTGCCCTGTAAATAATTTCTTTATCCCCTTCAAATGATCCCCAGGGCACGGCACCACGATACCGTCCACCTGTGACTCCCTACTCAGCAGACCCGGTGACCGAGTACCCCCCACAGCCCTGGCCACATCAGCTACATCTGCAAAGGAGATTTGGCAACATCTTTCCCAACGCTAAACTTCTGCCTTGTAATCCCTCCTTCACATTGCTTCATATGTTCATATGGATGTGACCTCACAAATATATGCCAACACATACTGTACATACATCATAATACATATGTGTAGGTTTGTGTAGTTGCTATTGCCTGAGTACATCATTGACCGTGAGCCAAAAAACCAAGATGCACTTACATTGGGATAATGATGGTGAGCCCCAGCAATGTATGTGGTAGATATTGCCACAGATGTCATATTGGCCGTGTTTGTGTTCTTGCTTTATGTAACATACAGACAAACAACAAGGTCTGACACGGCAACTTTGTTCTCAATATGTTTGAGTGATTACAGAGGGACAGAGTGAGAGGGAGACCGAGGGAGTGATTAAAAGATATAATATGGAGACACATAAATAATAACACATTACACTATGCCGCCAACCACTTGACAATTGAAATGCTACGCTAACAAACATTTGTGACATGGCTCAACCACCAAACATGTTTAAAGGCAAAGGCAAGACAAGCACATACATACCAGAACACAGGTTGTGGATGTGAGAGGGCACCCAATTGCTGGTTACAGGTACGTATCTGTACAAAAAGGCAAATATAAACCCATAAAAACATAGTTTGCAAACAACATTATCAGTAGACGCATAATCGGGAGCAGAAGCAATGGTTACCAGGACACAGCAAACTAGCTTTGTGTCACTTGCAACAGTGTTGCAGACATATGGTACACACCAAACGACACGTATGATGACATCTTCAGATATGCTGACTACTCACCAAGCACTATGGTCAGCTCTTTACATGCGTGTCGAATGGTGGATCTGCTGGTATGAAATGGTGACCCAGTGTGGTGACACAGATGGCGGGGCTCCAGCATTAAGGAGCACTGCAGCAAACGGTTTGGGCTACCACAAAACCCACCAGCAAATGGAGTCTGCAGACAGAGTGGGAAGCAATCCTGCAGCCTTTTAAGCATGCTCACGGACGAAACTTGATCTGATTTGTTGGGCAAATCCGATTTTACATAGACTCCCATGTTATTTGACACAGAACACTACGGAGCCATTATGGATCAGTGCTGTCCGATTTTACACAAAATCGCAACAGCTTGCGATTTTGCTCCGTGATGAAATCGGATAGCTATGTACGGAATGCAACTCGGATGCCAATATGGATGACATCCGACATCATCCGTGCCCATAGGAATACATTAGGAGGCAAAATCGCATCAGAGTGAATCCGATTAGACACGGATACACTCGGTTTGCGATTTTGCCTCCATGATGAAATCGGATAGCTACGCACGGAACGAAACTCGGATGCCAATGGGATGACATCTGAGCGATCCGTGCTCCATAGAATACATAGGAGCCTAATCGCATCCGAGTTTATCCGTTTGACACGGACACTCAGATTCCTCAAATCGTGATGTGAAGGAAGCCTTGCAACATCTGTAACACAGAATAACAAGCAGAGGGCGCTCATAAAGTTATACTGGTGGTCTAGTGTGTTTCTATTAGAGCGGGGATCCACTATCTATCCAGGTTGTGCGCCCTGCACAACCTTGAGAGAAGCATGCGGTTAGTGAGGAGCCGGCCGTTAGGCTGTGGGCATAGGTTCCAAACTTATATGACTGGAAGCACATCTGATAACACTCTGTACTATGATTGCAGGACCGACGCGCGCACTTCACTGCTCTGCTGTCAGCTGATAGAGGGAGCATATGGAGGTGCCGCACAATATCTGACCGGTGAGAAACACTTCGGGCGCTGCAGCAGAAGGCCGACAGCGCCCCCCTGTCTCTTGCACCCGGGCAAATGCCCCGCCAGCCCCTCTAGATACGGTCCTGCTCAACGGTATAGGGAGTCATCGACAGGCGCCCTCAAACCTGCCATCTCTGCAACATGCACAGCTAGGTTTATGATGATATGGGCTAAACAGCTAGAAGATCAAATTAAATCTAGAAAATCAACGGACAAACTGCTATCTTCTCTCCCTCTTCTTCGTGACAGAGCAGCATTTCTGGCATATACATCTGCTGATTTGGTAAGTCTGGCGACCAGATCAGCGGGCCTTTCTTTTTTTTTTCAAAATCTTTTTATTGACATTTTTAAAGGGAACCTGTCAGGTCATGGTAGCCCTCTAACCTATCTCTACCTGTCCCTGCACCTTGCTATCTAATCCCTAACCATCCCCTCTGTACTAAAGGGGCCCTATAATGAGGGAGAAAAATAACTTTTATACTTACAAACTGTTTCCAGTTGGAGCCTGGAAAGGCGGGCTCCATTCTCCCCATCTCGCGCTGTCTCCACACGCTCCGCTGGGCGTCCTCATTCCCCTTGGGCTGTGCCACGTCTATTTTGAAGTGCCCGCCTCTTGTGATCATGTGATGCTCGGTTCGGAACATCATATCCAGCCCGATGCATTATGGGGATGATCACGTGGTACGGGCTCGCTTCAAGATGCGCAGTGCATGATGCTGATTTTTTGGCTGCAGATTTTTTTTTATGCTGATTTTTTGGATGCTGATACTTCGATGCTAATTTTTTGGATGCTGATACTTCGATGCTGATTTTTTTAGTGCTGATTTTCTGTGCTGATTTTTTTGATGCTGATTCTTCGGTGCTTATTGTTCGATGCTGATTTTTCTCGATGAATTTTCGGTGCTGATTTTTCTCGATGCTGATCCTTTGACAGTAGTCGGTAATGGCTTCATCGTCATTAATATAGCCCTGTATCTTTCCATATTTCAGGCCTACCGACTTAACATGCTAAAAATATTTTGATATAATGCTTGTATTCTCTCTGCATTACTCTGCACAATATGGTGTGCATTACTTTTTATAAATTAAATTTTTATTAAACATATGGACACTATTAAAACCAATACAACAACCTTGATGAGGAAGAGTGGGTACATATTAAGTTTCCACCTCTGCGAAAGTAACTTATTACAGAATTTCAAGTACAAATGACAAATTAATTGTGCACACAGGTTTTTGCAACAAATGCCTTCTACATTCAAGTATATGTGATATACTTGCAGGCAGAAGACATTCACTGTTTGCACATGTTATATGCATCTTAATATGCATGTTTGCTATACCAGTATGTAGGAGGCATTTGTTGAAAAAAATCTTTTGTTGTTTCTGTTTTTAATTGGTCTTATCGGCTACATTTATTGGTATTATAGAGATATATATTCCAGTGCTTCATATTGCACTATAGTAGATAAAGCTCAGGTGTTAAAATTGTGTGTGTAATTGCACGGAACATGCTTAAAGGGAACCAACCACCTCAGATCACCCTAATACGCAGTTAATACGTGTCCCTGCACCCTAAGGATACGTTTCCAGCACTGTTTTTGTGTAAAATCTTGCATTAGTATAACCGATATAAAGACTTTATAAAATTACTAGCCTGGAGACATCTGGGCGTATCCCTCCTTCTGTTATACTTCAGGGCTGTGCATTGCATGTCTGTGCTCCCCCTCCCTCCGTGCCTGCTGCCCTGCCCTGATGGGCGTGATCGTTATCTCCTCTGCACAGAGGGAGGGGGAGCACAGCCATGCAATGAATGCACAGCCCTGAAGTAATCATACACCCAGGTCTTTTTCAGTGACAGTTTTGCCCAGTGTTTTACAATTAAGCACATAATTATACCTTTTGTTTCCTCTGCCCAAGTGCATGACCTTACATTTATCCCCATTAAAGCTCATTTGCCATTTATCAGCCCAAGCTTCTAGTTTACATACATCCTCCTGTAATATAAAATTGTCCTCCTCTGTATTGATTACCCTGCAGAGTTTAGTGTCATCTGCAAATATTGAGATTCTACTCTGTGCGCCCCCTACAAGGTCATTAATAAATATATTAAAAAGAAGCGGGCCCAACACTGACCCCTGTTGTACCCCACTGTTAACTGTGACCCATTCTGAGTGTGTTCCATTAATGACCACCCTTTGTTTCCTATCGCTAAGCCAGTTTTTAACCCACTTACACGTATTTTCCCCTATCCCCATTGCTCTCATTTTATGTATCAACCTTTTGTGTGGCACCGTATCAAAAGCTTTTGAAAAGTCCATATAAACCACATCCACTGCATTTCTTTGGTCCAGTCCAGAACTTACTTCTTCATAGAAGCTTATCAGATTAGTTTGACAGGAACGGTCCCTCGTAAAACCATGTTGACATTGGGTCATGAGGTTATTTTTCTTTAGATACTCCAGTATAGCATCTCTTAGAAAACCCTCTAGGATTTTACCCACAGTAGAGGTTAAGCTTACTGGCCTATAATTTCCAAGTTCAGTTTTTGTTCCCTTTTTGAATATTGGCACCACATTTGCTATACGCCAGTCCTGTGGTACAATAATATATAATAACCTGGCACACAATTATATGGGAAATCATGATAAGGAAACGTCAGCTCAGACCATCAAAGTTTTATTTAGATATAAATGTAGCTCAATCCTTGCCGGTTCGACCACACTGGTCTTCGCAGAGGATACAGGAGCTGTGTTCAAGGAGAGGTGAACTTAAGTGCAATCTCCTTACTAAAGGAGTTCACAGCACCTATATTAGTGATGTGGTAGAAGAATCCAATTCTGGCCACTCACTTCTGGCCAATCATGGCCAATGCTAAATGCTCAGTGTCTGTGGGATATATGGCTTAGGATGCCTCCTCTGTGCTGTGCGGCGGCTGGTGTGGCACCCCCCTACGCTAACATTTATATGGCTCTGTTTGAGGAGCGATTCGTCTACACACATCCGTTGGCCCAGGTACATATTTTGTCCTGGCGACGATACATAGACGACATCTTCATGGTCTGGAAGGGTGACGTAGGATCTTTACTCCAATTCCACTCTGACCTTAATTGTTGCTCACCTAACATTAAGTTCACGATTAATCACGACATTAGTCAGATCAACTTTCTTGACACTTTAGTCCAGTTGGACTCAGGATGCATCAACACTGATCTATACGTTAAACCGACGGACCGTAACTCCCTTTTGCATTATTCCAGCTGTCATCCCGGGCACGTCAAGCAGTCTCTTCCCCTATCCCAACATACAAGGATCGACCGTATAGTTTCTGACCCTACATTAAGAAGACAGAGACATGATGAGATGAGCGCCAAATTCATGGAGAGGGGATACCCCGCCACTATTGCCACACGGACCTCACGTTCGACTGACCACAGACGCCATAAAACGAGCAGGGTTGCTTTTGTTAACACCTATCACCCGTATCAAACCCTTATACATAACATGATAAGGGAACATTGGCCACTACTGAGTAAGGCCTATCCAACAATTCCGGAGTTTCAAAATCCCGTACTGGTTTGTCACAAAAGACCTAGTAACCTTAAGAACAAATTCATTAGAGCAGACATCGGTAGCCTGAAATCAACAATACATCAAAGGACCCTTGCCACACCACGCATGGGCAATTTTCCATGCCTAGGTTGTAGGCAATGCTCCAACATGACCAGAGGTAGCTTCTTCACCCATCCCATGACTGGAAAGAGATTTGAAATAAAAGGTTTCTTCACATGTGAGTCAACTTTTGTGATCTATTTGCTAAAATGCCCGTGCGGTCTCGGGTATGTTGGACAGACTATTCAGCATATCCGAGACCGCATAAGCAAACATAAATCCACTATAAGATGTGGACATACATTACTTCCAGTACCAGCCCATTTCATTTCCAGGCAGCATAGCATAGCACAATTAAGGTTTCAGGTAATTGAACAGGTACCAATCAACAGACGAGGGGGTGATAGAATGAGGACCCTCAGAGAAAGAGAAATGTATTGGATTCACACACTGAGGACTCTTGAACCCAATGGACTAAATCGTGAGTATGAGATGGTACCTTAGACCATTCTCCCACTCAGAGACTAGATATATTATCATCCATCCACATTCTGGGGGTCCCACCCTTCTCCTCCTGCAGGTCAATCTCACATAGTAAGACAACTAGTATAATTCTATTATGACTATATTCCTTATGTATGGATATTTTGTTCTCTTATCTAATCTATTGCCTCCTATTCCAGGCTCAAGTAGTCATATATCCATGTATTAATTCTTCCCCTTCTTTTAAAAGACTCACACACCAGCCGCCGCACAGCACAGAGGAGGCATCCTAAGCCATATATCCCACAGACACTGAGCATTTAGCATTGGCCATGATTGGCCAGAAGTGAGTGGCCAGAATTGGATTCTTCTACCACATCACTAATATAGGTGCTGTGAACTCCTTTAGTAAGGAGATTGCACTTAAGTTCACCTCTCCTTGAACACAGCTCCTGTATCCTCTGCGAAGACCAGTGTGGTCGAACCGGCAAGGATTGAGCTACATTTATATCTAAATAAAACTTTGATGGTCTGAGCTGACGTTTCCTTATCATGATTTCCCATATAATTGTGTGCCAGGTTATTATATATTATTGTTATTAGTCTTCCCTGGGCACCAACCGAGGGTTTGAGCCAGACCTATTTGGATAAAGTCCTGTGGTACAGACCCTGTTATTATGGAATCTTTAAAGATTAAAAATAATGGTCTATCTATGACAGTACTTAATTCCTGCAGCACTCTGCGGTGTATCCCATCCCGGCCCGGGGATTTGTCAATTTTAGTGATTTTTAGACGATGCCGTACTTCCTGCTGGGTTAAGCAGGTGACATTTCATTGACAGTTTTTGTTATCACTGATCATATTGTCTGTCATGGGATTTTCTTGTGTAAATACTGTTGAAAAAAAGTCATTTAGCATATTGGCTTTTTCCTCATCAACCATTTCACCCAGACTATTTTTAAAGGGGCCAACACAATCATTTTTTAGTTTCTTACTATTTATGTAGTTAAAAAAAATGTTGGGATTATTTTTACTTTCTCTGGCAATGAGTCTCTCTGTCTCAATCTTTGCTGCCTTAATTTGCTTTTTACAAGTGTTATTTAATTCTCTGTATTTATTTAATGCCTCATCACTTGCTTTAATTCCCTAAATGCTTTCTTTTGGTCACTTATTGCACCCCTTACAGCCTTATTTAGCCATAGTGGTTTCCTCCTATTTCTAGCATGCTTATTCCCATAGGGTATATTTTGTGCACAGACCCTATTCAGGATGCTAATAAACGTCTCCCACTTGCTTTGTGTACTTTTATGTCTTAGGATATCGTCCCAGTTTATTGCACTAAGATCATCTCTCAACCGTTGGAAATTTGCCTTCCTGAAGTTTAGTGGTCCTTGTAGCCCCTCTACTACACATCTTATTAAAGGGTACTTGAAAACTTATTATTTTTGATCACTATTACCCAAGTGACCTGCAACCCATATATTTGATATGCGGTCTGGCCTGTTGGTTAATATTAGGTCCAGCAGTGCCCCCTTCTTGTTGGGTCCTGAACCAGTTGTGAAAGGTAATTGTCTCTCATAGTTGTCAAAAACCTATTACCTTTGCTAGAACTGCAGGTTTCTGTTCCCCAATGTATTTCAGGGTAGTTGAAGTCCCCCATAATAATGACTTCTCCCTGAGTCGCTGCTTCATCTATTTGCTTTATGAGGATATTCTCCTCCTCTTCCATTATTGTTGGGGACTTATGTGGCGCCCCGTAACGAGTGCGTCACAAGAGGGTATTGCAGCCATAAATGCAGCCGCAATATTCTCTGACACAGCAGTGATCTGGTTAACTTTGAGATCCAACCCTGCATGCATCACCTAGAACAGAGGGCCAACCCAGGGTCCTGGTGGGCGGAGTGCTAGGGAAGTGTGTAGGAAGTACAAACACTTAGTCTAGAAAAAGTCTAGAAGGAGACAAGACACAGACTTGAACTTGGAGCGGGGCTCTGCACCTCGTGCAGCCCCCGGGCCGTCACCGGTCGGGTATCAACACCTGAGGCCTCAACAACCGGGATCGGGCATCATCAACCACGGGTTCCAAAATACCCCCGTGCCCAACTCACAGCCGGTTCACTGGTACCGAAGCTGGCAGCAGTTCACCTCTGCTACGCGAACCAGAAGCGTGGAGGAGCAGCTTCACAGGAGCACCACACCACAAGCCAACTTCCAGTCGTCTAACCAGCAGTGTACCCACTGAGGGACCCAAGGCTCCCCAAAACATCCATAACGTACATCTTGGATAGGGCATTGAAGCAGCCTCCCCATACCCAATCTGGTATTCCTGGGCGACAATGGCAGAACTACTTAGCTAGAATGGAGGAACACTTGCGGATCTCTAAGGGACACCATCACTGCTGAGTCCACCCGGTCCACTACCCGTAAACTGTATACCATGTACTGCCTGCTAGTTACAGTAAAGACCCGTTGCAGAGACTTTCTGTGTCCGTGCTTCCTTATGAACTGTCCGTCCGCACTACAAGGTAACCGCAGCTGCCGCACAACATCTTAAGCAGCTCCAGCCTCCGGGGATTACCGCTCAGCCTGTGGGGAGCGTTCCATCTTGCTGCTGTCCATCCCCCGGAGGTTCCGCAGCGTCGGTAACGATTACTGAAACTACACATAGGTGGCGTCACGAATAAATTAACCCCTTTAATCTGTTCCTACAAGACTTCTTCAACTTTTGATCTGCACTCCACCGGGCCCGGCTACCGGCAGGCGCTGCCCACCTGTGACAAGGAGGAAGGAGCTACAGCCTGTCTAAACCGGAGTCCATGGGCTGACGGTGAGTCACTTATAACAAACCCCTATCAGTAATTTATTATTTTTTCCCCCTCCCCTTATCTCCACCCACAGGGACTCTACATTTCCATTAGATTCACCTATATTATCACGCAGGATGGGTTTTAAGGATGATTTTACGTATAAACATCTTCCTCGCTTATTTGTACGGTCATTTCTGAACAGACTATAGCCCTGTAAATTAACCGCCCAGTCATGGCTCTCATCCAGCCATGTCTCCGATATCCCCACCATGTCATAATTATTTTCCAACAAAATCAATTCTAATTCCTCCATTTTGTTGGTGAGGCTTCTGGCATTAGTGTACATGCACTTTATGCATCTCTCTTTAACTCTATTCCTTCCTACTATATTGACTGTTCTAACCCCACCCCCCATGCCACCCCCAATTTTATTACTTGTGCCCAGGTTACTATTTACACTATCTTCCCCTCCTATACAATGAATACACTCCCCCCCAATCCCTAGTTTAAACACTCCTCCAAACTTCTAACCACTTTCTCCCCCAGCACAGCTGCACCCTCCGCCTTGAGGTGCAGCCCGTCCCTAGCATAGAACCTGTAGCCAACAGAAAAGTTGGCCCAGTTCTCCAGGAACCTAAACCCCTCCTTCCTACACCAATTCCTGAGCCACTTATTTATCTCCCGAATCTCCCGTTGCCTCTCTGGTGTGGCTCGTGGTACAGGCAGTATTTCAGAGAATACTACCTTGGAGGTCCTTGCCTTAAGCTTGCAGCCTAATTCCCTGAAATCATCTTTAAGGACCTTCCACCTACCTCTAACTTTGTCATTTGTGCCAATGTGCACCATAACCATTGGGTCCTCACCAGCCCCTCCCAGTAATCTGTCAACCCGATCAGCGATGTGCCGGACTCGAGCACCAGGTAGGCAGCACACTGTTTGACGATCCCTGTCTTTGTGACAGATTGCCCTATCTGTTCCCCTAATAATTGAGTCCCCCACTACCAGCACCTGTCTGTCCTGCCCTGCTCTCCTGTTTTCCCCCTTACTGGAGCAGACACTCCTCTGGCTTTCAGAGGTCATGCCCTGCTGCAGCAGTGCTATCCCTGAACTCGCACCCCCCTCATCTGCCATCTTAGCAAATTTATTGGGGTGTGCCAGATCAGGGCTAGCCTCCCTGGCACTCTTCCCTCTACCCTGCCTTCTAACTATCACCCAGCTGGCTACCTCACTGTCCTGCAGCTCCATGCTACCATCCTCCCCCACATCTATCCCATTGAGCAGCTGTTCAGTGAGCAGCAGACTCCTTTCCATATTGTCTATGGATCTCAGTGTTGTCAGTTGTTCATTTATATCCAGTATCTGGGCTTCCAAAAGCACAACATACTCACATCTCACACAGCAGTATGCACCCTCGACCGGCTGTTCAAGGAATGCATACATGTGGCAAGATGTACACTGGATAGCATTGCCAATTATGGAGCTCATTTCCTAATGGGGATTGCACCAGACAGAAATGATAAGTAAAAAGAATGCAAGTATTAATAAAATACCACCAGCAATTCAGTAAGTCCTCCCTTCCAAACTCCCTGAATCCAAAGTCACTGAATCACAAGTCACACACTTACTTCCGTCCGCACTTACGCTCCCGGTCACACTCGCCAAGAACTAAGATTTAATTTTTTTTTCCTCAGCAGAAAATCAGCCTACAGCTCAGTGTACTTCCAAAAAAAAGTCCTTTTTTATTTGATGTATGTCAGTCAAAACAGAACGTTTCGGCTTTTATAGCCTTTCCCAATGTAACTGACACTCAGGGGCGGGTTGGTGCACCTGCTCAGGGAGGCATTGACTTTTCTCCGAGCTCATCATTGAGGAACATAGGCCCATGGCTTTTCTGCCACCAGGAGGTGACAATAAGTAGAGATAAAAGTTAAGTCCTCCTCCCTGCAGTATACACCCATCCATAGGCGTAGTTAGTTAGTTTAGTACTAAAGCAGTAGGAGAACACAAAAACATAATAAGGTACAAGAAGCGTAAGCCAAGGTTATGTCTATACCATCGAAGGTTGATAGGGCAAATGCTGTGTCCCCCAATGATGTGCTCGGATAAAAGATTTTACGGTGAATACACAAAAATCCCCGTTTTTACTTCGCTTCATTGGGGGACACAGGACCATGGGACATCCCAAAGCAGTCCCTGGCGGGAGCTAGCTGAGTAGCGGTCAAGCATCATGCGCCAGCTGCTTACAGATGTGCAACTGTCGCTTGCAAAATTTTTCTACCTAGGCTTGCGTCTGCAGAGTGTCTGGGTGTGAATGTTGTAGTGTTTGGTGAAGGTGTGCAGGCTGGACAAGGTTGCGGCCTTGCAAACCTGACTTGCCGAGGCCTGGTGTCGAATGGCCCATGAGATGCCCACTGATCGAGTTGAGTGAACCTTCAACCCTGCTGGGGATTGGCCTGTTTTTTACGCGGTTAGACTCTTGGATTGCTGAGCAGATCCACCTTGCTAATGTGGATCCAAAAGCCCCCATTCCTTTCTTGGGTCCTTCGGGAATGACGAATAGCGTTTCTGTTTTACGGAATGAGGCTGTTTGGGAGATGTAGCGTCTGAGGGCCCTTACTAGGTCCAGGGTATGATGCTATTTTCAAAACGGCATACAGGTGCTGGGCAAAAGGATGGTAGAACGATGTCCTCATTGAGGTGGAAGTGAGACGCCACCTTGGGCAAGAAGGACGGTGACGAACGGAGAACTACCTTATACTTGTGGAAGGATAGAAGGGGAGGTCGACAGGATAGGGCGGCTAGTTCTGACATGCACCTGATTGATGTGATTGCGACTAGGAAGGTGACTTTTCATGAGAGGTGGGATAGGGATACCTCTTGCAGTGGTTCTAACGGGGCCTCCTGAAGGGCACCCAGAACTAACGGGGGAGTGAGAGCGGTCACGGTTGGTATCGCTGTCTGTATGGGGGACAGGATACAACTGCATTATTTTACCTAGTGAGCCTACCTGTTGCGTCAGTGCCAGGGCCCACGCAGGAATGTCAGACATACTGTGTGTTGCGTCAGTGGAAGGCTCTATGGGGCATTGGGGTTCGCAGTTTTGGCAAAGTTGCGAAGCGTGTCCCCGTGGCAAGTACATGATGCATTGGCACCTGTTTAGGTTTTGTTAATTGTTTTGGCTGGTTTGGAATCTGCCATAGTGCACCAAATTACAGAGAAAAGTGGTACTGCAGTGTACTAAGCGGTTTGCTTGGAGGCAAAGGAGCCGACACTGGTCAAGGGGAGAGAGAAGCAGCAAGGAGGGGGCCTCCTATTGGAGCTTACCCCGATCCTGTGTCCCATTCACTGTGCAGTATGCTGAGGTGCTGGGCAAAGGAGCTATTGCTTCAGAGGGCACCGGAATAAAGGGCTGTGAATTAGGTGTACCTTGCTACTGTGTGTGGGCTATGTGCAGCCCCCCTTGATGGAGGAGTAGGGGAGACCACGGGGAGGGCCAGGTGTTGTGTAGGCATTTGCATTGTACCTGGGGCTGCTGCTTAGCCCCACATGTAGGCTCTTTGTTAGATTAAACTTTTGCGCCGGTTTGGGGGGTGTGGCACTGCTAAAGAGGGCTGTGGCGTGATTGGCTGGCCCACATTGCGTCATTTGGGAGGTGTGTTGCTGCCGTGATTGGCATTCCTAGAAGCCAATATGTTACGCTTGAAAGGTAAGGGAATCAGGTAACAGGTAGGTGAAATGTGCAAGAGGGGTCAGGAGAGCCTCCGAGCCGCCACTCTGTATCCTAAAACTCCTGATTAGCCCTAGGCTGAGGGCCCCTACCTCCACCCATGGGTCAGGGATCACAGCTTCCTCCAAGGAAAGACTTAGTCCAGCAGCAAGCATCAGCACAACACCAAGACCTAAAGCAAATAGCTATCAGCAGCACCTGACAGAGGAGAGGGAAGACTATTTAAAGCCAGGGGTAGGGGATTCCAGGTGAGTCACACATTAACCCCTCAACCAGCAGTTGAATATAATAGTGGATGCAGGTTTGGAGCACAACACAGGAGGCAAAGACCTTGACAACTATAAACCATGCAGCTCTTAAAGACAAACAACCTACACAGCAGCATCCAGCAATGTCAGCCCAATTAAGCGCGTGAAAGTACCCCCTCTTTTAAGAGAGGCCTCCGGACTCGAATACGACACATCCGAAATAAGACCACAACCCCTGAGTGACGAGATATGAAAGACATTACGGGTTGCCAAACCTTTGGTAAGTCAAGGCGGTACAGCACAGGATTGCAAATGGCTGATACATGAAAAGGTCCTACAACCCCAGAACCTGGAGCCCCAGTAGCACACCTCCACCTGACGTGCTTGGAAAACACCCAAACATACTCATTCACACTCAGGTCTGGACCAGTATGTATATTTCTACACATGAGGGCACAGACAGAGGGTGCAGTCTTAGCTAGGCAAGTACTAGGCGCGTTTCTCTGGACCCAAGGACTCCCTCCCTTGGGACGCATCATAGACACAACCACCCTCCTTCTGCCCCTCTTCCAAGGACGACGCCCAGAGGCACCAGGAGTTGGGAGCGAGGCGTGCACTACACCCCCACCTCCAGGCAAACTCCTAACCTCCTTGAGTGAAGAAGTCAGTGTATCCATCACCAGCATGGCGGAGATGGAAGTACTATGGCAAGTACTCTCACAGGCAGTACCCCAGCGAACCACCTCCCGGGCCCGCCAGTCAATTATCAGGTTGTGTTTTCGCAGCCAAGGAAGACCCAAGACAATGGGGGTTGGCAAATTCTCCAAAATGTAACAAGAGAGGAACTCCTGGTGATGAGTCCCTATGCTCAGGTTCACATTATGTACCACTTGGGATAATACCTTCTGGCTGAGCAGAACAGAGTCAAGGGCGAAGATGGGAATGGGTCTCGCTAAGGCGCTACAGACGAAGCCATGAGACTGCGCAAAGTGAGAATCCATAAGAACGACTGCCGCTCCGCTATCAACTAGTACCGGTATAGTCTCAGTTTTTCCATCTACCAGCACCTTGGCAGACAGTGTAAACGGAGACTTAGAAAAAAAGGAGATATAAACCCTCTGGTCGTCTCCTTCTGAACGACCTGAGGTAGGCTGCATCTGAGACTGTGTATTTGTCCCGGAGAGATGTGGACAAACCTTAATAAAATGATCAGTTTGTCCACAATAAAAACAAGCTCTGCCCACTTGATGAACTGCAACTACAGGGGACTTAACACGAGGGCCTACTGCCCCCAACTACATAGGTTCATCGCGTGGAGTTTCCTCAACAGGGATTGCCACAGGGGACAAAGTTGGTCTTGGTCTCTCCCTCAGACGTCTGTCTACCCTGATGGCTAGGGACATCGCAGCCTCCAATGACTCAGGTGCGGAGTACTGAACCAGGGTGTCTTGCAGTCTAGCTGACAAACCCAGACAGAACTGACTCCTGAGGGCAGGGTCATTCCACAGGTTGTCAGTCGCCCACCTCCAAAACTCCGAACAGTACTCCTCCACTGCTCGGGACCCCTGCTTGAGTTTACAGACATTTGACTCCGCAAGAGTCACCCTATCTTGTTTACCATACACCTGAGCCAGAGCCGCAAAAAACCCGTCCACCGACCGCAGCGATGGTGAGTCGGTCGGGAGGGAGAAGGCCCAGGTCTGGGGATCCCCCTTAAAAAGGGAGATAATAATCCCCACCTGCTGTTCCTCACTCCCAGATGAATGAAGACGAAGCATGAAATAAAGTTTACAGCCTTCTTTGAACACCAAGAATTTATCTCTTCCCCCAGAAAACCTATCTGGAAGAGAGACCTTGGGTTCAGGTATGGCCTGGGCGTGAGCTGAAGCCAGATACCCCACAACCTGCTGCAGCTGCTGCACCACCTGCGTCCACAGACCAGTAACCTCAGTTGAGATTGTCTGCATCAGTTGTGAGAAGGAATCTGCAGAGGATGTCTGAGATATAATGGCTCAGAGAAAAAAAAAATGGTAATGGGCTGCTGATAATGTCCCGCTTGGAAGGTAAGGCAATCAGGTAACAGGTAGGTAAAATGGGCAAGAGGGGTAAGGAGAGCCTAATCTGACCCTGATGCTGGGGTCCCTGGCTCGCCCTGATCTCGGAGGTACCTCTGATGGTGAGGAGTTCCAAGCCGCAACCCTGTACCCTAAAACTCCTGATTAGCCCTAAGCTGAGGGCCCCTACCTCCACCCACGGGCCAGGGCTCACAGCTTCTCCCAAGGAAAGGCTTTGTCCAGCAGCAAGCATCAGCACAGAACCAAGACCTAGAGCAAATAGCTATCAGCAGCACCTGACAGAGGAGAGGGAAGGCTTTTTAAAGCCAGGGAGAGGGGACTCCAGGTGAGTCAGCGCCAACTAAGCGCGTGACACAATAGCGGTGAGCCTTGACCAACTGCATCATCACATCCACCCTTATGATGCGGGGCGGTCACGTAACTCACGGACAATCACGGGCGGGCTGGGCGGAGTTGAGGCGCAGGCCCAGACCGGGGCCTGGATTAGTGCGGGCTCCCGGGAGCAGCGCTGGTACCCGCGATCTTGCGGGATGCGGCGCTGCTGGGAGCTATCCAGCCCCTAAGCCCCATGCTGCGGACATGCACCCAGAACTTACCAGTAATGTGTGTCCCGGCATGCAGCCTCCGCGGTCCGGGTGCGCACCGGCTGTGCCTACATGGTCACAGGATCTGGGTGCCTGTGATTAGTGGGGGCTCTTTTTGAGTACCGTTGTGGGATCTGGGTGCCTAGTTGCAGGGTCTCCTGGGGGGTTCCAGCTGCCGGTATCCATAGTGTTCTCAGTCACCTGCCCTTTGAGTGGGGGAGGTGAGAAAATCAGGGTGCACTCCTTGCCTACCCGCTGTTATGCAGGGGATGCAGTGGCATGTGTGCGGCTGGGGCTATATGTCTGTAGGTTGAGCCCAAGGGATGCATGAGACTGCCATCCAGCAGGAGAGCTGTCGACTACAGAGCTGTACCTGTGGTCGAGTGGCGAGAGCGGAGACCTTTTTGGGATCTGTCGCTCTAAAGGGGTGTGTGCCTTGCGTGATCACTGTGTTAAGAATAGAGTGGCGCCCTCAGAGGAGCTGTCGCCTCGTAACAAAAATGAGAAAGAAAAAAAAAGAAAGATAAAGATAAAAAAGGTGTAAGTATGGTCTGAGATACAGATCACATGTGCTTCCTTGCGACACTAAGGTAAAACTAAGGCTGCCTTCAGACTTGCAGATGCATCTGCAGCGTTTTGCAGATGCATCTGCATGCAGACAGCGGCCCCTATGTTTATAATGGAGCGCACGGCGGTCTGCAGATGCTTGCAGACCGCCGTGCGCTCTCATTGCCCGCCATTAGTGATCTGTGCGCACGCGGATGCCTGCGCACAAATCACACACTCCCGCCCGCACCAGGGACGCAACATCTCGCGTCCATGGTGCGGGCGGGAGTGTGTGATTTGTGCGCAGGCTTCCGCGTGCGCACAGATCACTAATGGCGGGCAATGAGAGCGCACGGCGGTCTTCAAGCATCTGCAGACCGCCGTGCGTTCCATTATAAACATAGGGGCCGCGGTCTGCATGCAGATGCTTGCAGATGCATCTGCAAAACGCTGCAGATGCATCTGCAAGTCTGAAGCCAGCCTAACTATGCCTACGGATGGGTGTATAATGCAGGGAGAAGGACTTAAGTTTTATCTCTACTTAGTGTCACCTCCTAGTGGCAGAAAAGCATACACCCCATGGTCCTGTGTCCGCCAATGATGCGAAAGAGAAATCATGATGTGCTGTGGGATTGTTGTCTTTTTTTCTTCTTTCTTTTCTTACTATTCCTGATTTTTAACAATCCCACAGCACATCAACACCACAGTCCTGTGACAGCCCCTAATCTAAACTACTACTCGCACTACGAGGTTGATACAGCGAACGCCTATTTAGCACTTACAGGTATGCATACAGTTTATCCTTTTAGTCACCAAGTTACTGATATGTGCAGAGGTGTAACTAGGTTTTCTGGCACCCGGGGCAAGGATTTATTTTGGCGCCCCCCCCACCCGGTGATAAATCCGGCGATAAATCCGGCGATGTCGTCCCGTGTAACGGCCCCATCAAAGTAGCGGTTCTGCAGGTGGTGACCACAGACTATTTCCGGAGCCCTGCTGGCCCTGGAGAAGGGGGGGACACTAAGCAGTGAAACACATAATACACAGAGCACAGCTGTATATAGAGGACAGGCTGCACACACAGAGCACAGCTGTATATAGATGACTGTCATCTATATACAGCTGTGCTGTGTGTGCAGCCTGTCCTCTATATACAGCTGTGCTCTGTGTGCAGTCAGTTCTATATATATATACACATTATATATACAGTGTCATATATACAGTATATACACCTCATAGTGTGTGCCTAATATATATACAGTATATATACACCCCATAGTGTGTGCCTGATGTATACATATATATACCTCAGGTATATATATGTATACATCAGGCACACACTATGGGGTGTATATATACTGTATATATATTAGGCACACACTATGAGGTGTATATACTGTATACATCACCAGGCAGGCACAAACTATGAGGTATAATATTATACCTCATAGTGTGTGCCTGCGCCTGATGTATACATATATACACCTCATAACTCCCAGCCGGGTCAGCCACCACCCCCCCTCCCCTCTCGCCTGTTTAGGCTCTTCTTCTCCAGTCCTCTCTGTCCCACTGTGCGGTGCCGGGTGACGTCAGCCGGGGGGGTGGTAACTGCTAGGGGGCGGATCAGCAGCAGGGCTTTTGTGTGCACTCCACGGCCGTCCGTGCTAATATGAGGCGAGGAGGAGATTAGTTCTGGCAGCGGCGCTGCAGTGCCAGCGCCGGATGCCTGGTCACCTGATGATGGCACCGGCGCCCCCCACTGAGCGGCGCCCGGTGCAAAAAGTCCGGCTGCACCCCCCTAGATACGCCCCTGGATATGTGCATGTATATGTGTATATATATCCCATACAGAAGATATTGATTACTCCGCAGCATCAGCACAGATCTCGTCTGATTTCCCTATTAATTTACTAGGTAATTCATGTTTTGTTTAGAATGCTGCACAAAAATTTGATGGGAGTAATTTTAGGTTTATATTCATAATTTTGAGTAATGTGTGTTTTGTTATTGCTTATATGATGCATACAGGGGTGGATGGAGGCACCCTGCCGCCTGAGCCACGGGTGAGGAGCGGGAGGGAGGGGGTGCTATCAGCAGCAGCCGCAAGTGTGGATTGACAGGGTTACTGTACCTGTCGGCCCTGCAGCATGCAGCAGCCGCCTTCCTCATAGTGTGCTGAGTGGAGCAGCAAGCGTCGCCCCCTTCAACACTGCCGCTCCCCCTGCCTCCTTGCCGCCGGAGCCTAAGGACTCACATTGGGGGCTGGATGCATATACAATCATATAATTATGTCCTTTGTCTTTGTTTATATTCTGTACAGTGTCAGTTACGCTGAGAAAGGCTGGAAAAGCCGAAACTTTCTATTTTGACTGACATACATCAAATAAAAAAAGACTTTTGCTGCAAATGAAGCGCTATTTTCTTCTTTTTTCGTGGGCCGAAGCTGAGACTTTATTGGTTTAACCTCTTTACTTCAGAGCACCGAGTTTTCAGTGAACCAGGTTACCTCCATTCTATCTCCTCTGTGCGCTGTCTCTCCCCTGCGCCAGTCACCCCCTGTGAGTTGTTTCTCTTCATGTGTCTATCTATCCTTTGTGCCTGTTTCCCCCGAGCCCATCTCTCCCCCGTGTGCCTGTATCTTCCCCCTGTGCACTGTCTGTCCTCTCTGTGCTTGTGTTTCCCCCTGTGCACTGTCTTTCTTCTTTGTGCCTGTCTCTCCCCCTGTGCATATATCTCCTCTCTATGTGCCTGTGTCTCCCCTTCCAGTATGCTGTTTTTCCTCTCTGTGCCTGTCTCTCCTCTCTGTAAGGGTACCTTCACACGCCGCAATATCTGCTGGCGATAAGAGGCGATCTAACGTGCGCGTGCATGTTTTTCATGGTCACCTCAGATCGGTGATGGTGGAATTACAAGGCGCAATCTCGCCCTGAAAGAATGGCGATGTGTCACCTCGGAAATCACCTCACCCACAGTGGAACCAATCCGGTCGAATTCCCTCGCCGCTTCACACGCTGCAATCCCAAAGGCAATGTGGGTGTACATGGTCAGCGCAGCGAAGAGATAGGTGTGCCACAGTGGTTTACATTGCGTCCCATACACACTCATTGGACAATGCAACATCATTACAATTGGTCAGCCTGCTCTGGAAGGCTGGCTAATACATGACGCCATTGCCATTGTGTGGTGCTGAACGGACAGCTCTTCAAATATGGCACCCTGTGAACTGACAGCCAATGGGAACACAGTAGCCACCACCAATCATCGCAGACGGGGCGTGGACTCCAGCACGCTGTGGCACGCCTACGGGAAATCATAGGCGACACAGATTCCATCACTATCACCCTATCACACGCCAAAACCCGGAAATCTCGCCTTCATGATTGTGGCTGATTTTAAATCAGTGCTCAGGAATCAGACGAGAGGCGATTTATCGCTGCAAAATTCCCCAATTACACTCCGCAACTGGGAGGCAATTTGACGTTGACATATCGTCATCAGAATTCCCAGCCACGGTTGCGGAATGTAAAGGTACCCTTACTGTCTTTCCCCTGCGCCTGTCTCCCCCCTTTGCGCAGTCTCTCTTCCTGGGTGATGTCTTTACTCTATGTGCCTGGCTCTCCCCCGTCCCTGAACCTGTCCCAAATGATATACCTTAATTGTTATTAGGATAAGGTGACCATCCAGGGAATTGTGTAGCGTCCTATATGGGATCTACTTGAGTGAAATAAGAACCCCGGTTATTACTCAAAGAAATAAGAATAAGGAAAATATCCAGATCATAGAGGTCAGTGGAAGGAAAAACATACCAGTGATGTCCATGTTAAGTGGCCAGTAGCTCCTGCCCTAAAATGGTAAAGATATAAGAATAGGTATAGGTTGGGGAAAAGGTGAACATCAAGAAAAGTAATGGCACCTAGGAGTTGAGTCAGTTAATGTAGGAAAGGGTAAAGGAAGGTGCTCACCAAGTTCACTTTATGGTCGGTGGTGCCTGGAAAGGACCTACTGCAAGTCCACGATAATTGATTATAGAAATCCGGCACCAGACGTATCTCCTTATTTTCAAGCCTTTATTCCAAGTTTTTAGGTGAGTATAAAATCAGTTGTTAATTTATCTGCATCTATTATCTCAGAATCTAAAGGTGCTTGGTAAGGGGTTAAATTATGCTCCCACATGTAGGGGCAACTATGTTAAAACACTGTGTGATATAAATAAATTCGTCAGAGCACTCACTGTCAAAAAACATTTTTTCAGCGAAAACTCTGACAACACAATAAATGAAATAGGCACAGGTGACATAGTTAACAACAACGACATACCATTGTCAACATTATTGAGAGACCAGATAGCAATCCGGGACCTCAATACTTTGTCTGCCACCCCACACACAAGTATAGGACATAGCTCCAGGAACATTAATATACCTAACCCCCACTTCTACCCCATTAATTCAAGAGCTCCTGCAATGGACAACTTTCAGCAGGTTCTAGAGAGAGAAATTAAAACAATACTAGATTCTAAGAACACTAAAAGTAGGAATTTGACAGATATTGAAACAGTGTCAGTACAATCATTGAAAAACAACCCCAACATAGTAGTGCAAGCGGCTGACAAGGGGGGGTCCATAGTCATATTGGACAAACAATTGTATCATAAAAGCGGGTCTCCTCCATGCTGTCTGACCGCACTACTTATAAGCTTTTGCCCTCAGATCCAACTACATTCATACAGCAAGAGTTAAAACAATTACTTGTAGAAGGAGAACATCTGGGGGTATTTACAGAGAAAATGCGGGAATACTTATATGTTGAAAATCAAGCAAAAGGAAGGAAAAACATCGGCACTCACCAGAACGGCATATAGCAGGATTTTTCTTTTTATTGCTGTGACCCGTGGAAAGGTATTTACCCAAAACGGTGCCGTCGTCACCTCTGCGCCCCCTCCCTGCACCCTTTTGTATGCTGCTCCTGGACTAAATAAAAAGATAAATCCCGCTATATGCCATTCTGGTGAGTGCCGATGTTTTTTCTTCCTTTTGCTTGATTTTCAGTACTGAGACTGTTTCTGACACCTCAGACGGTCCTGTGTCTCCCCCTCACACGTAATTGAGTTCCCCGGTGGGAACCTGAGTATTAGCTATGGTGGTGCCCCTTTTCATTTCTGCTCTGGACTATACTTATATGTTGACAAACCTGTGTGCCCTGTATTCCATGGTCTGCCCAAAGTACACAAATCAACATTTCCTCCCCCACTGAGGCCAATTGTGGCCGGCATTGGAGGGGTTAATGAAAGGCTTTCAGGCTGACTAGACTCAATGCTGCAGCCACTATTGAGCAGCTCAATTGGTTTCATTAAAGACTCTAAGCAGTTGTTGAGGGAGGTGCAAAACATCCGATGGGGGGAGGGTTACCACTGGGTGACTTGTGATGTAATCTCTCTGTATTCATGCATCCCCCACAATCGTGCTGTTGAAGTGCTAACTGATGTCCTAACAGACACCCGCATGTACTCACAGGATGAGAAGTCTTTTATGATCATGAGCTTAATGCATTTATTAAAAAACAACTATTTTCAGTTTGATACAGATTATTATGTGCCGCAATGCGGATGCCCAATGGGGTCTAACTTCTCACCCTCGCTTGCCAACTTGTACATGATGGCTTGGGAGCAAGAATACATTCTTCATGAGAACAACCCCTTCTTAGATCATGTGATATGGTGGGGGAGGTACATTGATGATGTGATCCTCATTTGGAGAAGTGACACAAATGTACCTCCCCCAGCCAGCCCGGAATTTGGCAGCTTCATTCAATACATCAACAACAATCAATACAATCTCCGCTTCACACATGAAGTGCATGGGGTGAGTGCAGCATATCTAGACATCACATTAACAGGATGCAAAGCCACAGGCACTGTTAGCACATCTCTGTATCGCAAACCGGATAGTGGAAACACACTGTTACACGCAACGAGCTGTCACCCGCCTCATGTGATCAATAATTTACCTATGGGCGAACTAATTAGGGCTAAAAGAACGTGCACTACAGAGCAGAGCTTCGAGGCGGAAACATCTAATATAAAAAAACGGCTGCTTGACCAAGGCTATTCTGTGCATCGTGTGAACGATGCTGTAAACAAACTTAAATTGAGATCCCGGGATTCCCTTTTGGAGGAACATCCCTCACAGGCTTCATCAGATGGAATAATAAATGACAATCATGCCAGGCGTAGGATAAAATATAATAACAGAGAGTTTATACCTACCTTTTCCACAAGTTACAGCCAGGACTATAATGAAATAGTCAAAGCTTTGCATCGGTATATTCCTATACTCCATGAGGATCCCATTGGGTGCACAACTAGAACATTAAAAAAGCGCCTGGGGGAACATATTTCCGGATCCGCACTCAAGTTCTATTAGCAGAAACCTGTCTGGTCTCTCACGACATTTTAAAGAGATTCATGGTGGGAACCTGTCTAATCTGAGAGTGCAGGGTATTGATAGGATCTGTAAGAGGAAAAGAGGAGGAGATTTGGGTCGTGAGTTACATAGTAAAGAGTTTTTTTGGATCATGACCCTGAATTCCAGGTCTCCCGAAGGTCTCAACTATAGATCTGATTGCACATATTTTTATTAATAACTATATAGACACACAGGGATATATGCCAACATGAAGTAAAAGTCAATGATTAGCATACTTCCTAAAGCAAGGCACATAATGAAACATTGCTTCTTTCTATGTGATCTAAGAAGACTCTGCCATTTGCTCAGGTTTTATAGTATTTTGTTTTAAATCTCATATCTTTTTATAACACTCTAATGGCCCCTTTACACGCAGCTACAGGTGACAGGTTTTCCACAGGTAACTTACTGGTTGCAGTGAAATCATGGAGACATAGTTCCATTTGTACACAGCACCAAGATAGAACCATGTCTCCATGATTTCACTGCAACCAGTAAGTTACCTATGGAAAACCTGTCACCTGTAGCTGCGTGTAAAGGGGCCATAAGGGTTAACTGCCAGGCCAATGGAGCCTCTGGTATCCTCCTACCTATGTGACATTGGTAACAAAGCAGCCTCTGTGTTTAATTAATTACCACATGTTGTTAGGTGGGTGGTGTTTTTAACATGTATTTAATGAATGTGGTCACTAGGAGTTGAGTACCTGTGTCCGTGGAACGATTGGCATGGAGGCAGGGAACATGTGTGTAGTGCAGATGTGCTCTTTTATGCACGTGTCTTTATATCCTGACTGGGCATGACCGGGGGACTGGAAGTGCATCATTGGTCCCAGTAGTGGTGCGGTACTGCGCACGCGCAATTGTATTGGTGGTATGTGAGAGTTTCTGAAGAGGTGTGGTTTAAGCACAGAAAAGGGCGCAGCTGCATTAGTGCATTTATAAGAGGTCAACCATGTCACTCCTGATTGGGGAAGCCATATTTGTGTTGGTAGAACGATAGACTTCCGATTCATAGTGAAATGTGGAGAAGCAGATGCTGCGGAATTCGTGGCTATGTTCAGTGCCCTGTCTATAAAAGAAACAGAATTAATACTTAATGGATACCGAAAGTATTCAGACCCCTTTAAATTTTTCACTCTATTTCACAGCAGTCATTGGTAAATTCAAAAGAGTTTATTCTTTTTTCTTATTAATGTACACTTTGCACCCCATTTTGACTGGAAAAAAAACAGAAATGTAGATTTTTGTGCAAATTTATTAAATAAGAAAAACTGAAATATCACATGGTCATAAGTATTCAGACCCTTTGCTCAGACAATCATATTTATGTCACATGCTCTCCATTTCCTTGTGCTCCTCCTTGAGATGGTTCTACTCTTTCACTGGAGTCCAGCTGTGTTTAATTAAACTGATAGCACTCGATTTGGAAAGGCACACAACTGTCTATATAAGACCTCACAGCTCACAGTGCATGTCAGACCAAATGAGAATCATGAGGTCAAAGGAACTGCCCAAGGAGCTCAGAGACAGAATTGTGGCAAGGCACAGATTTGGCCAAGGTTACAAAAGAATTTCTGCAGTACTCAAGGTTCCTAAGAGCACAGTGGCCTCCATAATCCTTAAATGTAAGAACTTTGGGGCCACCAGAAGTCTTCCTAGACCTGGCCATCCAGCCAAACTGAGCAATCATGGGAGAAGAGACTTGGTGAGAGAGGTAAAGAAGAACCCCAAGATCACTGTGGCTGAGCTCCAGAGATGCAGTAGGGAGATAGGAGAAAGTTCCACAAAGGTCAACTAACACTGCAGCCCTCCACCAGTCAGGCCTTTATGGTAGAGTGGCCCGATGGAAGCCTCTCCTCAGTGCAAGTCATATAAAAGCCCACATAGAGTTTGTAAAAAAAACACATGAAAGACTCCCAGACTGTGAGAAATAAGATTCTCTGGTCTAATGAAATGAAGATATAACCAAAAAGTTCTAATTCTAAGCGCTATGTGTGGAGAAAACCAAGCACTGTTCATCACCTTCCCAATACAATCTAAACAGTGAAACATGGTGGTGGCAGTATCGTGCTATGGGATGTTTTTCAGCTGCAGGGCCATGATGACTGGTTGCAATTGAAGAAAACATGAATGCGGCCAAGTACAGAGATATCCTGGATGAAAACCTCATCCAGAGTGCTCTGGACCTTAGACATAGCCATAGGTTCACCTTCCAACAAGACAATGACCCTAAGGACACAGCTAAAATAACAACGGAGCGGCTTCAGAACAACTCTGTGACCATTCTTGACTGGCCCAGCCAAAGCCCTGACCTTAACCCAATTGAGCATCACTGGATAGATCTAAAAATAACTATCTCCGAATGTTCACCATCCAACCTGATGGAACTGGAGAGGATCTGCAAGGAAGAATGGCAGAGGATCCTTAAATACAGATGTGAAAAACTTGTATCATAGCATCATACCCAAAAAGACTCATGGCTGTACTAGCTCAAAAGGGTGCTATTCAATACTGAGCGAAGGGTATACTTGAATACTTATGACCATGTGATATTTCAGTTTTTCTTTTTTAATAAATTTGCACAAATATCTACATTAGTTTTTTTTTCCAGTCAAGATAGGGGACAGAGTGTACATAAATGAGATAAAAATGAACTTTTGATGAAACAAAGTGTAAAGAATTTAAAGGGGTCTGAATACTTTCCGTACCCACCGTAGATCTTATAATACATCTACAAAAAATATCAAGAACATCATTTGCAATGTTAGTCGTCAAATATACACCTTAGGTAGAAATATCAATAGCAAAGGTCAATATCCACTAGTACTGTTCTTAGTGAATGAGCACACTCATAATTACATGATTAAGATTTTAATCAATACCAAGTTTCATATTTTCTATTGAGACCAAAATGGGTGAGGATTTTTAAGTGATATATCCACAAGGATTCACATTCTTTCGGTTTTTTTAATTTGATTACCTCCCCTTCTCGGAATGGGAATATGTTCGATGACCTGGAATTTTAATTGACTAAAAGCGTGCTTTTTTTCAACGAAGTGTGCTGGGATAGGCAATAGGATATTGTGACACCTGATTGTGGATTTGTGTTTGCTTATGCAGTCTCGGACATGATGGGTAGTCTCCCGAACATATCCGAGACTGCACAGGCATTTAATCAAATAGATGACAAAACTTGAGTCGCAGGTAAAGGAGCCATTAATGTTAAAGTGTTTTCCTGATCGTGGATGTGTGAAGAATTCACCTTTGCTCACATTAGCACACTGTGCACAGCTCAAGCAGAGAAAAGTACCCCTGAGGGCTGTGGTTAATGTAGACTGTCTAAAAATTGATTTGCTAGAGCCGATGTCTGCCCGTACCAAGTAGTGCCTCAAGTTGTGTGCACATTTGTGTCATGTTAGTTGATTGGTTTTAAATTCCATGATGGTTCGGTATGCTTTTTGTAGAAGTGGCCAATGTTCCAAGACTGCTCTTTTCACTATAGGAGAGAAAAGGTGATATGTGTTAATAAATGCAATCCTAGGAGGTTTCTTATTCTCTCGAGTTGTATCCTGGGGTAGAGGGTTGGCAAATGGATTCCAGTCACCCTTTGTCAAGGAATTTTTTAATAATTTCTTTGCCTGCTGTGGCATATTTCAGGGTTAGAAACAATGCATCTGATTCTTTGATGTTGAGATAATGGCAAGGCATTTTTTACTAGTTTCGGATGACTACTGCTATAATGAAAGAGGCTATTTCAGTTGGTAGGTTTTCCAAAGAGATACATGAAAATAAGTCCTCCATTGTCACTATGAACGGTGGTGTCTAGAAAATCAATTCGTTTTAAGTCATTGTGTAGTGTGAAGGTGAGATTTGGGGTTACCATATTGATCTATTGTAAGAATGTCATTATTGATGTAATGTCACTAGTCCAGATACAAAAAGGTTTGTCTATGTATGTAAGCCATGTGGTGGCATGCTGTTCATACAGTGCATTGGTGTATACATGGGTAGCTTCGAATTTGGCCATGTATATGTTGACATAAGGGGGTGCCATGTTTGCCCCCATTGCAGTTCCCCCCCTTTGAATGTAGAATCGATCCCCAAAGAGGAAATAGTTACTATGTAGGACTATGTGAAGGGTGTCTTTATGTAACTCTTATGAATTCATTGAAGTTTCTGTAGAGCCACTAAAACAAAAACTAAAAGGATGCGAATCCTTCTCGATATATTGCTTTAAAACGCTCACCTCTTTTGGTCTCAATAGAGAATATGAAACCTGGTATTGATTATGCCTTAATCATGTAATTATGAGTGTGCTCATTCACTTAGAACAGTACTAATGAATATTGACCTTTGTTATTGATATTTCTAAGGGCCGCTTCACACTGCGGCGTGATCCGGTCCGCTGCTGTCCGGGAGGACCCAGACAGCCGCGGACCGGATCAGCACACAGGACTGGGGGGCTAATATGCCCTCCGGTCCTGTGTGCAGTGCACGCAGCTGCAGCCGCTGACAGGTCAGTCCTGTGTGCTGATCCGGTCCGCGGCTGTCTGGGTCCTCCCGGACAGCACCGGACCGGATCACGCCGCAGTGTGAAGACGGCCTAACTAAGGTGTATATTTGACCACTAATATTGCAAATTATATTCTTTTATACATGTATTAAAATATCTAAATCTTAATTCTCTGTTTCTTTTACAGACAGGGCACTGAACAAGGCCACAAATTCTGCAGCACCTGCTTCTCCACTTTTCACTGTGAATCTATCGTTATACCACCACAAATATGGCTTCCCTTGTCAGGAATGACATGTTTCACCTGATAGTAAATGCATTAATGCAGTCACGCCCTTTTCTGTGCTTAAACCTCACCTCTTCAGAAACTGTCTCGCATACCATGAATACAATGGCGCCCGCGCAGTAAAACGCCAATACTAGGCCTAAATCACATTACGGTCCCGGTCACCCCAATCAATGTAAAACGTATGCATATAAAGAGCACCTCTGGATACTCACATGCTCCTCCTCCACACCCAATCTTCACGGACACAGTATCCAGTCTAGTGCCATTCTTTTTTGATGTTACCTCCTTTGCCCTAATTCTATCATTGCTTATATCATCACATTTTAGGCAAGCTCTGCACTAACGCGACATACGGCGTGTCTTTCCTTCTCTGACCTCTATGGTCTGGATTTCCTTATTCTTATTTCTTTGAGTAATAACTGGGTTCTATTTACTCAGTAATTCCATACGGATCTACACAATCACTGATGGTCACCTTATCAATAATTAAGGTATTTCCCTTTGGGCAGTTCCCAAACTACTGACTTAGTACAATGTTATGAGCATTTAATATTTCATAAAACACCAAACTTAAAAACGGATACCTCAGACATAGGTCTTCTGAACTCTTTGGAGCCACATGATATCAGTCCCTTAGTACTATTGCCCCATTTACATAAGAATAATGCTCATAGTTTCAGGTCGGGGGCTTGCTATCACTATGAGACAGCGAAGTAGTGAGAGATTGTAAGCCACTTCCTCCTCTCAGATAAATGCAAATAGCAGATTTGCACTTCATAAGGAAGTAGAGAAACTCCCGTGCCAACATTTAAGGGAGCTTCCTCAAAGTCATATTTGCTTGTCAACAAGCTTAAATATAAGATTTGTGGCCAGTCAGAACCCCAACTACGACGGTCGCGTTTCGGGGTACCTGCCCTCATCAGTTGTGTTTTGTGGTGATATTCTGATCTGGCTGGTGAGTGGGCCTAGACAAGGTCTGGGAGCTTGCTGTCACCTTATGGAGACAGCAAAGTAGGTGAGGAGATTGTAAGCACACTTCCCTCATCTCAGATATACAGACTACAATAGTATCAACCCCTGCAGATTTAGGGGGTTAACACATGCGGAATTAACTTGGCATTGTAGGAATTTGGGTGTAGATGCTGGAAGTGGGAAATGGAGTGCCACAAAAATTTTAAGTTTTTTTTTAAGCGTTAAAGTCTAATTCAGGAAAGATGATGGGAGTGATGGTGTGTCAGGTCGCCTGTCTGGATTAAAAACTCCCATAAGCCCACAAATTTCTCCTCTGTATCTAAACCAACGCGTTCAGCGCCAACCGGCGCCTTCCTCATGGATATCCTGAGAAGGCGCGTTGTGGCGCTGAAACGCGTTGATTAAGAATAACACGAGATGAAAGCTTTGCTGGCTCTTGTGAGCTTTTAATCCAGAAGCAGCGCGGACCGTGACACACATCACTCCCATCATCTTTACATGGAATATACAGATCCAGTGGTGGTGAGGTCCTGCAGCAGCTTGGAACATTGATCCTAAACTGCAGTCAAACCAGTTGTGGGACCACAACTGACCAGGTTCGCCAGACAGCACACCATCTACATACTGTGTCACTAGTGATAGGCACTATTGTCCTCTTGTCCCACCTCCCTTTTATATTTAAAGTTAATCAGAGGTCATTATTATTCAACCCTCAAACCACCAGCTCTGTTTGGACCCCTAAAGTATTAAGAAGTAGTTCAGGCACAAATAACAATGAGCTTCACATGTGTAGATTAATTATCTCTTTTGCCAGCCTTTTCTGACTATTTAAGACCCTCCCCAAACTTGTGAACAGCACTCATTCATGGTCAACATGGGAAAGACAAAGGAGCATTCCAAGGCCATCAGAGACAAGATCATGGAGGGTCACAAGGCTGGCAAGGGGTACAAATCCCTTTCCAAGGAGTTGGCCTACCTGTCTCCACTGTTGGGAGCATCATCCGGAAGTGGAAGGCTTATGAAACTACTGTTAGCCTTCCACGGCCTGGACAGCCTTTGAAAGTTTCCTCTCGTACCGAGGCCAGGCTTGTCCGAAGAGTCAAGGCTAACCCAAGGACAACAAGGAAGGAGCTCCGGGAAGATCTCATGGCAGTGGGGACATTGGTTTCAGTCAATACCAAAAGTAACGTACTCCACCGCAATGGTCTCCGTTCCAGACGAGCCCGTAAGGTTCCTTTACTTTCAAAGCGTCATGTCAAGGCTCCTCTACAGTTTGCTAATGATCACTTGGAGGACTCTGAGACAGACTGGTTCAAGGTTCTATGGTCTGATGAGACCAAGATCGAGATCCTTGGTGCCAACCACACACGTGACGTTTGGAGACTGGATGGCACTGCATACGACCCCAAGAATACCATCCCTACAGTCAAGCATGGTGGTGGCAGCATCATGCTGTGGGGCTGTTTCTCAGCCAAGGGCCTGGCCATCTGGTCCGCATCCATGGGAAGATGGATAGCACGGCCTACCTGGAGATTTTGGCCAAGAACCTCCGCTCCTCCATCAAGGATCTTAAGATGGGTCGTAATTTCATCTTCCAACAAGACAACGACCCAAAGCACACAGCCAAGAAAACCAAGGCCTGGTTCAAGAGGGAAAAAATCAAGGTGTTGGAGTGGCCTAGTCAGTCTCCTGACCTTAACCCAATTGAAAACTTGTGGAAGGAGCTCAAGATTAAAGTCCACATGAGACACCCAAAGAACCTAGATAACTTGGAGAAGATCTGCATGGAGGAGTGGGCCAAGATAACTCCAGAGACATGTGCCGGCCTGATCAGGTCTTATAAAAGACGATTATTAGCTGTAATTGCAAACAAGGGTTATTCCACAAAATATTAAACATAGGGGTTGAATAATAATTGACCCACACTTTTATGTTTAAAATTTATTAAAATTCAACTGAGCAACATAACTTCTTGGTTTGTAAGATTTATGCTTCTGATAATAAATCCTACTCTCGTTTGCAGTTTGAAGGCTCTAACTTATTGGCATCTTATCAAACCAGCTAAATCTGCAGGGGGTTGAATACTACTTGTAGGCACTGTATGCAAATATGCAAATTTGCACTTCACTAAGGAAGTAGAGAAACTCCAGTGCCACATTTAAGCCGCTTCCTCAAAGTCATAATCGCTTTCCAACAAACTTTTAATATAACTAAGGGATTTGTTTGCTTTCCTTATTTCAAATGGGTAAGCCACTTTCCTTACATATTTTTACCCTTGACTTTTTTACCCCATATATGAAAAAAACATCCTTTCGCCATATTATAATATTTGTGCTTAGTACTTTATAGTTTATAAACATAATTCTGGCACACTATATGTTTTTTTTTTTTTTTTTTACATCAGATATATTTTATTAATGAAAAAGCACAAATAACAAATTATTCATACAAAACATATACATTTTCTATATATATCAGGTCCCTGTCCCAAACTCTCTTCCCCCCCCCGACCCCCTCCCTCCCTTCCTTTTTGAATCAGAAAAATATTATTCATATGTAAGGAAATTAATAACATACAACTGTAAAACCGCAATTTTCCATTTTTGATATTATAAAGAAATCCCTTTCCCTCACCACCCACCCCCCTTTACAGACAGCAACATTTTTTATTTCTGAGCAATATATGTAAGATATGATCAATATTTACCCTAAACATCTGATGACCCTTTACACACCATTAGACACATCTCTGCCGCAACATCTTTTCCAATTTCAGCCCTCACACTTTCCACGCTGCCCACAAGTTATCACATAATTTAGCATTTTTACGTTTATGGTAGATTTTTTCCTCCATCCGCACCACATAGTCTACTTGACGTATATATTCCTGTTTAGTAGGAGGCTCCATTCGTACCCAATATCTAGCTATGACTTTTCTAGCAGCATACAAGAGTCTGGCAACTGCTAGTTTCGCAATATCAGTGCCCACCACCTCTTCCACATATCCCAACAGGCAGACCACCGGGTCTCTAGGGATTACACAATGATAGCGATTCCCAATGAGGGCAGCCACCTAAGACCAAAAACCCAAAACATGCGGACACCCCCACATGACGTGTAGGATACCAGCGGCTTCAGCTCTGCATCTCGTACATTCCGAGGTCTCCCGCACCCCTATTTTATACAAAAATTCAGGTGATCTGTATGCCCTATGTACGAGAAATAGTTGGGACATTCTAGCCGGTTCATTTAATGATAATTTGGGAATATACTCTAAGATGGACTCCCATTTGTCATCCTCTATATTACCAACGTCTGCCTCCCATCTTTCCTTCGCCGCAACAGGGTATTTCAGCAAAAAGGTGTGAAGCAAAGCGGCATAAATCTCAGATATAACCCCTTTAGTACTCCCCTCTTTGCAGATGTAGTCGAGGATAATATCTTTCTGGATAACCATGGTCCCCTTTTTCCTCTGTTGAAGGATTGCGTGTTTAACCTGCATATACTGGTAACCGTGTTTGTCTGACAAGTGAAATTCCTCCTTCAGCATTGCTAAGGTTTTGAGAGCTTGATCATTCATCAGTTGATAAACAAACTGCACTCCCTTTGTCTTCCAGTCTTTTAGGTCACCCATCCTATAGAATTCACCTAGATGTTCGTTATCCCATATCGGAGTGTACATTGTCAGACCCGTCAATCCTCTAACCTTCTTCACTCTCATCCATACTTTATAAACTAATTCACATGTCGGGTATTTTTTACCCATCCGTCTAAACAGCCCTGACTCTAAACCTGTTACCAGAGGGCGTGTTTTAAGATGCCGCTCCAAGACTTCCTGGATTGTTCCCTTTATTGCCATTTGTGCCCATCCTCTAATATGTTGGGACTGTGCCGCCAAAAAATATATCCATGAATTTGGTAATGCCAAACCTCCCTCCTCCTTTGGCCTTTGAAGAGTCTCCAGTTTGATCCTTGGCTGTCCCCCACCCCACACCAAATCTCTAAAAATAGCATTGACACGTTGGAATATCGGCTGAGGAATCCACACCGGGGAATTATGTAGTGCATATAACAATTTGGGCATGAGTACCATTTTAACTAAGTTGGTACGCCCCACCACCGAGAGGCACATTTTACTCCACGTAGATGCTTTATCCTTTAATTTCCCAAGTATCGGGTTTATGTTCAATTGCAGATAGTCCCTCACTGGTAGTGCTATGTTGATACCAAGATATTTGAATTCTCTTACTAGTTTGAGTTGCGTACATTCTACCAGCTCAATATCTGAACCATCTAGGGCATCTACTCCCAGGATGTGAGATTTGTCCCAGTTAATTTGCAACCCAGATAGTAAACCAAATCTATTAATTATATCTATCGCACCCTGCAATGAATCCTGAGGGTCTTGTAAAAACAAGAGAATATCATCAGCGTATAACGCCACCTTTTCTTCCACCACACCATATCGGAACCCCTTCACCGCCCCCGACCGCCTCAGCACAGCAGCTAACGGCTCTATGGCCATGGCGAACAGCAGCGGAGAAAGGGGACAACCCTGCCTCGTTCCCCTGTACATGTTGAATATATCTGAACGTTCCCCATTAACTCTCAGTCTAGCCACTGGGTGTTTGTATAATAATTTCAGCCATGCCATAAAGACCGGACCTATTCCCATCAATTGGAGAACTCGCCAGAGATAGTTCCACTCCACACTATCAAAGGCCTTCCCTGTGTCCAAAGAGACCACCACCCTGTGTCCAGTATTATCGGCAGTCATCTGCATATTAAAAAATAGACGTCTCAGGTTAATGGCCGTTGACCTATCCGGCATAAAACCCGACTGATCCGGATGGATCACACCAGACACCACCCGGCTCAGCCGGGTAGACAACACTTTGGCTAGTATTTTTACATCTGCTGGAAGTAGTGAAATGGGTCTATACGAATCTGGTCGTGTCCGGTCCTTATCTGGCTTTGGCAGAACCACCACAGTAGCTTCTCACATTGATGCTGGCAACTCTCCCTTTTCCAGAGCCGCTGAAAACACGTCTTTCAATTTTGGCAGTAGTGTCTCACTAAGGTGTTTATAAAACTCTGTTGGGAACCCATCCGCCCCCGGGGCTTTGTTATTTGCCATTGACGACAGGGCCTCTTCCATTTACTCTACTGTCAGGGGACCCTCCAAACTATTACTTTCCTCTTCACTCAACTTGGGTAATTGGGCTCCCTGTAAAAATTGATCTATATCCCGGTCAGCAATCCTTACTTTGGAAGTATACAAGTCTTCATAAAAGTCCCTGAACACTCCCAATATTTCCCGCGTTTCAGTGACTAGGGTGTCATTTTGGTCCAGGAGACCATATACATGTCCCGGTTCTCTCTGTGCCGCTGCTATAATAGACAGCAGGTGACCAACTTTTTCACCCTCTTCATAAAAGGCCAGTTTTTGAAATTCCCTCTTCTTTTCCCCGTTTGCCAGAAATATCTTATCCACTCTCAATTGAGCTGTCTTCATGTTCTGCTGCGCCTCCACGGTGGGGTTAAGCACCAACTCCTCCTCCGCCTTCCTTAGTGCATCCAATGCTTCCCTCTCCTCCGCTTTACTTTGACTTTTACATCTAGAAATTAGGGATGGGCGAGTCTACTCGCTAGGACTCGGGACTCGGCGATTCTGAAGGTACTCGCAGGACTCGTTACTCGGCGAATCTCCCAGCTTGGACTCGCACAGTGACGAGTCCAATGGAATTCAATGTCAATAAGCTTGACTCTTCACAGATACCCGCTGTCAGCAGCGAGTCTGAGCGAGTCTACGATTCCGAGTCCTACGAGTCTACGATTCCGAGTCCTGTATACTGTATTCAGGAGTCGGACTCTCGAATACAGAATCTGTTATGTTCCGAGTCAGCACAGCGTGCGTGTTAGGTCAGAAAACTTGTGAAGATAGCCAATCATAGTCAGTAATGGCATAGCAAAGTTGGTTGTGTCAGGACTATGATTGGCTGCTGTCCATCGTGATGCCTATGTCATCTATGACAGGCAAGGCAGTATATAAGGCTTGTCCCCGCCATTTTGGCCACATTCCTGAGACGATCTGACCTAGTATAGGGAGAGAGAGATATATGCTGGAGCAGATCAGGGATTGTCAGTGTAGGGAAGATTCCTTATATTAACCCAAAAAGCTCTTCTGAGAGCTAGGAGGAGGACAGAGTAGTGCTGTGTAGGCAGGCAGGCAGGCAGGGAGGGAAGGAAGGAGAAGCCTTAGAGTGCACACAGGACGGACCTCATAGCTTAGCTTACTCACTCAGCTTTGCTAACAGCTGCAGTCAGAGGCTTAGCTGAGGTGCTGTTTCCTTTTTGTTTTTGCACCAGATCGATTTTTGTTCCTAATAAGCCATAGAGCGTTATTTTTTCTGTGGCAGACCAGTGCGTTGCTGCTAGCACGTACACCACCTTAGGGAGTGTAGTGTGCGGCTTCACTGCCAAGTGTGAGCGCGCACACTTACCCCGCCAGCAAGTGACGCATTCAGCAACACCAAACCACATCTCGGTGGCTGTGCACACTTAAAACCAATTTTTTTAGGGAGTGTAGTGTGCGGCTTCACTGCCAAGTGTGAGCGCGCACACTTACCCCGCCAGCAATTGATGCATTCAGCAACACCAAACCACATCTCGGTGGCTGTGCGCACTTAAAACCAATTTTTTTAGGAAGTGTAGTGTGCGGCTTCACTGCCAAGTGTGAGCGCGCACACTTACCCCGCCAGCAAGTGACGCATTCAGCAACACCAAACCACATCTCGGTGGCTGTGCGCACTTAAAACCAATTTTTTTAGGGAGTGTAGTGTGCGGCTTCACTGCCAAGTGTGAGCGCGCACACTTACCCCGCCAGCAAGTGACGCATTCAGCAACACCAAACCACATCTCGGTGGCTGTGCGCACTTAAAACCAATTTTTTTAGGGAGTGTAGTGTGCGGCTTCACTGCCAAGTGTGAGCGCGCACACTTACCCCGCCAGCAAGTGACGCATTCAGCAACACCAAACCACATCTCGGTGGCTGTGCGCACTTAAAACCAATTTTTTTAGGGAGTGTAGTGTGCGGCTTCACTGCCAAGTGTGAGCGCGCACACTTACCCCGCCAGCAAGTGACGCATACAGCAACACCTAACTCCAACTCGGTGACTGTGCATTCGTCAACAATGTCTCAAAAAAAAACAATTAACAAAAAGGATGTTGCAAAGGGACAGGGACGAGGTCGTGGCCGCAGCAGTCTTGCCCAAGAAGGCACTGGTACAAGTACACAGCCTAGGATTGATAGAACGTCCTTTTTTCTACCTAGAAATCCCAGTACTCAAAAAAAACGTGTGTTGAGGCCGGATGAGCATGACAAGATAACATCTTGGATGGCTCAGACGCCCTCGACCACTGGTTCTTGCAGTACGCAATCATCCGTGGCAAGACATTCTAGTGTCGCTACAGACAATGCAGCGCCATCCAATCCTCAAAGTCTTCCTATTGCCTCAACCCATCGGCAGCCAGAGGAAAATTTGGATATGGACCTTGGTCACTCGGAAGACTTATTCGGTTCTTATCAAGGGGTTTCTTTGTCACTGCCTGACGAGATACTTGAAGTAGACGAAATGTCTACTCATGGCCAAAGTTTGGAAGCACCTCGTCCTGAAGAAAGACACTTTCACGAAATGCAAACAGTATCTCAGGAGGTGGATGATGATGAGGATGATGAGACACACATCTCATCTGGCCAGCCAGCTCAGTCAGTTTATCCAGAATCCTTTGAACTGGAAGGGGTGGATGATGACACCACAGATCCTACCTGGATTGCTGAATTGCATAGCCAAGAGAGCAGCCAGGAGGACGAACGTGGCTATGTACCACTGGCAAAATCACAAAGGCGTACTGTCTCCAGAACACAAACTGTGAGAACAGTTGCCCAAATAGCGTCAACTGTGGCACAAACTGTACCAACTGTTGCACAAACTGCAAACACAGTTGCCCAAAATGTGTCCACAGTTGGTGTTGAACAGAGTCATCCTCCTCTTCCTCCAATTAAAAATAAAGGACGAACAGCCAGTGTGTGGCAATTTTTTAAGGATAGCCCAACAGTACCAAATATGGTTATCTGTAAGATGTGCCAGGCAAGGCTAAGCAGAGGCACGGTAAAAGGAAACCAGAGCACCAGCAGTATGCGCAAGCATATGTCTCTTAAGCACCCAATTCAGTGGGCGCCCTATCAGGGTTCAAAATCAGTGCCTTCTGATCCAAACATTTCCAGGCCACCTCAGATCCATCCTTCACCAGCAAGTGTTCAGGCTTCAGCTCCTGCTCAAGTGTACTCCTCCCAAGGTGCTTTACAAGACAGACATGACAGTAGTCAATCCTCTTGTCAGTCTGGTCCAAACGTGCAGTTGTCTGTGCCACAGCTGTATGAAAGACAGCGGAAGTTCCAACCGACACACCCATATTCCCAAAAAGTGACGGCGAAAATAGCCAAGTTGTTAGCTGTGGAAATGCTGCCGTTTAGGCTTGTGGGTACAGAGTCTTTTCGGGAGTTGGTGGCTGAGGCAGCACCACGATACTCTGTACCCAGCCGCTACTTTTTCTCACGTAGTGCCGTTCCCGCCTTACACCAGCACGTGGTTAACAACTTAAAACGTGCTTTAACAAATGCTGTCACCGCAAAAGTCCACCTAACAACGGACACGTGGACAAGTAGTTGTGGACAGGGCAGATACATTTCACTAACGGCTCACTGGATCAACCTGGTGGAGAGTGTCCCAACTTCTAAAACTGTACCATCTGACATACTACCAACTCCACGAATAGCGGGCCCAACATCATTCCGGGTGTCTGCCTCCTCATATATGTCCAGTGCCCAATCGGCTTCTGCCACTTCCTTGTCCACTGCTGAGCCTCACGCACCATCACGTCCGAGTTGGGAGCTTTGCAGTACTGCTTCTGCAAGGCGACAACAGGCTCTTCTGAAGCTTATCTGCCTAGGTGACACACGTCACACTGCAACAGAGTTGTGGAAAGGTCTCAAGCAACAGACCGATGAGTGGCTGGCCCCACTGGAACTACAACCAGGTCTAGTTGTGAGCGATAATGGTGCAAACCTTGTGGCGGCAATAAAGCACGGTAAACTTGTACATGTGCCTTGCATGGCTCACGTCCTGAACCTGGTAGTTCAGAAATTCCTCAAAATATACCCAGAGTTATCTGAGCTACTGGATAAGGTGAGGCGAATTTGCGCCCACTTTAGACATTCGTCCACAGCAGCTGCAAGTCTTTCAGCCCTTCAAATCCAATTTAACTTGCCGAAACACAGGCTAATTTGCGACATGCCTACGCGATGGAACTCCACCTTCCATATGTTGGCAAGGTTTAATGAGCAGCAGAAGGCAATAGCGGAATTTCAGCTGCAACATGCCCGTCAACCCGGAAGTCATACCACACACATCAGTACTTTCGAGTGGGTCTGGATCGCTGACCTTTGCGAGTTGCTGGATAACTTCGAATACTGTACCAAACTTGTCAGTGGGGATCAGTCGATTATCAGTCTCACCATCCCCATGCTCTGCCTGCTCCAAGAATCCCTAATGAATCTCAAAACAGATGCTTTGAGAGCACAGCGGATGGCTATGGAGCCAGAATTGAACATCGCTGATCCTAGCCACCCAAGCCAATATCAGCAGGCTACATTGGTTCACGAAGATGGTGATGAGGGTGATGATGAAGAAGATTTATTTTTCTCTGGTACTGATGTGAACCCTGATGGGACTCCCAACCCTACGTTTATGTCGGTACAGCATGGGTGGGCTGAAGAGGAGGAGGCGGACACCGATTTAGAGGCCACGACGCGTAGTGATCTTCATTCTGTTGTAACCGAGGAGATGAGTCTTTGCAGCTTAGCACACATGGCTGAAGTAATGTGTCAATGTGTCTCCAAAGATCCACGCGTCATACACATCTATGACAGCGACCTCTACTGGTTGTCAACGTTTTTGGACCCACGGTACAAAGACAAATTTCAGTCGCTGCTGTCGCACTCATCCAGGGGCTTAAAGATGGATAATGTAAAGAGGGTTCTTCTTGATATTTTGCTGGCAATATCACCGTCTGAATCCGCTATACATCGAAGAACCAGCTCTTTGCAACAGCAGCCTTTGGTTGGGACACAAACGCCATCAATGACAAGAAGAGGTGGGGGTAAGATGTCCGCCAACTGGGCGATGTTCAACAGACCTTCCAATCAAGAACGGAATTTGCCTACGGTCACCTTGAGTAGGAGACAACAATTGTCCAACATGGTGCAGCAGTATCTCAGTGACAGTACCAGCTTCCTAACCGACCCTTCTGTACCCTTTAATTACTGGGTTTCCAAGCTGCACACTTGGACTGAGCTGTCATTGTATGCCTTGGAGGTGCTGGCATGCCCAGCTGCTAGTGTGACATCAGAGCGTGTTTTCAGTGCCGCTGGGGTATAGTCACTGATAGAAGGTCCCGCCTCACCACAGAAAATGCCGACAGGCTCACTCTAATTAAATTCAACAAGGATTGGATATCATCACAGTTCCTAAGCCCTCCAGACGACAGTACACAATCCTAGATTAACCTAATCATAATTTATATGATTGGGATATTGCGCTGTTAACAATATGCCCATTTTGGACAGGAATTAATGACATGTCCCTTAGCTCTGTTGATTTCATTAGGCACCCAGTCCAAGCAATAATATGCTATGGGCCAAGCGCCCTGCTTTATGTAAAAAAATACTTTATTAAGCCCTTTGGGCTAATTTTTTGAGGCACCAAGCCTAGGCCTGCATAGTTGGCCTTGCTTGTTCTATGCTCCTAGTCCAAGCAATAATATGCTATGGGCCAAGCGCCCTGCTTTATTTAAAAACAGACTTTATTAAGCCCTTTGGGCTAATTTTTTGAGCCACCCAGGCTAACAAGCTTATCAGGGTTTTGTAGACACCCTGGCTAACAAGCTTTTCATGGCCCTTAGGCCTGCATTAATACCAAAAATGGCAAACAGCCCCTTGGGCTAATTTTTTGAGCCACCCAGGCTAACAAGCTTATCATGGTTTTGGAGACACCCTGGCTAACAAGCTTTTCATGGCCCTTAGGCCTACATTTATACCAAAAATGGCAAACAGCCCCTTGGGCTAATTTTTTGAGCCACCCAGGCTAACAAGCTTATCATGGTTTTGGAGACACCCTGGCTAACAAGCTTTTCATGGCCCTTAGGCCTACATTTATACCAAAAATGGCAAACAGCCCCTTGGGCTAATTTTTTGAGCCACCCAGGCTAACAAGCTTATCATGGTTTGGGAGACACCCTGGCTAACAAGCTTTTCATGGCCCTTAGGCCTGCATTAATACCAAAAATGGCAAACAGCCCCTTGGGCTAATTTTTTGAGCCACCCAGGCTAACAAGCTTATCATGGTTTGGGAGACACCCTGGCTAACAAGCTTTTCATGGCCCTTAGGCCTGCATTAATACCAAAAATGGCAAACAGCCCCTTGGGCTAATTTTTTGAGCCACCCAGGCTAACAAGCTTATCATGTTTGGGAGACACCCTGGCTAACAAGCTTTTCATGGCCCTTCGGCCTACATTTATACCAAAAATGGCAAACAGCCCCTTGGGCTAATTTTTTGAGCCACCCAGGCTAACAAGCTTATCATGGTTTGGGAGACACCCTGGCTAACAAGCTTTTCATGGCCCTTAGGCCTGCATTAATACCAAAAATGGCAAACAGCCCCTTGGGCTAATTTTTTGAGCCACCCAGGCTAACAAGCTTATCATGGTTTGGGAGACACCCTGGCTAACAAGCTTTTCATGGCCCTTAGGCCTGCATTAATACCAAAAATGGCAAACAGCCCCTTGGGCTAATTTTTTGAGCCACCCAGGCTAACAAGCTTATCATAGTTTGGGAGACACCCTGGCTAACAAGCTTTTCATGGCCCTTCGGCCTACATTTATACCAAAAATGGCAAACAGCCCCTTGGGCTAATTTTTTGAGCCACCCAGGCTAACAAGCTTATCATGGTTTGGGAGACACCCTGGCTAACAAGCTTTTCATGGCCCTTAGGCCTACATTTATACCAAAAATGGCAAACAGCCCCTTGGGCTAATTTTTTGAGCCACCCAGGCTAACAAGCTTATCATGGTTTTGGAGACACCCTGGCTAACAAGCTTTTCATGGCCCTTAGGCCTACATTTATACCAAAAATGGCAAACAGCCCCTTGGGCTAATTTTTCGAGGCACCAATCCTATGCCTGCATCGTGGGCGTTGCTTGTACTATCATCCTGCTGGAGCCTGGTGAAGGGTCCCACTGTACGCTCCATAGAAAACGCGTAGACGCGATGTGTAGCATGTAGACGTCCCAGCCTCTCACATGTGTGTTCATAGTCTTGTTGCCATAGCGAGGCATAAAGTAACCCCCCAAACACAGGCACTGTTTGTCAGCAACAGTTGTATGTGGAGTCATGATTTGACACTTAGTAACCAAGGTGACTTCATGCGCCATGCGGGCCGTAAAGTACTTGCTAATGATGCTCTCTCCCCTGTCCCTCACGCCAAATGTCTCGGGGTAATCCTTGACTCCTCCCTCTCCTTCAAGCCCCACCTGTAGTCCCTAACCAAGTCCCTGTGACTCCAACTCAAAAATATTTAACCAATTCGCTCGTTCCTCAATCCTGACACTGCTGAAACACTCATAAATGCCCTCATCATCTCCCGCCTTGACTACTGCAACCTCCTTCGCACAGGCCTCCCTGCCAACTCTCTTGCACCTCTCCAATCTATACTAAACTCTGCTGCCCGACTAATCCATCTGTCCTCACGCTACTCCCCTGCCTACCCCCTCTGCCAAGCCCTTCACTGGCCCCTCCGCCCCACAGAGAGCTCACTTTAAAACACTGACCATGACATTCAAAGCCTTACACAACCTATCCCCACCATACATCTCCGACATGATCTCCCGATACCATCCCTCACGCAACCTGCGTTCATCCCAAGAACTTGTCCTACACTCCCCCCTCATCTCCTCTTCCCACAACCGCATACAGGATTTCTCCCGGTCATCCGCCATGCTCTGGAACTCCCTGCCCCACCTCATCAGTCAGTCGCCTACCCTGTGAACCTTCAAGAGACACCTAAAGACTCACCTCTTCCGACAGGCCTACAACCTGCCATGAGACCCCGCTACACGCCCCACGACCGACACCTTCCCCACCCTATTGTATCCCCACCCACCCCTCGTAGAATGTGAGCCCACGCGTACAGGGTCCTCTACTCTTGTACCTGTATGACCTTATTGTCTATGTTTATTGTACTTGTCCTTGTCTACCTTTTCCTCATGTAAAGCGCCATGGAACCTATCGGCGCTATATAAATAAATAATAATTATAATAATTATGATGACTTGAAGCCCACCCACAAAAAAAACTACACATTCATTCCTTGAAAAAAGACAGACACAAAGCTGTTTTTTAAAACTGTGTTTCAAAAACAAAATGGCAGCACTGGTTGGACATTCCCAAAAATACAACCTTTTAAAATTAAAGTATTAACCAACAAATGGAGCCCTACAGGTCCTGGTAGGTGGGCTGTCCGTCTTCTAAAAGGTCAAGGGCCCCACGTATGGCCTGGCCGAACCCTTGAGGGTGGATCCTCTGCACAGGTGTAGGGAACGCTGGTAGGTCCCTGTTAGGTGGCCACTGGCAGTGAGGCAAATGCGGTATAGCCCTGTGGGGTGGCACATGGCTGTCCCGTGTTGTGGGCCTGCCTAGCCTGTTAGAGGCCGATATTTTCCACCCATCCAAATATTGGAAAACCTCACCTGGGTCGTTAGTGGGCTGACAGGCTTCAAGCACTATCTGTAATGCTGACCTTGCCCGTAGTAGCCTGTCAAATGGAATATTATCCATGAATGGTATTATACTGCGGGCAAAGTCAGCATTACTCTGTTTTACATTTGAATGAGGTGACCCCGGGATTGGACCATAAGCTGGCCCTGCCGCTGGTGGCGGCGGTGGTGGTGCTGGCCCTGCCGCTGGTGGCGGCGGTGGTGGTGCTGGCCCTGCCGCTGGTGGCGGCGGTGGTGGTGCTGGCCTTGCCGCTGGTGGCGGCGGTGGTGGTGCTGGCCCTGCCGCTGGTGGCGGCGGTGGTGGTGCTGGCCCTGCCGCTGGTGGCGGCGGTGGTGGTGCTGGCCCTGCCGCTGGTGGCGGTGGTGGTGGTGGTGGCGGCGACGGCGGTGGTGGTGGTGATGGCCCTGCCGCTGGTGGCGGCGGTGGTGGTGCTGGCCCGGCCGCTGGTGGCGGCGGTGGTGGTGCTGGCCCTGGCGCTGCTGGCGGCGATGGTGGTGGTGGTGGTGGCGGCGACGGCGGTGGTGGTGGTGGCGGCGGCCGTGGTGGTGGTGGTGGGTTTTCTCCACGCCGCCTTCTGTTTGGAGGTGGAGGGTTAGCAGCACGCCGCCCTCTGTAGTAAGCTTCTCTGTGGGTAAAGTAAAAAAAAATTTGGTGAATGCATTGCATTTGGAAACAAAAACATAGGTCAAACATTAAGTTGCACGCTTTTTAGACTCTGTGTATCTGTGTATTCTTAATCAGATATTTGTTATTATTATGAAAGAATAACCAACTGTACATAACATAAAGGAATACGTGACTTTGTTTGCTAATTCCATAATAATGCATAATTTTTCCCCCCCTGATTACCACCCACCCCCCCCCATCCCATCTAATCTAGACGATCAATAACACCAATGGTTCACATGAAAAAAACGTCCCCCTGACTTCACTTTTAACTTGACATACTTAATTTACAAAACGTTTAGCTTATATCATCTATATAAAGCAGGGAAGGGGTTGAAACGTATACAATATATATATATATAATCTTATTTATATAATCGGGAGTTTGAAATTCCGGCACTGTAGCCGAATCCCAAACTCCTTAGCGTCACTGCGAGCGGAGACGCGTATGCGCCTTCTCGAGCCGCAGACGCTTAACTCACACAGCCGCTATAGCGTTTTCTCGAGCGGCCTCGCGCCCTCCGCTCACAGCAAGACCTGCGCCCCTGACAGCGCCCCATCCGCCCCGGCATGCTGGCATTTGTACTTCCCCCGTCTGTGCACCCACAGGTCTTAGCAGATCACTGATGCTGACAGCGGGGGGGACAATACAGACAATCAAATCAGGAGGAGGTCAGTGTCAGGAGGAGATGACAGCCGCCCGCCGGGGCCTGTGACACTGCAGAGGTCACAGCGGGGCTGTGTGTGCGGACAACGGGGAGGCCGGGGGCTACGGACGTACCGGACACGTCCTCTGCTCCTGGAGATCTGCCGCGGGTCCGCGCTCGCAGCATATCTGATGCAGGAGCCGCGCTCACCCCGCCCACACCACGCCCTCTGCCAAACAACCCACACCTCTCACTGCCCTCCTGCAGCTAACCACACCCCATGTTTACCTTTGCCATGATGTCATTCAGCTGCGGCCGCTATCTTTAATAAGGTCAGTAATGATGGCAGTAATCGGATCTCTGCTCCCTCTAGCACGCCCCAACACTGTAGCACCATCTATTAACCCTATTCTCATCACCTATATACTCTGCTACCCTCAGAGCCGCCTGTATACTCTGCTACCCACAGACCCGCCTGTATACTCTGCTACCCACAGAGCCGTCTTTATACTCTGCTACCTCAGACCCGCCTGTATACTCTGCTACCCACAGAGCCGCCTGTATACGCTGCTACCTCAGACCCGCCTGTATACTCTGCTACCCACAGAGCCACGTGTATACTCTGCTACCCACAGAGCCGAATTGGAACCTAATGTATATATTAATAAATAATACTAATTGTACACAACAGTGCTGCATACACATACCTTGGCATACGGGCCACCGGGTGAAGGAAGGACAGCCGGTCGTAAAAATGGTAGTGGTTCAGCAATGGAGCGGCTCCCGGTTCTCTCTCTGAGTACTGCCGGTACTGCTTCCTATGCTGGTCCCGGCAGCTCCTCCACCGCTTTTTAAGATGGTCAACTGTGAAATGATTTCAAACCGGGTTTAGAGATGTGTAATATTTGAAACAACAAAAGTATGTGTACAAATCAACAATAACATTTTATTCATGTTGTGTGTGTAATGTGTATACAAGGCACAGTGACACGACAGTGTGGAACATCATCAACAGCATTACGGACATTGAGCTCACGTGGCCACAATCACAAATGAGGCAGGACACATGTCAACGCATAGAGAATGTAATAGTGCGGGCACCAGACTCTGGTCATTAGTGGTATTTATATACACCCAACCCCTTGGCCGTAAGAGCCAGGAGGATCAGACCTTAAACTAAGTGTACTGTTGTGACCCCATCCAAATATAGGCAGCTATGCGGTGGAGCATGATAACACATTCAGGGTCCTGTATACCCTGCTATGGGGGCCCTGTATTCCCACTGCTGGGGGCCCTGTAAACCCACTGGGGCACTGTCTACCCACTGCTGGGGGCCCTGTATACCCACTGCTGGGGGGGCCTGTACACACACTGAGGGCCCTGTATACAGGGACTGACTGGCACCCTACAGTTTGGGTGGCAACCCTCCCTCACCGGCCCGACACAGGTGAGGACGGGGGTGGGGGAGGTGATGACTGGCGGCCGCCTCACAGTCACCGCAGCTCCCGCATTCTCCTATGGCTCGCTCCCAGCCGCAGCCTTGCGCTCCTCACAGCCGCTCGCTAACAGTCGCAGCCGCACGCCACTCACAGACGCTCACTCCCGGACGCAGCCGCGCGCTGATGACGTCATCGCGCGGCCAGGAGCTTCCGTTTCCGCCTGCTGCTTCAGGGACATGCGGATTATTCAGGCTCCTGCAGCCGCATGACCCGTGGCACCTGGGCCAGTCCGCCCCTGCCTGTATACCACAATATGGGGGCATGTATACCCATCTGGGGGCCTGTATACTCTGCAGGGGGAGGTGTATACTCTGCTGGGGGCTGTCTACCAGTGATAGCCGCTGTATACCAGGATGGCGGTCAATATGTTTTCACAGTTTTTGGGGGCAAAAATAGGGGGGTCGGCTTATACACGGGTCGGCTTATACACGAGTATATATACAGTAAATGCAATATATAACGTGTGAACTCATTTAAATTACTTAGATTGCTCTGTTCCTCATGGTGACTCCGATGGAACGCAGGGAACATCTCTTGGGCGATCTCTCTCCAGGCTGTATTAATTTGGGTCGTATCCCCATAGTCAGGATCTGTAGGGAGCCATAGAAATGGACGAGCCTCCACGGCCTGCTGCCATGATTGCACTGATGAATGGATTGCTCTGTGTGTGCGCCTGTCAGCGCGACTCGTTTCCTGTTTCCTTAAAGCATGGTGTGTGCTGGAGAATCGCTTCCCTCGCATCATCGGCTCCAAGCCTCCAAATAAGAGAAAAACCAGCGAGTTTGGACTCGCACACTTTCAGAGACACATCAGCGAGTTGTAAATGTCATTATTCGCTATTACTCGGTTCCCTATTCATTAACCCCTTCCAGACCCTTGGCCCACCCCCTGGGCCATGGAATGATCGGGCTCCTGCAGGTCGAGTGAGGGTGTCACTGACCTGTCACTCGGCCTGCAGGTACATGGGGAGTTGTACAACACCCCAGGGGGGGTCGATTTGCCCCCACCCCCACCACCCCGGCTACAGGCGCGGTGATTGGCACTCAAAAGTGAAAGTGAAAATCACCGCGCCTGTAATGCTTCCCTGCCTGTCGCTGCTATCCCTACCCTCCAATCTTCTCCCCTGTCATCCTCTAACTGCCCCCCTGCCCCCCACCTCTTTCCTGCCCCCTCTTCATCTTTCTTACCCCCCGCTTCCTTTTCCTGCTGCCTGCTTCCTGTCCCTGCCGCCCACTTCCTCTTCCTGCCGCCCGCCTCCTCCTGCCTGCCCCCACTTCCTCCTGCCTGCCCCCGCTTCCTCCTGCCTGCCCCCGCTTCCTCCTAAGTGCCCCCCTACTTCTCCTGTCACCCCCCCTCTTCCCCCTTCCTGCCCCCCCGATCACCGAAGTGGCGATCGCCTCTCCCACTCACCCCTCCGGCGGCCGCTCTGTCTCCACTGCGTCCCGCTCCTCCTCCTCCTCTTCACCGCCTCCGGATCTGACAGCTCTGTGCTGGAGCTGCCAGATCACTTTCTACAGCTAGATCCTGAGGATCCCGATCTCCCTGCATGGGCATCGAGCTGCAGAAAGCGATCTGACAGCCCGGACGCAGTGATGCACATAGTGGGTCAATGCGCCTGTGCTGCCAGATCGCTTTCCGCAGCTCGATCCCCATGCATGGGGATCGAGCTGCGGAAAGCTATCTGGCAGCCCAGGCGCAGTGATGCACATAGTGGGTCACTGCGCCCGGGGTGTCAGATTACTTTCTGCAGCTCGATCACCATGCTGGCAGGTTGGGCTCCAGAGTAGCGATCTGAAAGCAAAGGCGATCGAGCGGCGTGGGACATTCGTTGTGGACTACGTCGGAGCGATCGGGCTTCGTGGGACCTTCGTTGTGGACTACGTCGGATCTTTTTATAATAAAGATGGAATCCGAATTGTGTCTGTGTTTTTTTTTCAAATAAAAAGATTTTTCTCTGTGTGTATTTACTGACTATTTACCGTACTAGAGATTCCTAATGGCGGGTCTAACATTGGCCCTATATTATGAATCTCGGGCTTAGTGCCAGCTGCCAATAAAAAGCTAGCATTAACCCCTTTATTACCCAGTTAGCCACCGGTACCAGGGCAACTGGAAGAGCGTGGGTACAGCGCCAGAAAATGGTGCTTCAATGAATGCGCCATTTTCTGGGGTGGCTGCGGGCTGCAATTCGCAGCATGGGGGGCCCAGAACGCTTGGGCCTCTCTATGCTGAGGATTCCAGCCCCCAGCTGCCTAGTTGTACCTGGCTGTATTTTTGGTTCCAGCCAGTTATGACGAGGCAGCTGGTGGCTGGTGGCAGTCCGTAGCTGCCAAGTTGTACCTGGCTGGACCAAAAATATGGCGGAGCCCTATGTCATTTTTTTTCTAGAAATAATTCTAGAAATAAAAAAAAAAATAGGCTTCGCTGTATTTTTGGTTCCAGCCAGGTACAATGAGGCAGCTGGGGGCTGGTGGCAGTCCGTAGCTGCCAAGTTGTACCTGGCTGGACCAAAAATATGGCAGAGCCCCATGTCATTTTTTTTTTTAAATTCTACAAATAAAATGACATGGAGCTTTGCCGTATTTTTGGTTGCCAGCCAGATACAACATGGCAGCTAGGGGGCTGGAATCCTCAGCATGGAGAGACCCAAATGTATTGGGTCCCCTATGCTGTGAATTTTAACTACTAGACTAGTATGTTTTTTCACAAAAAGTTTCTTTATTCATTTATACGTCTCAATTTGTGAAGCACATGTGGGTTCAAAGTGCTCACTGTGCATCTAGATATGTTCCCTGGGGGGTCTAGTTTCCAAAATGGGGTCACTTGTGGGGGAGCTCAAATGTTTAGGCACACAGGGGCTCTCCATACGCGACCTGGTGTCCGCTAACCATTCCAATTGATGGCAAACACCAGGTTGCGTGTGGAGAGCCCCTGTGTGCCTAAACATTGGAGCTCCCCCACAAGTGACCCCATTTTGGAAACTAGACCCCCCCAAGGAACCTATCTAGATGCATAGTGAGCACATTGAATCCCCAGGTGCTTCACAAACTGATCCGTAATAAGGTAAAAATACTTTTTTTTCACACAAATTTTCTTTTTTAATTTGTACGGATCAATTTGTGAAGCACCTGGGGGTTCAAAGTGCTCACTATGCATCTAGAAATGTTTCCTGGGGGGTCTAGTTTCCAAAATGGGGTCACTTCTGGGGAGCTCAAATGTTTAGGCACACAGGAGCTCTCCAAATGCGACATGGTGTTCGCTAACAATTTGAGGTGATTTTCCATTCAAATTGTTAGCGGACACCATGTCGCGTTTGGAGAGCCCCTGTGTGCCTAAACTTTGGATCTCCCCCACAAGTGACCCCATTTTGGAAACTAGACCCCCCAGGGAACTTATCTAGATGAGTGGTGAGCATATTGAACCCCCACATGCTTTACAAATTGATCTGTGAATATGGAAAAAGTACTTTTTTTTCACAAAAATGTTCTTTTAGCCTCAATTCTTTCATTTTCACATGGGTAACAGGATAAAATTCATTCTAAAATTTGTTGGGCAATTTCTCCTGCGTACACCGATACCTCATATGTGGTCATAAACCACTGTTTTGGCGCGCGGCAGGGCTCAGAAGTGAAGGAGCGCCATTTCACTTTTTGAATGGAAAATTAGCTCCAAAAGTCAAATTGCGCTCTTTCCCTTCAGAGCCCTGCCGTGCGCCCAAACCGTGGTTTATGATCACATATGTGGTATCGATATACTCAGGAGAAATTGCCCAACAAATTTTAGGATCCATTTTATCTTGTTGCCGATGTGAAAATGAAAAAATTGAGGATAAAAGAACATTTTTGTTAGAAAAATTAAAATATCCATTTTTTTGTTTCCAATTTGCTTTGTTCCTGTGAAGCACCTGAAGGGTTAATAATCTTCTTGAATGTAGTTTTGAGTAGCTTGAGGGGTGCAGTTTTTGGAATGGTGTCACTTTTGGGTGTTTTCTGTCATGTAAACCCCTCAAAGGGACTTCAAATGGGATGTGGTCACTAAAAAAAATGATTTTGTAAATTTTGGTGGAAAAATGAAAAATTGCTGATGAACTTTGAACCCTTATAACTTCCTAACAAAATTTTTTTTTTTTCCAAAATTGTGCTGATGTAAAGTAGACATGTGGGAAATATTATTTCATAACTATTTTGTGTCACATAACTCTCTGGTTTACCAGAAGAAAAATTCAAAATTTGAAAATTGCAAAATTTTCAAAATGTTTGCCATATTTTGGATTTTTTCACAAATAAACGCAAAAATTATCGACCTATATTTAATACTAACATGAAGCCCAATATGTCACGAAAAAACAATCTCAGAATCGCTAGGATCCGTTGAAGCGTTCCCGAGTTATAACCTCATAAAGGGACACTGGTCAGAATTGCAAAAAATGGCAAGGTCATGAAGGGGTTAACATTGGACTCGCTGGACTCGCAACGAGTCCCGAGTCCTTGACTCGGACTCGTTGGGGTCTTGCGATTCCGAGTCTTTTAGGACTCGCCCATCTCTACTAGAAATGTCTCTGATCAGTAAGCCTCTAGTGTATGCCTTCATTGTGTCCCATACAGTTCCTATAGCTGCGCTTCCCGTGTTGTTCTGAAAGAATTCCTCAATTTCTCCCACTATCTTTGGCACACTATATGTCAATAAATGTTAGAGGAGACGTCAACTCAACATTTATTGACATATAGTGTGCCAGAATTATCTTTATAAGCTACTGTAATTTTTTTCTGAGCACCTGAAATTGCGGTTGAGCCAAACCCTTTCTATAGCATTGTACTTTATAGTGACTTAACTCAATAGTCTCTTGGTGAGATATTTTCTTACACACTATACCCAAGTTGGACTTCATATTAAGGTAGATCCTCACACCTTGTGACCACACATATAATGAGATAAGTGAACCTCTAACATCTTTCACTTTACATATCCAGAACCTTGAGGATTCCTCTTTTGAAAATCAAGGAGAGGCCCCTTTTGGACATTCTCCTCAAGGTATTAACCATACCCTGTCTGACTTTCTTCTTACAGTATATACACTATATCCACCTCTTGAATAAAGAAAATATGATTTCAGCTCACCACTTTAGTGGCCGTTTATGGATGCTTCAGCACGGCTGTAGCCCAGTCCAGGCTAAGCACAGCTATATCCAAGCAAGAAAAGTATTTCCAACAAGCGTTGAAGGAACAGTAATAGACGTTTTTGGCAAAAAACTTCTTCAATATTTAATGACTCCAAAAATGTTACACGTATAAACAAAAAAATCAAGCCCTCATTGGCCTAAAAGTACATGTTTCAGCAGATGGCTTCTTCAAGCAGCTTGAAGAAGGCATATGCCGAAACTCGTACTTTTAGGCTAGTTTCACATTTGTGTTTGACAGCGCAGCGTATGTTGTGAATATCTTTGTTTAAATCCGCAACCGTATTACGCACTAATGTTTTTGTTTTTTTTAACTATAAGATTTTATTAAACATTTTACAAAAATATAGTACCAACATTGGTTCGTGCAATAACTGAATATACCTCCATCTAAAATAGACCGCACAATCTTGAAAACATTCAAGTCCATTCCCCAGGATGGAAAACACTTCTCGTCTAAGCTCACCCCACTCCTGTGGATCCAGGGGGGTTTACGAAAGGTAACTCGTATCTTAGACAGTTCTCATCAGCACAAACCCTTAGGAATGCATTTAGTGCTTGTATGCTGTAATAGGAACAAATGCCGAAGTGCCCGCGCTGCCAAACAGGAATCACCAGGAAACGAAGAGTTAACTGGGCAGATTTTTCTTTATTTCATCCTACGCTTTTCGGAGCCTCTATCCGAGCTCCTTCCTCAGGGAACTGTCATGTGACCTCAAAGGATAACAACTAAAAAAACAAAAAAAACACCAGTCTTTAGACGATATCAGTAGCCGTTCCGTAGAGAATAAGCCTTTTTCATGCAATAACCGCTCAGCAAAACACGTCCAACGATGAAGCTTTTTTAATTGTGTTCTGCGAGTATCATGCCGTTCTCAATGTGACAGTGGATTATACATATATATACATATATAAATATATTTTTGTGCTGAAGATTCAGCTGTTTGATACATATTGTATATTATCTTGTAAATTTAATGTTTAAAAGTAGCGTTCTTATAGAAATGTGTTCATTTGACGGGTTTGCTTCTAGCACTTTAACTTTTTTTTTTGTAAAAGCCAAAAGGAATGGCTTATAGGCCTTATAACCAGGCAATCAATATCCCCCCTCCCCCCCATTTATCCATTTCAGTTACAGTGCCTGCCATATGCTGCCAGGCTTGCTAGGAGAGACTGGTAAGTGGTTGGATGGCAGGACACAATAGGTTACATCATTGGCATATGAATACCTTTGAACCTGAAGTGTCAAACATCATTACATGTGTGTTATCAAAATCCTGGGCTCATTAATTTCTTATATAATCTCCATTTTCTTGATGCATAGCTCCATCTATAAAGGCTGCCTGCAGTCACCACTGGAGGGAGCTGAAGAACTTGCTGCATACATTGAGTTCAAGCTCCCTCTGGTGGTAGCTGCAGGCAAGATGGCACATTGTATTTAAAATTCATACCTCTGCAGGGATTTTGGAGCGTTAGCAGGAAAATGGAGCTTCAATGGCTGTGAAATTACAAAGAGGTTGTCCCCCTACTTGAACAACCCCTTCTTATTCCCCATAAAAATGGAAAAGCTTATACTCTCCTTCGGTGGTAGCAATGTCGCATGGCCCCGGGAATGCAAATGCTGACATGGGAGCCCCGCAACCATTCACTGCCTCCTTCTTTCTCCTGTCCTGTGGACACAATACCTGTCCAGGAAGTGACCGCTTTTGCCCACTTCTTGTTGATTGGTTTTGTGTCCAAGGGCGGGGAGAAGGAAACCGGCTCTGATTGGTCATGGGATTACTATCCTTTAAGGTGGGCCCCAGGAACATCCATAGAGATTTGACATCCATAGAACCATGAAGTGAGTATAAGCTTTTTAATTTTTTTGGGTGCAAACTTGATGAATGAGAAGTGGACAACCCCTTTAAAAAAAGATACATCTATAATGCTCTCATTTCACAGTTTCACTTACAGAAGAGCGCCCCACAATAATACAAGGTCGACTGCAAGTTGTGAAGAATTCAGATTTCAATTCTTGAGACCTTAATAAAATGATTTGGGAATGGCGGTATTGTCGAGACTTTACCGTCACTGCGGAGCCCTGGTCTGAACGCTGAATTGAGTTTAGGAGTTTAAATCTATATATAATCTACAGAAGAAGTATAGCACATTCTCATACATGCAGTTGAATTTCCATAATACTGTACCCATACTGCAACTCTCCTATGGAGGCACACAAGCTTTATCTTTTACGTTGAGGCAGGAAACCCAGGAAGACGTTGTGGCGAGTGTTGGCATGTGTTGTGTTTTCCTGTAATAGAGGTCACTTGGGCGAATTCCTTACCAATTTGATGGGCGCACGTTGTGTCCCTTTTACATAGAGGGATGTGAGGTGTATAGGGAGCAAATGAGTAATAATCTAATTGGTCTCCATACAGCTTACTTATTGCCCGCAGCCCACCGCCATGTTCATATAGGTAGATCTGCTTCCAATAAATAATTTTTGGACCTTTTGTGTAAACCTTCCAATCAGCTGACAAAGAAGGATTTTGCTCTTTTTTTTGGTCAGTTGATCGCTGTCCTATTTAATATTGGCCAATCACTGGCTCCTTTTAAGGGTCTTTCCAGAATTCGTTTAATATGGCTGGTTTCCTTCAAAATCCACACCACCCCTGTTGTACATGTTGTGTGAGATATTGCATCTCCTCTCCATTTTAAGTGAATGGGCCCATGCTGTAATGCCACATGCAACCTTATTTTGAAATATTGCAGTTAAGTTTCATTAATTCTGGATATCCCCTTATAGGGGAGGATATAGCACGGAGCCACGCTGAGTGCTTTGCACAATAGCTGTGCTAACGTAGCTTTAATTGTACACGCTTTTCCGGATGACACCAAGGTAAATGTCGTATATGCCAGTGCCACCAGAGCTGTAATCAGAATTCTGCTGGTTTCCTGAAATAGTTCAGCTTTGTTAATGTTCTAAAAATGCAATGGATTCTGGGATAAGGTGAAGATTATCCAAAATTGAAACCCCCCCTAGGTTATACCCTTCTGAAAGAACCTGGCATGACTCAAGAAGGCAGAACCAGCCAACCAATTAACATGTATATATAAGGCCAATGTTCCTTTGACTTTTTGGGTCAAAATAAAAAATGATTGGGCCTGTTAATCTGCAACATGTCTGATCCTTTTGTTCTCAAAGGCAGTAATGTATTTGTTTGTCAATAAACTTCTTCTGTGGATTATATCTCTATGTGAACTGGTGGTCAAAGGTAAACATAAGCTATCCATTATCTAAAGAGGGAAGAAAAAAGCCTCCAAATAAAAAAAAAAAATATATAAATATCCTACTACTGCTTCATAATAAAGGGAAGACGTTCTTATTATATTGTTGCTAATGCTGAATGTGAATAGAAATACAGGGCATCACTTTTCTCTTTGTACATAGCGCTTTACTCCTGCTAGGTCGGATGGAGGATACATGTAAATATATTTGCATCTCCTCCCTCTAGTCTTCCACAGCACTAATATTGTCTTCGTGGATTTAAGACTATTACTAATCCTGTAACGGATTTTAAGTACTATAAGGTCATAGTGATATAATTATAAATATATGTATAAATATATATAGTAAATACATACATGTATATTACCTTAAAAAAAAAGGTTGTTCCCTGAGGAAGGAGCTCGGATAGAGGCTCCGAAATGCGTAGGATGAAATAAAGAAAAATCTGCCCAGTTAACTCTTCGTTTCCTGGTGATTCCTGTTTGGCAGCACGGGCATTTCGGCATTTTTTCCTATTACAGCATTCCTGTTTCCACGTTTATTGTGAAGGTGCGGCCCTGCAGCAGCCATCTTATAAGCCATCTTACAGGCGATTATACTGGTTGTGGGTGACACAACTGAATAAGGTGAGCAGTTCTTAATTTACACCGATATAACCTTTAAAAAAAAAAGGATAAGACCCTATGCGCATTTATCTCACGTTTGCAGGTTTAGTGCTTGTATGTCTGTCTCTATAGCACGAACATTATCTGAGAACCTGGACAAAAAGTAAAGTGTATAGATGGGAAGAGAGAAGGGGTAGAGGAGAAGAGAAAGAACGGAAAGAAAAAAGAGGAAGTGAAGGATAAGAGGGGAAACCTGGGACCAGGGAATCGGGCCGTTCATATCCCTTCTTGGGTGGCAAAGTAAACCCACAGGGTCCAGATTTGGTTAAAGCGATCCACATTCAGCAAGGCTGTCAGATATTCCATCCTTCTAATGTCTGCTTTTCTGGAAACTAAGTCACTGTTTTGGGGAAGGGAGGGGGGTCTAGTCTCCTCCAGAACAGGGCTATTAAACATCTAGCTGCAGTCAGTATGTGGAGGAGCAGCTTGGAGGCAATTTTGCCCACCCTTCCCAGATGGGCATTAAAGAGATACACCAGGGGATCCAGATCTAGGTCAGTAAAAATATCCTTCTGAATAAAATTCTGCACCGAACCCCAAAAAGGGGCCAGTTTCGGGCATGTTCAAAATATATGGAGCAGCGAACCCACATCTGAGCTGCATCACCAGCACGTGTCCGGAAGAAGAGGGTTTAACCCATGGAGGAAGACAGGGGTATGGTACCAAAACATCATCAATTTGTATTGATTTTCTTTGTACAGCGTACAAATAGATGTCTTGGCTGCTCTCTCCCATATAGATTGCCACGTCCGGTGGTTTATCTGCCTTCCCAGCATGACCTCCCATTTCCTCATATAAGGGAAACCCTCCTCCATGTTCCTTTCCACGGAAGCAAGCAGCTGATAGCTCTCCGATATGAGGCCCCTGGTATCTGTGCCCCTCCTGCATATAATCTCAAATTCCATCAGGGTCGCCACCCCTACAGGGCCGTATAAAGAGGTCCCAAAATTTTTAATCTGTAGGTATTGATAAAATTCTCTATTGGACAAAGGAGGGATAGTTTTTAGATTGTCGAATGGTTGGATTCTCATGGTGTCCCCATCAATAATATCCGCAAACCAAAAAAGGCCCGCCGATAGCCACGACTACACCATAACCGATTCCATTCCACTAGGTAATAGTGGGTGGTATATAAAAGATACCATTGGTGAAGATGGGGACGCCAGTGGGAATTTTTTTTTGGCAGTGGATCCAGATTTCCACTGCAAATTGCATTGGGCCCAGCAGAGGAGCCAAGAGGCCCGTGTGGGCAGGAGGCCATAGTAGGGAATTCGGATGAACTGGTGCCAACTAAAGCTTCTCTATCTCAGTCCATTTGTTAAAAGCCCAAAGTGACGACTAGGACGGAATCCGACGAAGGTGCACCGCCCAGTAATACTTCATGACATCTGGGACCGACAGGCCACCCCGCAGTTTATGATTTGTCATCACCCTCTTGGTGATCCTATGAGGCTTGTTTCCCCAGATGAATCTCATTATAGCCGTCTGAAGGGCTTTAAGTTTTCCCAATGGGATGGCCACCGGAAGTGTTTCGAAATGATATAGTAGTTTGGGAACCAGGGTCATCTTAACCGAAGCCACTCTGCCTAGCCAAGATAGGTTCAAGGAAGCCCATTTGTGCAGGAGGGCCCTCAGGCCCTCAAAGAGTGGGGGGATGTTGGATTTATATAGGGTATCATAGGAGGCAGATATGTTGACCCCAAGATAACCTATAGCATCTGATTTCCAACGGAATTTAAAATTGAGCTTCAAGTGATTTAGTACGTCTGGGGGTATATTGATGGGTAGGGCCTCTGTTTTAGTATGATTTATTTTGTAGCCCGAGAGGTCACCATAAAACTTTAGGGACGACATAAGTTTAGGGAGATAAATGTGGAGATTTGTAAGGGTGAGGAGAACATCATCTGCAAAGAGAGATATTTTAAACTCCTTACTGTCCACCTTCACCCCCAAAATGTCCACATCTCTGTGAATGGCTGCAGCCAGTGGCTCAATGCACATTGCGAACAGGAGGGGAGACAAAGGGCATCCCAGTCTTGTACCATTTATAATGGGGAAAGGGGGAGAGGTGAGAAAGGGTAGCTTAATGGATGCCATGGGGACTTATATAGGGCCCTAATTGTGCTGAGGAACCTGCCCGAGACACCAAAGGACCGGAGAGTCGCAAACAGAAAAGACCAGTCCAGCCGGTCGAACACCTTCTCTGCGTCTAGGCTCAAAACCAACATCTGATGTTCCCTCCGATTCGCCACATCGACCAAATCTATGGCACGCCTGGTGTTATTACCACCTGGGCAACAGAGAATGAATCCAACCTGGTCTTTGTGGATCACCTGGGGGAGCCATGAGCTCAGCCTGTTCACTAATATTTTGGCATAAATTTTCAGATCAGCATTCAGGAGCGCAATAGGCCAATAGCGTAATCCAAGGGGACCCTGGGTGGCTTCGATAGGAGGATCAAATGAGAGTGGGAAATGGTGTTAGGGATGTCAGAGCCATCCATAAAAGAGTTGAAGAGGGAAATCATGTAGGGAATGAGGTCCTTAGCAAATACCTTGTAATAAAGGTATGTAAGACCGTCTGGGTCTGGAAATTTACCCTGGGGCAACGCCTCCAAGGCCTCCCCCAACTCCTCGCAAGTTATTGGTAGGTTAAGGGCTGGGATGGCCTCTCCAGGGAGAGTAGGAAGTTGCAGACCAGAAAGATATCTCTAAAAGTTTTCTCGAGCCCTGAGCGTGCCCTCCCCCCATTCCCCCCCGGGGAGTCAGGTTATAGAGACGTTTATAAAAGGAGATAAAAATGTCAGATATGGCAGCAGGGTTGTGTTGGATGATCCCCTGTGTCCCGTAAAGCTTGGGGGGATGTCCTGGAAGTGCGTTCTCTGAGTTGGCGGGCCAATAACGTACGGGCCTTATTACCTTTTTCCACTTTCTTTATAAACATGTCCTTTAACTACTCTCTTAGTTGTAATACCCTCCTCAGAGAAGGCACAGAGGGACTGTTAGATAACTTAGGCTCCCATATTGACAGTTGAGATGTTAGGTGATTGCGCTGAATAGTTTTATCTTTCTTAGCCCTGGTCCTCTCTCTGATACAATGATCCCTCATCAAGGTCTTGTGCGCCTCCCATAAAACTGATAGGGAGGAAACTGAAGCATGGTTTAGTTGGAAGTATTCCACCAGAAGCCGCTGCAAGGTCATTCTAATGTGAGGGTCCTTGATCAAGAATACGTTGAGACGCCAGTGTTCCAAGCCCCTAGGAGCATTCATATTTTTAAGGTCAAGAATTACAGGGGAATGGTCAGACAAGGTGATTGTTCCCAATTCCACGCTCATTTGTTGCAAGATTGGGCTACTCACGAAAAAATAGCCTATTCGGGTATGCGTTTGGTGGGGGGGCCGAATAGTAAGAGAAAGCCTTTTCTCCTGGGTGGTCTACTCTCCAGGCATCAAAAAGCACCTCTGCTCTGATTACCTTCCTGAACTTTAAGTATAGTTTCCATAAACCATTGGAGGGGGGATGACCTCCAACCGAAAGATGGTCGCAGGACTCCGAAAAGGGTGAATTAAAGTCTCCCCCCAGCACTACAGGTGCAGTAGGGAGACTACGGATCAGAGCCAAGACCTTCCCGAGACACCATAGCTGACCCTTGTTTGGGGCATAGATGTTAGCTAAGGTCAGTGGCTTACCCCCCAATTGGGCCTCAAGAACAATGTATCTACCTCCAGGGTCGATATGGGCGTGAGAAACTTGAATGGGGCATTGAGGTGAGATCAATATGGAAACCCCCTTTTTTGTTGTTGGAATGAGCAGAGTAGTTAACGGGGTAGCTCCCACTTGCAAAGGCAAAAGAACCCTTGTTGTTGTAGTGCTTCTCTTGTATGAAGGTCACATCTGCCTTCAACAATTTGCGTTCCCGCAGAGTCAGTTTGCGTTTACGATGGAAATTGAGACCCCTCACATTGATAGCGTGGGTTTCCTCTGAGCACTCCGGTTTCCTCCCACATTGCAAAGACATACAGATAGGATATTTAGATTGTGAGCCTCAATAGGGATAGCATTACTGATGTATGTAGAGTGCTATGGAATTAATAACGCTATATAAATGAATAAATATTATTATATAGAGACTACACGTACCATGATGGAAGAATCATGGCGAACGTAACAGCAAATGATCTGGAGGGAGCCATCCGCCCACAGGAGGGTATCTTCAAGGAATGTCGAGAAGTCACAGCCAGCGCACTAATCTTTAGCATGGTGTCCGCATTCGAACGCAGGGACATGCGGTGGCGTCAGTATGTCTCCATATGCATCCCCACACGTGGAAATTCTGAGCCGGCGAACGCAACATGTTGCATTTTTGGAGGGTCGAAAAATGCGCTATCATCCGCATGCGTACGAGTGCCTACAAACAATGCATTGTTCTCTATGGGTACGCATTTGTACGTAATGGCTTGCGTATGGCAGCATGCGTACAATTCATTGCGCATGCCCAGGAAGCTATTTCCAGTCCCTTCCATTGCCCGCCCATATCCCAGCCCAAATCCAAGCTATATAAAGAGTGGTTTTGGCCATAGCATGGTCAACACTCTGGATTTTCACCTGCTGGATATATATGTTCTGGATCTTCACAAGTTTTATCGTTACACGCTGGATGACTACAGGCTGGATCTCTGGAAGTGGTAAAGAATACATGCTGTTTTTTTGTATTTTTTTGTTTTTTTTTTGTTCAGTATTTAAATTTCTTCTTTATTTCAATTTTTATTTGAACGGCCTGTTGAGTTTTTTGTAGTTCCACATGGTTGACTTCACTTAAAAAAATAAAAATAAATTAACATTGTGCCGCCAGACTTTTGTTGCAAGCCTTTGAGTACTGTTTTGAGAAAATTTGATGTAATTTTTAATGTGAATGCAGCCTGCACTCTGTCTTTGTGTTCTGTGGGTCTGTGTATGTTTTTTTTTTTGCGTTAAACATGTATACTGTGTGTCATGCACTGCATTGTGTACTGTGGGTCTGTAGTCCATGCTTGTTTCACTTTATTATGGACTCTGAACTCAGAATACCCACTGCACCCCAGAATCCTCTGTACTCCTCTTCCTCTGTGTTAATGGGTACGTCTGAACTCTGAACCCAGAATACCCACTACATCCCAGTATCCTATGTATTCCTCTTCCTCTGTGTTAACGGGTACATCTGAACTCTGAACCCAGAATACCCACTACATCCCAGTATCCTATGTATTCCTCTTCCTCTGTGTTAACGGGTACATCTGAACTCTGAACCCAGAATACACACTGCACCCCAGTATCCTATGTATTCCTCTTCCTCTGTGTTAACAGGGAAAGTCTGAACCCAGAATACCCACTGCACCCCAGAATCCTATGTACTCCTCTTCCTCTGTGTTAATGGGTACGTCTGAACTCTGAACCCTGAATACCCACTACATCCCAGTATCCTATGTACTCCTCTTCCTCTGTGTTAACGGGTACGCCGCTGCTTTTTCCATGACTATAGTTCCATGTATCATACTTCAAATTTACGTAATGCATATTGATATGTCTTTGCTTCTCACACCTTCTCCTTCCATTTTATTCAGTTTCTTTCTCCAGCTTTGATGCTAGTTAAATGTTCTCTTAACTGCATTCTGTTAATTACTCCCTGCTGTGAAGTGTCCTCCTGCTCCCTCATGGACATTTGAATGGTATAAGTTGAATGGAGCAGATCAGATAGTACCTTGGTCAGATGTGACATCATTTGAAGTGTCACATCAGAAATATCCCAGAAATAACACAAAAGTAACCAGAAGGTACCAGCTATACCCGTCTCACTGTCTTTTGTTACTTTACTTTCAACTTTTTTTTTTCTTCAATGTCTATTGTTCTATGTGCCCTTGCCATCTACCTTTACCGCCCCATCCCCCCTCCATCACCCCTTATCCCCATAAGCCCCTCTCTCCTTCCATCTACTGTCTTCAGCTCCCATACTCTCTTCAACATAGTAATTAATCTCAGACCACCATGTTCCAGGTTGTGGCATCTGAAACAAAGTCACAATTATAAAAAGTATTTGCCTTTTCTCCTTTTACTGCTGCTCCTGTCAGGTGATATTTCTCCAAATCCTGGCCCACCTTTCTACATCTTCAACCCCTCTCCCACCACACATAGAAACCCTACTAACCTTATCAATATAACTTGCACACCTTCATCTCCCTCTTTTAATTGTGCTCTCTGGAATCCACGGTCTGTATGTAACAAGCTTCCCTTCATCCTCAACCACTTTCTCACTAAAGCTCCCGTCACACACAATGATGCACCAGCGATCCAGACAACGATAACGATCCTGTAGGGATCGTTGGTGTGTCGTTACCTGGTCGCTGGGGAGCTGTCAAACAGGCAGATCTCCCAAGCGACTAGGGACCCACCTCCACATCGCTGGAAGCGGGAGGACACTGGTAACTATGATAAACAGCGGGTATCTAGGCAGCAAGCGCTACCTACATACCAGGTGTTTAACATAGTTACCAGCATCCTCCCTGCTTACAGGCTGCGCTAAGCAGGGAGGACGCTGGTAACTATGATAAACACCAGGTATCTAGGCAGCGTGCGCTGCCTAGATACCCGCTGTTTATCATAGTTACCAGCGTCCTCCCTGCTTAGCGCTGGTAACCATGATAAACACGGGTATCTAGGCAGCGCGCGCTGCCCAGATACCCGGTGTTTACTATGGTTACCAGCCAGTGAGATCACTGAACGTTTGTCACACGCAGCGATGCGTGCTGACCAGCAGGAGACCAACGACCTAAAAATGACCCAGAGCACTTTGTAACGATCAGCGATCTCACAGCAGGGCCTGATCGCTGCTAAGTGTCACACTTAGCAAGATCGTTAGAGAGATCGCAGTTACGTCACAAAACCTGTGACGTTGCAACGATCTCGCTAACGATCTTATGTGTGATGGAGGCTTAACTCTCTTAACCTCCTAGCCCTCACAGAAACCTGGATCCAAGATTGAGACACTGTCTCCCGCTGCTATTTCTTATGGTGGCCTACATTTCTCTCATTCCCTGAGACCTGGGAGCAGACATTGGTGGTTGAGTTGGCTTAGTCCTGTCCCCACAATGTACTTACCAGGTCATTCCCCCAGCTCCATCACTATCATTCCCTCTTTTGAGGTCCATACAATTAGGCTATTTCATCCCCTCCCCCTCAGAGTAGCGGTTGTATATCGCCACCCAGTGTCACCCACCCAATTCCTCGATCACTTCTCCACATGGCTACTTTATGTCCTCAGAATTACCAACCCTTATTCTGGGAGACTTTAACATTCCCATAAACAGCCCCATCTCCTCATCTGCATCCCAGCTCCTATCTCTAACCACCTCTCTTGGCCTCTCACAGCTGTCAACCTCGGAGACACATAAAGATGGTAATACCATTGACCTGGTCTCTGTCCGGCTCTGCTCAACCTCCTCCATAGATAATTCACCTCTTCCTCTCTCTCTGACCATAACATTCTATAATTCACGCTCACTAACCCTCACCAGCCCCAGCGCACCCCTACCTATCACACATCCAGAAATCTACAGGCCATTAACCTTCATACACTCACAGACTCTCTACACTCATCACTGTCCCCAATCTCTTCATTCACCTGTCCTGATCTGGCAGTAAATCATTACAATGACACTCTCAGAAGCACCCTGGACCAAGTCGCGCCCCTCACCCTCAGAATTTCACAACATAGAATAAAACAGCCTTGGCTCACATCGCAAACTCGATTCCTCCAGCAATGCTCTAGGAGTGCTGAACGCCTATGGAGCAAAACTCGTTTACCAGAGAACTTTATCCATTATAAATTCATGCAAAAAAACCTACAACTCTGCCCTTCACCTCACCAAACAGACCTACTTCACCACCCTGATCTCCTCACTATCCAACAATCTAAAAAAATTCTTTGACACCTTTCACTCTCTCCTCAGTCCTAAAATGCAGGCCCCCATCACTGACCTCTGTGCTGATGGTCTGGCTTCTTACTTTATGGAGAAAATAGACAACATCCGCCAGAAAATCAGCTCCCAGCCTCCAAGCGCTGCTACTCCCACTCTTCCTAACATTTCCTCCGGCTCTCCCTATTTGACCCAGTCACAGAAGAAGTCTCCAGACTCCTCTCTTCCTCATGTCCCACAACATGCACCGCTGACCCCATTTCCTCACACCTACTCCAGTCTCTCCCTCTCTTCTGGCATCTTCCGCTCCTCCTTCAAACACTCCATTATTAAAGAAATACTCTCTTGATCCATGCTGCACAAATAACTACAGACCAGTCTCCAATCTCCCCTTCACATCTAAACTCTTGGAGCGCCTGGTCTACACCCGCCTCACCCGCTACCTCTCCACTCACTCTCTTCTAGATCCATTACAGTCTGGTTTTCGCCCCCTTCACTCTACAGAAACCGCCCTCATCAAAGTGACCAATGACCTTCTGACAGCAAAACGGAATGGTGACTACTCTCTGCTTATTCTTCTGGACCTCTCTGCAGCTTTTGACACTGTTGACCACCATCTCCTACTCTATATGCTGCACTCCATCAGCATAAAGGACACCGCTCTTTCAGTGTAAAGGTACCGTCACACAATACAACATTGAAGCGATGTTGGCAGTGATTCCACGGGTGCGCGCTCGCTTCCAACATCGCTTCCTTAGGTGTCACACGAACAGATGTTGGAAGCGACGCAGCCGCGATGTTGCAGCAGCTATCGCTCGCTGGGTTGTGCACAACCCAGCGAGCGATGTGCATCAATGTTGTGAATAGGCGACATCACTTACAACATTGTTATCACTGTCTCACACGAGGTGATGTTAGCAAATCACTGGATCAACATCGCCAGGTTTACCAACATGTTGGTAAACCTGTCAACTGCGATCCAGCGATATATCGCAGTTGCATTGTGCTGTTACACGGCACAACGCACTTGCGATGTCGCTACAACATCGCTAAACCCGGGACTTTTCGGCGATGTTGCACGCAACATCACCCCGTGTGACGGTACCTTAACGTTCACTGGCTCCACTTCCTCCCCTCTTCCTCACACTATTGGGGTCCCTCAGGGCTCAGTCTTTGGCCCTCTTCTCTTCTCTCTCTACACGGACCTGATTGGACACACCATCAGCAGATTTGGCTTCAAATACCATCTTTATGCTGATGACATACAAATATACACTTCAGCCCCTGACCTTACCCCTGCAGTATGAAAGAATGCCAAGGACTGTCTAGCTGCAGTTTCCAACATCATGTCTGCTCTCTATTTGAAACTTAACCTTTCAAAACCTGAACTACTTCTGCTCCCGCCCTCCACTAACCTCCCTAAATCTGACATCTCTCTCTCAGTGTGCGGCACCACGATAACGCCTAGGCAGCAAGCTCGCTGTCTGGGTGTTATGTTTGACACTGATCTCTCCTTCACCTCCTATACAAAATCTCTTGTCCGCTTTTGTCGCTTGCACCTAAAGAACATCTCTAGAATTTGCCCCTTTCTCACCATGGATACAAATAAAACTCTTACCGTGGCCCTGATCCATTCCTGCCTTGACTACTGCAATTCTCTACTAATCGGCCTCCTCCTCTCTAAACTTTCCCCTCTCCAGTCCATCCTTAATGCAGCAGCCAGGATCACCCATCTGGCCAATCGTTATTCAGATGCCTCCGCTCTGTGCCAGTCATTGCAGTGGCTACCCGTACACTACAGAATCCATTTCAAACTGCTTGTTCTCACCCACAAAACTCTTCACAGTGCAGCACCTCCCTACATCTCCTCCCTCATCTCTGTCTATCACCCCACCCGTTCTCTACGTTCTACATATGAATGACATTCGACTAACATCTGCACTAATCCGATCTTCCCACTCCCGGCTCAACGACTTCTCCGAAGCTGCACCAATTCTCTGGAATGCTCTACCCCAAGAAATCAGGACTATACACAACTTGCATAGCTTCAGACGCGCCCTAAAAACACATCTTTTTAAGGTGGCCTATCATTCTCCCTAATAGACGTCCTTAGTGAATGGGCTATATACAGTACCATCTCTCTGGACAGAATTTCTTCTTCAAACTCCACCAAACCCAAAAGCTCTACAGAGATGTCTGATGACCATTCATGTAACTTTATTTCTATCCCCCACTTCCTCACGATGCCTGGACCATCAATGTAATAAGCCCCTGTACCTTGTATAACCCCAATCCTTTTGCAGACCATTAGCTCTTCTGAGCAGGGTCACCTTTATTTTTGCCTTAATTATTGTATTGTATCTACCTCATCTATGTAAATATTCCCATTCTGTACTTCTCCAAATCTGGCCTATTATATCATTTTTCTAAGCCCCCATGCATTTCATAAGACTTTATCTGTTGTACAGATCCTGGCTGGTGAACTGTTCATGCAGCATTATATGAATCCCCTATTTATTATATTGATGGCTGGACCATGTATGACAGCATCTGTTACTATTACCTTTTGTGTCTCCCCAATTTCCTCATAGATTGTAAGCTTGCGAGCAGGGACCTCACTCCTAATGGGCTCAGTGATGTACTTATCTATTCTTTGTCTCATATGGTTTGTATTGTATTATATTTGTATTGTTGTATGTATTGTATTTTATGATATATTATTGTATTATGTTGTTTTGTATACCCTCTGAATTGTAAAGTGCTGTGGAATATGTTGGCGCTATATAAATAAAAATTATTATGTCATTGCAGCCTGTACTCTGTGAGTGATGCACTGCATTGTGTACTGTGTCTGTCTTGGCCATAGTAGATTTCCTTTATTCTGTTATTGCATTCTGTATACTATGTCTCATGCACTCCATTGTGTACTGTGGCTCTGTAGGCCAAGATTATTTTACGAACGTATGCCATTGTAGCTTGGACTCTGTCTCGCGCACTGCATTATGTACTGTGGGCCTGTGTAGGCCCTAGTTAATTTACTTAATTTCTGGTCATTTGCAGTCTGTACTTGGTCTCATGAACTGCATTGTGTACAGAAGGTCAGTCTAGCCCATGGTTTCTTCATGTTATGTCATTGCAGTCTGTACTGTGTCATGCACTGCATTGTTTAAATTGGTTGTGCATGCGTAGTACTATGCATTGTTTTTCTTTTCAATTTTTAGAGTTGTTGTATGACTCTCTTCCATGATCTCCCAATCTTTCCACAATTGTACTGTCAATTGTTATGCTTTGTGACTGTTATGTTTGCATAAATAATTTGTTTTTTAGTTTCACTCCTGCTGGCCTTGCGTTGTCTCGCCTATCTGTCACTCTGTTGTCCTGCAGCTGTCCTGTCCTACCCCATTTCATCTAACCAAACTTGTAAGTATTTTTAATGTACTTTAAACTAATTTGTTTTGTTTCCGTGAGTAGGTACACTAAAACTTCGAAATTGTACTGTGCAGTTTCACATTGTCACACTGGAGTACTCAGTTTGATAATGTCACACTACACAGTTCAATCTCGAGCTCACACAGACTTGCAACCATGTCTTTTTGTTTCCTAGAGTAGATACACTCACACTTTAAAATGGCATTGTGCAGTCTGCCATTGTCACACTGGAGTACCCAGTGTGACAATGTGATACTGCGCAGTCCAGTCTGACACTTGCACTTCACACTTGTTTTTTTTTTCTCCATTCTCTCAGTTCCTTCATCTGGTCTCTGACAAGCTCGGTGTCTGGCTGTCCTCTTGTCTTCCTAAGATTAAGGATTTTGAATCCGAAACGCGTCAGGCGTGGAGGAAGGGGGCTGCGTACCCCACTAATGCTTTTAAGGATGTCTGAATAAAGATCTGGAATTTTAACTGCAACAAGTCTGGTGCCGGAGTTCCTTCAATATTTGTTCAAGTGAATGGGAACCAGCCATTACTTCGAGCACTAACAGCCTCTGGAAGCCGTGGTGAGAATATCCCCTTTCCCTTCTCTTATACTAAGTCTCTTGTCTTCAGCTGGTTGTCTGTGCTCCTGGTGTGGTCTTGTGCTGCTGGTGACCTGTCCTACACACCGTTTCCTCTAACTATAGTAGTATTATTTTGAATGGGTTTTCAAACATTTTTTTTTTTTCCTTGAGTAGGTACCATGACATTGTGCAGTCTCGCATTGTCACACTAAAGTACCCACTTTGACAATGTGATAATGCGAAGTCCAGTCTGACACTTACACAGCACACTTGTGAAATGTCTACATTTTCCTAACTCTAAGGGTATGTGCACACTGGCTGGCGGGCTGGTCGGCGGCGGCTGGGCGGACCAGCCAGGAAGCTCCGGAGCCGTCCACCGGCATCCTGGCGGGTATGTGCGGCGAGTGACGGGCGGGTGACGGGCGGGTGGCCAGCGGGTTAGCGCCGCGGTGTTGCGGCGGCTGGAAGCAGTACATGATTCTGCTTGCAGCCACTGCAAAACCGTCCGGTATATAGAACATGCTCATTCGTTGCTAACCCGCTGGGAACCCAGCGGGTTAGCAACGGATGAGCATGTGTAAACCGCCGGTGTGTGGACACCGGGTGTCGGTTTACATAGGTTTTAATGTTACTCCAAACGCCGGTTTGGATTAACAATTTTACATGAAATTTATGTAAACCGACCGGCGGTTTACACATCTAAACCGACCCTAACCCGGCCAGTGTGCACATACCCTTACTTCTCTGTACTTCATCAGGTCTCTGTCCGTCCTGCTATCAGACTGTACTCTTCTACTGCTGGTGGTCTGTGCCCCTGCAGTTGTCTGTTGCTGCTGCTGTAAAAATGTCCTCTTCTAGTGAAGATGTGGACCCTCTGGCGATTGGAGATTATAGTGATGATGTAAGGATAAAATAAAATAGTTTTCATTGCTATGTATTTTATGGCTGAAAAATTCAAATTTTAATGATAAGTTATCTTTTAGGGTACCTTTACACACGGCACCTTTTCTAGGAATTTCACTGGCAACTTACTGGTTGCAGTGAAATCATTGACACATTGTTCTATCTTGTTGCTGTGTACAAATGGAACAATGTGTCCATGATTTCACTGCAACCAGTAAGTTGCCAGTGAAATTCCTAGAAAAGTTGCCGTGTGTAAAGGTACCTTTAAGGACATTTCCAGTAATGGAGAGCTGGAGGACTTAAGTGGCAATGAATCGTCCCATGGTCGTCGTGACTAAGGTCCTGAGGACAAAAGACGACGGGGTTTAAGTATTTAATTTTATATGTCGAACTTCATATGTGGAGCCCACTGGGACGGGGTACTCTGTGCCGGACCGGGGTATCACGGTGGTCTTTTTCCGGACCATGTACCGGGTCCACAAGTAATGGATTTGGGGGTTATTTACAGGGGAGAAAGTCGTGACGCCACGAGTGGTATGTGGTCAGGGTGACCACCGCTGCTGCAGAACCTCTGGGGATAATGTTTCGCAGCCGGTGATGTAACGGCTCTCCACGCAGAGCCTGGTTCCCCGGGGCAGTGGTGATGATAGTCTATGGATGATGCAGGGCAGGGGTAGTGGTAGAGATGATAACAGTTTGTGAGGGAGAGTAGGGCTCGAGCGCAAGGATCACACACACTCACGGTTTTGTACTTTTCCAAGTCTTTACTGTTGATGGTGTTCAGTAGATATTGTCCACGGAATCTGTACCGGGGCCGGGTTGCTCCCACCCGGGCAGGGTCCTTTGGCTTCCTACTCCTGCGCTGTGTTTGCAGCCCTGCTGCCGCTTTAGCTAGGCTGCCGGCCCTGTCTCCCCTCACGGGTACCAAACTTGCTAGGCAACTTGAGTCTTATTCCTTGTTCCTGACCCCGTCGTGTTGCTTTGCTGTGGTACAGTGAAGATATGTAATCTTCACTTATCCAGTGTTTTCTGTGCTGCTTGTGTCAGGCGCAATTGCGGATCCGGTATTCGATCTCTGCGCTTCTCTGGGGTGAGTCTCAGGGGACTCGGTCTCCCAAGTGTGTTCCTCTCTGCTCTGTCTCCTTTTCCTCAGACCCTGGCTGGCCTGGAACTGGACAGTGGACCGGGGGGTGAGTCTAACGCAGCTCTTTTACACCCAGGTCCTTTTCCTCAGTCCTCTCAGGAACTGAACTCACTGACACTTCCTCTCCACCCAGAATATATAGGGAAGCAGCTTTAACTCCCCCTTCTGGCCTGGAGGCACTAGTGTAGTGTTGTGGGTTGTGTGGGGAGCTAACCCTTTAAGGTGTTACTGTGGCACATTTACCCCTGGGGTGCCACATTCCCCCTTAGTAAAGAACAGTACTCCAGGACTGTGGAAAAACAGACAGTTAACATATCAGACAATTAATATTTACCGAGCCTTAAAAAAAAAATTACAAAAACCACTAATGCTCAAAGAGAGTCCAAAAAGCAGTCTTTCCAGGGGTTTTAGTCTATTGCCTCCGGGGCTGATAAATTTATACACAAAAGTCTATACCACAACCAATCCTATGGTAGTTATAGTCTGTAGTTAATAAAAATGAAGAAAAGTTCAAGAATATGTAAATAGTTCATACAGGATAGTCTCTGTAGGTACTGGCTTTTTTAACGTTACAAACAAATATAAACACGTATGGTTGTCTCTGGATTAAGTGCAGTAGGCTCCTAAGCCCTCGGGTCACCACGTAAGAGGCCAAGTTCTTACTCTCCGTGGTTGCCACCTAACACCATGCTACTCTTACCCTTTTTGTACACTTACACGGCAAGGGGTTCTATTTAACTTTACAACAAGTCAGATACATTCCACATTTTAATCTCTGTACCTAGCCGGTAACTGACCCTTGGTACTACGCTGTGATCTGCATAAGACTAGTATACTGGATGTACTTAGCATATTGGTGCGGGTGGATGTGTACCTGTTTGGAGTATCTGCTACTACTGAAGATGGAGGATCTGACAGTAGGACTGGCAAGCTCACTGGGACCAGGAATTGGTTCTTCCTCTTCAGGCTCAACTTCCAGTGGTACGGGTTTTGGTGTTGGTTCTACCATTGGAGGGAAAGCAATCATGGGGACTACAACTGCTCCATAGTAATTTGGCCATGTTTTGGGGAAATCTCCTAAGACGGTATGGAATACTTCCTCTTCTTTCTTGACAGGTTGGACCTGTATGGGTACGGTTACTTCTGGTGTCTTCAGAGTTTCAGGACACGGTTTGAGATGGTCTCTTGATACATTTCACACTCCCCTGTAAATACCCCCCATTACTTGTGGGCTCGGGACACGGTCCGGACCAAGACAGCCGTGATTCCTTGGTCCGGTACCGAGTACCCCGTCCCAGTGGGCTCCATAACTAACCGTTGTGATGTTTGAGTTTTTAATTTTTTCCTTGTGGGCAACATATTTACAAGTTCCACAATGTGAAGGAGGGAAAACCTTCATTGACAACGATCAGTTAATTCCTCTGATCCAAGAACGAGTTCCGTTGTCATTCAGACCCACAAGTGATTCAAAGAGTATGGGACAAAGTTGGCAGATCGCTGTTGACTAGCTAGGACAGTGCCACCACCAAAGAAAAAAAAGATTTTATTTAGTTTGTCAATGGAATGTGTCGGAGAACATTAAGTATGAAACTTTAGCAATTACTGTATCCTAACCTTTTTATTTTATTTTTTTTATCTTTGTAGTGAAGAGATTAAAAGTTCAGCTGCGCTCGATGAAAGATGGTTTAATAAAGATCTGAGGGAGGAGTTACGAGTTCAGAGTGGTTCTGCCCCAAGCTTGAAGCGATATAGGCATCATAACCAGCTGTCTTTCCTGAGGTCGGCTATTGGGCATCGAGTGTAAGTATCTGTGATTTATACCGTATGCATGTCTGTTTTCCCAAATTTAGGACTATAATTGCATTTTTTTGTTTTCAACTTTTTTTTGGTAGTTTAATTTTTTTTTTTTTATAAAGAAAAACGCATTGAAGAACAAGGCTTTTTCTTTAAAATCTTATTTAACTTTTTTGATTAATGTTATCTTATTTGGAATGTTTTGATTTTAAAGTCAGTACTTGTAAAGAGTTGTGTTTTCCAAACATATATCGTGGTAGAACCAACATTTATATTGACTTTTTGAACAGATAGCGATTTTCTCCTGCAACATTTGATCATTTTTTTGTGTTTCATTACCCAGAGCACTTGGAGCAGCACCGCTGAACCTGCATCAGCCTCAGTAGGATGTGATCCGAATCAAGCAGCCACCGAAGGCACGTCCCAGTCAACCACCAGTGAGTGATCACCCAGGCAGGCATCGCAGGCTGGATCTCAGGTAGCCGATACTTTAGGTTATCCCCTATCCCAGACCTCTGTCGCTGGTTTTGTGGGTACTTCACGCCAGCGACAGAGGGCCAGGGATAGGATAGTCATGCCCGAGTTTATTCACTAAAGCTCGAACTTCCAGGAAGGGATGAGTGCTCTTTGTCAACGCGTTGAAAAAGGGTTGGCTAATATGAACAATCTTTTCAGCGAAGTGAACAGACGCCTTGATTGCCTGGAAGCCGATCTTCAGATACCTGCACGACATTTTTTTTCCACGTATGGAACGGAGCGTGACGGATAACTTAACACCTGATTTCCAGCTGCATGTGATGACTGTCTGTCAGGGTGCTACAGAGAGGCAATACAACAGCAGCAGCAGGCACAAAGTTTCCTTACTCAGCAATCTGGCTATTACCACTAGCCGCAGTTGAGTTTACCAATATAACAACCAGGCTCAGCACAGACTCATTGGCAGACTACATCATTACCACTGCAGCTAACTTCATCCACAGTCCATAGAAGCCAAGGAGTTGGTTTATCATCAACAAACACCTTGCCTCTACCACCGTCAATGGAAATCACACGAGTTGTGCCAAGCTACACTGCATTGCAGACTGTGGCAATCAAGCTGCAACAAGGTAGTAGCACAGTACAAACATCACAACACCAATACCATGAATCCTTTAGTATGATCAGTACTGGACACTTCAAACATCCCATCGACACCGTAACAGACACAAGGATTCACTTCCATCAGACAAACACCACAACAACATGGAGTGGAGCTACTAGCACCATTACTTCTTTAAAAGAGCAGCATGGTGCAAGGAGCACCATGTCAACACAGCAGAGTACTCTTGCATCTGCCTGCCAGCACAGAGGGACCTGAAACCAACACACCAATGCATCCATTGAAAAAAAAGGGCAAAAAAATCAAAAGAACCCAGCAAGCAAGAAGACTTTATTGTACCAGACACTCAGGCCACCGCCGCATAGCCAGCCAGCAAGCCAAAAAAGTGGGTCGGTCAAAGAACCCGCAGCACCGCCCCTCCTAATGTGTCTATGTTATCCAATTTGTCTCCACCATCTGCAGTCTCTGTGCTTTCTAATCCGTCCTTACTTTCCAATGTTTCTCTCCCTTCCCAAGTACCTTCCAGTTTTTTGGTAGTCAGAGTCTCTCTTCTTCCCCCACTGTTGTGTGCACTGCTTTACCGTATAGTTCTCAAGTGTCTACAACCCTGTTCAGTCTCATGCCTGAAAAGGACCCTATTCTACATTATATTTCACCATCACCTTCAACTGTTCCTGGCCCGGCTACTAACCAAGCATCCAATCTTCCCACCCCCCAGCTTCATCATGTGTCCCCATCTTCCAACACCACCACCACACCCCCATTTATAATTTAGCTTTTTTTTTTTTTAATTTGTCTTAAATGAAATTGTTTTCATTAATATTGTGTGATTTGCGTCTTGTGTCCTTAGATCGCCTGTTAAATTCCCAAAGGGATTTAATGTATGTTATATTTTTTGTACATTGTTTGCCTTTCATTACTATTGCCCAGGGTACTGTATGTTAACAGTACTGAGCACTGGTAATGATAGGAACAAAAGGTGACCCTTTATTCCCACACAAACAGCAATGTACTGTGTAAACTCAGGTGTATTGTACAGTTGGTTTACATGTGTACTATTGGTTTACATGTGAACCCGTGTGCAATACCACCTAATCTTATTAGCTTAAAAGCCTGATTTTATGTGACACTACGGTGTTGATTAACTTCCTTTCATTATAGTTGACCAGAATAGTGTATGTTTAAAGTCCTGGGTAGTGCTACTGATAGGAACAAAAGCTTAACGTTTAGTCACACACAAACACCAAATTAGTGTGTAGACTCTTGTTGATATTGCAGCCGCATAATACCAAATCAATCTACAGCAAACATGATTGTTGTATCAGACAAAGGTGTTAATTGCCTTACTTTCAATACTATTGCCTAGTCTAAAGTAGCTTAAGTCCTGTACAATAGTATTGATAGTACAAGAATATACACCTTTAGGTTCACAAGTTAAATATTTGTTTACTTTACACTGGCCAATTAAATAAAGTGAAGAGAACATACCGTATATACTCGTGTATAAGCCGAGTTTTTCAGCACAAAAATTGTGCTGAAAAGTGCCCCCCTCGGCTTATACACGAGTCACTATACAGCTGAGTGGGGGGGGGCCGGTGTCCGGGGGATGGAGGAGGCAGGGGGAGGCTGCACTATGAGCGGCCGGTCACGTGGGGCCGCTCATTAGTGCAATGCAATATGCACGGCATCCCCCTGTCCATCAGCGGCAGGGGGAGCCGTGCATATTACATTGCTCTCCCCCAGTAGTTTATACAGGCCCCCCGATCCCCCCCCCCCCCGTAGTTTATACAGGCCCCCCGATCCCCCCCGCCCCGTAGTATATACAGGCCCCCCGTAGTTTATGCAGGCCACCCGATCCCCCCCCCCGTAGTATATACAGGCCCCCCGATTCCCACCCTCTATGTAGTATATACAGGCCCCCCGCGCTCTATATACAGGCCCCCGGTTGCAGCCACAGACCTGTAAGAGAATCGCTTTCATACTTACCCTCCTCGCTGTTACCCGCGCTCCTCCGGTCTCCTTCCCGCTTGTACCCGGCGCGTCCACAATGACGTCATTGTGGATGCGCCGGGAAGAAGCTGGAAGGAGACGAGGACGCGCGATGACAGTGAGGAGGGTAAGTATGAAAGCGATTCTCTTACAGGTCTGTGGCTGCAACCGGGGGCCTGTATATAGAGCGCGGGGGGCCTGTATATACTACAGGGAGGGTGGGAATCGGGGGCCTGTATATACTACGGGGGGGGGGATCGGGTGGCCTGCATAAACTACGGGGGTGGGTAATCGGGGGGCCTGTATATACCACACTGCTGGGGGCTGCTGCCTGTATATACCACACTGCTGGGGGCTGCTGCCTGTATATACCACACTGCTGGGGGCTGCTGCCTGTATATACCTCACTGCTGGGGGCTGCTGCCTGTATATACCACACTGCTGGGGGCTGCTGCCTGTATATACCACACTGCTGGGGGCTGCTGCCTGTATATACCACACTGCTGGGGGCTGCTGCCTGTATATACCACACTGCTTGGGGGCTGCTGCCTGTATATACCACACTGCTGGGGGCTGCTGCCTGTATATACCACACTGCTGGGGGCTGCTGCCTGTATATACCTCACTGCTGGGGGCTGCTGCCTGTATATACCACACTGCTGGGGGCTGCTGCCTGTATATACCACACTGCTGGGGGCTGCTGCCTGTATATACCACACTGCTGGGGGCTGCTGCCTGTATATACCTCACTGCTGGGGGCTGCTGCCTGTATATACCACACTGCTGGGGGCTGCTGCCTGTATATACCACACTGCTGGGGGCTGCTGCCTGTATATACCACACTGCTGGGGGCTGCTGCCTGTATATACCACACTGCTGGGGGCTGCTGCCTGTATATACCACACTGCTGGGGGCTGCTGCCTGTATATACCTCACTGCTGGGGGCTGCTGCCTGTATATACCACACTGCTGGGGGCTGCTGCCTGTATATACCACACTGCTGGGGGCTGCTGCCTGTATATACCACACTGCTGGGGGCTGTATACCTGTGCTGGAGTCCACCCTCGGCTTATACACGAGTCAATAGGTTTTCCCAGGTTTTGGGGGCAAAAGTAGGGGGGTCGGCTTATACACGGGTCGGCTTATACACGAGTATATACGGTAGGTATAGTTTAACTTTTTTATTAACTTAAAGTAAACATACTTAACTATAGTAGTTTTGATCCAGAGGAAGGTAAAAAAAAAATTCAAGGGCCATCGGTGGCCAATTGAGGACATTGGATTAAAATTTTTTTTTCCTAGACTGATGAATTTTTGTCCGATAAATATCCTGGATCAAAACATAGCTCCAATGCAATGTGAGTCTAACTGATATTGAACCCTTTAGTACAACGGTAGAAGCTTGAATACACACAAGAAAGCAGTCTACATTTGAAATGACAATATAGCAAACAACATAACAAACAAATACCCTAATGTAGAGAAACATTACTATAGCTTTTGGGGAACAGATAGGAAGTGTGAACTTTCATTAGTGCACAAACATTAAGGGTATTCAGAGAGCTAATTTAATTATTAAGCACATGTATATCGCTATATTGTTGATTATGGAAATGGATTTCTGGGCCCAAAGCTTTATTAATCCAACAAAAAGGAAGTGAAGACAATCATAAAATTGCAAATAATTCAACCATTAACATATTAGCCAACAAATACAAGGTACAACATAACAATATTTATATAATTGCGTCCTGCCAGGAAACACGTCCATTGTCCAAAACAAAATAAGCTGCAAAATTGTCTCTCATTTGTCCGGCTTCAACAGTTGTCCCCAAGGTGTGTTCTTGGTAGTCCTGCAAGTTGGTTTCCATAGGTTCATCGAGGTCAAAGCAGTGTCGTTCTCACACTTGGACGAAATTGTGCAAGACAACACACGCTTTCACCACCTCATCAATTTTCTCAGTTTTCAGGTTGATGGCAGTTTCTAAAATACGCCATTTTGATGCCAGCAATCCAAATGTACACTCCACTTTGCGTCTTGCCCTTGTCAGTCTGTAATTGTAAATCCTTTTAGTCCGAGTTAAGTCACGGCTAGATTAGGTTGCCACACATTTGAAATGCCTCGTCACCAACAACAACAAATGGCCTTGGTGGTCCATCAGTGTTCGGCAGGGGTCGTGGCGGTGGAAAGTTGAAATTGTTGCCATACAAACATTGACCCATGTCAGAGTCTTTGAAAGATTGGGAGTCATTGGCACGTCCAAATGAGCCAACGTCCACAGCAACAAATCGACAGTCTGCGTCCACAATCACCGTCAGCACTATCGAAAAGTATTTTTTGTAGTCATAATATTCAGATCCGCTTCCAGTTGGCTTCAGGATCTGAATATGTTTGCCGTCCATGGCCCCCAAGCAGTTCGGAAATTGACAAATCTTCATGCATTTTGCAGAGTTGTCCAGCCAGAGTTGAGTTGTTGGATGAGGGAGGAATTCTGCTCGAAGATCTTCACATTTTGCACGGCAGGACTCTTAAACAATCCCAGACAGTGTCGACACTCCAATCCGGAACTGGAAATGCAGAAAAGCTAAAGTCTCGCTGGTCACCAGGAATCTGACAAACAGAAAAGGAAAATAAAGTCAATTAATTTGTTTGTTAAACAAAAACATTACAATGATACGTCTTCACAGCTGTTTGTTTTACAAAATCTACCTACCGCAGGGTCACCAACAGCCATTCCTCCGCAGAATTTGCTCGACGAAGCTGAGTGTCCTGCCTGGTGATCGATCCTCGGACATGTCGCAGGGTATTTTAGTTGCCATGTTCACTATATGGTAAAACTGACGAGACGGGGCGATGCCTCACTTCGGTACGAGTTCATAGACACCCAACATGTATACCTTTATTGGTATCTAGGTGGTGAAACAAAATTCAAAAGTTTGAAAAAAAAAAACAAAACAGACTTTTTGCGTCATATTCTGCAACCCGTAGCGTGCTCATTTTTCAGGATCTGGGGCTGGGTGATGGCTTATTTTTTTGCGTCTTGAGCTAACGTTTCTAATGATACCATTTTTGGGGGGATCCGCAGTTTTGATCGCCCGTTATTGCATTTTATAGCAATAATGCGGCGACCAAAAAAACGGAATTTTGGCGTTTGGACCATTTTTTTCGTTACAGAGTTTACGGCTCTCATTAATGGATTTAATACGATGATAGATCGGGCGATTCTGAACGCGGTGATACCAAACGTGTATTTTTTTTTCTTTTATACTTTTATTGTGATTGGGGGAAAAGGGGGTGATTTGAACTTTTATATTTTTTTTCTTTTTTACAGGTTTCTAAAAACTTTATTTTTTATTCATTCTTATTTTTACACTGCCTCTTTAAGAGGCACCTTGCTGCACAATCTGATCGCTTCTGGGAGATACAGAACCACAGCAGGAAACTGCGCTGTGACAGCATCCGGGATCTAGCCAGGACCCCGGGCTGTCACGTGAGCGCCGGAGCTGCCTTGGATCCCGCTGTCAGTGATTGACAGCGGGATCCAAGGGGTTAACAACGTCGATCGGATCCAGAATCCGATCGGCGCTGTTACCCCGACATCTCAGCTGACGAGATCAGCTGAGATGTCGGGGTTTTGATATGGGCTCCGCGCAGGAGTTCACATCAAACACCCCTTACCGGCCCATGACGTCCTCCTACGTCATAGGTCGGGAAGGGGTTAAATATTGGAATTTTTTGCAAAAAACATCTATTACTGTTCGGTCAACACTCGCTGCTAACATTTTTCTTGCTTGGATATCCACCGCTTGGTCTATTCCTTCGTTTCTCCTCCTTTTTCCTCTCATGCTTTTCTCCATTCTCCTTTCCCTGTTTTCCTTGTCCTCTCTACCTTTTTCACAACCACACTTGCACATACAACCTCACACTCCCCCTTTATGAGGTTTACACTATTAAGTCGATTGTCTCTTTTACAGTTGTTGCAAAAGTTCTGCAATAAGACTAATGCAATTCTTATTTTTTGCATATCTGTATATAGATTACTCTCCAGACAAAGGGCTCATGTTGGAGCTGAAATGTTGTGTATGGAAACATAAATTTTGAAAAATAAAACAAAAAAAAAGACAAAAAAATTTTTTTTCTTAGACTTTGTTCAATTCATTATGTGCTGGGAGTTTACACTTCATTGATAATTCCTTTTTTCTCCAGAGCACCAAAATAGTGATGGTTTGAGCTAGACGATCCTTTCGTAGGAAAAAAAACTTCTTGTGACATCAATGACCCACGATGTCCCATGATTGCCAGAGAGGACGCATCTGCTACTGAGACTCTGCCATTACATGGTGCTAATCACGACCATTATATGGACACCCCATTTATACCCCTGGGACACACAAACTAGACTGCCCCCCAAAGAAGCCTCTGCGCAACCTGCATTGGGGGGTATGCATATAGACACACATCTACTCATGAGTAATTACATATTCTTGTATTTATCTCTATTTTTCTGACTCGCTTTATGCCTATTATACAGAATTGCATCTATCCTATGTAGACACCAGTCTAATAGACATTTTTACATGTGCTACATATATTTGGAGCCATCTAATGGGCCCAATGTATTCTTACAGTCTGGGAGATTTTCTTCCTTCTATTACACTAAGGCAGCTAGTCATAAAATAATTGTTCTTTGGTATTTATCCGAACACATGTCCTTTCAGATATATCTGTACACATACAGTGCTTACAAGTAGTATTCAACCCCCTGCAGATTTAGCTGGATGACACATGCGGAATTAACTTGGCATTGTGACATTTGGACTGTAAATCAGCCTGGAAGTGGGAAATGCACTGCAGCCAAAAAGATTTATTTATTTATTTTTTTTTTTTTTTAAAGCGTTAAACGTTAATTCAGAGGGTCATTTATTATTCAACCCCTCAAACCACCAGCATTCTGTTTGGTCCCCCTAAAGTATTAAGAAGTAGTTAAGGCACAAAGAACAATGAGCTTCACATGTGTGGATTAATTATCTCTTTTGCCAGCCTTTTCTGACTATTTAAGACCCTCCCCAAACTTGTGAACAGCACTCATACATGGTCAACATGGGAAAGACAAAGGAGCATTCCAAGGCCATCAGAGACAAGATCGTGGAGGGTCACAAGGCTGGCAAGGGGTACAAAACACTTTCCAAGGAGTTGGGCCTACCTGTCTCCACTGTTGGGAGCATCATCCAGAAGTGGAAGGCTTATGGAACTACTGTTAGCCTTCCATGGCCTGGACAGCCTTTGAAAGTTTCCTCCCGTGCCGAGGCCAGGCTTGTCCGAAGAGTCAAGGCTAACCCAAGGACAACAAGGAAGGAGCTCCGGGAAGATCTCATGGCAGTGGGGACATTGGTTTCAGTCAATACCATAAGTAACGTACTCCACCGCAATGGTCTCCGTTCCAGACGAGCCAGTAAAGTACCTTTACTTTCAAAGCGTCATGTCAAGGCTCGTCTACAGTTTGCTCATGATCACTTGGAGGACTCTGAGACAGACTGGTTCAAGGTTCTATGGTCTGATGAGACCAAGATCGAGATCTTTGGTGCCAACCACACACGTGACGTTTAGAGACTGGATGGCACTGCATACGACCCCAAGAATACCATCCCTACAGTCAAGCATGGTGGTGGCAGCATCATGCTGTGGGGCTGTTTCTCAGCCAAGGGGCCTGGCCATCTGGTCCGCATCCATGGGAAGATGGATAGCACGGCCTACCTGGAGATTTTGGCCAAGAACCTCCGCTCCTCCATCAAGGATCTTAAGATGGGTCGTAATTTCATCTTCCAACAAGACAACGACCCAAAGCACACAGCCAAGAAAACCAAGGCCTGGTTCAAGAGGGAAAAAATCAAGGTGATGGAGTGGCCTAGTCAGTCTCCTGACCTTAACCCAATTGAAAACTTGTGGAAGGAGCTCAAGATTTAAGTCCACATGAGACACCCAAAGAACCTAGATAACTTGGAGAAGATCTGCATGGAGGAGTGGGCCAAGATAACTCCAGAGACCTGTGCCGGCCTGATCAGGTCTTATAAAACACGATTATTAGCTGTAATTGCAAACAAGGGTTATTCCACAAAATATTAAACCTAGGGGTTGAATAATAACTGACCCACATTTTTATGTTTAAAATTTATTAAAATTCAACTGAGCAACATAACTTTTTGGTTTGTAAGATTTATGCTTCTGTTAATAAATCCTACTCTCGTTTTCAGTTTGAAGGCTCTAACTTATTTGCATCTTATCAAACCACCTAAATCTGCAGGGGGTTGAATACTACTTGTAGGCACTGTAGATATGTATATGTATATATATTATATATATATATTATATATATATATATATATATATATACAAATAAACTTTTTCCAATGTGGTGCTGTCCAGTATTTTGTATTTGTGCCCTCACCTTTTGACTTCTATAGTATACCATATTTTTCGCTTTATGAGATGCAACGGATTATAAATCGCACCCCAAATTTGGTGAAGGAAAAGGGAAAAAAATATTTATAATGTCAAATGGCGTCTGTTAGAGAATGGTCAGCCATGATGGTTTGTGTCGGCCATGTTGTATCATCTGTAATGTATTCTTGTGATTTTCAGAAAATAGAGAGAATAGCAGGAGCTGTTAGGCCTCCAGCTAAGGAAAAGTAAAACAATGATCTCAGAGTGATTAGCTAGCAGAGAGAAGTTAATTAGATCTCTTCTATGCACTCAGAGAAGCACATAATAATTATATTTAAGTATATTGTGAATTTTTTGTTATTTTCTGTGGTGAAGTGTAGTAGGATAGGCAAAATAGTAATCCAGGTAATTTTAAAACAGACCTAATTATATGTCAATGTTTGAGTTTTGTGTATTTGCTAAAAGCTATAATGAGATTAATATGTATAGATATGTTTAAGTGCAGAACTATAGCTTGTAATGTGATTAGTAATGATGTATTTCTATTGAATTTGATGTTCTTTTCCATGTTTTTTTTTCACAAAACATGTGTAACTGTCTTAGTCAGCATGATGAAGTCACTATATTTCATCATATAGCTTTCCTATTGGGAAAGCAGGTATAAGAAGCCCTGGCTCAGGGCATCAGGTCCAGAATCACGCCTGTGTGGCGGACACCTGCGCGTGTCCTCGTGCCTGTCATCTTGATTCCTATCTGCTTTGTTGTATATCTCTGAATTATTCCAATAAAACCTCCAGCCTTTGGTTCTGAAGACAAGGGCTTGCTCTCGTTCTTTCTTTCAGCGTCCGTCTTATGATCATATGAAACTGCGTAACGGAAAAATGGTCCAAACGCCAAAATTAGTTTTTTTTTGTCGCCGTAACATTGCTATAAAATGCAATAACGGGCGATCAAAACAGCGCATCCACCCAAAAATGTTATATAGAAATGTTAGCTCAAGACGCAAAAAATAAGCCATCATGCAGCCCCAGATCCCAAGAAATTAAGATGCTACAGGTTGCAGAACATGGTGCAAAAAGTGTGATTTTTTTCCCCCCAAACTTCAACATTTTTTTCGCCACTTAAATACCAGTAAAGGTATACATGTTTGGTATCTATGAACTCGTACCGACCTGAGGCATCACACCATCATGGTGGTTTTACCATATAGTGAACATGGCGACTAAAATACCCAAAAAACAAATGTGTAATTACCCTTTTTATTGCAATTTACCTGTACACTATATGGTAAAATAAATGATTGCATCTGAAAGTACAACTCGTCCCACAAAAAACAAGCAATCGTATGTCTATATTGACGGAAAAATAAAAATGTTATGGCTCTTGGAAGCAGGGAAGCAAAAAAACAAAAATGAAAAATGAAAAATTCCAAGGTCATGAAGGGGTTACATGTGGTATCCTAACTGTGACACAGTTAGTGATAGGAAACAAAGGGTGGCTATTAATGGAAAACACTGAGACAGTACTTAACCCAGATACATGTATTTACCCCTATCCCCATTATTCCCATTTTATGTATCAACCATTTGTTTGACACCATATCAAAAGCTTTTAAAAAAATCCATGCATAGTCTGAATTGATCAATGCCATACGAGTATTGCGCAAGGTACTAGCTCGCACTGGTGCAGTGAAGTAAAACAGAGTAAAGATAACAGGATTTATGTGGCACATCCAGATGGAGATAAAACATTCAAATGCCCTTTATTCCATCCTGATAAAAAAGGTGACAAACTCATACCTTATTGTTATAGAAAATTATCTTTCTTTCAATAAAAAATGTATTGGTTGAAAAAAATAGTGACAAACGTTCCAAAAAAATGCATCACCGTCTGATGCGTTTCTTGAGTATTCCACTCCATTATAACACGTGTTCTCGGTTTCAATTGTTTTGAAAACTAGTCAAAATGGCAGCATCAGAAAAACGTACTATCCATGCCACATCCAAAAACCAACACTGCACTTGCAGGATGCAGTCAGACCCCACTATGTGAAGCAAGCTCCAGGTGCAGGCTGATAAAAATCACCGCTACCTACAACAAAGTGTGGGAGGCGACCTGCAATGCACATAATGGGACACCATTCACACCGATACAAAATGATGCAGAGTGTCTGAAAGCTACCCACTGGCTCTGCCACCTGACCAATGGGCTGCACAGTACGATGCTTCTGCACCACTAGATGAAAGGCGCTCCATGGGGCCCAGCTGCACCCCGAAAATTATAAAAAAGTTCAAAAAAGTTTTTTATATGATAAACAAAAAACCTTATAGATGAGGTATTGGTTCATGCATTGGCCAAGACACTTAAGCTCATGATCCACGTCACGGATCCTCATGCTCAGGTTTTTGGATGTGGCATGGATGGTAAGTTTTTCAATTGTTTTGACTCTGATTCTTTTAATATGTTTAAATAGTATACCCATTATGCATTTGTGTCATCCTATGACTAAGGGAGCAGAATGCTTCAGAAACGCATCAGTGGTGGTGCATTTTATTTGTTTGTCACTGATAATTAAATTTTATATCTCCGTCTGGATGTGGCACATTAATCCTATTATATTTACTCTGTTTTACTATATTATTTGTTAGGTACTAACCATGCAGGGTGCCCAAACTTTTGCATCAGACCATTTTCTTTTGTGTAAGTTTTGAAATTTTAAGAATGATTTTTGTTTTGCCTCAAATACAAAGGTAATGAGCCATCTTTAACTTTATTCCTTTTAGAGATCATTTCATCTTAAACTTGGTTAATGGTGTTCACATTGACAGTACTTTTGACCACAAGTGCCCCAAATTTTGCATGGCCTGTAGGGTACTAATGAACCCTTACAGCGCACTGATGATTCTCCCATGTCGGTAGAGGGCAGACACATGACCCCAAGTATGCTATTTGCATACTTTCAGCCACATTCCAACAAAACGCATCCAGCTTCAAGCAATACACTTGCATTGAATGAGGCGGCACATGTCTAGCCGGAATGTGGCTGCATGTATGCAAGCCACATAGTTGTAGTCATGTGCCCACCGCTGGTACCAGAGAATCCTCACAGGGTAACTACAGTCTTGCTAAACAACCCCTTAAACCTTTTTACACATGTATTGCAATGCATTAGACCTCACAGTCTGCGGGTATGTTTCCATGATGAGTATTGAGAGTTTTCAATGTTGCAGATTTTCTGCACCCATTAGGCCTCTTTCACACTGGCGTTTTTAACACATCTGCCGCATAAAGGCCGCACTTGCTGTATAACGCGGTTCCAGCATCTGCGGCCGCGAAAAGAAAAAACGCAGCCAACAGCTTTTTTTCGCGGCCGCAAGAGCCAGAACCGTGGTTATACCGCATTTGCCGCAAACCGCATAGACAATGTATGGGGCTTGCCGCAAGTGTACAGCAAGTGCGGCTGTTAAACGGCACATGCGTTTTTTTGTCCGGATCTGCCAGATCCAGACAAAAACGCCAGTGTGAAAGGGGCCTTATATAAATTAGGTTACTTGTATTTTTTCATTGCAGTTCTGACTATGGTTTTTCTTTACGATACATTATGTTATAAATCTGTTTTGCTTTTGATACTTAATATATGACTGCCAAAACATTATTGGAAGCATGTATGGATCAGATGACTTTTTAGTGTGGAAACGCACTAAAAATGTGTGTGCAAATTTTCCCCATGTAATGCAATTCTACGAGAAACATCTGAACATCAAGCTCAGCATAGTCACAAGAGAAAGTGAAATGTTGCTAATTTAAAAAAAAAAACCAAAAAAAAAAACACACCGCAGGTCAGTTTAGACAGCATAAAAGAAATAACACATAGGGCATGAGAATTTTGTAAATCACATTCACTCTTCTGGATCTATAAGACGTTTTTGTGCATCATCAAAAACACACCAAAAGCTCACCATGAAAACTGAACCTATATATTAATATAATCATTTATATATTAATACTTAATGCTTATGGTGGACCTACCAGGCCACCGTACAAGGCCCCAGTCTCTCAACCCTTTAAATGCTACTATCCCTACTGATTGCAGAATTAAATGGGTTAACAGATTTGGCTGTAACTATAAAGGTACCTTTACACGCCACAACTACGGTGTAGCAACTGAGAGGCAATCGGGATTTCCGTCACGGTTGCCTTGAAATTGCTACGAAATTGCGGCGTGTAATTGAGGAAAGGGATAGTGATTTTCGAAGTTGCTCCCGGTTCCGTTTTCAGAGCATTGTTCAAAAACCAGAGGCAACCCAGAAGGTGATTTGCCCTGGTTTTGGCATGTGAACGGGCGATAGGGATGGAATCTGCGTCGCCTAATGATTTCCCAGAGGCGTGCCACAGCGTGCTGGATACCGCACCCCATCATCAATGATTGGTGGGGGCTACTGTGTGTCCATTGGCTGTCCCTTCACAGGGCGCCATATTTGAAGAGCTGTCCATTCACACTACACAATTACAATAGCGTCATGTATTAGCCAGCCTTCCTGCGCAGGCTGGCCAATCATGACACTCTTGCGTTGTCTAATCAGCGTGTTTGGGGCGTGGAATACACAAGTCTGTCACGCCTCTGTTCTTGCGGCGCTGAACAGATACGCCCACATTTCCTTAGTGATTGTGGCGTGTGAAGCGGCGTCGGGATGCAACCAGATGTTTCCCGCAGGTTCTGTGGCAACTTCCAGGGAGCCACGTTCCCTTAGGTTGAGGGCGCAATTGCGGCATGTAAATGCAGCATCGGCGTTCGGTAGCAACTGTCAAAAACGTGCACGTTCGGTTGCCACCGATCGCCGGTGATAGTTGCGGCGTGTAAAGGTACCTTAACAAATTGTGTGTTCACAGCTTCTTGTGCCCGAATGATCACTAAGACATACCTGTATGTGATGTCATGAAGATCTTTCCCATTATGACATATAGGTATGTCAAATGTTGAGAATTTTTAAAGAGTGAAATTACCTTCCAATCCAAGGAGAAGGTGATAACTTATTGATCACTGGAATTTTATTCACTGAGGCCGGCACTGATAAGCAGAACTTCACAATCTTTTCCTGAGTGGGCACTTTTATCACCATTACAATGGAGCAACAAGTGCACGTCAGACCACAGCTCCATTGGTTATGAATGGAGCAGCAGCCTAGCATGAACACTTACGCTCAAGTCTAACGGGGACAAAGCATCCCCAATTAGCTGATTAGTGTGAGTCTCAGTGGTTGGATCCCTACCAATTAAGTTCATACACAGCTTGTGGAAATGCGATAAAAGGGTGCTCCAGTGAAAACGAGTTAAGTCTCTGGTATGGTGTAACAAAGTACCGTAATGAATTATTGAATTACTAGAGTAGAACAGAGCCATCTGTTAACCCTCTATGGACACTGAGGCAGATTGCAAAGAACAAGCAAATTACACTTATGAATATTAAAGGGGATTACCAAAATTAAAATAAAGTGCCAGCTTTTTGCCTCCTTGCATGGACTGTCCCAATCTTGCAGTGCAGCCTACTTGTTAATTTACTGTATTCCAAAACATAGCTGCTTTCTTACTGATACAACCCAATACTAGAGACCATGGGTTGTACCTAGTATTACCAATTAGCTCAATTTAAGTGGATGTTGTTGAACCACCACAGCACAAACCTGTGGACAGGTGAGACACTGTTTTTAGAAGAAAGCTATTTATTTATATTCTTGTACACCCTCTTCATATGTGTTTGCTTTATTAGTGTTTTAGCTAGCACAAATGAGCAAAATGTCCAAGGTTTAAAACAGTTTGAATTAACTTTACTACCCAAGTATAAATGTTTCAATACCAAAAACAGCAGCCAGGAGAGTCAAGTTATCATAAAATCCTTAGGTTAATAATCAACTGCTTTTCATTTTAGGCACACCACACACACACACACCTATAAATTTATATACATATTAAAAAGGCGAAAAGACAAAATGGTTTAGCAGTTTGTAATTTTTTTTCTAAATTTGGTTGGCACAAAGCAACATGCTAAGCTACAAATCATATCTTATTTTGGCAACCAAAAGAGCTAAAAATTGCACTGAATGTGAAGTGAAAATATCAGAATTTCTCCCCACTGTTAAAAATAACCCACTTGTACTTTAGTGAGCTTTTAGATGTTTTCAAATCTTTCCTGATCCCTAAATTAGTCCATAGCAGCAAACAAGAGATTCCAAAATATCTTCTTGCAGTTTTGTGTCTATGTGGAGGAGCAGCTGATAAGTCATTCACTCCGTTCTCAGCACCATGGGTGGGTTTTCACTGTCTTCATCTAGTTGAAGGGCATGGGTTTCATCTTCTAAACTAATGCCGCCCACAGCTCCAAGTTCTTCAGAAAAGGCTGTGAAAATATGAAAAGATGATCTATAAGTTTTCATTTTTAAATGCATTGATATAGATGGGTTAATATTTTTCTAGATTTTATATTCTGCTTACTGAAATATGGAATTAGTACATTTTGTTTAGTATTAACCAGTGATATATAGCCTCATATTCAAGGTTTAATTTTTGTTCACATATTTATCTCATATGCAATAATGTCCTGAGAAGACTGTGTTATAGGTAGGATACTTCAAAATGCATGATATATTAAAGGTAACACAACATATTTCTGAGAATTGGTGGCTGGTGGAATGTCCAAAGGAAACATTGCGTGCAGTGTTGAATTTGATTGTACATGGTATGAGAAATCTATGCAAAGGAAAATAAACAGAATTAATTTTGATCACAAGTGCACATTTCCTTTCTCCAAGTGCTCATTATCTGGAAGGCCTAATTCAATTTGGACCTCACTAGTGATCCCGTAATCAGACTTTGAGTAAGAGCAGAACAGCAACAACAGTTTTTGGTGCCCAACAGGGGTCTGTGGCCAACCAACCTATTCGGAAAAAGTTTTGGGAGTTCTTGAGACAATGAAATTTCAGCTGCAGAAACTAGGTAAAAAGTCTGTTCTTTCACCTTATTACACTTAACATATATACTTGAGTATAAGCCGATCCGAGTATAAGCCGAGGTTCCAAAAACTCAGAAAACGTATTGACTTGAGTATAAGCCTAAGGTGGGAAATGCAGCAGCACCCCCATCACTGGTATGTAGCGCCACATTACTGGTATATGGGTCATTCCATGTCAAGTGATCCAAAAATAAATATTTTTTTTACCTGATGTCTTTAGATTTTTTTTAAAAAAATTTTTTCTATATGAAGTACTACTTTAGTTAATTACAAAAAAAAGTTTGGAATTTTTTTCTTCATCAGTTAATTTTTTACAGATTTTTAAAGTTTTAAAAAAAGTGCACATTATGGCCTGGTATGGCTTTACATTTTTTATCTTGGGCTAGAAATAAGATAATGAAATGGGAGAGGCATCATTTTACTCAGAACGGTAACAGCTTTCATTTGATATGTCACAAGACTATGTTTTTTTATATTTTGTTTGGGAAAAATCAAATTCAAAATTTTGATGCGCAATTGTGAAATAAATGTTAGTTTGAAAATTGTGACAAAATGCCTGTGTGTTACTTGTGTTATATTTGTGCAGAGATTCAACTTGGGACCTGTCAAATTTATATATTTTTTATTTTATGGTTGTACGAGTTATTACAACTTATTGAATAAAACATTTATATGCAACAAAAAAGAAACAAAACACAAATCCCGTAAGTGCCAGGATAAATATATCTTAATCATCAGAACACAACGCTCAGCATTTTCAACCTGAATGCATTGAACAAACCAAAAGAAAAAAGGTGATCATATCCTCAAGTTTGATTAAACAATATTAAAAGAACCAAAAATGTTAACCCCTATTTATACATGCAAATTTGTTTTCTATTACAGTCATATGAAAAAGTTTGGGCACCCCTCTTAATCTTACTCTTTTTTTTTTTTGTTTAAAATTGTTTTTTTGCAACAGCTATTTCAGTGTGATATATGTAATAACTGATGGACACAGTAATATTTCAGGATTGAAATGAGGTTTATTGTACTAACCGAAAATGTGAAATATGCATTATTTCAAAATTTGACAGGTGCCAAAGTATGGGCACCCTTCTGATTTTCATGATTTGAATAGTCCTAACTGCTCTTACTGACGCACTAAATTGGTTTGGTAACCTCATTGAGCTTTGTACTTCATAGCCCGATGTATCCAATCATGAGAGAAGCTATTTCAGGTATCCACTTGCAAGTTGTTCTCCTAGTTGCATCTTCTCTGAGGAGTGGCATCATGGGCTCCTCAAAACAGCTCTCAAATGATCTGAAAAAAAAGATTGTTCAACATAGTTGTTCAGGGGAAGGATACAAAAAGTTGTCTCAGAGATTTAACCTGTCAGTTTCCACTGTGAGGAACATAGTAAGGAAATGGAAGACCACAGGGACAGTTCTTGTAAAGGCCAGAAGTGGCAGGCCAACAAAAATATCAGAAAGGCAGAGAAGAAGAATGGTGAGAACAGTCAAGCACAATCCACAGACCACCTCCAAAGACCTGCAGCATCATCTTGCTGCAGATGGTGTCACTGTGCATCAGTCAACAATACAGCGCACACTGCACAAAGAGAAGCTGTATGGGAGAGTGATGCAAAAAGAAGCCGTTTCTGCATGCACGCCACAATCAGAGTCGCCTGAGGTATGCAAAAGCACATTTGGACAAGCCAGTTTCATTGTGGAAGAAGGGCCTGTGGACTGATGAAACAAAGATTGAGTTGTTTGGTCATACAACAAGGCGTTAAGCATGGCGCCACAAAAACACAGCATTCCAAGAAAAACAATTGCTACCCACTGTCAAATTTGGCGGAGGGTCCATCATGCTTTGGGGCTGTTTGGCCAATGACGGCACGGGGAATCTTGTTAAAGTTGAGGGTCGCATGGATTCCACTCAGTGTCAGCAGATTCTTGAGAATAATGTTCAAGAATCAGTGTCAAATTTTAAGTTACGCTGGGGATGGATCTTTCAGCAAGACAATGATCCAAAACACTGCTCCATATCTACTCAAGCATTCATGCAGAGTAAAAATTACAATGTTCTGGAATGGCCATCCCAGTCCCCAGACCTGAATATCATTGAACATCTGTGGGATGTTTTGAAGCGGTCTGTCCATGCTCGGCCACCATCAAACTTAACTGAACTGGAATTGTTTTGTAGAGAGGAATGGTCAAAAATACCGTCATCCAGGACCCAGGAACTCATTAACAGCTACAAGAAGCCACTAGAGGCTGTTATTTTTGCAAAAGGTGGATCTACTAAATATTAATGTCACTTTTCTTTTGAGGTGCCCATACTTTTGCACCTGTCAATTTTTGAAATAATGCATATTTCACATTATCGGGTAAGTACAATAAACCTCATTTCAATCCTGAAATATTACTGTGTCCATCAGTTATTACATATATCACACTGAAATAGCTGTTGCAAAAAAAACAATTTTAAACACAAAAAAAAAAAAAAAAAAAAAAAAAGAGTAAGATTAAGAGGGGTGCCCAAACTTTTTCATATGATTGTATATCACTAAACATGTAATTTACAGTGTTGGCTAAAAGTATTGACACCCTACAATTCTGTCAGATAATACTCAGTTTCTTCCTGAAAATGATTGCAATCACAAATTCTTTGTTATTATTATATTTATTTAATCTGTCTTCAATGAAAAAAAACCCACAAAAATAATTGTCCTAAAGCCAATTTGGATATAATTCCACACCAAACATAAAAAAGGGGGTGGACAAAAGTATTGGTACTGTTAGAAAAATCATGTGATGCATCTCTAATTTGTGTAATTAACAGCACCTGTAACTTACCTGTGGCACCTAACAGGTGTTGGCAATAACTAAATCACATTTGCAGCCAGTTGACATGGATTAAAGTTGACTCAACCTCTGTCCTGTGTCCTTGTGTCTACCACATTGAGCATGGAGAAAAGAAAGAAGACCAAAGAACTGTCTGAGGACTTGAGAAACCAAATTGTGAGGAAGCATAAGCAATCTCAAGGCTACAAGTCCATCTCCAAAGACCTGAATGTTCCTGTGTCTACCGTGCGCAGTGTCAGCAAGAAGTTTAAAGCCCATGGCATTGTGCCTAACCTCCCTAGATGTGGACGGAAAAGAAAAATTGACAAGAGATTTCAATGCAAGATTCTGCGGATGGTGGATAAAGAACCTCGACTAACATCCAAACAAGTTCAAGCTGCCCTGCAGTCCGAGGGTACAACAGTGTCAACCCGTACTATCCGTCGGCGTCTGAATGAAAAGAGACTGTATGGTAGGAGACCCAAGGAAGACCCTACTTCTTACATCGAGACATAAAAAAGCCAGGCTGGAGTTTGCCAAAACTTACCTGAGAAAGCCTAAAACGTTTTGGAAGAAAGTTCTCTGGTCAGATGAGACAAAAGTAGAGCTTTTTGTGCAAAGGCATTAACATAGAGTTTACAGGAGAAAAAAAAGAGGCATTCAAAGAAAAGAACACGGTCCCTACAGTCAAACATGGCGGAGGTTCCCTGATGTTTTGGGTTGCTTTGCTGCCTCTGGCACTGGACTGCTTGACTGTGTGCATGGCATTATGAAGTCTGAAGACTACCAACAAATTTTGCAGCATAATGTAGGGCCCACTGTGAGAAAGCTGGGTCTCCCTCAGAGGTCATGGGTCTTCCAGCAGGACAATGACCCAAAACACACTTCAAAAAGCACTAGAAAATGGTTTGAGAGAAAGCACTGGAGACTTCTAAGGTGGCCAGCAATGAGTCCAGACCTGAATCCCATAGAACACCTGTGGAGAGATCTAAAAATGGCAGAAGAAGAAGGTACCCTTCAAATATCAGGGACCTGGAGCAGTTTGCCAAAGAAGAATGGTCTAAAATTCGAGGAGAGCATTGTAAGAAACTCATTGATGGTTACCGGAAGCGGTTGATCGGTTATTTTGGCTAAAGGTTGTGCAACCAAGTATTAGGCTGAGGGTGCCAATACTTTTGTCTGGCCCATTTATGGAGTTTTGTGTGAAATGATCAATGTTTTGCTTCTTGCTTCATTGTCTTTTGTGTTTTTTCATTGAAGACAAATTAAATGAAGATAATAATACCAAATTTGTGATTGCAATCATTTTCAGGAAGAACCTGAGTATTATCTGACAGAATTGCAGGGGTGTCAATACTTTTGGCCAACACTGTATGAAGTGTTTAATAAGAATAGTACAGTAGTTAAATCATCGTTCTATAAAATATGAATTAATCAAACAATTAATAGTACGTTTTTAAAGTGGCTTTTTATCATCAATTTGCTCCTTTTAAGTGGGTGAAATGTAATCTTGTCCATAAGCGCTTACTAGCAATCGCCATTTCCTTTTGTGTCAGAGTATGTACAGCCTGTCACTGAGGTATTATCTGACTTTTTCACAATCTTTGGAGAGTACAGTAGCCAGCTACCAGCGCCAATCATATTCACAGGCCACATAGCCAGATATGTCATCCATTGCCAATCTTGTGCCGCCTTCTACCACTTCATGGACTTCATTGTCTTTGCTGAATGAAAAAATCCTTGTTTTTATTTCTGTTTCACTACATGGAATGAAAGTGTCGTATTGCGGAGTCCCTTTGATGGGTTCTGCTTCCTGTAACCGATGTTTTAACAAACTCTCCTCCTCTTCGTAGTCCTGGTTTGTATAATATTCAATACAATATTGTTCATTCTCAGGTTGAGCGCTAACAAAGCTTTCTCCTATATGTCCTCTCCTGCTTCTAAGCTGTAACATATCAAAATAATACAGTAATGTCTAAAAATCATGGATTATTTGGTGAATATAGACCCCACACTTTTAGACCACAGGCTGAACAGATCTGAATTCAAGATTTTCGAATTGACACTATAATAGTTAAATATTTTAAAATATGATCCCATCGCGATCCCAACTTGAAATTTGGTACAGATGTGGCTAAGAGCACAGCAGACACATGGGCAGCTTTGGAAAATTTTACATTATGCCGATTTTTTGGAAATGTGTTTTAAAATTTTGCTTTTGCGTTCGCATGGGTAAAAAATTAAAAAAAATATACTTTTGTGACATATATGGTGAAAGCCTGGACAGTTCTGAGTAGAACAGTGTTTATTTTGTTTCTCTATCTTATTTCTAGCCCAAGATATGATAAAAAATGTAAAGCCATACCAGGCCAAAATTCGCGCGGTTTTAAAACTTTAAAAATCTGTAAAAAATTGACTCATAAAGAAAAAAATTCAAAACTTTTTATTTGTAATTAACTTTAGTAGTACTTCATATAGAAAAAAAAATAAAAAAATATAAAGACATCAGGTAAAAAAAATATTCATATTTAGATCACTTGATATGGAATGACCCATTGATGCTATTAATAGTAAAATATTTTAAAATATGATCCCATCGCGATCCCAAATTGAAATTTGATACAGATGTGGCTAAGAGCATAGCAGACAATGTGCAGTTTTTGAAATATTTAAATTATGCCGATTTTTCGGAAATGCGGTTTAAAATTTTGCGTTTGCTTTCGCATGGGTAAAACATTAACAAAGATCCTATTGTGACACATCTAGTGAAAGCCTGTACAGTTCTGATTAGAACGGTGTTTATTTTGTCTCTCTATCTTATTTCTAGCCTGAGTTATGAGAAGAAATGTAAAGGCAGGCAACACTGAAATTCACACTTTTTTTGAACTTTGAAAATCTTTAAAAAAAAATTTCTCTTCACATTTTGTATTGTCTGACATGCTATTATCAAATAACAAAATCTCAAAAGAATTAAAAATATATAGAGGTAATAATCATTGGTTCACTTGACATGGAATGGCCCGTATAGCACCCTCCATCACTGGTATATAGCACCCTCCATCACTGGTATATAGCACCCTCCATCACTGGTATATAGCTCCGTCCATCACTGGTATATAGCTCCGTCCATCACTAGTATATAGCTCCCTCCATCACTGGTATATAGCTCCCTCCATCACTGGTATATAGCTCCCTCCATCACTGGTATATAGCTCCCTCCATCACTGGTATATAGCCCCCTCCATCACTGGTATATAACTCCCTCCATCACTGGTACATCGCCCCCTCCATCACTGGTGCATAGCCCCTCCATCACTGGTATATAGCCCCCCTCACTAGCATATAGCAGCACCATCAATGATATATAGCACCCCATCACAGTATATACCCCCATTACTGGTATAATTAAAATAATTTTTATTGAAGTTATAATCAATAACAAAGAAAAGCAAGTTATGTATATTATTTTATTGTTTACAATGTACAAATCTCTAGTCTAATTCAATCATCTTTTTCAGCAAATTCCAAAAGGAAGGTAAGAACAAACTATACATAAATAAATCTAGAGACCTCTCTAATACAAAGAATAGACTACGCTAATATCAGAAATCCTGTAATCTCGTCAAACTCAACCCTCTCACAGCGAATAGAAAAGAAGGCTAGTATCCTGAAATAATGTGTAGTAACAGTATCACTCCACTGTGGATGCCAATAATTGTTCCAATGCATCCATTTTGCATTATATTTATGACACAAGTTGTTCTGCATACAAAAGGAATACTAATAAGCATTATGGCCAGCGATTTTAGCGATGGTCTCTCGGGCCAAAGGAGGGGGCGGATCCCTCCAATGTGAAGCAATAGTACTGTTAGAGGCAAGAAAGATATGGATAATTAAATATCTATACTGCTTAGGAAGGTTTGCTAGTCCTAAAAAAAGTTGTGTGAATTTACAGTTTAGACAAACTTCAAGCCCTGTAATATCAAAAAATAGCCTTTTGATCTGATTCCAAAACTGAGCAAGAATTTTACATCCCCAAAACACGCGAGACAATGTCCCGGCACCTCCACAATTTCTTCAACATAAATAAGAGTTTTGGTCTTAGATCAAATGTAGTGTTATGGGGGTGAGGTAAGATCTAGTATATAATTTGTAATGCGTCTCAGAGTGACGCAAGCAACACTCATATATGTAGGCAAACATTTTTTGGAACAGAACAGTAGGCAACTCAACTCTGAGTTCTGTAGCCCAATCATTCAAGTAATACGATCTCACAAGAGTGTTATCCAAATTAAAGTACTGGTAGATATACCCTTGTGTTCCAAAATATTGCAGTTTTAGGTATTGTGAACAATATTCTCAGATAGAATGCAATTTTAAAATTTTTATTTTTTTGTGGCAGGGTGCAGCCTGTAATGTGTTGCAATCCATTGTGTACTGTGGGTCTCTGCATATGCAATGCTGTTTTACCATTTTTTATCCCATTGCAGCCAGTACTCTGTGTCATGCTTTGCATTGTATACTGTTGGTGTCTCTTGGCAATTATTAATATGTTCCACCAGTAAATTGCCTGCAAAACATGTATGAGCTTTATGATCAATACAGGACTATCCCACTTAGCTCTAGGGCAATAATTGGACGATAATGGGACACTCCACTTCACTTATTTACTTAGTAGAAACTACTCAGGAGTTACTGTCCAAAAAGAATTAAACTTTATTGATTAAAAGACGCCTCGAAAAAGAATCCACACGAAAGTGCGTTGGGGTCGCCACGGACTAGGGCAGTGATACTGGGCAAGGAATCAGCAGCCACACTTCACAATCTAATGGGTGAGTCTGATGGATGAATGGTTGCTAACCCTGCAATTTCTCTGTGACTATTTTTCCCTTAATATGTGCATCTGAAATAGCTGAGACTTAGCCCAGTCTCCTGTTATTACCCTGGTGTGGCATATCTTTGGAATCTCCTCACTATTTATTTCCTATATGTGTCATTACCTGTATGTGTGCTTTTAATCAATAAAGTTTAATTATTTTTGGACAGTAAAGGCCCCATCACACATAACGAGGCACCAGCAATACCGGTAACGATATGCCGAGATCGCTGGTGTGTCGTTTTTCACATCGCTGGTAAGATGTCAAACAGGTATCTCACCAGCGATGTCACCAACGACTTCAGCAACAATGCAGAATTATACCGAGGTCGTTGGGAATTGTCACTCCATATCGTAGTATTGAGATCGTTGGTCATTGTCCCTTTCAAACACAACGATGTAGCGCTCCCAGCGGGAGCGCAACGACGTAGAAATGATTCAGAGCAGTATGTAACGATCAACGATCTCACAGCAGGTGCCAGATCGTTGCTAAATGTCACACAAAGCGAGATCGCTCTTGAGGTCACTGTTGCGTCACAAAATTTGTGACTCAGCAGCGATCTCGCTAGCGATCTAGTTTAGTGTGACAGGGCTTAACACCTGAGTAGTTTCTACTAAGTAAATATGTCTCTTGGCAACGTAGTCTTTGCTTTTGTATGTTATTGCAGCCCGTACGCTTTGTCATGCTCTGCATTGTGTACTCTGTGTCTGTAGGCAATGATGATTTTCCTTAATCTCATTACAGCCTGTACGCTTTGTCATGCTCTGCATTGTGTACTCTGTGTCTGTAGGCAATGTTGATTTTCCTTAATCTCATTATAGCCTGTAGTCTGGCATGCCCTGCCACAGCAAAAGAAAAAGCCATTTTCAAGGATAAATCCAGGTTATGATAGAAGCTCTCCATGTCGAGATCCATCTTGCATCTTACAGCAGCAAAAGAAGAGGATTTCCTCTGTGCAGGGTCTATTTATAGATTTCCCTTAAGCCACGCCTTTTGGGTGTGACCTGTCATGAAAATGCAAGAAAATCCAAGAAAACGTGCCTGGAAATATTGAGTGCATGCTCAAGAAAAACGCAAACGCATGCACATACGCATGTTAACGCATGCATACACTGCGTTATTCTACAGATTTGCCTACGCTGCTGCAGAAGAAAATTGCTGCGTATGCATGCAATTCTGCATGCGCAAGATACGCAGCATTCAAACACGCTAATCTGAAAGTAGACTTAAGGTACCGTCACACGTCGCAATCTTGCCTGGAAATCATCATATATCGCCACGGAGCAATTGAAATTGCCTCACGGTTGCGGCGTGTGATTTGGCAATTTTGCGGCGATAAATCGCCCCTCGGCCATTGCCTGATTCCTGAACAGTGCTCAGTAATCAGCCGCTATCCTTAAGATTAAATTTCCGTATTGAGGCATGTGACAGGGCGATAATGATGGAAAGAGCGTTGCCTATGATTTCCTGTAGGCGTGCCTCAACTGTTCTGTAGTCCACGCCCTGTATGAGATGATTGGTGTGGGCTACTGTGTTCCCATTGGCTGTCAGTTGACACGGCGCCATATTTGAAGAGCTGTCCGTTCAGCACCACACATATCCTCAGCTACACAACCGTCCGCTAAATCAGTGCAATTAGGTGAGCCATTGAATAGCGCAAGGTATGTTGTACGCATGCATTAAGTAGCGCTGTGTCAAGTATAGTGCCACACATGACAGCTCAGATGCTGGCCTACACATTGTAGATGTATACCATGGGCCACGCACTGCAATCGCTCTGTGTGTGAATTTGGGGACGCTGCTAGGTACATTTTACTGCTTTCAGTCCGTGGACGTCTACCTTGCTAGCGCCCTCAACTTTGATGGTGCCTGTGTGCGTGGTGATGTCATCACGTTTCTGCTCGTTCCTCCCTGCCTGCCAGGTGCCTGCCCCTCCCCTGCACATAGGAGAAGAGTCATGGCGGCTGTACAGCGCGCTGCCACATGGGGTCTGGCAAAATTGATGATCTTCATCGACCTGTGTGACCGCCATGACTACTGGTGTCACCAGCATCACTGCCACCCTCGCCTGCGCAAGCAGAGCACCCTCAGGAGAATCCAGCGGGCCCTGCTCCAGAAACTGGGTGTGGAGAGGACCCACAAACAGATCCAAAAGAAACTTGCGGATCTGAAGCACAAGTCCCCAGGGCGGATTGTGGATATTCGTGGCCGGATTGCCAGGCTGCGTGCAGAGTATATGGCAATGCCAAACACACACATGCCAATCATCCTACTCCAAACACTACACAAACATCATGTGGTATTGTGCCATGGCACATAGTGTGACATAAACCACCATGTGGATCTGTCACCAATTTGGTCACACATGAAGGTGCAGAATACACTCATATGTTTTGGAAATCCTGACACCTATAGTGGTCCTTATTAATGCTAATTAGAAGGGCCACATCACACCTGGAAGCACATATGTGCGCACTCTGACACATAGCATTTCACAACACATTGATCTCAATCTGGAAAAGTGACTTCAAGCTGACTGCTATGTGTTTGCCCCCATGGTGGCACCACCACATGCTTAATGTCTGCTCTTGTGTTTTGTTGACAAATACATCCTCTGTTAATCCAAGGCTGCAGTACATCACAAATATGTGCTCACTGGTGTTGTGGTCTTGTTACTAAACAGACTGGCACCTAACCATAGTGTCTCTCAAAACCAAAACCTGTCAGCTGAGCCTTCACGCCCTAATGACATTGATACACACACAGTACGTGTTTCCCCTAGGTTGTGTTCCTTCTGTAAATTCCGTGTCTTGTCAATTGTTAAATTACAGAAGAGGATGACTCCCCGTCAAAGGAGGCGCGAAGGTCCCCTACACCACCCGGGACCCCCCCCATCACCATTGATGGTGGCCGCAGCCAGTCCGGACCCCATCACCATTGATGGAGGCCGCAGCCAGTCCGGTATCCCTGGGACCCCCCCCATCACCATTGATGGAGGCCACACCCAGTCCGGCTCCCCCTGGGACCCCCCCATCACCATTGATGGAGGCCGCATCCGGTCTGGCACCCCCCGATCACAATTGATGGAGGCCGCAGCCAGTACGGCACCCCCCGGGACACTACCATCCCCTTTTCTGGAGGGCCCAGCAAGTCCCTTACCCTACCGGGACAATACCATCACCCTACCTGGAGGGAGGCGGAAGCCCTGTTGTGTGGGTCCTGAACCCACCCCCAGCATCTCCAGCTCCCATGGCCCACACCCTGAAATGGTACCTGCTGTCCTTGGTATTGGTGGTAAGTGTTGTCAATGGCCTCCAAGCTTTGTAATAGACATGTTGGTGTGTGTCCCTCACCTCAGTATGTAAGTAATGATGTTTTTCTTTTGTTCCTTTCTTTGTCAAGGTGCAAGAGCTCACGCTGCCGGATGGGATGTCAGTGCATCCCCGTCTCCGGATGATGGAACCCGGGATGGGGCTCTGCAACACAAGTTAAAACCTCACCAATCACGGCACCCACCCACCCACACCTACACATGTCACTAACTAATGGCCTTTGTTTCCTATACAGGTGGACCAACTCTGGCTGACATGCTGCATGCCTACACAGAGGCCCAGCACCACCTGGACCGGTTGCGGGCAATGTTAATGTCCCTCCAGCCAGCCCAGTCCACCATTGCCCCTACTCCACCATATCCCTACCAATAATGTTGGCAAGAGCCTTTATATATTGTTGTCCATGTTGGACCATTGTTGTGTGAGTTTTGCCATGTTGGCACCCTTGTTTGTTAAGCCCTGTTGGCCTCTTTTCTTGTAGTATCCCACATTGGCAAACTGGGTAGTATGGTTTGCCTGCTACTAATCTGAACAAGATTTTTTACCAAAAAACAAACACAAAATAAATTTTCTAGAACAAAAATATACTGTGTGATCCCTTGTCTCCGTAACTGGGCCAAGGTGTTCCTGTGTGTGCATTGTTAAACACAACACATGGCTAATTACTTTGCGTAGGTGTGCAGTGTGACATGATAAAGACCTGACCATACTGTACCATTGGACCACGGATGAAGCCCTATTTTACATCACTCTCTCCAATATCACACCCACATTAACAAACACACACACAGAAATAGACTCGCCTATGTCGACCACAGAAGACTCCTAACCTCCCCACACTCACACGTCACCTAGGGATAGGCTCCTGTCTGCTCATGTTGAGCCGAAACGTGGGATGATTTCGTTTCTGTACAATAAAATTATCAGCACAAAGAAACATTTCTTCCTTTCCATTTTTCATTAGTTGAGTGTGCCGAGGCTAATCTAGTATTACTTTTGGTTGCATTTTCCTCTGAGCACCTCACATAAGGTTGAGCCGGGTCATACTCTATTCTGCTACAATGACCCAACTATGTTATTGTGGACATGAGGGCTCTCCTTCTGCCACACAAACATCACCATTACACTCACAACACACTACACACACAACCATACTGCAGAACCAGACACATATGTGAATGTATATATGGGAAAACAAAGACTGGTTTATTCACACAAATAAAATTAAAAAACACACTTGGTTTTTGCATAAACAAAACATAAACAGTCCTTCATGCAATGTAGTGCATTGCCTAGTAGCGTCTTGCGTCTTCGTCCTCTGCTGAATCACACAATGGCTCCCCCCCTCATCCCCGTACTCCCACACATTGGGGGCCCGTCTGGGTTGTTGTCTTCGTGGGGGATGGGGAAAATCCTGACTTTGGCGACCTGTAGCCATGGGTTGTTGGGGTGCTGGAGGCACTGGGGGTGTTTTCTTGGGGATGGCAATGGAGCCACCCCATCTCAGTGCCCCATCAACGCCCGCTTCCAGGACACGAATGATGGCCCTCTCAGCGATGGAACGTTGTTCCGGCTCCATTCTACACACCCACTCACTGGCCATGTGCCCGATCGAAGTGGCGGGAGTCCTCTCTCGGTCCAACAGAACACGTTTTGCCCAGGTACCCAGCTCAGTGTTGGGTGGAGCAGGCGTACATCGGCATTGGACTCCTGAGCTGGGCCCTGGGCACGGCCCCCCCATAAGATGTAGATGGTTCAGCCTGGCCAGTGGGTGGGTCCTCGCCAATGGAGCCGGACGCCCAAGGGGCCAGTAAATCAAACATAGAAAAAACAATAATTAACAAAAGTAGCAATGTACTGACATCAATTACCACAACCAATCACCCAGCACAACATTGTGCTATCTGAGCATGCCAAACACCAAAATGAACAGTAGCAGGGTTTGAAACAGAGATGAAGAAAGAGATAGACCAGTGCTGTGTACTCACCTGACACTCCAAATTGATATGGCAAGTGACCCAACATAAGACAGCACAATCTGGGCCAACAGCCACGAGGCAACACACAGAAGAACACACCGAAGAAGAATGGTGAAAGAACAACACGATTGTACCTTATACATATGCAGTAACCAACAAGGTGTGTACATAGGTAGCAAAAACACAATTACACACCCCCTATGACGGGCAGGCTCTTGGGATGTGGCTGAATATGGTTGGGCAAGGCACCTGCTGCACTGTGTTCCCCGAGGAGCCTCCTGGCCCAGGGTGAAGGTGAGGAGGTCATAATACCACAGACTTGGCTTAGGGACCTCCTCAGCTCCAGCCCCGGACCGAGCGTCCATCCACTTGTTGTGGGCCTTGGTGAACACTGTGCGCAGGCGCTTGATTTTCTCCACAACCATATGCACTGTCCAGGTCTTACTTTGGTCGAGCTGTTTGGCCAGCTCACAAGGTGCCCATAGGCTACATCCCGCGCCGTCTTGCGCTTGTAGTCAGGCAACGCCACCCGCCACAGGCATTCATGGTCCTGGTACATGGCTAGGAGGTCACGCACAAATTCAGGACTTGTAGCCATATGCCAAAAGAAAACATACTGTTGCACTCAAACACATACATGTACATATCAGGTCACACCCTACTCTGTGTGGCCAATCCATGTCCAGCACTAGCAAGGACAGGTGGTCTGGTAGTTAGCTTGTGTATGCAGAAGCATTAATCGCCTTTATATGTGTACACAGATGTGACATGCTGCACATGACACGGGGCATATGTGGTTTGGCCCTGGCCAAGCAAATAAACAAAGCTGGATCATATTGAGATGGCGCACATGGCGTCCCACACAAAATGTAGACACAGGAAGGACCTCTACACATATTTATGTAACGATGTAGTGCTGTAGGACACATTGTCATGTCATTGGTGGGAAGGATCATTATGTGTGCAACAGGACACGGAGGTGGTTAACGATGCGTACGCGTCACAAACCACACATCTACATGACGCAATATGAAGCTCCACCGATCACGCCCATACATGTCGAAAAATATGGTTGGAAAGCCGACAAGAATAGAGTATACATGAGAAGCACAATAGCATATCCACCGACTTACCGTCAGTCCAACAGAGTTGTGGTGATGAGACGCTACTAGAACAATGCACATTGAAATAGGAGCATGGGTGGCGGAGCAGCTGGGCCCAATTTTATACACAGCATGACCAACCACAAAGCAGCCCAGGCGTCTAATCAGTAGTCGAACGTGGAAACGCCCAGGCGGCTACGTCAATTAGATGACGCTGATGCTCTGTGATTGGATGGTTACCACATAAAAACCGCTAACGACAGTGTTACGGCACGCTTGCTGCCCAGAGTCATTAAAGGGGTTGTCCATACCATAGAGTGCGCAGGAACAGAGCCGGTGGAGCGGTCCCCACTACACCGCCGCTGGCTCTATTGTACCGGAAGGACTGGAGAGCAGAGCTAGCACCGGGCTGCAGGCACAGAGACTGGGCTATAGCCCAGAGACTCCGGCTCCCGGCACAGAGACTGGGCTGCAGCCCAGAGACCCCGGCTCCAGGCACAGAGACCGGACTGCAGCTTAGAGTTCAGGGCTCCAGGCACAGATGTCGGGCTGCAGCCCAGAGACCCAGGCTGCAGGTACAAAGACCGGAACTGCAGAGAGCGGACTCGGTTCTAGGCACAGAGCCCACAGACAGGGTGAGCAGCACACTCTTGCAGCGGTCTCTCCTGCACTGTTACACTGTACTGAATCTCCTTCAAAGCTGACGATTCGGTACAGCGTGTGAGTGCAGTGGTGACAATGGGGGTGGGTGGGGACATTAGGGGCTGGGGGTGGCCGGGTATAGTGGGAGTGGGCGGGCCTGTAATGTCCTGGGGGTGGCTGGCCATACTGGGAATAGGGGAGGGGATGTGATTGTAGGAGACTGGGAGGAAACGACCAGTTCTCCATTTACATGCACAATCACGCCCCCTAAACGTTCCCTGCCAGCCACAAATATGTGTTATCTAGAAAACCCTGCAAAATGTTGACAGCATGTATATTGCAAATTGTCAACATTTTGCAACCTAGATACACAATTATTGCAAAAGTCCGGACAACCCCTTTATGTAAGTACTGATGTTCAGACATGATTTTTTATATGGATGTATAGCGTTTGATCCTTCTTTGCACTACGGATCGTTATTGTGTACTGTAGCAGACGCCCAAGTCCTGGTGTATGTTGATTAGAATGATGTGTTTCATGGAGCTATTCTGTGCCGCAAAATGGATGGATGACTTTCGTTGCCACAAAACACCCTCCTCATTGACAATCCATTTTGCTTCACCATACAGGATCATGTACCAAGGAGGGCTCTGTGGTTAGTTTAGTCGCACATGTCAAATATGTCCACATAGTACTGCCCTTTACCACACTGAATGGAATTCATCTGGCCATACTGAGATGTGGAGTGGCCCACGTGGCTTGGGAATGTCTGCCTATGAAGATCCGACCTTATCACCACCACAGGGATGTGTGTTGGAAATGGTGACTATGCGATTGTCAGCTGCATGGGATGATAATTTAAGAGTTCTGGGGTCAAAGGTGTGTTACAGTCCGCGCTACCCGATCATCCAAAGGATCACAGGGGAAACAGTGTTCCAAGCAAAGTTTTCTTTATTCTTTACAAACCGACGCGTTTCGGCGCCCAATCCTGGCACCGTCCTGACGGTGCCAGGATTGGGCGCCGAAACGCGTCGGTTTGTAAAGAATAAAGAAAACTTTGCTTGGAACACTGTTTCCCCTGTGATCCTTTGGATGATCGGGCAGCGCGGACTGTAACACACCTTTGACCCCAGAACTCTTGAAGCAACCACGGCCCTGTGGAGGTGGAAGTCCAGCAGCAGCCTGCATTACTAAAACCAACACTCTTATTCTAGTTGTGGGAGTCACAACTGGACCAGGTTAGTGCAAACCTGTTTTTTACCGATAAGTCCCTATTCCATACCAAATGATAGGGCACTATTGCGCCTCTGTTTGTCTTCCCTTATATTTTATATAGTTTATGGGATGATAATTTGTCAGTAGCACATGGCTCTGGTACGTTTAGAATGTTCTTTTATTTATTTGTCACTAAGCATCTGTCTGTGTGTTTGAGCTTTGTATTTTCCTAGCCCTTGTGGTCGTATTTATACATTAGGAGCAGCTATATGGGGGTATGGTAATGATGTCACAATTTGAACGATGGAGATATAGTTGGGGAGGAAGCCCATGGATGTAGTGCTGACAGGTGTTGTGGTGAAATATCAAAGGACGGACACTTGCAGAACAAAAATTGTTTGAAAACTTGCTTCCCGATTTATTAGACAACAAAATTATAATTAAGATTCCTCCTGCCACAACATGTTTCAACGCCCAATGCGTCTTCCTCAAGTGGATGTGTGAGGTGTTGTGGTGAGGCAGTGTAATGTTCTTTGTGACCATTGAATGGTGCCAAATATGTATGTGGGTGGCCATATGAGCAGAGTCTGCCAGGATGTGGGTAACTGGCTAGGAGATGTGTAGCGAAGGAGGTAGTGGTGACTTTTGATGGCTGATAACGTGTTCTTTTGATGTTTTTTTATTCCTTTTGAAGGGGTTGGTAGGTGAGATAATCATGGACCCTGATGGAGATGTTATCGTGGCTCTTGCCTTGGTGGAAGAGGACTTGTGGCTGGAGGATAGAGTTGAGAGGTTGTGGGCTCGCAGACCACAGCGTGTGTGGGCTCGTGATTGGCTTCGGCAACAGGACGACCTGAGTCACATGCGCCTGCTGCATCAGCTGGAGGATAGGAGTCCGCATGATTTCAGGAACTATCTCTGTATGTCCGAGGACTCTTTCACATTCCTCTTGGAACGCATTACGCCATTGATAGCCCGACAGGACACTTTGATGCGTCGAGCTGTGCCACCTGAGGAGCGTTTGGCTGTAACTTTGAGGTTCCTGGCAACAGGTCGTTCGAGGACAGACCTGCAGTACACTGCAGCTGTCTCACGGCCACTGCTGAGCCGCCTGATCCTCGAGATGTGTGAGGCCATCTGGAGTTGTCTGCTGCTATCCTACATGCAGTTTCCAACAACCCCCGCAGAATGGATGGATGTTGACAGAGGTTTTGAGGAACGATGGCAATTTAAAAACTGCGGCGGTGCATTGGATGGTAAGCACGTGAGGATCACAAAACCCCTCAACACGGGGTCCTTGTATTATAATTACAAAGGATATTTTAGCGTGGTCCTCATGGCCCTGGTGGATGCTCTCTATTAGTTCCTCTACGTAGATGTTGGCATGAACGGCCGTGTCTCAGATGGGGGTGTGTTTGCACACTGCTCCTTGGCCCAAGACCTAAGGAGAGGTGGTCTGCACTTGCCCTCAAATGATGAGACAACTGGTCATCTCAACTTTGCGTTTGTGGGGGATCAAGCCTTCCCATTTCAGGCTCACCTACTACGGCCATATCCCCAGAGGACGGTTACTTCTGAACAGCACATTTTCAATTACCGGCTATCCCGGGCTCGTCGTGTGGTTGAAAATGCATTCGGGATCATGTCCAATAGATTCTGCGTGTTTCATACGCCTTTGCATGTAAAACTGGAATCTATCAATGTGGTACTGCTGGCCTGCTGTGTGCTGCATAACTTACTGCGTCGTAGGGATCGGTCATCATACACGCCAGTAAGTTATGTGAATTCTGTGGACCCCACAACAGGGGAGGTCTGTCCCGGGGATTGGCGTGCTGCCGACCATGGTGTGGCGCCACTCCAGCTGCTGAGCCACGGTCTGAGTCAGCAGGATGCCAGGAGCAACAGAGACGCTTACTGCTCCTACTTTAATGGCCCTGGGGCAGTGGCCTGGCAGCACCAGCAGGTGTAGGGTGGCTGGGGTTGTGAGGCATCTACATGAGGAGGAGGGTGCAGTCACCAGGGTGGCTGCACCATGACGAATATGTTTTTTTTTGTTTTTTTTGTTTTGGGGTGTTAACACATTAGTTAGTTTTGAGGTTTTTGGTTTACTACTCTGCAATGTTTGGGTATGGGCATTCTGTTTCTGCTTTTTGTATTTATTTGTGTCATGTTGGCACTTGTGTTCTAAATGTTTTGTGTGTGTTATTTGACTTAGAATTTTTGTGCACAAAGACTTTAATTACAAACAAAAAAAAACTAAAAACCTGTGTGTGTTGTTACTTTTCTATACAGGGCAGTTGCACATAGCTTTAGGCTGTGCACAGAGGTATGTGATACGTTAAATTGTATTGATGGGTCCGTGCAGTATTGTGTGCTAATGTTCAGTACACAGGTCCAGCCCTTTGGGCCAGGCTGTATGCAGTGACTGTGTGTACATGTCCATTATGATGCTTGGCCACATGGGACTGTGTCCACACACATGGAGAATGCAATGGTGTTTGTGGGAGATGTAGGTACACTTCAGTACACACACGCAAACATGTATGCACACACATAGTTCAGTTTCAGCCATGGCAGCTCTGCCATGGCGTGGACCAATGCAGTTACATATGTCCATAGTGTGGTTTGTATCTTACCGCCATCACCTACACACGCACACCTAGCCATTGTTACTGTAATCCACTGTAATGCACAAGACCGCTCCTGTGCGACACTTTTGCACCTCGAAAGTGTGTTGCAGGAGCCACAATTGACAACATGAGCGTGTATTTGTGCCAAATTCCGACAGACAATGGCGTCATGTATCAGCCAGCCTTTCAGAGCAGGCTGACCAATCATAACGCTGTTGCATTGTCCAATGAGTGCGTATGGAGCGCGGTGTAAACCACTGTGGCACGCCTATCTCCTCGCCGCGCTAAACATGTACGCCCACATTGCCTTTGGAATTGCGGTGTGTGAAGCGGCGATGAAATGAGGCAAGATTGGTTCCGCTGTAGGTGAGGCGATTTCTGGAGCGACATATCGCCTTACTTTCAGGGCAAGATTGGGGCGTGTCATGCCGCCATTGGCGATCTGAGGCGACCATGAAAAACGTGCACGCCTCATATCGCCAGGTGAGATTGCGGCGTGTGACGGTACCATTAGTTATAGTTAGCAAGACGTCATCAGCAAACAAACAGAGAAATCTTATATTGCTTGCCACACAACAACACACCATCAAAGTGCTTGTTCGAACCTTCTCAGCCAGAGGCTCAATGAATAAGTCAAAGAGCATGGGTGAGAAAGGACACCCTTGGTGTGTTCCATTTGTCAGATGGAATTTATTGTAGAGGGTGTTATGTGATAACCTTCACCTTGCTGATGGGTCAAGTATAAAGGGATTTAATAGAGTTCAATATTCCTCCCTTGAATCTAAATTTGCTCAAAGCCTCGAAAAGAAAATCCCTGTGAACCCTATCATACGCCTTATTGGTGTGAGAGGGATCACTAGGGCCGGCATCCCAGCCCCTTAATTATGAGACAAGATGTTGATAGCTCATCTGGAAGCGTCTGACGTCTCTCTTTTCGGCACAAACCATATTTGATCCACATGTTCCATCACTGGTATATAGCTCCCCCATCACTGGTATATAGCTCCCCCATCAGTGGTATATAGCTCCCCCATCAGTGGTATATAGCACCCCCATCAGTGGTATATAGCACCCCCAACATTGGTATATGCCCCCATCACTGGTATAAAGGTCATCATTACTGTATATAGCCCCATCACTGGTATATATAGCTCCTCATTACTGTACATAACCCCTCATCACAGTATAGGTTCCTGTCACTGGTGCATGGGCCCCCCCCGTCAATGGTGCATGGGCCCCCCCCCCGTCACTGGAGCATGGGCCCCCCCTTCACTGGAGCATGGGCCCCCCCTTCACTGGTGCATGGGCCCCCCCCTCCCTCACTGTGGCGCATGGGCCCCCCCCTTCTCCCCCGACACTGGTACATGGGCCCCCCCCCCAGCACTGGTACACGGGCCCCACCGGCACTGGTACATGGGACCCCTCCGTTACTGATACATGGACCTCAGCTCTTCCTGTTGTCCTCGGCTTCTAATTATGTGATCGATGCACCAGTGATGACATCACTAATGCACCAGTCACATGATTAGATTTGCCGGAAACTAGCAGGAAAACAGGAGTGCGCCACGGAGCCTGCATAGAAGAGTCAGAAGGTGAGTTCAGTGGTTTATTATTTTATTGTGAGCGCCAGCACAGGGCCACATCTGTGATGGGGGGGTGAACACTTAGTGTAGTGTAACTTATTATAGTCATTGCTAAATAGCACACTTCGGTGTACCACAAGAGGCTATATACCAGTCAGCACATCTGGGGCTGGTGTCCAGGCTTCTAATATCTATCTCCATCAAAATAACAGTCCTTTTTAGGATTAATTTAGCTGTATACAGGCAGGCAGGGTATATAGCACACTGTGGTGTAGCACAAAAGGCTGAACACCAGTGACATCTGGGGCTGGTGTATCAGGCTTCTAATATCCATCGCAACAGTCCTTTTGAGGATTAATCTAGCCGTATACAGGCAGGCAGGGTATGTAGCAGACTGCGGTGTGTAAACCCCTTTTTAGGACTAATCCAGCTGTATACAGGCAGGGTATATAGCAGATTGCGGTGTGTAAACTCCTTTTTAGGATTAATGTGGCTGTATATAGGCAAGGTATATAGGCAGTGTATATAGTCCCCCGTTTAAAATGCGCAAGGCGCGTGGCAAGGGACGAGGAACTGGACGTGATTGTGATGGTGCATGCAGAGGCTGAGGCCGTGGGCAAGCTACAATTGTGCCACAACAAACACCCACATCTTCTCGCCCGACCTTCCTTTCCCAATTCCTAGGGGACCGCAGCATACCACTATTAAAACCAGAGCAGTGTCAAAAGATTGTTGGTTGGATAGCGGATAATACTTCCTGTCAGTTTGGCACTACCACAACCACCCTGTCTTCCACACGGTCTCAGTAGCCACGAGTCTGGACTGCATATTCCTCACCCGCCCTATGTAGGGCTTCCAAAAACTGGGAGGCACTCCGATGGCCCTTGGAAGAGACGTGGCAGAGGGTCTCATAAAAACAATGTTCCCATTACAAAGGAGCGGGTCTCCTATTCTTGTAATGCCCATGCACTAAGTATGGACTGACAAACATGAATATACTGTATACCTTTTTTTTTGTTTTGTTACGGGCATCATAAACACCATTTAAAAATATTATGTGGGTGTTGCATCATGGGCCACGGTCACCCTGGTGATATGGTGGTGGATGTTGAGAAGAAGGAGGAGGACTAGAGCAAATAGCCAAAATCAGGAAGCGTATACCCATGTGTGGGGGTGAAGAGGAGCATGGGAACATACTTCCCCAAAAAAGACACTAGCTTTGAGTTTATATTAAGCTGCTATCATTTGGTGGTGTTGAAAAGTCTGGCCCAATCCAGCCCTTTTTCATTTTGATAAGAGTCAGCCTGTCAGCATTTTCAGTTGACAACTGGGTGCACTTATCAGTAATAATTCCCCCTGTGGCACTAAAAACACGCTCTGACAAAACGCTAGTGGCAGGGTAGGCCAGAAATTCCAAGGCGTAGAGAACCAGTTTATGTCACGTGTCCAGCTTTGATACCAATAATTATAAGACACAGAGGAATCAATAAGGACATGGGTAAGGTCGACAAGGTACTCCTTCAGCATCTTCCCAAACTTTGCACTCCTTGTGAGAGTACCCTGCACCTCAGGGCCTGTGCCATGGGAGGTGCTGAAAAAACTCTCCCAGAACTTTGACAGTGTTCCCCTGCCTCTGCTGGATTGGAGTTGTGTCTCGCTCGCCTGTACTCCTTGGTTGTCCACCAAACTGTGACCTCTGCCGCCAGCGGTTTCAGAAGGGAATTATTTAAATAATTCTGCAACAAGGGCCTTCTGGTACTGCCTCAATTTTTAAGACCTCTCCACCTCGGAAATAAGAGATATAAATTTCTCCTTGTGGCGTGGGTCTAAAAGTGTCACCAACTAGTAATGAGTGTCACCCAAAATTTAATGCGAGGGTAACGGGACGGGCAGCGTACAAAAGTCAGCCATGTGCGCCAGACTGGTAACAAGCAAGACTTCCGTGTCCTCACCAAGAGGATGACTGACTCTCTTCCTCCTCCTCCTCCCTGTCCTCTGGCCATCCACACTGAACAGACGGTATGACAGTTGTGCAGGTAGTACTGTCTATAGCGCATGAAACTAGCCCCTGTTCTGCTTCCTCCTCCTCCTCATTGTCCCCCAATCTACGTTGGGATGAGATGAGGCTGGGCAGTGTGTAATCACCCTGTATGGTTCCTTGCTCCATCTCATAGTGCTCCGCCTGCAATGCATCCTCTTTGATTTTGAGCAGAGAGCATTTCAGAAGACAGAGCAACGGGATGGTGATGCTAATGATGGCATCATCGCCGCTCACCATCTTGGTGGAGTCCTCAAAGTTTTGGAGGACGGTCCATATGTCGGACATCCATGTCCACTCCTGATGTCTTATGTGTGGAGTCTGAAGTGAATACCGACGATCTTGTTGATGCTGGTAGTCAACAATTGCCCTCTTCTGCTCACAAATCCTGACCAACATCTGCAGTTTTGAATTCCAGCGCGTGGGGACATCACACACCAGTCTGTGAGCCGGAAGCTCCAAACACTGCTGAAACCCGGCAAAGGTGGCCGAAGCAGTAGGTGACTTTCTAAAATGGGCACACAGGCAGTGTACTTTGACGAGCAGATCTAACAGCTCCAGGTAGGATTTAAAAAACTGCTGAACCACGAGGTTGAGCACATGGGCCAGGCATGGGACATGTGTGAGCCTCGCCTCGCCTCAAAGCCGCAATCAGTTTCAGGCAATTGTCACACACGACCATGCCTGGCTGTAGGTTCAGCGGTGTGAGCCACAGATCTGCCTGCTCTTTCAGAGCTGTCGACAACTCGTCAGCATTGTGCGGTTTGTCACCTACGCATATTAGCTTCAGCACAGCCTGTTGCTGCTTGGCCGGGGCAGTGCTGCAGTGCTTCCAGCTCCTGACTGATGTGGAGGGTGAAGACGAGGCAGCAGCTGAGGATGACGCGCAGGAGCTGTACATGTAATGAGATATAGAAATTGGTTGCGCCACGCTGCTTTATGTTTTATATCCACCCTCTGTTAAGTCACCGTTACACTCACCTTTTCCTGTTGTGCTGTCCGCACAACAGGGGGGCTCACGTAGTGAGTGCACGGGGTCTCTCTCTGGATGGTGTGGATTTCTTTCCCTTTTTCCTCGGTGTTCGCCTGTGTAATTGCACGTGATCCGTCACGTGTTTTCCTCTCCTCTGTTAGATTTGTCTTCTCTTCCGGAGCTGCTCCACCGCTCTCCCCATAGGGAGATGGATATGCAGGTAATGGAATAAAACGATGTTTGGGTGAGCGCTGGGATATGAAGACAGCTACACTTCAACAAGTATTTTACCTGTAAGTTTATTGTTCAAATCACACTAGGTCCTCTCCCACAACATGTTTCGACGCTCAGGGCGTCTTCCTCAAGTGGATCCACTTGAGGAAGACGCCCTGAGCGTCGAAACATGTTGTGGGAGAGGACCTAGTGTGATTTGAACAATAAACTTACAGGTAAAATACTTGTTGAAGTGTAGCTGTCTTCATATCCCAGCGCTCACCCAAACATCGTTTTATTCCATTACCTGCGCAGGAGCTGTAGACTGTGGGGGCAACCTTGATTAAGTTAGGGCCTGCAATCCTTGGCATCGGGAGGATGTCGGGAGACTGGGTCCCGGCTTCCACTATGGTAAACCAATGTGCAGTCAAGTGAGATGTACTGTCCCTGCCCACAAGCACTTGTCCATGGTTAGGTGAACTTTCCTGGTAACTGCGTTATTAATGGCACCACCACAAAGATGCCTAGGATTCCCAGAAGGGTACACTGATATCTAAAGTGAATTATGCACTCACAAATTAAATATGCAAAAACAATAATCTCTTTATTATTAAAATTACTGCCACAAAATCACTTCTGCTTTACACATCACAAGGGCCTATTGCACCAATTTTCTGCAGAATACAGTTTTACAGAGGGACAAATAAATTTCTTATGACCAAATTACCTAATTTTTTTTTTTTTTTTATATTGCTCAATCAATCACTCCATATACAGTAGTCTACCTAGATGCGACTAACTCTTCTGCACTGAGGAAGAACTTCGAAACACACGCAGGTGGAGCAGTCACAGGAAGGACCACAGTTGAAACTTTGCTCAGGTATTGTTAACCTCTCTTTTAACCTAGATTTGAAGTAATGCGACAGTGCTGGATACAAGTAAAAGTGCTGTTACACACACCGATGTTCCAGCGATCCCGACAACGACCAGGATTGCTGGAACATCGCTGTGTGGTCGCTGGAGAGCTGTCAAACAGGCAGATCTCCTCAGCAACCAGGGAGAAGGGAGCCACCTCCACATCGCTGGGTAAGCGGGAGAAGGCTGGTAACTAAGGTACACATCACGTAACTAGGCACAGCGCTGTCCTAGTTACCCGCTGTGTACCTTGGTTACCAGCCTTCTCCCGCTTACAGGCTGTTAACCAGGGTACACAGCGGGCAACTAGGACAGTGCTGTGCTCAGTTACCCGATGTGTACCCTGGTTACACATCGGGCGCGCTGTGAACCTGGCCACGCAGTGCACGCTGGGACATGTACTCTTATGACTACATGTCCCAGCGTGCACTGCGCGGCTGGGTGCACACCATTGTGGCTGCGGCTGGTGGTGGTGCCGCTGCCCGCGCCAGCTCCCTGCATTCTTGGAACTGGCGCTTCATAGCGGCTATACCGCCTATGTAATGTGACGCTGCGGCTCTCTGCTGATTAGCACGCCCATCGGGCCGTGATTAATTAGCGTGCAGGCGGCGGGGAGAAGCACAAGGCAACGCCTTTTGTGGCTTCTCAAAATCTGAGAAGCCGCAGTGGGTACAGGTAATAAAGTCACTTTTATGAACTTTACAAATACATTTTTTTAGCACAAAGGGATGTCTAGAAATGTCTAAGAATGGTGCAGGGACAGGGGGCTAATTTTTAGGGGTCAGGTTCCCTTTAAGGGCACGGCTAATGTTTTGGGACACCTGCTTGTGTAATGTGGGGACGGCACACCGGGAGAAATAGTGACAGCTGGGGACCGAGTAACGAGGGACGACCTCCACCATCAGGATGCGGAATGCTTCTGTTTCCACTAGCCTAAAAGGCAACATTTCGAGCGCAAGCAGTTGCAAAATGTGCGAATTGAGTAGTGTGGCCTGTGGGGCGTTGGCTGCGTATTTGCGCTTGCATTCCAAGGACTGGGGTATGGACAACTGATTGCTGCACTGGGACACAAACGTGGTTGCTGATGGTGGTATTTCTGATTGTGAAACGACAGGTGCAGGACAGGAGACATCTTCGCATGACCTATGGACAGGGGATTGCCTTGCACGCACAACAGTGGAAGAAGCAGTGGTGTCACCCGCAGACACTGCTCCTGGACACTGGGGTTCTGCCAACAAAGTTGGGTGGTTTGCAGCCATGTGCTTGATCATGCTGGTGGTGGTCAGGCTGGTAGTTTTGCTAACCCTGCTGATGCTGGCAAAGCAGGTGGTGTAAATGGCCTTTTTGGAATTATCGGCGGAGTCCTTAAAAAACAGCCAGACTCGGGAAGACCTAACAGTTGTACTGGACACTTTCGTCATGTTGGTGTTACGGGGAAGGGTTGCCCACCTTCTGTCTGCGGCCACCACAATGCTTCTTCCTGGCTGTTGGGGTGCCAAGCCTCACCCTGTACGCAGCTGTTCTCCTGCCAGGTTGGGTCAGTTACTATATCATCCACCACCGCACCCTGGTCCTCCTCTTGACTTTTTGGCAATTGTGTGCCATCTAGGTCCACCTCTTGTGACACTTTCCTACCGTCACCTTCATGCGACCGTGGCTGCTCAAATATTGGGGAATCGCTACATACGATCTTCTCTTGCCCCACTTTAAGAGGAGCAGGTGAGAGGCCAGAGTCTATAAATGGAAAAGTGAACAGCCCTTCAGAGTATCCAAATGTCGGATCAGTTTCGTCCGGGCACTCGGCATGATGGGAAGGAGGAGGATCAAACACTATGGGAGACCTACTTCCTAATAATGGAAATATACATTATTTAAAGAGGCCCTCCTTCACGTTTCTTCATAGGGGCATTTGAGTGCCTCCCAAGTTTTGGCAGTCCTGCATAGGGCAAGACTATCGGAGACACATTTTATATTAATGGATATATACAATATTTAATGAGGCCCTCCTCGTCTCTTAAAAAGGGCATCGGAGTGCCTCAATTTTTTTTTTTTAAATCTTTAATGTAATAAAAAAAATATAATACACCAAACACTGTTTCACAAGTGAGTATAAGCACTTAATATTTTCCCCAGGAAAATCCATTTTGGTTTCGTTTTTGGATGTCTTATTGTGAGTCCGTAAAAGTGGCGTAACACTCAGACAACATTGTTCACAGCAGTGTCTTGGGAGTAAAAAAATGTTTAAAGGGGTTTTCCACATACTGTTCCCATGTCATTTGAGCACTGTTCTTATACACTTATGACTATTTTAGGGTTTAGCCAGAAAAATGCTCGGCTTTCCCATAGGTTAACATTGGGCTCAAGGCTCGGGTCTGCAGGCTTGGTGCATAGAGAATAAAGAAATCTGCACCATATCTGCAAGAAAAAAAACAAAACAACACGGGCATAGCACGTCTGAACTGGCATAGACTTTGCTGGGCTCAGGATAGACAGACAGATTTTTAAAATCTGCATAAAAAAAAAACATTAAACAATGTACCGTGGGCATAAGGCCTAAGAGGATCCAGGGAGAGTCACAGTTTGAGTGAAAGGTCTCGAGAATGCCTCTTCCTCCTAGCTACCTCCACAGAGACTTCTAGCGCTGTGGTGGCCAAATACAGTCCTCAAGGGCTGCAAACAGTGCAAGTTTTCAGGATTTCCTTAGCATTGGACAGGTGGTAATTTCATCACTTGCAGAGGCGATGATTTCAACATCTTGTGCAATGGTAAGGAAATCCTGAAAACACTGAAGGGGCGGTGCTATACGTGGTGGTGTTCTAAAAAGGGTGGGGCTACCGGGAAGAGTGGGGTTATGTGTAGGGTGAAGCTATGGTGTGGGGCTACTGGGAGGGAGAGGGGCTATGATACATAAAGACATGCATTACCATAGCCCACTCCACATAGCCACGCCGCTGGGACTATGTAGAGGGGAGGAGCTATGAGGGGGTGGGGCTATACATGGGTGGCATTATGAAAGGGGTGGGGCTACTCGGAGGGGACGTGTGTAGGGGTGGATCTATGAAGAGGCAAAGCTATGTATAGTGGGTGAAGCTATGAGGGGTGGGGCCACTGGGAGGGGCAGGGCTAGGATACATACACATACATACATTACCATATATGGGTGATATTAACATATATGAGCATTACAAAAGCACAATGGCTAAGTGGTTAGCACTGCAGCCTTACAACGCTGAGGTCCTGGGTTCAATTCCCACTAACGACAATATCTGCAAGGAGTATGTATGTTCTCCCCGTGTTTGCGTGTTTCCTCGGGGCACTCCGGTATCCTCCCACATTTTCAAAAGAAAAACTGATAGGATGTTTAGATAGTGATCCCCAATGGGGACAGTTTTTCAAATGTACGTAAAGCGCTATGGAATTAATAGCGCTATATAAATGAGTAAATATTATTATTATAACCATATATGGGCATTATGTCCAGGCAACGCTGGGCTCTAGAGCTAGAAATAAATAATAATAATAGCCAGGTGGCAAAGTGATGCAAAAGCAGACACAGGAAGAAGGGTTTGAATGGTGTGGACTTCAAAAAGAAAGAAACATAAGTAGGGGTACAGAGTACATAACTTGGAAAAAGCATTGTGATGAATGAAGACCAACACCTCCACCTTGCCTGTTCTCAGATCTAGGAGCATGTGAGAATTGTCCCACCATACGAGAGAGCAGCAGTGGTGGTGGCTTCAGACTACTGGATCCAGGTTTTAGCAAGAGCCAGAAGATCAAGGAAGGTGGAAAGAAGTCTTGAGTGTAGAGGAGTTTGTTGAACACTAGTCGTGAGTTTGAGGGGGCACAATTAAAAGACACCGGAGAAGGTAAGCACGGAATGTTTATAAGATTGGCAGGGTTTCTAGGTGCCGCAGGAAGAGAATTATATATACTAGTGAAAGGAGGGCTGGAGTTGGGAGAGAAATTGCCAGTGACTAGAAGATGGAGAACAAAAGAAAGAGCAGGCAGTTCAATGATTTATGCAAGCATTGTGCGTGCTGTATGATGGCAGTATATGGTTTGGAGTTGATTGAGAAATGTCAGTAGAGCCTCAGTGGTGTACACAGTAGAGGGCAGAAGGGATGGGCTGATGCGGAAAGTGTACAGGTTGGTACTGGAGTGAAAGAAAGCTGCAGCTACAACAAATTATGTCCAATTCAACAGGGAAAAATTTGGTGAAATGTTCTTAAACATTACATTACTGTGTTATGAAAGCCATAAGGTTAAAGGGAGTCTGTCATCGCCAAAATGTTTAATAAATTAACTGAACAGTTATATAGGGGACTTAGCATCTACAAAAATCATGTGAGCAGTATGCGTGTAATATCTGTAATTACTCTTAAAAATAATTTTATTACAAGTACAAATGTAGAACCTTTACACCCACTGAATATGCAAACTGAACACTTTCCCAGACTGGGCTACAGCAAGAATCCGTTCTATGAAGGAGACATCAGTGTGGAGATGTACACCACTTTAATCATTGCCTCCTGACAGTGGCTGAGCAACTTAAACAAACCCTCCTAACACAAATGCCAGTAACTAAATATTGACAGCGGCATCTAAAAGTTTTAACATCACCATTTGGCATGTGCCAGCTGTACAACAATTGCAGCAGTCTATGGAGCAGGCTCACTTCCAGAACCAGCTGCATAAAGCAGTACACTATATGTCAAGTAAATGCATTTGACATGTCGCAAGGTGGTTAAAGAGCTCTAAAAACAGAAGCAAAATAATGCAGTGAAGAAAGGGTTATAGAAAATTATAATGATCTGAAAAGAATATTTGTAATGTTTCAGTATCCTCCTAAATCACTATGCTGTCGTCTGCTGCCTTCTTATACTTATCGCTTAACAACCGTGAAATGATTTTTGAATGCACACTACAGGTTTGTCTAATGTACATTAAGTCTGACCAATAAAAGTAAACTAATATGCAGAGTAGAGTTATAAAATTCCTTATATAAACCTCATGTACTGACCAAGTTTACTCTTGTTGACCACCCACATTGTAGTTTTTTCTTTTAAGGTTTGGATCATTTTTGCGATGCTCAGTTTTTTTTTGGTTATTTTCATAGTCTTTTTATTATTTTCTTGCCGATATCAGGCAATATTGGTAGGAGAAATGTCATAAGTTACTCTCTTTTTCTGTAACATTTTATTTTCTGACACATTTTTGCATCTTCCGCAATGGGGGAGGAGTTAGTACCAATTTGGATTGTCAGGGCTTTATTTTATTTTTTAATTGACATACTTTTTATCCATTATCCACTGTAACTGGGGCTGGTGTACTAGCACATGACTGCTGGATCAGATGGAGAAAGCACCAGTAGCGCTTCAGATACACAGTGATTGCTTAGCATTGTGAATACTGCACTTGGGAAAGTAGAGACGGTATCCAACTGTCCCTGCCTTCACTATTAGGATTTTGGCTTCATCTGGCCAACATCTATCCTACGATACTGTGTAGCTGCTATTATATACAGTTAGATTTTAAGTTTAAGAAAGTAAAACACTGACTTCCAGGAAATTCCATAAGTAGATTAAAAAAGAAAAAAAAGGGCATGCTTTAAATGGTGCCTTACCATGACTCGTTGGTGATGTGGAGTAGGTATCTTTTGTCACTGCGGCATTATAGTTCTTTGAAGCAAATGGCCTATCATGTGATGCAGACTCTAATATTTCATTTGCAGGTTCTATACTTCCATCTAACCTGTTTTGAAAAAAACAAACAAACAAAAAACCTTTAATTACATTGCAATAATATAACAAAGCTGAAAGACTATAGTATTTCGAAATGTTCACATACATTCATTTTTCTGTCTCTCAGGATAATATAGAATGCTTTGGTTCACTTGTCTGGTCTGTTTTTACCCTATCTTCACACAGGGCATTTTTGTTGCAGTAAAAACGCAGCAAAATGGGGGTATTAACCAATTATATGACAGGCGATTTCTCGCGTTTACCACCAAGGTTTTATTGTGTTTATGACCTGCAGGTTTACAGCGTGTTGGGTGTGCTTACATTTACAGTAATTCTCAATGCAGCCTGATCCTCCTAAGTATACTGCATTCTCCTATAGACAATACCAAGCCTATGGGAAAATGCAGCCCTGTGTTTTAAAAAGAACTGACATGCTCAATCTTTGCAACACGTAGGAGAACCGCAGACATCCACGGTGTACTTTCACTAGACAATGTAAACCAATGTGTGTGGACAGCGCTTGCTGTTTCACATTGGTTTTACATGAAATCAAAAATGCAGCTTTAGATCTAAATAAATTGACATAAGATCATACCAAAAATGCTTCACAAAGATGCAAAAAAAAAACCTATAAAAATGCCCTTTGTGAACATAGCCCTAGGCTATGTACACACTGCGTTTTTGATTCTTATTTCGGATCTGTTTTTGCTGTGAAAATGCAGTGAAATGGAATCCCAGCAAAGTCAATGGGTTTTCAAATTGTGCTGTTCAATCTGTGCTTTCATGACCTGGTGTGTTTTTGCCCTTGAGAAGTGATAAGTAAAAAGAATGAGCATGTCATCTATTGATGCGCTTTTCTGATCTGTTATTCCCATTGAAACCATTGAGTATGGGCTAAAAAGACGCACCAGAAAAAACGCAGCAAAAACGAATGATATGTTTCTGATGCTTTTTTTTTTTTTTATTTTAAAAGCTGATCCGGATTTCCAGCTGAAAAAGAGAGAAAAAACGCACCAGAAAATTGGATTAAAAATGCAGAGTGTGAACATAGCCTTATGCTGTTTTATTAAAGGAACCATTCAGACAAACGATGTTCAGATCCTCATTCGGTGTGAGCAGTGCTGCTTTAAAGAGGACCTGTCACCCTCCTGCTGCATGGCAATCTAAATGCAGCATGTCTGCTGCATTCAGGGAAGGGGTCCCCCATGTGTCTGTGTGCTGTGTGCCCTGATATATAGCCTTAGGCAAACTTACTGTTAAAAGTCAGGAGGGCATTCCCTGGTGCAGAAGTCAGCTTGATTCTTGGGGGCCATTCCCTCCCCTCTGCCTCACTGTGCTGTTTATGCTTTGTTCAGACAGCAGGGCAGGAATCTGGAGCGGACTTCAGGACAAATGATTTGCATGCTGTGTGCGGCAAGATGAGTGACACATAGGAGGAGGGCAGAGCCAGCACAGCAGAAGCAGCACAGTGAAGCAGGGGGATGGAATCGCCCCTGTGAATCGAGCCAACTCCAGATACAGGGAATACCCTCCTGACTTTTAACAGTGAGTTTGCCTAAGGCTATATCTCAGGGTACACATCACACAGACACATGGGGGACCCCTTCCCTGAATGCAGTAGACATGCTGAATTCAGATTGCCATGCAGCAGGGGAGTGACAGGTCCTCTTTAACGTCCCTGGCGGTATAATTATGTCAGGAATTTTGTGCTAAAAGCGGTACCATTTTTTGGCATGGAAATTTGGTGTTATGTACAGTAGGCCTGCAATTCTTAGTAATTACCTGATCAAAGAAGACTCTAGCCTTCCTAGCGGTATTCCCAAGCCTGACTCGGGGTTAACATTCACTGCCAGAAGCGGTAACCCCGAGTCAAGCTCGGGTTTACCCGCGGTCGCGGCAGATGCGGTGAAAAAACCGCATCTGCCGCACTTGCCGCATAGCCGCCGCACTTGCGGCGCAGTTGCGGTAATCGCCATAGTAAGTATAGGGGGACTTGCGGCACGTGCGGTTTTTTTCGCGGCCGCACCTGCCGCAAGTGCAAAACCGCACTTGCCGCAAGTCCCCCTATACTTACTATGGCGATTACCGCAACCGCGCCGCAAGTGCGGCGGCTATGCGGTAAGTGCGGCAGATGCGGTTTTTTCACCGCATCTGCCGCGACCGCGGGTAAGCCCGAGCTTGACTCGGGGTTACCGCTTCTGGCAGTGAATGTTAACCCCGAGTCAGGCTCGGGAATACCGCTAGGAAGGTTAAAGGCAGAGTTGGCCAGGAATTCACTGTGTTTGTTTATAGCAGTGTTCACCATCTTCAGTCCTCAAGAGCCAACAACAGTTCATGATTTAGGCTACGTTCAAGCGCTGCGTATTTTTGGAAATACACAAATATCACACATTGCATTTTTTTTTAAGCCTATTCTACAATGTGGGCTAAGGAAAAGTGCATAAAAAATTGCAAAAAGAATTGACATGGTCATTCTTTTTGCAGATGCGCTTTGCAATGAAAGCACATCCGCAAAAATACGGAGCGTGTGAAAGCAAATTTGGGTAATGAATTACCTTTGCTGGGAAGCAAAACGACACTGCATTTCACTGCATGTGCGGATCCTCAAAAAAAAAAACCGCTGCATATTTCCCAACATTTGCAGCGTTTGAACGTAGCCTTCAGGATTTCCTTAGTATCGCAGAGGTGATAATTTCATCAAAAGCATAGGGGATGATTCCAACACCTTTGCAATCCTAAAAGGAATCATGAAAACATGACCTATTTACTGTTCTTGAGGACTAGAGCTGAAGAACAATGGTCTACAGGATCCTTGAAAGATGGTCTGTCCAAGAGACGAAGGTAGTGTTGGTGGATAACTGGGAGACTGCAAAATCCCCAGCTGAAGATTCGGTCCACCTTTTTGAGAAGATCAATGTGAAAAGGGTAGACGATTACACTATGTGAGTCCATCTCTTATTACGTTTATCTAGGTGCCCCCAACCTTTGGACAGGTTTATATTGGTGTCCCCATCTTTGCGGTGATAACAGAGTCTAGGAGTACGCATAATTTTCATGAAGGACACAGACTATTCAGAAGGTGAAGAAGCTGCTTCTTTGATGTTTAGATGGTATAGAGGTAAGTATGCGTTTTCAAGTGCACGATTCCAGCATCCAGGTACAGATTATCCTTTTGTTAGTTCTTCTTAATTTAACAAACGTGTCTCTCAAAACATGTTTCGACGGGTCACCGCTTTCATCAGGTGCTAACAAAAGGATAATCTGTGCCTGGATACTGGAATAGTGCGCTACACCAAAAAACCACATATTACCATACTTACCTCTGCACCACTGAAATCCCCTTGGGGGCAGTAGGAGCTGCATTTTACAGCGTTGGAGCACAGAGAGTGAAGGACCTGCAATGACGTTACTCCCACATGACCGGCCCAGCCTGAATGCTAGAGGATCGTGCAGTGTGCAATTACAGAACGGAGGTCCACACTGTGGTTGTGCAGAGGTGCACAACCACAAAAAGTGAGTGATCTCACAACCCTCCTCCCCCAAAATGCCCCACTAGATCACCAGTTGCATACAAGGGTGCCTCTCTGTAGGTTTTATTTTTCTTTGATGTTTAGCGTCTGCTTGATGGCCTGGTCCTAGCTGATGACAATGTCCGCATTTTGGAAGCATGGTCAGATTGGAGGTCAGAGTCAGATTTATTTAGAGTTATGATCCAATTCCTGAACTAGTAGCCGTTCAGAAGAGAAGAAAAGACAAGCAGAGGCTACCTGAGATGAAGTGAAGGGAGAAGAAGATCTGAAAAATGAGCTAGAATGGGTCCCCTTCCTAGTCCTCTTGCACCATCTGTCATGTTGGAGCAGGTAATCTGGAAGATGTGAATTGCCTGGGGGAGCTATCAGATTACCAGGGGTGCAGGAAGATGAAGGCAAACGCTAAATGATCAAAATCAAGGACTAGGAAACCTTGGTTAGGTTAGCAACCGACAGAGTTGTGGCCCATTTGGATGGAGGGGGTACGCTCTAATCGCAGGTAGTGGGCAGCTCCTGGGAGGCAAGAGGTGGCAGGTGAAGCAATCCGAGAAGAAGAGCATGAGTTGACCTGCAGGGAATTTTCCTTTGCAGGTAGCGCAAAACCATGGGAGCTGTGGGGGTTGCCAGTCCTCTCTAGGGTTAGGCATCAGTAGGGTGTAAATGGAGGAACAAGACAACAAAGAAAACAAGGGAAGAGAACCAGTACAGAGTGCCTGTGAGGAAGAAGCTGTGTCCAGTAGATGTTGCAAAGCCCACCCGGTTCCTAAAGATATCCAAAAAAATAGGTTAATGTGCTTCATCCATGAGTGAAGAGAAGAAAGGAGAGGCCAGATATTCTAAAGGGTACATGGCAGGACCAGCGTGCAAAAGGACTGGAATGAAGCTGCTAGGGCAAAGGATAGAAGTGGGCAAGGCTAAAAACTACACCTAAGACTAAAGAAATCCAGTGACTAAATTAGAGATGAAGTCTGATGCTGCAACCCATATCCCTGAGGAAACCTTCGGGAAGCCTACATCGTGTGGGAACCGCGTCCTAACTCTAGCTTAGGGTGCATACAATGTGTAATGAGATGATGGCGCCAAAAAAAGTCCAGGAGCCCCCTCGCCTGAAGAACATGCAAAGGAAGATATGTGCAGAGATAGTCTTCTCAGACAAGACAAACGCATTAGGCCTTTGCATTTGTCCAAGACGTTTTTTTCGTGACATATTGGACTTTATGGTAGTGTTAAAATTTTGAAAATCTCACAATTTTCAAACTTAGAATTTTTATACCATTAAACCAGAGAGTTATATCACACAAATCAGTTAACAAATAACATTTCCCACATGACTACTTTACACCAGCACAATTTTGGAAACATTTTTTATGTTAGGAAGTTAGAAGGGTTCAAAGTTTGAGCATTTTCTTCTATTTCCATCAAAATTTCCAAATCCACTTTTTTACTGACCACATCACATCTGACTTGACTTTGAAGGTTCCTACATGACAGAAAACACCTAAAAGTAACACCATTTTAAAAACTGCACCCCTCAGGCTGCTCAAAACCACATTCAAGAAGTTTACTAACCCTTCAGGTGCTTCACAGAAACTAAAGCAAAGTGGAAGGAAAAAATTAACATATTACGTTTTTCCTCGAAAATGTTACTTTAGCACATATTTTGCTTTGTCACAAGGGTAACAGGAGAATATGGACCACAAAATGTGTTGTGCAAAATTTCCTGAGTAAGCGGATACCCCATATGCAGTGGAAAACTACTGTGAGGGTGCACGGAAGGGCTCGGGAGTGAGTGCCATTTGACTTTTCAAGCGTAAATTGGCTGGTTCATTAGCTGATGTACCTAAAACAGTGGAAACCCCCCACAAGTGACCCTATTTTAGAAACTAGACCCATCAAGAAACTTTGAGATGTATGGTGAACACCTTGAAACCCCAACTGCTTCACAGTTTGGCTGTAAAAATAAAAATAAAAAAACAAAAACACATTTTCTCCATAAAAATGTTCTTTCAGCTAAAATTTTATTTTCTCAAAAGAAACAGGAAAAAGTAGACCCTATAAATTTCTGTGCAATTTTTCCTGAGTAACCTGATAACGCATATGTGGTGGAAAACCTGTTTAGGTGCACAGCAGAGCTCGGAACGGAGGGACGACCATTAGACTTTTCAAGCGGAAAATTGGCTGGTATGGTAAGTGGATCCCATATTGCTTTTGGAGAGCCCCTGATGTGTCTAAACAGTAAACCCCCCACAAGTGACCCCATTTTAGAAAGTAGACCCCTTTAATGAACTTTTCTAGATCTGTGGTGAGCTTGAGTCCCTAGGTGCTTCTCAGAATTTTAGAATGTTGATCCGTGAAAATAAAATAAAAAAAAGGAGGGGGGGGGGGAGAATATGTGACCGCAAGGCTCCATGTGAGGATGCTTGTGTGAGGAGCTCCTCGCCTCAGGACAGCAAAGTTCCAAATGATAAGCGTTAAACCCCCACCCCAAAATGGGGAATAAGAGTCCAGACAAATTGACCAAGGACCCCAGCCCCGTTCACCCTGGATGGATTCCTGATGAGCCCGACACTGCTGCAGCCCTGTATAGAGGATGGGGGATCCTGCCGTCCACCGCATCTGTGGTGCCAGTCTCCAGGAGCACACACAGTCAGGGTGAGTCACTCCCCGTTCTGGCGACGCTGGCTCTATACCTGTTGTCCACTGATGCCCCACGGCAGGAGAACGAGAGGGGAGGGTGTACCTTCATGTCCACGAGGGAAAAGATGGCGGTGGCTGAGGTGGCCCCCCCAACCCCCGCCGGCTTCCTGGGCTCCCAGTGGGACACAGAGCTGACTGCTGCGGCGGATCTGGAAACATCCCGACAACATTCCCCTTCTCAGACCCGATCATACTTGCATGGATTTGCCTCTCCAGACAGTGGGGCTCCATTAAGGGACCTTAATTCCCAAGCCACCTCACCCATCTCCTGTGCGGCTGCAGTGCAAAGCCCGCAGCACCTAGAAGGATCCAGGAGCCTGCATGAATCCCACCAACAGGCCCTCCACAGTACAAACCTCCCACTGAGCACCAGCCCTCAGATTCACTGGGAACATGATATCTCTGAGAATGAGAGTGATGCCTCAGAGTTAAGCACACATATACATGAATATACTGGGATGCTCATACACAAATCAACTAACTCTGCTGCGCTCCTGGTCCCTCATCAGACGTGCTTAGATCATTCTCAACAGATCCCATGGGAATACATGTTATGGACACTGTACTAAAAATATCCCTGGTGGTCTCCCTGGCCCCTGAGAGATCCCTGAATACTCTAGTCAATACACCCAATGTCAGCATTTGCATACGACAGGTGGAGGAGCTATAGATTCCTATGGGGCACAGCAGCCCCTCTCCATGGACCCTGGTGTGTGCTGGAATCCTACTCTCCCTTTGCACGGAACTAGACCACTGGATTGGTGGGCCCATGTCCTGCAGCTCCCTATAAAACAAGATATTAAAGTTTTATTACTGGAGGTCAAGAACACCTGTCAAGCTGAAATTGAAGCGGTTCGGCAGGAGGTGGCTATAATGTCCAAGAGAATAAATCAGCTGGAGGAAGACCAAACAAAGCAATGCACAAATAGTGATCAGTCAGCTTCAACATCATGTTGCATCACAAGCAAATGCCATCGGAAACCTCCAGTGACACGTTGAAGACCTGGATGATAGGGGGAGAAGGCACAATATCAAGGTCCGGGGGGTACTAGAACAGCGTGATAGACCCAAAAATATGGAGGGTATCCCAGGAGACATCATCTGCCATACAACGGACTTTAGATTGAAGGAGGAGATAATGGCCAAAGCTATCCCACCGACACACCTCACCTTTAGGGGAACAAAAGTGCATCTCTATCAGGACCTATCCTGGATCACCCTACAGCGGAGGAGAGTGCTGCGACCCCTTCTCTCACGCTTCTGGGACAACAACATCTTGTACAAGTAGGGTTTTCCATTCTGCTTATCGGCCAGGAAGGAACCAAGTCTGCGACTCTAAGGCAACCTGAAGATCTACAGTCTTTCTGCTGCACCTTCAACATCGCCCATCCCAATTTGCCAAACTGGTCTTCACCCTCACCTCTCCCGCCACTCCAGCAGACATGGCAGAGAACCACATCTATGAAGCATTGCATACGTAACACCAGAGGAGAGCAGTATACTTGAATGGTGAATATAACCCTTTTGGGGCCTGAAAATCATCTCCTTAAATATAAATCTTTTTATCTGCTTACATTAATGGTTCTTGGCTGCTTATGTCCCTCATCTTTCCTTTTTCTCTTACTAAGTCTTCTTCCCTTTTCTAAATCATTCTTCCTCAACTTACCCCCCTTCCCTCTCCCTTTCTCTTATTTACATATTCTATGCTCCCCCCCCTTTTTTTCCATCTCCATTCACTTTTCTTCTATATGTTTCCCATGTATTGCCTTCAACAAAGTGGTTGTTCCATTTGTGAGAAGTGATTTTAATTCTCCAGTTCTCCTGAGACTCGTGGGGTGGGAAAACTAAACTCTATTTATCTCACACAGCAGTCGGGTTCATTCCCTTTGGAAGAGCTGAGTTAGACTGCTCGCAACCTACTTAAGGATGCAGACTACTAGTCAACAGGCCGTCACCTGTTGGAATCGTTCCACCTACGACCAGTTCTCACACAGACTATAGACTCCCAGGCCATAGTTTTACAAAAAATGGCTGGGTGTGCTTTGCAGCAATGAAGGGTGGAGCTTACAGAGAGGGCATCATTATCAGGCCACAGTGGATGGAGGAGGAGGTGTTCAATGGACGTGGCTACATGCCTGAAATTGATGGGCATATTCTCAATTGTTAGAGGGCGTGACAGAGCTGCCTGCCCCTCGGCAGGGGGCATAACTGGTCCTATCATACAGTGGGAATATTCAATAAGGAAATAACCATTACTTTTACAATCCACGTGGATACACAGTTGATTATAATAGAAGCAGGGGTCTGGGGGTAAGACCCTCAAACGAGGGGGGTGCAGGGGGGGCCCACTCAAGCAAACATGCCTCAACGCAGGGACTGGGTAGTTTATCGATATGGCCATATTTATAAAGCAAAGTCTCTCAATTTTTTTGCTTATGAAATATTCCTATATTTTAATAGTCATAGCAGAGTGACACTTTTTCTACTATTGCAAGTATTGTGCTTGGTGTGGCACCTGTGCACACTGACAGGACTGAGTGCTGCAGTTATTCTTGAATTTTAGTATGGATTCACACCCTATGTTGTGCACCGTCCCTGCCCTGGGCCCGTTTCAGCTAGTGTTCTCTGTTATCAGTTTTTTCCTTTTTTTTTTTCTTTCCTTTTTCCAATCTACTTATATAATCCGCAGTTGGGATTTCGGGCGTTGTAGCCGAATCCCAACATGCTTTGCGCGGGACTGCGAGTGATGACGCGCAGCGTCATCACGAGCCGCAGACCCGCACTACTCTAAAAAAAAAAAAAAATCCTCACCTCTACCCGAGCCCGCGCTGTCTCCCGCCGTCTCCCGCCGTCTTCTGCCGTGTTCCGCTAGGCTCCCGGTGGCTGTGCAGGCTCCCGGTGCCTGCAGTGATCTTCTATCTACTGAGAGTGAAGGACCTGTGGTGATGTCAGAGTCACGTGACACCAGCTTACTCCAGGCAAATCGCGGGTCACGTGACTCTGACATCACCACAGGTCCTTCACTCTCAGTAGATAGAAGATCACTGCAGGCACCGGGAGCCTGCACAGCCACCGGGAGCCTAGCGGAACACGGCAGAAGACGGCGGAACACGGCAGAAGACGGCGGGGGCTCGGGGTGAGGTGAGCATAATCTTTTTTTATTTTTTTTAACCCCTGCCTTGCACGAGCGCACCACAGACACCTCTATACTCCACCACCACACACGCCTGTACACTCTGCCACCACCACAGACGCCTGTATACTCCACCACCACACACGCCTGTATACTCTGCCACCACCACAGACGCCTGTATACTCCACCACCACACACGCCTGTATACTCTGCCACCACACACGCCTGTACACTCTGCCGCCACCACCACACACACCTGTACACTCTGCCGCCACCACCACACGCCTGTACACTCTGCCGCCACCACCACACACGCCTGTACACTCTGCCGCCACCACCACACACGCCTGTACACTCTGCCGCCACCACCACACACGCCTGTACACTCTGCCGCCACCTCCACACACGCCTGTACACTCTGCCGCCACCACCACACACGCCTGTACACTCTGCCGCCACCACCACACACGCCTGTACACTCTGCCGCCACCACCACACACGCCTGTACACTCTGCCGCCACCACCACACACGCCTGTACACTCTGCCGCCACCACCACACACGCCTGTACACTCTGCCACCACCACACACGCCTGTACACTCTGCCGCCACCACACACGCCTGTACACTCTGCCGCCACCACACACGCCTGTACACTCTGCCGCCACCACACACGCCTGTACACTCTGCCGCCACCACACACGCCTGTACACTCTGCCGCCACCACACACGCCTGTACACTCTGCCGCACCAACCCCACACCACCACGCCTGTACACTCTGCCGCCACCACACACGCCTGTACACTCTGCCGCCACCACACACACGCCTGTACACTCTGCCGCCACCACACACGCCTGTACACTCTGCCGCCACCAACACACGCCTGTACACTCTGCCGCCACCACCACACACGCCGTATACTCTCCCACCACCACACACGCCTGTACACTCTGCCACCACCACACACACGCCTGTACACTCTGCCGCCACCACCACACATGCCTGTACACTCTGCCGCCACCACACACGCCTGTACACTCTGCCGCCACCACACACGCCTGTACACTCTGCCACCACCACACACGCCTGTACACTCTGCCACCACCACACACGCCTGTACACTCTGCCACCACCACACACGCCTGTACACTCTGCCACCACCACACACACCTGTACACTCTGCCACCACCACACACACCTGTACACTCTGCCACCACCACAGACGCCTGTATACTCTGCCGCCACCACCACCACACCTGCCTGTATACTCTGCCGCCACCAGCACAGACGCCTGTATACTCTGCCGCCACCACACAGACGCCTGTATACTCTGCCGCCACCACACATGCCTGTATACTCTGCCGCCACCAGCACAGACGCCTGTATACTCTGCCACCACCACACATGCCTGTATACTCTGCCGCCACCAGCACAGACGCCTGTACACTCTGCCGCCACCACCACACACGCCTGTACACATCTGCCGCCACCACCCACAACACGCCTGTATACTCTGCCGCCACCAGCACAGACGCCTGTATACTCTGCCACCACCACACACCCCCTGTATACTCTGCCACCACCACACACGCCTGTATACTCTGCCACCACCACACACGCCTGTATACTCTGCCACCACCACACGCCTGTATACTCTGCCACCACCACACACGCCTGTATACTCTCCCACCACCACACACGCCTGTATACTCTCCCACCACCACACACACCTGTACACTCTGCCACCACCACACACACCTGTACACTCTGCCACCACCACAGACGCCTGTATACTCTGCCGCCACCACCACACCTGCCTGTATACTCTGCCGCCACCAGCACAGACGCCTGTATACTCTGCCGCCACCAGCACAGACGCCTGTATACTCTGCCGCCACCAGCACAGACGCCTGTATACTCTGCCGCCACCAGCACAGACGCCTGTATACTCTGCCACCACCACACATGCCTGTATACTCTGCCGCCACCAGCACAGACGCCTGTATACTCTGCCACCACCACACATGCCTGTATACTCTGCCGCCACCAGCACAGACGCCTGTACACTCTGCCGCCACCACCACACACACCGGTATACTCTCCCACCACCACACACGCCTGTACACTCTGCCACCACCACACACACCTGTACACTCTGCCACCACCACACACGCCTGTACACTCTGCCACCACCACACACGCCTGTATACTCTGCCGCCACCAGCACAGATGCCTGTATACTCTGCCACCACCACACACGCCTGTATACTCTGCCACCACCACCACACACACCTGTATACTCTGCCACCACCACCACACACGCCTGTATACTCCACTACCCACAGACCCACCTGTATACTCTTCTACCCACAGAGTCACCTGTATAATCTCCTACCCTCAGAGCCGTCTGTATACTCTGCTACCCACAGACCCGCCTGTATACTCTGCTACCCACAGAGCCCCCTGTATACTCTGCTACCCACTGGCCCGCCTGTATACACACAATTCATTTCACCCTGCTCCCGATGCAATTGCATCGGGCCTTTTTACTAGTTTGTCTATAAAAAGAGGAGGTTTTTAACCCAGATAGAGGCTGAAAATGGAGGTTGGTTAGGGACCCAGTCAAGTAGACACACCTCAACGCGGCGACTGGGTGGTTTATCGATATGGCCATATTTATAAAGCTAAGTGTCTCAATTTTTTTGCTTATGAAATATTCCTATATTCTAATTGTCATAGCAGAGTGCCGCTTTTTCTACTATTTTAAGTATTGTGTTTGACCTCGCACCGGTGTTCTGTCCTCGAGAGGACTCTACACCCACCCTGCGGTGTAAACATCTCCCTCCCGCTCTTTTCTCCGCAGGCAGCACAACATCAGCTCAGAGCTCACAGTAATGTTAGGAAGGGTGGCAAAATGACATTACATTACTGTATAATTAATAAAGTCACCTTTTGGGTTACTACTTCACTATTCCTCTACCTATACCTCTATCTGTCCATCTATCTATATTTTGATCTATCCATCTATGTATTTATCTATTTATCCATACCTATCTATGTGGACTGTGGCGTAACTTGAGCCTGGCGGCCCCGGTGCGGCATTTAGACCAGGGCCCCACTTGGGAGTAGATTCATCCCTCAAGTCCTAGATGAGGAGCGGGGGAAGGTGCTGATAGCTACAAATTGAAGAGCGGGGGGGGGTGCTACGAGCTGAAGATGAAGAGCAGGGAGCGGGTGCGAGCTGCTGCTACCTGCGTCTGTCGTTTCGCACATTGCAGGCCAGGGAGCCAGGGCAGCAGATGAGAGCAGGGGCGGGATCAGCCGCAGGAAGCTTCCCTCACTTCACCTCCTCTCCTCTGAGAGGAGGCGGGGGGCAGCTGGAGGCCCGGGCCCCCCAGCAGGGAGGTGCGGGCCCGGTCTCAGCCGTGATGGCGATCGTTACGCCACTGTATGTGTATACAGTGCCTACAAGTAGTATTCAACCCCCTGCAGATTTAGGTGGTTTGAGAAGATGCAAATAAGTTAGAGCCTTCAAACTGCAAACGAGAGTAGGATTTATTAACAGAAGAATAAATCTTACAAACCAAAAAGTTATGTTGCTCAGTTGAATTTTAATAAATTTTAAACATAAAAGTGTGGGTCAATTATTATTCAACCCCTAGGTTTAATATTTTGTGGAATAACCCTTGTTTGCAATTACAGCTAATAATCGTCTTTTATAAGACCTGATCAGGCCGGCACAGGTCTCTGGAGTTATCTTGGCCCACTCCTCCATGCAGATCTTCTCCAAGTTATCTAGGTTCTTTGGGTGTCCCATGTGGACTTTAATCTTGAGCTCCTTCCACAAGTTTTCAATTGGGTTAAGGTCAGGAGACTGACTAGGCCACTCCATCACCTTGATTTTTTCCCTCTTGAACCAGGCCTTGGTTTTCTTGGCTGTGTGCTTTGGGTCGTTGTCTTGTTGGAAGATCAAATTACGACCCATCTTTAGATCCTTGATGGAGGAGTGGAGGTTCTTGGCCAAAATCTCCAGGTAGGCCGTGCTATCCATCTTCCCATGGATGCGGACCAGATGGCCAGGCCCCTTGGCTGAGAAACAGCCCCACAGCATGATGCTGCCACCACCATGCTTGACTGTAGGGATGGTATTCTTGGGGTCGTATGCAGTGCCATCCAGTCTCCAAACGTCACGTGTGTGGTTGGCACCAAAGATCTCGATCTTGGTCTCATCAGACCATAGAACCTTGAACCAGTCTATCTCAGAGTCCTCCAAGTGATCATGAGCAAACTGTAGACGAGCCTTGACATGACATTGAAAGTAAAGGTACCTTACGGACTCATCTGGAACGGAGACCATTGCGGTGGAGTACGTTACTTACGGTATTGACTGAAACCAATGTCCCCACTGCCATGAGATCTTCCCGGAGCTCCTTCCTTGTTGTCCTTGGGTTAGCCTTGACTCTTTGGACAAGCCTGGCCTCGGCACGGGAGGAAACTTTCAAAGGCTGTCCAGGCCGTGGAAGGCTAACAGTAGTTCCATAAGCCTTCCACTTCCGGATGATGCTCCCAACAGTGGAGACAGGTAGGCCCAACTCCTTGGAAAGGGATTTGTACCCCTTGCCAGCCTTGTGACCCTCCACGATCTTGTCTCTGATGGCCTTGGAATGCTCCTTTGTCTTTCCCATGTTGACCATGTATGAGTGCTGTTCACAAGTTTGGGGAGGGTCTTAAATAGTCAGAAAAGGCTGGCAAAAGAGATAATTAATCCACACATGTGAAGCTCATTGTTCTTTGTGCCTGAACTACTTCTTAATACTTTAGGGGGACCAAACAGAATGCTGGTGGTTTGAGGGGTTGAATAATAAATGACCCTCTGAATTAACTTTTAACGCTTTAAAAAAAAAAAAAAAAAAAATTTAAAAATCTTTTTGGCTGCAGTGCATTTCCCACTTCCAGGCTGATCTACAGTCCAAATGTCACAATGCCAAGTTAATTCCGCATGTGTCAACCACCTAAATCTGCAGGGGGTTGAATACTACTTGTAGGCACTGTATATATCTATGTATCTATCCATCCATATATCTCTGTATCCATCTGTCTATGTGTATATATACGTCTATGTATCTATCCATGTAAGTAGCTATCTATCCATCTATGTGTGTATATATCTATGTATCTATCCATCTAAGTATATGTGTAATTATAAAAATTATAGCAGCACACTGGTTAAGCCAATACATGCAAACAATGATGTTTCTAGGTGTTACTTAGAGAAAAAATAACTAAAAAGTTTTCTAAAAAAAAACTCATAAAATTTTTTTCTTTTTAATGGTTTTTAGCGCATGCATTGGCCAATATATGCCTGCCCTTCAACTTCATGGTGACCATAATTCTAAAGGGTCCCTGTCTACACTTAAAGCCCCTCTAGTACCCTAGGGGTCTCTGTTGCAATGGACAGTAGCAGGAGACATACCACTTCAGATGGACTCTATGGTAGGCACGCAGGAGTGCAAGCTTGTTCCACACAAAATAAATGAAGAAAAAAACAAGACAGCACTTCCTCATGCTCTTCAGCCCAGGTGCAAATCTATATATCTGAATTATATATATAGGGAGGGCCCAGGAGTCACCGGACCTGCGGAGACACCCCACAGAGGCGCCATAGATCGGTACCTCTGCTCTAACGCAAAAGCTCCCTCAGCTGAGACCCCCGCTAAGATGGCGTCTTCAGCACAGCGTGAGGCGGCTCCCAGAGCAGAGCGCGGCAACAGAGAGGGAATCGATATGAATGCCTCAGAGACGAGTCACCACAGGAGGAGTCCGCAGAGGGATCACAGTTACCTCTGGTAAATGCTTCATGCTCTGAGATAAGTGCATATATTAAGAACTTACCCCCAAAGCTGGATTTAGAAAGATTTGCCTGCAGGCTAGAGAACTCATATAAAACAGAGATCCAGGCACTGAAACAGGAGTTCACAAGCAGGGTGGAGGAGGTGGAGAGGGCACAAGATGCAGTTTTGGATGAGCTGAAAGCTCATAGAGAAACCTTATGGTACTGTCACACGTGTCGATGTCGCTAGCGACATCGCTGAAAAGTGACGTATCAGCGATGTCACTAGCGATATCGCAGTGCGTCGTGCTGTGTGACAGCGCGACGCAACCGTGATTTATCGCTGCTCGCAGGTTGACAAGTTTACCAGCATGAGCGTAAACCTGTCAATCTGCAACCAGCGATTAGGCTGGATCGCACCCTCTAGACACTGCAATAGTGATGTCGGAGGCGATCCAGCCTATACCGCAGCGTTGCTGAGGATCGCTCGCTGGGCTGAGCCCAGCCCAGTGAGCAATGGCTCCGCCCGCAACGCCGCCGCATCACCGGCAACATCCTGCCGTGTGACAGCTGGCCTGCGATGTCGGAAGCGAGCGCGCACCTGCGCATCGCTTCCGACATCGCAGGCCAGATTGATGCGTGTGACAGGAGCATTAGAGTCCCACTCTGCCCTCCTGGAAGATCTCTTTTACAATCAGGAGGATCTAGAAAACAGAAATCGCAGGAACAATATAAGGATCAGGGGAATACCCGAATCTGTGTCGCCTGTGGATTTGGGGAGGGCAGTTCAGAGACTGTTTAAGCAGATACTGGGTGACGAGAGCGGCCCAGATATTGATCTGGACAGGGTCCATAGGGCACTTGCTCCTAAACCATCACTTGAGGCTTTCCCAAGAGATGTGGTATGCCGGGTTCATTTCTTTTCGACCAAGGAAGATATCATGGTAGCCGCACGTCAATCTGGTGCCATCTCCTTTGAGAACTCAAGTGTGCTGCTGCTCCCAGACCTGGTGAGGAGAACTCTCCTACAAAGAAGAGGACTGAGACCATTACTTAATATTCTTAAGGACAAGGAGATAAAGTACAGGTGGGGCTTCTCTTTTCAACTGATCGCGTCTAAAGATGGCCGCTCAGCTTCCTTTAGAAGGTTGGGTGACCTCCCTGCTTTCACAAGGGCCCTGGACTTGCCTATGATTGACTTGCTGGATTGGCCCACGCTGGAGCAGGTCCCCCAGAACTGGATCCGCAAGAGGAGCACCGACCTGAGTAGACTTGGAGGTCTCGCTGTATTCTATCGCATACATGGAGAGATGTGTTCCTGCTCACCGGACCTAGTTACTACTGTTGATGCATAGTAGTGTAATTGGATTTGATCTGAATCCTGATACATGATGGCTATCCTTGTCCTTTTCTTTAATTGTATTTTTGGCTTATTTTCATTTACATTATCCTTTTCCCTTACTTCACACCCTCTTTATCCTCCCCCCCCCCCCCATTTCTACATTCCTAATTTCAACCCCACTCTCTGCCCTCTTTTCCTTACCTTCACATCTATTACTTCTCCCTTACCATGACAATATTCCTCCACTTACTCCTCATACTACTTTCCCACACACATATAGGCCAAACTGCTGGTTAGACCTATAAGAGTCTTTTTAGGGCCCCACCCGCTCTATATCTTTTTCTGGGAGGAGGATGTGGATAGCCATCCATGCCTTTTTACATTTACTTTCTATATCTTTCCCAGAGTTGAAAGAACATAATAATTTCCAGGTTAACAAGACTTTTTTCCTAAAATTTATATAACAATATATTAGCTCACATACGAACGTGATAATATGTTTTGGCAGTCTACATAAGATATAAGAATTTTTTTTTTTAATAAGTTGTGGGGTGGGGCAGCGGGGGACGGGTGGTATGCTAGCTTGTTGCCTGGTTGTCTCGCGACCCCCAAGTGCTGGACAGGAGTTCTGTCCATACTTTGCACTCCTTCCCATGAAAGGCTAGTTTACTGGCTTGACATGGGATTCTTTTGGGCCTTTATCCATGTGTCCTTCTTTCTTATTTACCTTATAACTCTCTTTTTCCTATCTTCTCTATGCTCTTATAGTCGGATCGGGATCTTTATGCACATAATTCTTAATCTGTTCTTACACCATGCCAGATATGTCTGAGATGAAGTGCTGCTCCTTTAATGTGAGGGGGTTGAATAAACCTGAAAAGAGACACCAAATCTTAACAACTGCCAGGAAATCTAAGGTACATGTGTTGATGCTGCAGGAGACTCATTTTAGGTCTGATGCCTTACCCGCCTGTGGCTCCCGGAACTTCCCATCCTGGTTTCATAGCACTAACCCTACGTCCAAGTCCAGAGGTGTCTCGGTGGCTTTTCATAGGTCATTTTTCCCCCGAGGTCCTGGACCAAGCAATTGATCCTTCCGGAAGATACATTTTTCTTAAAGTTAACTGGCTTTCACGGTTGTATATACTGGCTAATGTTTACTATCCTAACAGGCACATGCTGAGATTCGGCTCGAGACTCAGAGGGCTGATGGAGGAATTCGCGGGTTTCATACCAATCATAATGGGGGGCGATTTTAACTTTCCTGTTGATCCGAAGTTAGACACCTCCTCTGGTAAGTCGTGCCTTTCTGTACCATCACTCCATCGTCTATCCAGACACTGGGATTCACTGCACCTGGTAGATATATGGCGGACACTGCACCTGGAGGAACGCGATTTCACTTTTTACTCTCAAACTCACTCAGTTTACTCTAGGATTGATAGATTCCATATCTCACACTCCTTATTAGATTTCAAAATTAAATCTTATATAGGTAACATTCTGTGCACGGATCACGCACCGACATATTTTATCATACAGATCGGCCCCCAGGCAGATGAGAATATACCTGGAGACTAAATTAATACTTATTGAGAGATCCCTCCTGCCTTAAAGATCTTTTCTCAACCATACAAAACTTCAATAATGATCATGCATCTGATACCACTTTGTACCCTGTTCAATGGGAGGCCCTAAAAGCAGTCTTGCGAGGCATCCTGAGCTCCCATGGCTCTAGAATTAAAAAGATGAGATCACAGGAAATAACGGAACTTCTCCGGGAAATATCCTCCCTGGAGGCCCGTCACAAACAAAATCCCACTCCCGTCCTGTATGCTCAATTATATACTACAAGACACAGGCTACTCGCTCTCCTCGATCAGAAAGACAAACTTCAGAGGGACAGGATCAATTCAAAATATTATTTATTAATAAATCGGGCATTTATGACTTTATATGACATATGACTTTATGGCATACCACATGGCATCTTTGGGCAAATGTATACTTGACATGTATAGCCAAGGAGACAAGCGACAGTGGGTAGATGTGGAAACGGAGCTTAGTGACTCGTGTCCCCTGGTAGTGGTATGGCTTTTTAATACGGGTGGTCCCCGACCCCTCTCATTTCTCACATCCCAATTCTTCCTTAGGAAGAATAATTCGTCACTCCATATGACTACAAATCCTGGTCCTTTGACCCCCATATTTAATAACCCATCCCTAGGTTTAGAGAAAGATAGGATTACTTTTTTGGGTAGACACAGAAAATCACACCCCATAATTCAGGACTATATTAACCCAGATGGTATAAAGGGCCTTGCGAAACTATACCGAGATTCCTCGATTCCTCCGGGTGCATGGCTCTACTATGCCAGACTACACAGCTATATCAATTCATTACACTGGTCGGAAATTACCAGACGACCAACAGCCTTTGAGAGACTTTGCTTAGAGAGAGGTCCTATCCCGCACATAATCTCGGTATTATATACAATGTTTCGAAGTTCACTTGAGACCACTGACAAATACTCGCTCAAACACAAAATAAAATGGGAAAAGGATCTCCAAAGGGAACTCTCTCCACTTGATTGGGACAAAATCCTACTGTTCACAAAAAAAATCAGCTAATTCAGCTACATTCCAAGAAAGGAATCTCAGAGTACTGGCGAGGTGGTACAGATGTCCGGCAGAACTAAATCAAATCTTCCCATCATTATCCGATCGCTGCTGGCGATGCAATTTTGCCCGAGGCTCATACCTACATATATGGTGGGAATGTTCACAAATCCAACCATTCTGGAGGGAGGTGTCTGACTTATTGGAATTATCTACATCAACCCGCTTAACTTTATTAGCACCTGCGGCCTTACTAAATCTCATAGACATTTCAATTTCAGGATATAAAGGCAGTTTGACTAGATACTTTCTATCCGCGGCCAGAACTCTGATTGCCAGAAGATGGAGAAACACAGGGCGCCCATCCAAAATGGAACTAGTAGCAGAGTTGAATCATGTGTGTAGGATGGAGGATATTATCAGCCACAGGTCTCCAGATATGAACAGTGTTGACAGACACTGCCGCCTTTGGTCTCCCTGGATACTTTTCCAGGAGTCCGAGGACATGAAGAGATGGTTGGCTTGAGCTTGTGGCGGGGGACGGGGTGGGGGGTCTGAGGATGCTGCTGGCGGGTCTCGCGGGGGGCCTCCCTTCTACCTGGGGTGGTCTCGTGTGGGTTAGCTCACATGTTTGAAAGGCATCATCATTATTATTAAATAACTAAGAAATGAAAGAAACACTATGCAAACCCCTCATATTTTTAAGTCTCATAATAATTTTGGAGTTAGCACTTCGTTGACTGATACGTTCAATGAACAACAAGGAAGCGTTTAATCTGATCCGACTTCTCTTCTCTTAAACTTCTCTCATCTGGGATCTTCTCAACTCTATTTCTGTTTCTCTAAACTTTTCTTCCTTTCCTTTCTTTGTTTTCTCTAGGAATTTGAAAAGTTACTTTATAATAAAAGTTATTAAGATGTGGTTTGATAGTATAGGGAGGAGGTCTAGGTCTTGCCTTAGGGACTTAGGGAATTACTTCTCATCAACCATCGACCTCTTCCGCCATAAACAATTTGTCCTTTATCTTTTACTTTGATTATAGTACAGTAAGATTCATGTACGAAATTTATAATTTACCGTAGGTCCAGAAGTGGTGATGTGTACCGAATCTTTAAACCCTTGAGTATATGTAAATTTCTATAACGTGTTATAATTTGATGTTTATTCCTTTATTGTAAGATAAATCTGTATTAACATGTACTCGCGCTTGAATAAAAACTGATTCAACCAAAAAGATGTTTAGAATCCCTGATGTTACCTGTAGAATTCACAAGCAAGGGCTGTAGTTTTTTTTTTATAAACCCATTCAGATAACCTTTCATTAACCCCTCACATGCCAGCCACTATAGGACATAGAGGTGGTGGAAAACACTCTTTATGGGTTTTGGGTAGGGCATGGAAGATGGGGCTAATAGGTTTTTCAACAAAAAGATACTTCATCATCCTTTTAGAAATAACCCCAGTGATAAACCCTCATTCAAAAGGAGTTTCAACTCATTTTGTATACGTAATGCGGGATAAGGAGACACAGGGCAGTAAGTCGTCTCATCTAACAGCATTGTAATTATCTCTCTATAATATAGATCGCTGTCTAAGGGTATGTGCCCACAGGACGTTTTTGCTGTGTTTTTGCTGCAGTTTCTGCCTGCGTTTTACCATTGGTTTTATGGTAATGTATGCCAATTTGTTCCTGCAGTTTGGATTCCCAGCAAAACCAATGTGTTTCACAGAAACGCTGTGCCCACATATTGGTTTTGCAAGTGTCAAATCCCTCCAGTTTTGCTGCGGATGTGAGAGAATTGACATGCTCTATTTACCTGCATTTTTGCTGCAGTCAATAGCACAAACGCCGGAAAAACACAGCAGCAAAAACGCACAAAAAACGTGTGAAAAATGCGATAAAAACGCAGTACCTGAATGAAGCAAATCTCCTGCAAAGGACTCTAGGATCCCTGAAACCAGTACAGGTTTTCCTGCGTTCAGGACTGCTGTAAAAACATCCTGTGGACACATACCCTAAGAGAACAACAGAACCACCCTTGTTGGCGGGGCGCACCACTATATGTGGATTGTTTTTCAAGTGAAATATGGCCCGTTTCTCTGATCTGGTCAAATTCTTACTGAAATTTGCATCAGAGTCCAACAAATTTTTTAGCTCTCTTTCGAGTGTATGCTGAAATTAGGCTGGCTTCACATTAGCGTTTGTGTCTGCATGCTGATGGCATGCAGACACAAACGCTGTCAGAAGCAGGGTCCAAATGATGTGTCCGCAGCGGATAATGTCCGCCTGCGACACATCACTATGGAGCCCGGCAGCCAATCGGCGCTGTCCGGGGCGGGCCGGGGGCGGAGATCAGCGCCGGAGATCCCCGCCCCCCGGCCGCCGGTAAGCTCCGGGACTGTCGGCGGGCAGAACAGCTGATCTGAGAGCTGTTTGAATCTTCCCGCGCTGACACTGTGAGGAGATGTCGGCGCGGGAAGATTCAAACAGCTGTCACATCAGCTGTTCTCCCTGCCGACATCGCTAGGAGATTACAGGCGGCGGGGAGAAGGAGGACAGCAGAGGGTCAGCTGATCTCCCGGTGGCCGTCGGTGAGCTCCTGTGACATCACCGGCGGCCACCGGGAGATTTTTCAATGGGTCCGCAGCGTTCTCCCGCGCTGTCAAGCGCTGAACACTGCGGACCCATTGACGGCAATGCATTTTTTGTGCGCTTGGGGACGCTTGCTGATCTTCCAAGATCCCCAAACGCACAAAAAAATGCTGCAAGCTGCGTCCCGGGTGCGGATGCTGGACACCGGAAGGAGCAGATATCGTCCGCATCCGCACCCGAACGCAGCAAACGCAGGCACTATGCGTTCCTATGTTAAACATAGGAACGCAGTGCGCATGCGTTTGAATTCTTATGGGAACGCAGCATACGCTGCGTTCCCATACGCAAATGTGAAGGCAGCCTAAGTCCTTAAGTGGTACACGAGATGACAAGGGATAGTATTGTGGATTAGGAATTCTACCCTCTAAATCGGTATAGCACGTAAGTGAATCAAAAACATTGTCCAGGTCTCCAAGAATGGAAGTAGCAATCTGATCTCGTACATTCATGGACAATGACATCTAATCACCCCCACGCCGGCCGATCATTTGGGTGGAATTAGTAATGCATGTACCGCTCTCATTAAAAAAATGTTTTTTTGACAGTAAATGCTCTTATAAATGTATTAATGTCCCTCAGAGTATCCCAACCACCATTCTTAGGAGTGAGAAGCACTGAACATGAGCTCCTAAGTTTTCAGCATTTTATTACCTAGTAATGAGCAAACTGAGACAAAACCTGGAAAAATCCAACCCTGTGGAAGAGAAAAGCTTGCTGCACTCAGCTGGACTAAAGCTTTATATGGAAAAAAGGAAATTGAAGATTTAAAGGACAAAACAAGAATCTCTGGAGGACACTCTGCAGATAGCAGGCAGCAGCATCTTGATTGCCATCCAGAAACCTGAGCATCCAATGGTAGGACCTTCCTGCAACCACAACACAACCTATAGACTTTCTACAAAGTACATCTCCCAGAAACAACGATTAGGATTATTATAAAAATGGACAATCTATATGTAGAACAAGAGTTGCAGACACAGGACAGCAGGGGGTCAGCCTCCCTGGAGGTCATATACTCACAAGAGCAGAAGAGAATTCAGGCAAAGAAAACCCAGAAACACAACACAATTAATGTACCTTTACACGTGGCAGCTTTTCTAGGAATTTCACTGGCGACTTACTGGTTGCAGTGAAATCATGGACACATTGTTCTATTTTGTTGCTGTGTACAAATGGAACATTGTCTCCATGATTTCACTGCAACCAGTAAGTTGCCAGTGAAATTCCTAGAAAAGTTGCCACGTGTAAAGGTACCTTTAGAGAGAGACCAGAGACCCTCTTTGCTGATTTTACATCTAAAGAAGATATAAGAAAAATTCTACACAGGTCAGCCGTTAGCCTGGCACACCACTCTGTGCAAACAATATAAATATATATCCAAGTGCGCCATTAATCAGGGCCGGCAGATCAGAATTAAAAACAAAGCAGATGATGAGACCAACTCATTAACCATCAACCTGTATAACAACAGCACCGTCATGGTACAAGGGAATGAGGACAATTTACAGCAATTTGAAAATAGATTTTCTCATATTAAACTCTAGGCCAAAACCTACAAAGAACAACAACCCCCAGCAGCCACTTCTAATGTCCGCACCACTACAGAAACCTCAAATGACATCCCTGCAGCCCCCAACACTTTACACTCCTCCACTGAGATCATCAGAGACTGTCTTGTCCCAACTAGAAAGAAACTTTGAACAATTTAAGCAAGAATTTAAAAGAACTTTTGGCGACAGAAATGCAAATGATCAAATAACTAATGAGATAAATAAACAGAAATGTGAGTACAGGTCAGCTCTGCAGGAAATAAGAGAAAAAATGTGTATATTACAACTAGACAATGCCAAGCTCAGGCAAGAAATTGCAGAACTAAGGCTGGTTTCACACTTCCGGACCCCTCCGCAGCGTCCTGCAGAGGGGATCCGCAAGCTGAGCGCAGGCACCGCAAGTCCCTATGTTTAACATGGGGACGCAGATGCCTGCGCTCTGATGCAGATTGGTGTGTGCACCCTGTGCGCACCCATTCACTGCGATGTACGATTTGTACGCAGGCGGATGCCTGCGCACAAATCACACACTCTCGTCCGCACCCTGAACACGACATGTCACGTTCCTGGTGCAGACGAAAATGTATGATTTGTGCGCAGGCATCCGCCTGCGTACAAATCATACATTGCAGTGAATGGGTGCGCACGCCAATCTGCATCAGAGCGCAGGCACCTGCGTCCCCACGTTAAACATAGGGACTTGCGGTGCCTGCGCTCAGCTTGGCATGCCCCGCCGCAATATGCTGCGACGGGGAGCGCTAGTGTGAAGCCAGCCTAAGATCACAGACACCTGGAAATTTGAGCCAAAAGGGTGCGGTGGATGCTAGCAAGAGAGTAGAGGACACCACCCCCACTGATCCCCAGGGCGCCATGGAAATCAGCAAAAGTGCAGAGAACTTGGCCCCCATTAAACTGACTGAGATACCAAATAGCAACAACAATATGAACAATCCTCAAACCAATAAAAGTGAAACAGAAATCAGAGAGATAGAAGAGAGAAGAGAACCAGCCACCAGCAAAACCTGCATCACAGACCCCATCAGCAGCACTGTAACCCCCCCAAGACACCACAAAGTCCCGATATTGTCCTAATAACGGACTCAAATGGGAAGTACCTAAATGCACAACAGCTATTCCCAGTAAAACAGGGCAGTAAAATCCGCTGTGCAACTATTGAACAGGTGACAGAGGTCATCAATAATACCAACCCAAACCATATTATACACACAGGTACAAACAATCTGCCAGACCAGCACCAGCAGATCGCAGGACAACTGACCCAACTAGCAAAAATGGAAAAACTAAAATTCCCAGACAGCAAAATCATTCTGTCATCTCTGCTCCCAACAAAGGACATATCCTGGAAAACCACCCAAAGCATCAATATGGACCTGACCGAAAGGATCAAGACTGTGCCAAACATGACCCTGGCACAACATCTTTCCATAAACCACCATCACCTGTATATGATAATAAGCACCTAAACAAACAAGGGGTCAGCCTCCTGGCCAAAGAGCTGAAGGACACTGTACTAAACAGAGACTCCAGGTTTAGATTCAACAGCAACCAAAATCACATAGAAAGATCTCCAACAATGAAAAGGCAGAAAACCCCAATCTTATCACAGGAAGCTGGAAACTCTCCTCCCAAAATCAGACCACCAGAGGAGGAGACCTCCATGGAGGGGACCATCGGCCCCACACAGATACATGCAGAGCTATGGATGAGATAAAGACCCTGCTCAGCACACTGTGCAGGAAACTAATGTGACTGGATGGAACCAGCTCCCAGGACACAGTACCTCGAGGTCCGCGCTGCCACTTCAGAAAGAACAAAAGAAGCCAGTACAAGAGAATGTCTGGATCAACGATTCTTCTTTCAAAGAAGAATCGTTGATCCAGACATTCTCTTGTACTGGCTTCTTTTGTTCCTTTCTGAAGTGGCAGCGCGGACCTCGAGGTACTGTGTCCTGGAGCTGATTATACCACAGGGATCTGTGGAGAGTACGGTCCTGCAGCAGCTACTTGTATCTGAGCGATCATTACCAGTTGTGGGTCATCACAACTGTATCAGGTGAGCAGCCTCTTTATATAACCTTTTATCCTTCTTCAAAGAAGATATCACCCTATGTGCGCATTCTTGGATTTTTTATGGATGGAACCAAGCACATCTACAAATCAGTCAGAAATCCAGTGCGTCCTACACAGCCATACTCATTACAAGGTATATACACACAAGATATATAGAAAAATGACTTCACTTATAATTAGTAGCTGGAATATCCAGGGTCTCAATGCCTCGACCTTTGTATAAAGTCAGGGTCATTTGCTTTACATCCAAAGTCTGACAAATATAGACATTCAGATCCTCCTGCAAACATGGACTAGAGCTGAAAGCGAATCCCTGGTGCCCATCGGATACAGGGAAGTCTGTGTCCATGCCCTGAAAAATAAAAACATCAAACAAGGCCGGGGCTCAGGAGGAGTACTGATCTGGTATAAAGAGGAGCTTCATCAGTACATCAAACCGGTGAAGAGAGGAGGCAGCCATATATGAATCAAAATCAGCAGCTCCACCCTCACCTCTCAGTCTGATGTCCATCTCTGCGCCACCTTTATACCACTGCCAGAGTCCCCCTACTTCAGTCCAGACTGCTTCAAGATCTAACAAGGAGAAGCCACAAATTATTATCAGGCTCTGGGCAAAGTTCTCATCTTTGGAGACCTCAATTCAAGAACAGGGAGAGAAAAAGACGTCCTGACCACGGATGGAAACATCTACATATTTGGAGCAGAGAATGATGGCCAAGACTCAGTACACACAAAGAGAAACAGCTATGACAGTACAGTCAACAAAAGTGGCAGAAAGCTTCACAACGTATGGTTTAACAGAATGGCTTTTTGTCTATAAATTCTGGATATCATCAGTTCATAATGAAGGGAAGACTCTTGGGCTAATTGACCAGTTTCAGTGTCTTCAGGAACCCTCGGTATGAGCAACCCAGGGATTTAAGTAGGGACTCTAGAAGGACAGCCACCGGGGTACGGGGGAATCAGTACAAAGTACAGTGTATCCTCTGTTGCCAGGCAGGGGCAGTCAAAGGGCCTGAATAGGATAGCAGGGGGATTCCTGGTAACCCACGTATAGACTGCTACTATTGAGTACTTCAATCTATGTGAAATTTTAATATTTGTTTCTGGGTTTTGTAATTGTATATTTCAATAAAATGTTATTTTTTATCATAAAATACATGGGTGTTAGTGTATACTATTAAAATATGATTTCAGAAACCCCAGATCTATTTGTAATTATGAGTTAAGATGTCGATATTCCCCAAGTTTCTTTATCTTTTTGAGACTATCCCGATCAGGGTCCCATTGACCATACTTATAAGAATTCAATCATTATTTTTAAAATTCATATGGCACTCGGGAAGGCATCGCATACCTAGCTCTGTCCTCTGTGTTCCTAGATCACAGGGTGTAAGAAAAAAAGGGAGAGAAGGGGCGCATGTGTAGGATCACTATAGCTCAGTTAATATGGCGCTATTACAGGTGGCCACTCACCTGTTTGGGTTGTGCACGACCTGCACAACCCGGTGTAATAGCCTCTGATATATGGGGGACCCCCGGCAATATGCACGCTCCGCTCCTTCGACCTCACTGGTCCCCAGCTGTCCGTACAGGACCTTTCCGGTCACGTGGCGCCGGTCCCGGATGTGCGTCACTGCTTTTTATCTAGGGAACGCCAGATCCTTCACCACTGTGCCCTCGCTGTGCTGCTCCAGTCACTGATCCCTCAGGGGGAATAGAAGCTTGCAAGAAAATGATTTAGCGGTCTTGTAGAAGCGCTACTAAAGCTCAGGCACCAGGATGATAAGGTTTATAAACAGCAATCTTTATTTTCCCCTAACAGCTCCACAACATGTTTCAACTGCTCAAGGCAGTCTTCCTCAGCTAGTGTAAGGGGGTGAACTGTGACATCACATTATATAGAGAACAAAAAACTTTGATTGGTTCCCCAATTAACTATGTTTAACTCCTCATGCACTTCTACAAACATTGTCAATAAAAAACTACATAATTAAACTACAATTTATACAATACCCCTAATTCCATATTGAATATTAAAACTGCATATCTATATAAACCAGCTGTAGCGCATTAATAAAATAAAAAAATATACATAAAAATTATTAAAATGATTAAAATTACTATACACATTATTATAAAAAATTATTAAAATGAAATTATTATAAAAATGATTATATGCAAGTAGTGCTTGCACCTTCATATCTATTATATAATTGCCGTAGCGACTTCCGTCGGAGCGGCGCTGCTTCCGGTCGCTTGGTGAGCGCGAGCGAGCTGCTTCTCCTGGACTCTCCCCGTGGCCGCGTAGCGGCCACGGCGACTCACGAAGCAATGCCCGCAAAGCGGGCATTGCGAGTCGTTGCAGCCCAGCGAAGAAATGCCCGCAAAGCGGGCATTGCGAGTCGCTACACCGCTAACCAAGCCACCGAAGCCCATACTCCTGTAGTGTACACCGCTATAGTATACTACAGTCCCATGCCCATAAGCGCCATGGGACTGTAGTATACCATCGCGCTGTACACTACAGCCCCCTGCCGCTCTAAGCCACTACGCGTACACTAACCAAGCCACACAACCCCAAGCCCCTACCCACTGCCGCCCTAACCCCTAAGCCACTACCCCGACGCCGAAGCCCCTACCCCCTGCCGCACTACCCCGCCGCACCCACTACCCTCTGCCGCAAGCCCCTACCCCCTACCGCCGTAAGCCACTACCCCGCATCCGCAAATAAACCCCTGCCGCCGCAAGCCCCTAACCCCTAAGCCGCACCTAACCCCTAAGCTGCACATAATCCCCTACCCCTACCCCCTAAACCGCACCTAAACCCCTGCCGCCCTAAGCCCCTACCCCTTAAGCCGCACCTAATCCCCTACCTCTACCCCCTAAGCCGCACCTAACCCCCTACCCCCCTAAGCCACTACCCCGCATCCGCACCTAAACCCCTGCCGCTGCAAGCCCCTAACCCCTAAGCTGCACCTAATCCCCTACCCCTACCCCCTAAGCCGCACCTAACCCCCTACTCCCTGCCGCCGTAAGCCACTACCTCGCATCCGCAAATAAACCCCTGCCGCCGCAAGCCCCTAACCCGCACCTAACCCCTAAGCTGCACATAATCCCCTACCCCTATCCCCTAAACCGCACCTAAACCCCTGCCGCCCTAAGCCCCTACCCCTTAAGCCGCACCTAATCCCCTACCTCTACCCCCTAAGCCGCACCTAACCCCCTACCCCCCTAAGCCACTACCCCGCATCCGCACCTAAACCCCTGCCGCTGCAAGCCCTAACCCCTAAGCTGCACCTAATCCCCTACCCCTACCCCCTAAGCCGCCCCTACCCCTTAAGCCGCACCTAATCCCCTACCTCTACCCCCTAAGCCGCACCTAACCCCCTACCCCCTAGACCCCCGACGATACCCCCTAAGCCATGCCGCCTACCCCCTAAGGCACCACCGCCCCTAACCCCCTAAACCCCGCAGCAGCCCCGACCACCTAACCCCCGACTCGCACCATCCAAACCCGCCGCCGAAACCCCGCAGCAGCCCCGACCACCTAACCCCCGACTCGCACCATCCAAACCCGCCGCCGATACCCCCTAAGCCCCGACTACCTAACCCCCGACTCGCACCATCCAAAGCCGCCGCCGATACCCCCTAAGCCCCGCCGTCTACCCCCTAAGCCATCGCCGCCCCTACCTAAGCTCCTACCCCCTAGGCCCCCGCCGATACCCCCTAAGCTCCCGCCGCTGTCCCCTGCCCCTGTCGCTAAAGCCCTACACCCTAACCCCCCGCCGTCCCCTAACCTAACGCCGCTCTCACCTAAGGCCCTACACCCGAAGCCCCCGTCCATCACTTACATGCCTTCAAGTCATCTGATCGTCCGTCCGATCGTCCGTCCGATCCTCCGTCCGGCCAGGCGTCCTCTTCCTCCGGCCCCGGGGGTCTTCTCTCTTCTTTCCGCCATCTCCGCCTCTTCGTCCGGCCCCGGGGATCTTCTGTCTTCTTTTCCGAAAATTCCACCTCCGACGTCCTCTTCCTTCTCATTAAGATAGAATGGAGGAAAAATCCCCCATTCTACCTCAATGAAATCTCACGCCGTCTTCTGATTGGTTGCTGGATAATGCCCTCAGCCAATCAGAAGAGCTCCTCATTCAGTTTTCATTCAGGTCCGCCTTTTTTCCCCATTGACATACATTACCGGTGTGTCGGCGATTTTATGGCCGCCCCCTGGTTCTATTTGTCGGCCCTAAAATCGCGGACACACCGCTAATGCATCTCTATGGGCAGTCAGCTCGACTTCTGATTGGTTGCCGTTCAATCCGAAATCGGGCTGACTGCCCATAGAGATGCATTAGCGGTGTGTCCGCGATTTTACGGCCGACAAATAGAACCAGGTGGTCGGCCATAAAATCGCCGACACACCGCTAATGCATGTCTATGGGCAAGTCAGCTCGAATTCTGATTGGTCGGCGTTCAATCCGAAATCGGCCTGACTGCCCATAGAGATGCATTAGCGGTGTGTCCGCGATTTTAGGGCCGACAAATAGAACCAGGTGGTCGGCCATAAAATCGCCGACACACCGCTAATGCATTTCAATGGGAAAAAACAAAGGCGGACCTCAATGAGAACTGCGTCTCAGCCTAAATAATAAATTAAATAATAAAAAAAATAATTAAAAAAGAATTAAAAAATAATAAAAATAATAATTAAAAATAATAAAAAATTCAATAAAAATAATAATAAAAAAATAAAATATATGCTAATAAGATCAGCCCTTTGCGGACCTGAATGAGAACTGCCTCTCAGCCTAAATAATAAATTAAATAATAAAAAAAATAATTAAAAAAGAATTAAAAAATAATAAAAAAAAATAATTAAAAATAATAAAAAATTCAATAAAAATAATAATAAAAAAATAAAATATATGCTAATAAGATCAGCCCTTTGCGGACCTGAATGAGAACTGCGTCTCAGCCTAAATAATAAATTAAATAATAAAAAAAATAATTAAAAAAGAATTAAAAAATAATAAAAAAAAATAATTAAAAATAATAAAAAATTCAATAAAAATAATATAAAAAAAATAAAATATATGCTAATAAAGGCGGACCTCAATGAGAACTGCGTCTCAGCCTAAATAATAAATTAAATAATAAAAAAAATAATTAAAAAAGAATTAAAAAATAATAAAAAAAAATAATTAAAAATAATAAAAAATTCAATAAAAATAATAATAAAAAAATAAAATATATGCTAATAAAGGCGGACCTCAATGAGAACTGCGTCTCAGCCTAAATAATAAATTAAATAATAAAAAAAATAATTAAAAAAGAATTAAAAAATAATAAAAAAAAATAATTAAAAATAATAAAAAATTCAATAAAAATAATAATAAAAAAATAAAATATATGCTAATAAAGGCGGACCTCAATGAGAACTGCGTCTCAGCCTAAATAATAAATTAAATAATAAAAAAAATAATTAAAAAAGAATTAAAAAATAATAAAAAAAAATAATTAAAAATAATAAAAAATTCAATAAAAATAATAATAAAAAAATAAAATATATGCTAATAAGATCAGCCCTTTGCGGACCTGAATGAGAACTGCGTCTCAGCCTAAATAATAAATTAAATAATAAAAAAAATAATTAAAAAAGAATTAAAAAATAATAAAAAAAAATAATTAAAAATAATAAAAAATTCAATAAAAATAATAATAAAAAAATAAAATATATGCTAATAAAGGCGGACCTCAATGAGAACTGCGTCTCAGCCTAAATAATAAATTAAATAAATAAAAAAAGAATTAAAAAATAATAAAAAAAAATAATTAAAAATAATAAAAAATTCAATAAAAATAATAATAAAAAAATAAAATATATGCTAATAAAGGCGGACCTCAATGAGAACTGCGTCTCAGCCTAAATAATAAATTAAATAATAAAAAAAATAATTAAAAAAGAATTAAAAAATAATAAAAAAAAATAATTAAAAATAATAAAAAATTCAATAAAAATAATAATAAAAAAATAAAATATATGCTAATAAGATCAGCCCTTTGCGGACCTGAATGAGAACTGCGTCTCAGCCTAAATAATAAATTAAATAATAAAAAAAATAATTAAAAAAGAATTAAAAATAATAAAAAAAAATAATTAAAAATATTAAAAAATTCAATAAAAATAATAATAAAAAAATAAAATATATGCTAATAACATCAGCCCTTTGCGGACCTGAATGAGAACTGCCTCTCAGCCTAAATAATAAATTTAATAATAACAAAATAATTAAAAAAATAATTAAAACATTATAAAAAAATAAATAAAACATAATTAAAAAATAAAAAAAATAATAAATAATTATTAAAAAAAATGCTAATAATAATATTACTGCTAATAATAATGCTATTAATGATAATAATTATGTTATTAATGCTATTATTAATGCTAATAATCCTATTATTAATTCTATTAATGCTAATAATAATGCTATTAATGCTATTAATAATGTTATTAATGCTATTATTAATGCTAATAATGCTATTATTAATGCTATTAATGTCAATATTTATCCTATTAATGGTATTATTAATGCTATTAATGCTAATAATAATGCTATTAATGCTAATAATAATGCTATTAATAATGTTATTAATGCTATTATTAATGCTATTATTAATGCTATTTATGCTAATAATAATGCTAATTAATGCTATTAATAATGCTATTAATGCTATTAATAATGCTATTAATCCTATTATTTATGCTATTAATGCTATTAATGCTAATATTTATCCTATTAATGGTATTATTAATGCTATTAATGCTAATAATAATGCTATTAATGCTAATAATAATGCTATTAATGCTATTAATAATGTTATTAATGCTATTATTAATGCTAATAATGCTATTATTAATTCTATTAATGCTAATAATAATGCTATTAATGCTATTAATAATGTTATTAATGCTATTATTAATGCTAATAATGATATTAATAATGTTATTAATGTCAATATTTATCCTATTAATGGTATTATTAATGCTATTAATGCTAATAATAATGCTATTCATGCTATTAATGCTAATAATAAATGCTATTAATGCTATTAATAATGTTATTAATGCTATTATTAATGCTAATAATGCTATTATTAATGCTATTTATGCTTAATATAATGCTATTAATGCTATTAATAATGCTATTAATGCTATTAATAATGCTATTAATCCTATTATTTATGCTATTAATGCTAATTAATGCTAATATTTATCCTATTAATGGTATTATTAATGCTATTAATGCTAATAATAATGCTATTAATGCTAATAATAATGCTATTAATGCTATTAATAATGTTATTAATGCTATTATTAATGCTAATTAATGCTATTATTAATTCTATTAATGCTAATAATAATGCTAATAATCCTATTAATAATGCTATTATGCTAATAATAATGCTATTTTAATGCTATTAATAATGCTATTAATGCTAATAATAATGCTATTAATTCTATTATTTATGCTTATTAATGCTATTAATGCTAATATTTAAACCTATTAAATGGTATTATTAATGCTATTAATGCTATAATTAATAATGCTATTAATGCTAATATATAATGCTATTAATGCTATTAATAATGCTATTAATGCTAATAATAATGCTAATAATGCTATTAATAATGTTATTAATGCTATTATTAATGCTAATAATGCTATTAATAATGTTATTAATGCTATTATTAATGCTAATAATCCTATTATTAATGCTATTTATGCTAATAATAATGCTATTAATGCTATATATTAATGCTATTAATGCTATTAATAATGCTATTAATCTATTATTTATGCTATTAATGCTATTAATAATGCTATTAATCCTATTATTATATGCTATTAATGCTAATAATAATGCTATTAATGTATTATTAATGCTATTAATGCTAATAATAATGCTATTAATGATAATAATGCTATTAATGCTATTAATAATGTTATTAATGCTATTTAATGCTAATAATGCTATTTAATTCTATTAATGCTAATAATATGCTAATAATCCTATTATTATGTTATTAATGCTATATTAATGCTAATAATCTATTATTAATGCTATTATGCTATAATAATGCTATTAATGCTATTAATAATGCTATTAATCTATATTTATGCATTAATGCTATTAATGCTAATATAATGCATAATGGTATTTATGCTGTAATGCTATATAATGCTATAATGCTAATAATAATGCTATTAATGCTATAAATGTTATAATGCTATTATTATGCTAATAATGCTATATAATTCTATTAATGTAAAATAATGCTATTAATGCTATTAAATGTATTAATGCTATTTTAATGCTAATAATCTATTATTAATGCTATTATGCTAATATAATGCTATTATGCTATTAATAATGTATTAATGCTATTATTTATGCAATGTATTTATCATTAATTTATAATGCTATTAAAATGTTATATGCATTATAGCTAAAATGCTATTTATGCTATAATAAGCTATTACATTAATAATGCTATAATGCTTATTATGCTATTAATGCTATTAATGCTATATTCTATTAATGGGTATTAATGCTTAGCTAATTAATGTAATGCTATTATCTAATAATAATGCTATTAATTATAATGTATAATGCTATTATTATGCTAATATGCTATTTAATCCTATTATCTAATATATGCTATTAATAATGCTATTATGCTATTATAATGTTATTAATGCTATATTAATACTAATAATGCTATTATTAATGCTATTAATGCTATTAATAATGCTTTAATGCTATTAATTATGCTATTAATGCTATTAATGCTAATATTTATCCTATTAATGCTATTAATGCTAATAATAATTCTATTAATGCTAATAATAATGCTATTAATGCTATTAATGCTATTAATTATGCTATTCATGCTAATAATAATGCTATTAATTCTATAATAATGCTATTAATGCTATTATACTGTTATTAATGCTATTATTAATGCTAATAATGTTATTATTAATGCTATTAATGCTAATAATAATGCTATTAATGCTATTAATAATGTTATTAATGCTATTATTAATGCTAATAATGCTATTATTAATGCTATTAATGCTAATAATAATGCTATCAATGCTATTAATAATGTTATTAATGCTATTATTAATGCTAATAATGCTATTAATAATGCTATTAATGCTAATAATAATGCTATTAATGCTATTAATACTGTTATTAATGCTCATAATACTGCTAATAATGCTATTAATACTGCTATTACTGCTAATAATAATGCTATGGCTTATATTATTGCTATTGATGATGCGATTATTATTTAAAAATCTTTAAAAAAACAATAAACATATTTTAGATACCCGATGCATTTGCATCAGGCTAACAGCTATAACTATTATAATCAAATTAATGCACGTTCTAGAATCCCGATGCATTTGCATCGGGCTCACAGCTAGTATATATATATATATAACCGTATATACTCGTGTATAAGCCGAGTTTTTCAGCCCAAAAATTGGGCTGAAAAGTCCCCCCCTCGGCTTATACACGGGTCTATACGGTACATGTGCTGTGTGGGGGCTGTGTCCGGGTGCTGGGGAGGCTGGAGGAGGCGGGGGGAGGCTCCTGACAGAGCGGCCCGTCACATGGGGCCGCTCATTAGATATGCACGGCTCCCCCCGCCCATCACAGCGGCAGGGGGAGGCGTGCATACAGCCCCCAGATGTTTACAGGCCCCCAGTGGGGTATACAGCAGGCCCCCAATGGCACTCGCCCCCCAACACTGTGCAGAGCCCCCCCTCCCGATGCATTATGTTACCATCCAGCCGCGTCTTCATCACCGTCCTCCCGTCCATCCTCTCGCGCTGTGTTCCGCTCTCACGTGACCCGGCGCGATGACGTCATCCGACTGCGACCGCCGGGTCACATGAGACCAGGAACGCAGCGCGCGAGGATGGACGGGAGGACCGGCGGTGATGAATACGCGGCTGGATGGTAAGATAATGCATCGGGAGGGGGAACTCTGCACAGTGTGGGGGGGCGAGTGCCACTGGGGGCCTGCTGCTGCCTGTATATACCTCTGGGGGCTGCTGCTGCCTGTAAATACCTCTGGGGGCTGCTGCTGCTGCCTGTATATACCTCTGGGGGCTGCTACTGCTGCCTGTATATACCTCTGGGGGCTGCTGCTGCTGCCTGTATATACCTCTGAGGGCTGCTGCTGCTGCCTGTATATACCTCTGGGGGCTGCTGCTGCTGCCTGTATATACCTCTGGGGGCTGCTGCTGCTGCCTGTATATACCTCTGGGGGCTGCTGCTGCTGCCTGTATATACCTCTGGGGGCTGCTGCTGCTGCCTGTATATACCTCTGGGGGCTGCTGCTGCTGCCTGTATATACCTCTGGGGGCTGCTGCTGCTGCCTGTATATACCTCTGGGGGCTGCTGCTGCCTGTATATACCTCTGGGGCCTGCCTGTATACCACACTGCTGGGGGCTGTATACCTGTGCTGGAGTCCACCCTCGCCTTATACACGAGTCAATAGGTTTTCCCAGGTTTTGGGGGCAAAAGTAGGGGGGTCGGCTTATACACGGGTCGGCTTATACACGAGTATATACGGTATGTACACACACCACACACATATGCATATATATATTGAGACAAGGATTTTTTTTTTTCTTTCTTTTTCCTTCCCTGAACTTTAAAGAGGATAAGTATTGGCACTGGAAGTAAGAGGAATAGCAGTTATAGTGACATCTGGTATATTTTGATCTAGCTCGTTCTATTTTGGCTCTTTATATATATATCTAGATTTGTAAACTAATTCAACCGGAAAAGTATACTTTCAATACTTTCCATATATATATATATAAAAATTATTATTTTGTAAAAAATTATTATTTTGATACAATCACCCAAATGAACATTTGCATACTAACAGAATATTTTTTGGAAACAAAATATAATTATTATATTAATGTTGTGCTACATTTTCCAAGGTTAAATTATGACCTTCTGGACTTAAAGTTCCCAACTTAAAGATCCAGTAACATTCTGTTTTAATAAGGGCCCCTAGGCGATCATTTACATTATCTCTTATCTGATCAATGATTGTGAGCTTCATTTTCGTGGCATCTTTTTGGTGGCAGATGGTATAATGCCTTGATAGACTGTGGAATTGATATCCAATCTTGATGTTGTCTATGCTTATTAAGCCTAGCATGCATGGTCTGTATGGTCCGCCCTATATATTGAGTACCACACGGACATTCGATTAAATAAATCACATAGGTAGATTGGCATGATACCCTATGTTTTATAGGGAAACTTTGCTTTGTTGTGGCTGACATGAAAGTTTTTTCCCCATTCTTAATGACCTTGCAGCATAGGCATTTGGGGGTCTCACACGCATAGCATCCATTGTTCATATCATCCCCTTTTATTAGTGCCCTATCTTCCGTTTTTTGGCACACATTACTAGGAGACAACATTTCTCTCAGGTTTTTGTTTCTCCTGTATATCACATTAGGTTTAGTAGGCAAATGATAAGCGAGAACTGGGTCACTCTTTAATACGAACCAATATTTGTTCATTAAATCTAGAATCATTTTCCTTGGTTGGCAGTATGTTGTAACAAGACTCCATTTTGTCCTATTTATAGTTTTCTCATCACTTATGGTTTTTTTGGATGACATCTTCTCTATACAGTTGTGGAGAACATAAGCATGGGCCCTCTTAGTATTAATCCATCAGGAGTAGAAAACAGAGGGGCTTCGCCCCAAACAGCGGAGCCCTTAAAAGACATAAAGAGGGGGGCGAACCTGAAAGATGGTAAAATAACTCAGTTTTTTCCATTGGCTCAGGGGCGCCAACCAAAAAGAAAAAGAACAGGAGAGGGTGTAGAGGAAGAGGTGGGATTTGTAGAAGTAACAGAGGAAAATCAAAATACCTCACAGAAAAAACTAAAAGCTGCTCAGATTTAAATACAGAGATGGGCATATTTAATTTATCTAAGTATGCTCTAAATGATAATGAAGTATCACTTCTGGGAAAAGGTCTTTCATTTAGCCCATCGTCGACTATAGATAATTTCTCCCTATTTTTCGACTTTAATGAATTTTTTAGAAAACTGACAGTCAAAAGACATTTTATTTTGGAAGAAAAGAGCAAGGCAGGTATTTTAAAAGCGTCCACATCCACGGTAGATGAAGGATCTAAAGTGAATAAAGATATGGCACATGTGGACGTAAAAGGTCGAAGTAAATTTTACCCCTGCACCATAAGGGGTCACAAATTGAGGCCTTCCAACAGCTCGTGTTGAAGGAAGTACGAACCATCCTAAATCCCAAAATAAAAGAAAATATGAGTAAAGGAGAAAGGGTAGCAATTTCATCCCTTCGTAAGAATGAGGAAGTGATAATAAAAAATGCAGACAAGGGGGGGGGGGTGCTTATGGATAAAGAGTGGTATCTAGAGGAAGGAATGAGGATCCTGAGAGATGAGGAGTATTATGTAAAACTAGAAGTAGATCCCTCCATCAGTATATTTTTAAAATACAATGAAATAATTAAAACAGCATATGAGAAGGGAATTTTAGATAAAAAAGAAAAAAAGATTCCTGGACATTCCGAAGTATAAGGTACCCCATTTTTACTTTCTCCGTAAGATTCATAAGAACCCAATAAACCCCCTGGTCGCCCTATTATATCTGGGATAGAGTCAATCACTAGTAATTTATCACATTATGTTGATCTTTTTTTGCAAAAATACGTTGGGAAGATGGAGTCATATTTAAAAGATTCCACACAGTTAATAAAAGAAGTTAGGTCATTACCCCCCCTACCAGGATGTTTGTTACTGACCTTAGACGTTACGGCATTGTACAGTAACATACCCCATCAGAAGGGTCTAGAGGTGATTGAAAGTTTTTTAAGTAGCGATCAAAAATTGCCTAAAGAACAAAGAGAGTTCCTATTGACAGCAATAAAATTCATTTTATGCTACAACATATTTTCCTTCAATGGGTCCATATACCAACAGAAAAGGGGCTGCGCAATGGGGACCAGATTCGCATCCAGTTACGCAAATCTGTACATGTGCGCATTTGAGTCGGTCTCCATTGCGCAGCCCAGGTGGACAGCTGATAAAATTATTTATTATAGGCGATTCATTGATGATCTGTTCATCATCTGGAAAGGAACAGAAGAAGAAGTAACTAACTTTGTCACTGAAATAAATGAAAACGAATGGGGTCTAAAATTCACTAGATCGGTGTCTAACTCGGCCCTTCAGTATTTGGACCTATGGGTGCGCTTGGACCACCTGGGGAGGGTGTATATTTCGACTTTCTTCAAGCAAGTTGATGTTAACAGCTACTTGGAGTATGGGAGTGGGCATCTCCCCAGGTGGTTAACCAGCGTACCCTATGGTCAATACTGGAGGGTGAGAAAAAATTGCACCGAGGATAGTGATTTTAGACAGGAATCAAAAACCCTAAAAAAGAGGTTCCTAGCGAAGGGATACCCCAAACGTTTGTTGCAAGATGCATTTAGGAAAACGAAAGACCTATCTCAGGAATCCTGTATAGAGAAGATGTCATCCAAAAAAACCATAAGTGATGAGAAAACTACAAATAGGACAAAATGGAGTCTTGTTACAACATACTGCCAACCAAGGAAAATGATTCTAGATTTAATGAACAAATATTGGTTCGTATTAAAGAGTGACCCAGTTCTCGCTGATCATTTGCCTACTAAACCTAATGTGATATACAGGAGAAACAAAAACCTGAGAGAAATGTTGTCTCCTAGTAATGTGTGCCAAAAAACGGAAGATAGGGCACTAATAAAAGGGGATGATATGAACAATGGATGCTATGCGTGTGAGACCCCCAAATGCCTATGCTGCAAGGTCATTAAGAATGGGGAAAAAACTTTCATGTCAGCCACAACAAAGCAAAGTTTCCCTATAAAACATAGGGTATCATGCCAATCTACCTATGTGATTTATTTAATCGAATGTCCGTGTGGTACTCAATATATAGGGCGGACCATACAGACCATGCATGCTAGGCTTAATAAGCATAGACAACATCAAGATTGGATATCAATTCCACAGTCTATCAAGGCATTATACCATCTGCCACCAAAAAGATGCCACGAAAATGAAGCTCACAATCATTGATCAGATAAGAGATAATGTAAATGATCGCCTAGGGGCCCTTATTAAAACAGAATGTTACTGGATCTTTAAGTTGGGAACTTTAAGTCCAGAGGGTCATAATTTAACCTTGGAAAATGTAACAAAACATTAATATAATAATTATATTTTGTTTCCAAAAAATATTCTGTTAGTATGCAAATGTTCATTTGGGTGATTGTATCAAAATAATAATTTTTTACAAAATAATAAATTTTACATATATACGTATTTTTCGCTTAAAGACGCACCTGATTATAAGACGCACCCCCAAATTTGGTGAAGGAAAAGAGAAAAAAAATAATTTTTAATGTTAAATGGGGTCTGTCTTATAATGCCAGTGTCTGTCTTACAAATCATATACCGTATATGAGGACTAGAGTTGGGGACCTCTGTACTATTCACCTCACTGTAGTACAATGGCACCTCAGTGCGGTGTGGCACCTCTGTCTAGTAGTATTATTGCATCTCATTGTAGTACAACACCTCAGTGTACTATTATAGCATCTCACTGTACTATGTCTTCTCAGTGTGGTATATATGGCACCTCCGTGTAGCACAACACCTCAGTGTGGTATATATTGCACCTCTGTGCAGCACAACACCTAAGTGTGGTATATATTGCACCTCAGTGTGGTATATATGGCACCTCTGTGCAGCACAACACCTCAGTGTGGTATATATTGCACCTCAGTGTGGTATATATGGCACCTCTGTGCAGCACAACACCTCAGTGTGGTATATATGGCACCTCTGTGCAGCACAACACCTCAGTGTGGTGTATATGGCACCTCTGTGCAGCACAGCACCTCAGTGTGGTATATATTGCACCTCTGTGCAGCACAACACCTCAGTGTGGTATATATTGCACCTCTGTGCAGCACAACACCTCAGTGTGGTATATATTGCACTCTTGAGCAACCTCAGTGGTATATGGCACTGTGCAGCACAGCACCTCAGTGTGGAATATATTGCACCTCTGTGTAGAATGGGTGAGACTGAGATGGTGTAAATCATGCATTCTCACTATTTCTATGTACAGAGGATGAGCTGTGACTTACAGTATTCAGTCACATAGTGCAGTGCAAGGAGAGGGCACCTCCACCATCCTCCTCCTTTGTGTGGCAGCAGCACCAGCTCGGGCACAAGGTGCACATCAACTTAATGGCAGTGTGACATTTAATCTCCTCTCACCTCCTCATTCACCATCAGCTTGTTATGGGCAGCAGCAACAACACTCACGGCTCACCAAAGGTCCTGTGCTGTGGGATTCACTAGTTCAATTCCCACTCTGAATAGCCTGAGAAGTTTGAGGACCTTTGATGATGTCAGACCCGGATCACATGACCACGAGCCCATGTGACCGGGCTGAATGTGTAAGTCGGCAGGAGCTGTGTCCAGCAGGGTACAAGGACCAGGAGGCCCCGGCAATGTGTTTTTTACTGAGGAGGGGACACAACCTTAACCAGGTTAGAGTCGGTCCCCTCACCCACTCACTCACCTGGTCCTCTTACAAACGGCCCCAGGAGACACACGGGCGGCTGCGGCAGGGACAAAGATAAAGCAGGCTTACTGTGGTGGCTATGGAGGCCAGCAGGCCACAATGGCTGGGGCAGATAACGTGCTGGGGCTGCTAATGGGGAGTTCACATGTGGCTGCAGCCGCTGAGCTGCGGGTCCGCTCCATACACTCCTGTGATATGGGCTGCTCCCGCTGGTGATTGACAGCGGGAAGCAGTGCATATTACAGGAGTTAATGAGCGGCCCCACGTGACCACGGGGCCGCTTCTGCAGCCTCCTCCAGCTTCCTGACAGCCCCCAGACACCACAGCTCACCCCCACCTTCCACCTCCAATTCAGCACAGCTACTAGTTTCGCTTTATAAGACGCACCCCCCACTTTCCCCAAAAATTTGGGGGAACAAAAGTGCGTCTTATAAAGCGAAAAATACGGTATATGGAAAGTATTGAAAGTATACTTTTCCGGTTGAATTAGTTTACAAATCTAGATATATATAAAGAGCCAAAATAGAACGAGCTAGATCAAAATATACCAGATGTCACTATACCTGCTATTCCTCTTACTTCCACTGCCAATACTTATCCTCTTTAAAGTTCAGGAAAGGAAAAAGAAAGAAAAAATAAATAAATAAATAAATCCTTGTCTCAATATATATATGTATATGTGTGTGTGTGTGTGCGTGTGTGTACATATATATATTATATGAAGGTGCAAGCACTACTTGCATATAATCATTTTTATAATAATTTCATTTTAATAATTTTTTATAATAATGTGTATAGTAATTTTAATAATTTTAATAATTTTTTATGTATATTTTTTTATTTTAATAATGAGCTACAGCTGGTTTATATAGATATGCAGTTTTAATATTCAATATGGAATTAGGGGAATTGTATAAATTGTAGTTTAATTATGTAGTTTTTTATTGACAATGTTTGTAGAAGTGCATGAGGAGTTAAACATAGTTAATTGGGGAACCAATCAAAGTTTTTTGTTCTCTATATAATGTGATGTCACAGTTCACCCCCTTACACTACCTGAGGAAGACTGCCTTGAGCAGTTGAAGCATGTTGTGGAGCTGTGAGGGGAAAATAAAGATTGCTGTTTATAAACTTTATCATCCTGGTGCCTGAGCTTTAGTAGCGCTTCTACAAGACCGCTAAATCATTTTCTTGCTAGATCACAGGGTGGGCTGGCATGCGCAAACATTATAAAATACTATTATGCAGCACACCTAACGCCGACTGCCATGATGTACAACGCTCCAGACACACAATAAGTGGACAGAAATAGAAAAACTATGGCTAGCCCCATATCACCACAAGTTCACTGATCTGGGGACAAATATATGATGTATGGGTCCCATGGCTTTCACTAGGGACTTATGGCTTAAGTGCAGAATAAAATTCCAGCTGACTTCTCACACTTCCTTCCTGACCCCGTTTGTCTACATGTCACCCTTTAATTGGGAAGATGAGAACTGATGTGACCCATAGATCGGCAGAGGCAGGACTTTTTCGTTTCTGGGATTTGGTGGATCCCCTGATTAGGAAAGCCAGAACGTTTAAAGATCTCTCAGAAAAATATAACCTACCACCTACTCTGTCATTTTCACACCAGCAAATAGTGCATTACTTTAGATCTACGCTGGGTTACTCTGCAGACTCCTTCCCTACGGGATTTGAGCTTTTGACCCGCGTACCTCAACTAAGCATCTATAAAGGCAGAGGTGGGCGAGATGGCTGGGACAGGAGATTTCCCAACAAAAGTAGTAGGTTGTATGGCCCAGAGTCTTCAGATCTTCTATAAATACACTACATAAAGAAAACCAAATTAAGTTACTGATGACCTGGTACCAGGGGTGTATTAGCCACTAGGCACATGAGGGCATGAGCCTAGGGCACCAGGTTTAAAGGGGTGGCACCAGGAACAGGATGATAAAAAAATGTTTTAATCTTCTTCCCTCCGCCAAACTCTGCATGAAATCTGAAGTGTTTTGGGAGGAGGGCGCCACATTCACTTGTAACCGTGCCTTTAAGATGCGGTTACAAGTGAATGTGTGACTGCCCTGGCACTTCCAGGGTAAGGAAACTCCAATCAGCTTCCTGCCCCAACGTGTGGCGCTCACATGGCAGAGGTCGGCAGTAGGAGGATGTCATTACACTGCTGACAGCTCTGCAGCGGGAGCGAGCAAGAGGAAGAGGATGCCGGCAGCTGGGAGAGTGCATCAGGTAAGTGCTATTAAGTCGAAGATTATAGCGCCTGAGGGGCAGCATAGATAGATCAATGGGGGGATTAGGGGAGAAACTACATGGACGGGGGAATTTGGGGAGAAGCTACATGGATGGTGAATAGGGGGAGACGTTACATGGATGGGAGGATTGGGGGGAGAAGCTATATGGATGGGAGGATTGGGGGGAGAAGCTACATGGATGGGGGGATTGGGGGGAGAAGCTACATGGATGGGGGGATTGGGGGAGAAGTTACATGAATGAAATGCATTGGGGGAGAAGCTACATGGATGGCAGGCATTGGGGGAGAAGCTACATGGATGGGGGCATTGGTGGAAAAGCTACATGGATGGGGGCATTGGTGGAAAAGCTGCATGGATGGATCAATGTGGGGATTAGGGGAGAAGGTACATGAATGGGGGGGATTAGGGGAGAAGCTACATGGATGGGGGATTGAAGGAGAAGCTACATGGATGGGGGAATTGAGGGAGAAGCTACATGGATGGGGGTACTGGTGGATAAGCTGCATGGATGGGGGAGAAGCTACATGGAACATGGGGGGAGAAACTGCATGTAACGGGGATAGGGGGAGAAGTTACATGAAACATGGGAAGGAGAAGCTACATGGAGCATGAAGGAGAAGCTGCATGGAACATGGAGGGGGATGAGAGGGAGAAGCTGCATGGAACATGGAGGGGGATGGGGTAGAAGCTGCACGAATGGGGGAGACGCTACATGGAATATGTGGGGAGAGGTTACATGGAACATGGAGGGGGATGGGGGCAAGCTGAATGGAACATGGAGGAGGATAGGGGGAGAAGATGCATGGATGGGGGAGAAGCTGAATGGATGTGGTATGGGTGGAGAAGTTACATGGACCATGGGGGGGGGGGGGAGAAGCTACATGGAATATGGGGGGGAGAATCTGCATGGAACATGGAGGGGGATGGGGGGTGGATAAGCCACATAGAACATGGAAGGGGGATGCGGGAAAAGCTGCATGGAACATGGAAGGAGGATGGGGGGAAGCTGCATGGAACATGGAAGGGGATGGGGGAGAAGCTGCATGGAACATGGAAGGGGGATGAGGGGGAAGGATGAGCTGTATAAAATGTATGGGGGGGGGGATGATGAGAAACATGGAATTGAGAAGTATGGGGGTGAGGATGAGCTGAATGGGACATATGGGTGGAGGATGAGCTGCATGGGACATACTGGTAGAGGATGAGCAGCATGGGACAATTGATGGAGGATGAGCAGTATGGGACATATGGAAGGGGGATGAGTAGTAAGAAATATAATGGGGCAGGATAAGCAGTATGGGACATATGGAGGGGAGGATGAGAGGCATGGGACATGAGGGTGTTGAGGGGCATAAGCAGCATGGGACATGAGTGGATACAGTATATTGAAGGGTTAGACTGGAAGGGCATGGTATGGAGAATGGGTAGCCTCTGAGGGGCACGGTATGGAGCATGGGGAGTGCTCAGTAAAAAGACTAGAAAAGCTCATTATGTAGAGTAGCATATGGGGGTTCACAATAGAGTTGTGACAACATGAGGTGGACAGTAAAGAGGGGGTTGCATGGTGTCGAAATCATAGTTCACAAGGTGTGGTGGGTATAATTCATTATGGGGAGGAGAGTGTGGTGGTTTTCATTTATGAGGCAGTGGTACAGCAGTCATATTTAGGGACAGTGCAGTGGGAATATTTTATAGGGGAGAATAATGTGGAGGCCATATACCATTAGCGAGACAGTGTGGAGTCATTTGTGCATGAAGCACAGTGAGGGGCAATTATTTATTGAGGGGCACAGCATAGGGCTTGCTTAAGGTGGTTATTCTTTAGTTAAAAACATTACAATGACACTGCTTTGGTATGTGCTGCAGAAGACCAGACAAGAGGATAATCTTGGGAGATGCAGCACAATGTGTAGCTAAGGTTGATTATATTTTAATGGATTCTTTTACCCCCAAAATGTCAATTAATCTGCATACACATTTATAAAGGGGATATACTTTTCTGGTGATGTCCTGACGGGGTGGTCTAGTGATGTATTAGTGCATTGACAGGGGTGCTGATGATGTACTGATGGCGGTTCTAGTGATATATTATTGTATTGTCGGTGGTTCTGGTGATGTAGTCATGTGGATGTTGTAATCTTTAACATAACATACTTGATCCTAGAACAATACAAGGTGAGTGTGCTTGATTAAAAACATATCTGAATGTCTGCCAAACAATTGACGAAAGCCCCTAAACACTATAAATAAATGTCTGATCACTCGGTTGGCAGCGATCTTGCTCGCCTCTCCCATATTCAGGAGCACTCATTCTTTCAAGTGTTTCTGTATTCTCTATTAGAGCTGCTGCTATAAGTCTCTGGCAACAGTTTATCACTTTGAGGACAAAACGATCTATAGCCTGTAATCTGACACACTGGAACCTTATTTCGCTTGACCAATCATCAGTTAGAACCCCCATACACATTAAGGCCCAGTTACACACACACACAGATAACTGTGCAGAGATTGTTCGCAGATCTCTGGTTGCAGTGAAATCATGGACACATTGTTCTTTTTTGTGGCTGTGTACAAATTGAACAATGTGTCTATGATTTCACTGCAACCAGAGATCTGCGAACAATCTCTGCACAGTTATCTGTGTGTGTGTAACTGGGCCTTTAGACTGTTCTCGCAGGTTTAGCTAACTTTAGTCTTATGTGTATGGAGGTCCTCACTACTATCTGAAGGCTAGACAATCTTGACATCTGTGAACCCACTGAGTGATGGAATTTAGATAAAAGATAGGACACGCCGTTAAAAAGAAAAACCTCAAGCAACTGAACACGTGAACAAGCAAGTCATTTTTACATTTCTGTGCATGAGTTCATTCCTTTTAGCATTTTTTGTTGCTTTTTCAGGCAGATTACTGAGTGGATCTGCCAAAAAAATAAAATGCTGTGTTCACATACGCTTAGTCTGACGGATCAGTAGGGGGCATGACCGCTGAAAGTGCCTAGGGCGGCAGGATCACTAAATATGGCCCTGCCTAGTAACATACACTTGAATTACTCGATAAACTTAGGCGGCCGTCACACGTTGCAATATCGTGAGCGATATTGTTAGCGATCACGTGCCCTGGCCAGGCAGTATATGTTACCTCACATATACACATAATAGACAGCTCATCTGACTGACATCTGCCTTAATTCCCTATATGGCACATGTGTTGCACATTGGCTGTTTTTAATCAGATGTTTATGTTTGGAAAATAAAGATAGCACATGTATGAGGTGAGTTGTGTGAGGTGATTTGTGCACATCTGTGTCTGTCTGTGTGGTGTGTGTGTCCCTGGGGTGTGTGTATGTGTGTGTCCCTGTGGGGGGGGGTCTGTGTGGTGTGTGTCTCTGTTGTGTGTGTCTCTTTGCGGTGTGTGTGTGTGTGTGTCCCTGTGGGGTGAGTGCATGTGTCCCTATAGGGTGTGTATGTGTGTGTGTCCCTGTGGGGGGGTCTGTATGTATCTGTGTTGTGTGTGTCTCTTTGTGGTGTGTGTCCCTGTGGGGTGAGTGCATGTGTCCCTATAGGTTGTGCATGTGTGTGTGTCCCTGTGGGGAGGGGGTGTCTGTGTGGGGGTGTGTGTGTCTCTGTGTTGTGTGTGTCTCTGTGTGGTGTGTGTCTCTTTGTGGTGTGTGTGTGTCCCTGAGGGGTGAGTGCATGTGTCCCGATAGGGTGTGTATGTGTGTGTGTCCCTGTGGGGGGGTCTGTGTGGTGTGTGTGTGTGTGTCTCTTTGTGGTGTGTGTGTCCCTGTGGGGTGAGTGCATGTGTCCCTATAGGGTGGCTATGTGTGTGTGTCCCTGTGGGGGGGTCTGTGTGGTGTGTATGTCTGTGTCATGTGTGTCTCATTGTGGTGTGTGTGTGTCCCTGTGGGGTGAGTGCATGTGTCGCTATAGAGTGTGTGTGTCTCTTTGTGGTGTGTGTTTGTTCGGGTGCGTGGTGAGTATCCAATGTTGGGGCTGCACCTTAGCGACTATACACTTGCTGTTACTCTTTGTGTGCGTGTGTTGTGTATACATGTCCCCGTGCGTGGTGAATATCTCATGTTGGGGCCCCACCTTAGTGACTATATGCTGGTATGTGCTGTTAGTCTTTGGCGCTATCATTAAGCCCCTCTCATTCCACAACTGTCAACTGTCACTTTTTCCCCATTATGTAGATAGGGGCAAAATTGTTTGGTGAATTGGAATGCGCGGGGTTAAAATGTCGCCTTACAACATAGCCTGTGACGCTCCCGGGGTCCAGACGTGGGACTGTGCAAAATTTTGTCTCTATAGCTGACATCTGTCGATTTTCCTCCAACTCTTTTCCATTCACTTTGTCCCCATTATGTAGATAGGGGCAAAATTTTTTGGTGAACTGGAACGTGCAGGGTTAAAATTTCGCCTCACAACATAGATTATGACGCTCCCGGGGTCAAGACGTGCGACTGAGCAAAATTTTGTAGCTGTAGCTGGCAGCTGTCGATTTTCCTCCCACACGTTTCCTTTCCCTTTTTCCCCATTATGTAGATAGGGCCAAAATTGTTTGGTGAACTGGAACACGCGGGGTTAAATTTTCGCCTCACAACATAGCTTATGACGCTCTCAGGGTCCAGACGTGTGACTGTGCAAAATTTTGTCTCTATAGCTGACAGCTGTTGATTTTCCTCCAATATTTTTCCATTCACTTTTTCCCCATTATGTAGATAGGGTCAAAATGGTTTGGTGAACTGGAACGCGCAGGGTTAAAATTTCGCCTCACAACATAGCCTATGACGCTCCGGGGTCGAGACGTGTGACTGTGCAAAATTTTGTGGCTATAGTTGCGACGGTGTAGATGCCAATCCCGGATATACACACACACACACATTCAGCTTTATATATTAGATATATATGTTTCTCTGGAAGTTGTATCATTATTAAGCCTGATAAAGAGGACATAAGCCCCCGTCACACTAAGCGAGATTGCTAGCGAGATCGCTGCTGAGTCACAAGTTGGGTGACGCAACAGCTACCTCGCCAGCGATCTCGCTATGTTTGACACTTAGCAACGACCAGGCCCCTGATGTGAGATCGCTGGTCGTGTTAGTCGTCTGGACCATTTTTTGATTGTTGAGGTCCCGCTGGGCAGCATGCATCGGTGTGTTTGACAGGGACAATGACCTCAATACTACAGGTCTGAGAAACAGTGTCCCAACGACCTCCGTATCATTCCGGATCGTTGCTGCGTCGCTGGCGAGATCTGACTGTTTGACGTCTCACCAGCGATCACATAGTGACGCACCAGCGATCCCTACCAGGTCGTATTGTTGTCGGGATCGCTGGTGCGTCGCCAAGTGTCACAGTACCCATAGTGTCTCAAAAGCTTGCTTTGCTTTCTCTTACCATCTTTTCAGTTAGCCATTAAAAGGTATAAACCACTGAGGACTCTCAGATTCAAATTTTTTTCCATAAACTTAATCACACTATTCTGGACCAATGATGGAGGTGCGGGGTGGTGCATTTATATACCAGATCTTCTCAGCATGTAATGGAGTGAAGACCTATTGGAGAGAAGTAGGGGCACTGGAGGAGAGTGTGCTAGACAGGGACTTGCCCCTGGACCCTTTGACCTATTTGCTGAATCTGTTTCCTCCGGATTTAGACAAATCAGAGATAAAATTTCTACTATGTCTGTTAACCGCTGGCAAGTGTTTAATATCTCTTTTCTGGGAGACATCTGCAATCCCTACTATGTCAGACTTATGCGCTAGAATAAAGGATGTAAAAGCTTATGGAGCTGCTGACCGCTATATTGCGTAATAATATAGAAGCTTTTGATAAGATATGGAAGGCCTGGACACTGTTTATTGAAAACTTCCAACTGTAAGATTGTTTAAAGCCACTGTCTCAACCTAATGGATCTTGTTGTTATATTAGGTGACTCTCAACCCTTTGGACTCTATTGGTTCTACCATTCTTTGAATTGTATAGAGACTGGAAAAATTGATAAAACTAGGATGTTGATGGAATCGGTCTACTTGACTCTCAAACTACTGCATTTGAAAATCCTATCTTTTACTTGCCATACCTCTACATGTTTTAACATCTTGTAGTTTCTTTATATTAACCTTCTGCGTTTTTGTACATTTCTGTTATAAATACAAAAATTTCATAAAACATAAAGTTGGAAAAAAAATATAAAAGAAAAAAAACATTTTCTCCACAAAAATGTTCTTTGCACTTAAAATGTTATTTTATTTTCACAAGGGTAGAAGGAAAAAATGGTCCTCAAAGTTTGTTGTGCGATTTCTCCAGAGTACACATATACTCCATATGTGGAAGAAAACTACTGTCTGGGCACACGGTGGGGCTCATAAGGGATTGAGCGTCAACTGACATTATAAGTGGAAAATTGGCTGGAATTGTGAACGGGTGCCATGTCGTGTTTGGAAAGCCCCTGATGTGCCTCAACAGTGTGCAGTAAAAACTGAAAGGAAAAGGGTGCACAATAGTGTAACACCTGACAGATAAAAATGGCAAAAAAAGTGATGTACATGCTGACTTATGCTGGTTGTGACACATCACAACCACAATTAAAGCATATGATATCAATAGTGTCCAGTATGCTGCAGTCCTCCCACGTGTAGAAATCCAGGGAAAAACGTAGAGAAGAAAGTGGACCTCAGACTGCGCTCCCGCTCCAATAAGACAATGGATCCAATTCAGTTAGAATTCCTCTGGCGGTTTATTCAACACGTTTCAGGGCATAAAAATCCCCTTCATCTGGAATACCATGCATAAAAAGATGTACCGTATTTTTTGCTTTATAAGACGCACCCCCAAATTTGGTTAAGGAAAAGAGAAAAAAATATTTTTTTCATGTTAAAAGGGATCTTATAATGCCAGTGTCCGTCCGTCAGTATATATGTCCCTCATCCCCGTAATTATATATATATATATATATATATATATATATAGCGCACACACAGCCTCCATTGTGCTGGCACACACTAGACCCCGCATCCATGATATGCCCCCTCACCTGGCGCACACATTTAAAACAAACTCCTAACTCACCTTCCGATGCTCGCTCCGTTGCTCTTCCTGTTTCCCGGATATAGGATCATGTGACCGGGCACACAGTGATGACACTGTGCGCCCGGTCACATGATCTGATGCCCGGGAAACAGGAAGAGCAACTGAGGAGCTGGGAGCACGGAGCGAGCATCGGAAGGTGAGTTAAGAGTTTGTTGTTTTAAATGTGTGTGCAAGCTGCTTGAATGTGCTCAACTTCACTCTTTCCTATCGTCGGCAACCCTACCATGCAGAGTTCGTCCGCTTCCCGCCCCTATAAAAAAAACTATTTCTTAACGAATCGCCACCTGACCATGCTATATCTGATGTTTACCGGGTTGTTCTGTTGGACAGACAGAAAAGGAAACACTTTCCAATTGGCTTGGGAGCGGGACTTGGTCAGGGAACTTACAAGTGTCGAATGGCAAAAGAGTTTTCACTATACCCATGCAATGGCATCACCGTGCTTAGCACAAGAAAGGAATTATAAAGTTCTTACTAGATGGTATCTCTGCCCAGATAGACTCTAGAAAATTTTCCCCTTAGTCTCCAACAGATGTTGGCAATGTGAGGCGGCAACCGGTACAATGTTATATATCTGGTGGGATTGTGTGAAGGTAGGTAGTTTTTGGGACAAAGTCTTCAGGAACTATACTCGAATTACTGGTTCTGTTGTTACTGGGTCCCCTGAAATAGCACTCCTGTCTGTCTTTCCAGGCTCCATGAGCCGGAACAATTAAGACATACTTCGTTTTTGTGTCTCAGCAGCCTGCACTGTCATTCCGAGGCTTTAGAATCGCCAGAAAAACCCTCTATTTGTGAGTGGTATGTGGAGATGACTAAAATCTACCGCATGGAAGACCTGAATGCTGAAGAGCCGGAATCCCTCGATAGGTTTAACCTGATTTGGTCTGAATGGATCAAGTTTCACGAGTCCTCCAAATTCCAGGATTTATTTATAAATTTAGTCAGCTGTTCTGACTAAAAACCTTCCCCTTGCCCACCTTCCCTTACACCCTCCCCTCCCCAGACACCGCCCTTTTATTCTACCTTTCTCCCATTTTTTTTCTTCCTTCTTCTTATCTTATCCTTTTTCTTTTTACTAAACCTTTATTATTATGCTCAATTGCTCTATTACTAGCATATAGTCTATTTTTTTTATTCCAGCATGACTGAGGAGACGTATTTCTTTGTGGCCTACTAATAATTATCTTATGGGGTACCTTACTTCTTTGCTAGACATATTATTGATTATTCAAGTTGAATTTTTCTTTTTTATGTTTTTGGTCCAGACTCTATTGTACAGGATATCTATAATGATATCGGAGTTAGGAAAGTAATAGGACGTTCGGTACTCTACTCTGGTACTGCATCATATATATAAAAGCCGAAGCCACTTCCGTCTTCAAGGGACAAAAATGACGTCACACGACGGAAGTGGCATGGGCACTACACCCCTCAGGGTGATCCAAGATGGCGGCGAGCGGTGGCGCTCTAGCGCCCACCGCGAGCCGCCATCCCAACACCACACCACACCACACCGCCGACATCCTGCCAACCTTCGGCCCGCGTCCTTCATGCAGCCCCCCCGGCTCCTCCTTCTGCCCCTCCGCTCCTCCTGCCCTGCCCGCGCTTTCCCCCAGTCCTTCTACCCCACTCGCTCTCCCCCCTGCTCCTTCTGCCCTGCCCGCGCTCCACCCCGCTGGCGCTCCCCACGTTCCCCCGCTCCTGTCTCATCTCTTATATTTACCCTCCGCCGAGCGCTTGCTGATGGGAGTAGTAGCAAGCATTGTGGTGATAGGACCTGCCATGATGTCAGAATGACATCTGCGTTCTGCGCTGTGATTGGACCGCTTGCGGTCATGTGATATGTGACGTACTTATCACATGACCGCGAGTGGCCCAATCACAGCGCCGAACGCAGATGTCATTCTGACATCATGCAAGGTCCTATCAGCACTATGCCTGCTACTACTCCCAGCACAGAGCGTTTGGCAGAGGGTAAGTATAAGAATTTCACAGCCTCCTCCATCCCTTCAGCCTCCTCATCCTCCCAGCCTCCTCCATCCCCACAGTCTCCTCCATCCTCACAGCCTCCTCCATCCCCTCAGCCTCTTCCATCCCCTCAGCCTCCTCCATCCCCTCAGCCTCCTCCATCCCCTCAGCCTCCTCCATCCTCACAGCCTCCTCCATCCTCACAGCCTCCTCCATCCTCACAGCCTCCTCCATCCTCACAGCCTACACCATCCTCACAGCCTACACCATCCTCACAGCCTCCACCCTCCTCACAGCCTCCACCATCCTCACAGCCTCCACCATCCCCTCAGCCTCCTCCATCCCCTCAGCCTCCTCCATCCTCACAGCCTCCCCTTTCCTCACAGCCTCCTCCATCCTCACAGCCTTCTCCATCCTCACAGCCTACACCATCCTCACAGCCTACACCATCCTCACAGCCTCCACCCTCCTCACAGCCTCCACCATCCTCACAGCCTCCACCATCCTCACAGCCTCCACCATCCCCTCAGCCTCCTCCATCCCATCAGCCTCCTCCATCCTCACAGCCTCCCCTTTCCTCACAGCCTCCTCCATCCTCACAGCCTCCTCCATCTTCACAGCCTCCCTATCCTCACAGCCTCCCCATCCCCTCAGCCTCCTCCATTCTCCTCAATCTGCCTCCTCCGTCCCCTCCTGCCTCCTCCGTCCCCTCCTGCCTCCTCCGTCCCCTCCTGCCTCCTCCGTCCCCTCCTGCCTCCTCCGTCCCCTCCTGCCTCCTCTGTCCCCTCTGCCTCCTCCTTCCCCTCTGCCTCCTCCTTCCCCTCTGCCTCCTCCATCCCTCTGCCTCCTCCATCCCCTCTGCCTCCTCCATCCTCACAGCCTCACTAGCTGACACCACCGCCATCCTGCCAACCGTCGGCCCACGTCATCGTGACCAGCCTCGCGGCCTCCGCGAGGTTAACGCTGCCCGGATGCGGCGGTGGATTCCGCCCTCGCCGCTCTCTCACCGCTGAGCCCAGCTGCAAAGCCTCACACGCCCCGCTCACTCCCATTGGCGATCGCCGACCCTGCAAGTGGATTGCCTGTTCTGTTGTACACACAGGACGCCTATCCATTGCCCAGGACTCGGCGTCCTGGACCAATCGCATGGCCGGTCAAGTCGACGCTCCAGCCGCATCTCTCCTCACCCCACCAGCCAGACCTCTTCTCCCCCCTCCAGCGCCACCTCTCCTCACCCCACCAGCCAGACCTCTCCTCACCCCTCCAGCGCCACCTCTCCTCACCCCTCCAGCCTCCCGCCACATCAAACTCTGCTATCCACAGAGCCGCCTGCCTACTCTGCTACCCACAGAGCCGCCTGCCTACTCTGCTACCCACAGAGCCGCCTGCCTACTCTGCTACCCACAGAGCCGCCTGCCTACTCTGCTACCCACAGAGCCGCCTGCCTACTCTGCTACCCACAGAGCCGCCTGCCTACTCTGCTACCCAAAGAGCCGCCTGCCTACTCTGCTACCCACAGAGCCGCCTGCCTACTCTGCTACCCACAGAGCCGCCTGCCTACTCTGCTACCCACAGAGCCGCCTGCCTACTCTGCTACCCACAGAGCCGCCTGCCTACTCTGCTACCCACAGAGCCGCCTGCCTACTCTGCTACCCACAGAGCCGCCTGCCTACTCTGCTACCCACAGAGCCGCCTGCCTTCTCTGCTACCCACAGAGCCGCCTGCCTACTCTGCTACCCACAGAGCCGCCTGCCTACTCTGCTACCCACAGAGCCGCCTGCCTACTCTGCTACCCACAGAGCCGCCTGCCTACTCTGCTACCCACAGAGCCGCCTGCCTACTCTGCTACCCACAGAGCCGCCTGCCTACTCTGCTACCCACAGAGCCGCCTGCTTACTCTGCTACCCACAGAGCCGCCTGCCTACTCTGCTACCCACAGAGCCGCCTGCCTACTCTGCTACCCACAGAGCCGCCTGACTACTCTGCTACCCACAGAGCCGCCTGACTATTCTGCTACCCACAGAGCCGCCTGCATACTCTGCTACCCACAGAGCCGCCTGCATACTCTGCTACCCACAGAGCCGCCTGCATACTCTGCTACCCACAGAGCCGCCTGCATACTCTGCTACCCACAGACCCGCCTGCATACTCTGCTACCCACAGACCCACCTGCATACTCTGCTTCCCACAGACCCTCCTCTATACTCTGCTAACCACTGAGCCCCCATATACCCTGCTAACCATAGGCTAGAACACCCGATTCTTTAGAATCGGGCCGCCATCTAGTATAAATATAAATGTAAAACCTATGCCAAAAAAGTGATATATTGTATATTGATCTACTTGTTCTTTATATTCATTAATAAACAAAGATTTACTAAAATGTGTGTGCAAGCTGGGGGGGGGCATATCCTGGATGCGGGGGGCTGTGTGTGTGCCAGCTGGGTGCGTATTAAGAGTTACCAGGGGGAAGCCATATCCTAGATGCGGGAGGTGACTGCAGGTAATATGCCTGCTCCGCTGTCCATAACTGGGCGCTGCTTCAGCACCGAGGTGATGGACAGTGGGTGCAGTGCATATTAAATGAGGCTAATGAGCGGGAGTACATGACCTCCCGCTGCCTCTGCAGCACGCAGCCTGCCCACTCCAGCCCCCGCTTCAGAGCTGCCTCCACCCTCCCTTGCAGTATATATTCTGTAGATTCAAATTAAAAGACGCACCCCCCACTTCCCCCAATATTTAGGAGACCAAAAGTGCGTTTTAGAATTCGAAAAATATGGTACATTACTGCCTAGTTCCAGCTGGATATTTAAAGAGCAGCAATGATGTGTCAATCAATCAACAAAGAGGCTGTCATAGTGATAGTAGGTGTCACATGACACTGAATTCATCCGAAACAATAATAAACAATTCGAGACATTTGACTACATATTACATATATAAAAATCTCAAGAGAAGAATATATGTTAAGATACATTGTTCAATTACATACAGAGGATTATCAGTTAAAAAGATATTAATGTAAATATAATTAAATTAAATATAAGTATCCTCTACATATTTTTTTTCTCAGGGTCAAGCCAAAATTTTTTTTATATATGTGAATACTGATAGATGAATTTGTAAAGCCCTTTTTCTTGTTTAATTATGCTTATTAATATATGTTTTTCGTTTGCAGGTATAAAGGGGATTTGAACACCCTTTATGTGTTACTCGACTCCTTTTATTCCCATGTTCTACTGATTGTGCCACATACTGGATTGGAGTCTCAACCCTAATAATAAATTAATGAATGAATTCTAAAAAAAAAATCTTTTAATGCAATGTTTGCCAGCCCTGCCAATACTATTTTATAAAAGTTTCTCTCCTTTATTATTTTATCTTATGTTCTCTAATAGATTAAGGTTCTTAATCTAGAGGTGTTTTTATTTTATGTTTGTTTGGCATATGATGCATGTTTTAAGTATGTTTCTGATTGTCTGGTAAAGTAGGGGTTAATTGGCTGTAAATCGCTTCCTGTTCATTTGCTATATATAAGCCATTTTCTTGTAATGTTCCCCCATCACCTGATGAATGCGGTATTCAGCCACTGAAACACACTGTGTGTGTAGCATTGAAAATAAAGGTCTGTATATTTACATTAGATACAAAGAAAAAAGGGGAGACAAAGAGGCACAAATGGGTCTTATCGTTTTACAGATAAGGTAGTACCGTCATAGGTGTATGTGCTCACCTGATCCAGTTGTGTTTCCCCACAATTGATAAATTAGCTCAGACAGCTGGTGCTGGATCCGCACTCCCATGTAACAGTGGTGATGTATCCAAGAAAAAAACCCGTGAGAGATCGTGCTTTAGTGATCCGTGCTGCCGTCCCACCGTACCCGAATAAATGCCAGGGAAGCCAAGAGTATGCAAGCTGCTTCTTTATTCCATTAGTATTTCCATCCATCCAACGCGTTTCGGTACAGACCTTGTACCTTCCTCAGGGATATATTCGCATAACCTTTTGCCCTCTTCTGTGTGCCCAACGTTCCGCCTGACCGCACATTTCCTTTCATTAAAGGGAATCTGTCAGCTCCTAAAACCCACCTAAGGCTGGTTTCACATTGCGATTTTCTTCAATCCGTGGCTGTCCGATGAAAATCGGACAGCCACGGATCCAATTTGGCCCCCATGTTATCCTAGGGGTGTCAGATCGGATCGGAATTGGCCTAATTGCCATCCGATTTTGTGGCATCCGGTTTGTGTCTGATTTTTTGCTGTACCCAAAATTGGACACTGCTCCGATTTTAAGCACAGAAAAAAATCTGATCCCACAAAATCAGATGGCAATTAGGCCAATTCCGATCCGATGCCTTTAACATGGGGGCCTGTGCGCCGGTCCGAGGAAACAGCTGATCATTCCTCGGACCCGATTTTAGTGTACTGAGCATGCTCAGTACATTAAAATTGCTCCTAACCTTCTAATTTCACTTCTGCAATGTATAATATATATTGTAGAAGTGAAATTAAGTAAAAGAAAAAGTTAAAAATAAAAAATCAGAATTCTCACCTATCCGTGATCCACCACTGCCTCCAGCAAGGTCCAGGTGGTTATAGGACATGCGGTGATGTCACAACCCGGCAGCTTCATTGGGTCACATGACTGCAGTTACTGCGGTCATGTGACCCGATCAGCTGATCGGCTTGTGACGTCACTGCAGGTCCTATAAGCACTCGGACCTTGCTGGAGGCAACAGTGGATAGCGGATAGGTGAGAACACTGATTTTTTATTTTTAACCTTCTTTTATACTATATTTCACTTTTGTAATGATTATTATACATTGCAGAGGTGAAAGTGCCCCGCTGTGTCCGGATCCGTGATAATCACGGACCTGGACACAGAATAGGTCACCCGCTGTGGTGTACTTTCCTGTCCGTGGGGTCCTACAAAAAGTAGGATCCCACAGACCGGAAAAAATATGCAATGGGAACCAAGCCTAACCTATTAATACATGTCCCTGCACCTTCCTATTACCATTATAACCGTCCCTCTCTGTGCTAAATGCTTCCTTTCAAAGTTGAAATAAACACTTTGATACTTACTCATTAGGATGATCAGGGCTGCCACTAGGAATTTCGGGGCCCTTTACCGCCAACATTTTGGGACCCCCTGAGACTCTGCCCAGCGTCCAACCGACTTCGCCTCCACCCTAGCTTCACCTCCACCCAAACATACATTATATTTATATTGAAAAATTGGAACAGCGCCAAAAATTACCTCAATTTGTGTGCAAAGCTTTCCCAACCAGCAATCCAGATGGTTCCTTACCATAGAGTAAAAAAGGAACAACAGCACAAAAAAATAGAAAAAAGTGGACTTTATTGCCCAATATGTGGCCACGCCATTGGGCAATAAATGCCACTTTTTTTCTAATTTTTGTGCTATTTTTCATTTACACTCTCTATTATACATTACACACACACACACACACACACACACACACACAAACACTTGAGACTTCTGTGGGCTGAATACACAATAGCGATGGCTGCGGGCCATATAGACAATGGAGACGGCTGCTGGCTGTACAAAATAGAGACTGCTACTGGCCGTATACACAATGGAGATGGCTGTGGGACAAAATCACGAAGGAGACACCGTGTCACACACACACAGCGCAGGGCTCAGTATACAGCATGCGTGTCACAGACAGCGCAGGGCTCAGTATACAGCGTGTCACACACAGTGCAGGGCTCAGTAAACAGCATGCGTGTCACACACAGCACAGGGCTCAGTATACAGCGTGTCACACACAGCGCAGGACTCAGTATACAGCGTGTCACACAGCGCAGGGCTCAGTATACAGCATGTGTTTCACACACAGCGCAGGGCTCAGTATACAGCATGTGTTTCACACACAGCGCAGGGCTCAGTATACAGCGTGTTTCACAGACAGCGCAAAGCTCAGTGTACAGCGTATGTTTCACACACAGCGCAGGGCTCAGTATACAGCGAGTCGCACACACAACGCAGGGCTCATTATACAGCGTGTCACAGACAGCGCAGGGCTCAGTATACAGCGTGTCACACACATCGCAGGGCTCAGTATGCAGCGTGTTACACACACAGCACAGGTTCTTCACCCCCAGCTTGGTATATTGAAGTCAGTGTGATGCACAGCAGCCCACACGTGTCTGTGTGTGACCTCAGCTGCCCGCACAGCCCCTTTTTACAATACCACACCACCCCCTGTGCAGCCGCACACTTTCACCTGGGGTTTGCAGCCCCTGTCTCTTCTCCACAGCGGGCGAATTCTAGGGTTAATATAGAGACCTGTGCCTGGTATTAGTAGCACAGTGATGCTCGCACAGGCCCCAGCGGCCTCACTTGGTAAGAGGCCTTCTGTGCGAGCAGTGCTGGGAGAGTGGGTGCTGCCTCCACATTATTTAAAGGGCTGGCAGCCAATGCTAACAAGCGGGGATGTCAGATCTCCAGTGCGGTCCGCAGTCGCCGAGGAAGAGAGGGGGCCTCATGGAAGATGTGAGGGGGTGGAGCCAAGAGGAGATTGGCAGGAGGTGGCTCATAGAAGAGGTGAGAAGGCGGGGCCTGAAGGAGATTGTAGCTTGCCCTCTCACTTCTCGTCCGGGTCCCCCTTTCCTGTCCATCACCGCCGGGCCCCTGACAGCTATCAGAGTAAAAAGGCCCTGACAGCGGGCCTGAGGATGATAATGAAGTAGAGGCTATATGCAATAGCCGTCTGGGTGTGTTGTTTTGCAGCTTGAATGATCCAGCCTCTCTGTGCAGTTTCTGCTGTGATGTGGAGCTGAAGGCAGGACAAATGATTTGCATTCTGTGTGTGAAAGAGAGGGGGGAGGGCAAAGCTTGCACAGCAGAAGTAACAGAGAGAGAGAGAGAGAGAGAGAGAGAGGCTGGATCATTCAGGCTGCAAAATAACACACCCAGAGGGCTATTGCATATAGTCCCTACTTCATTATCATCCTAATGAGTAAGTATCAAAGTGTTTATTTCAACTTTGAAAGGAAGCATTTAGCACAGAGAGGGATGGTTATAAAGCTAATAGGAAGGTGTAGGCACATGTATTGATAGGTTAGGTGGGTTTTAGGAAGTGACAGGTTCCCTTTAAAGGGTATTTGTGAAATTGAACTACCACGCACCCTGGGTCTCAAGCATAGCTGCAGGGTGGAGAGAGCCCACTGGGTTGGCCCACTGAAGGTATCAGACAATGTCAATGAAAACGAAGCAGGCAAGCGGAACAGTATGCCAGTTCAGTCTTGCCAAGTGATCATTACATTTTTTTTTTAATACAAGGACAACCTCGTGAGGGCATTCAGAGGGAGGAAACACCTGCTACTGATCAGAGGTCATAGGCTGCTATTGTTTGGGGACTATTCAGCAGAAGTTACTCTAAAGAAAAAGGCTTTCAGTGAGGTGTGCAGCATGATACACAAAAGAAATGTGCAATTCCAACTGCTATATCCAGCGATCCTCAAATATAAAGACAGATGGCACATTCTGCTTTGTAAAGGACCTGAGGGAGGCAGCCTAATTATTTAATCAAGATTCAACAGACGCTTAAGAAATAAAAGAGGTGATCAAGGGGTGGTAAATTGAGACACCCTACCAGGAACAAGATTACCAAAATCCACTTCACCCCAAACACCTCGGAACAGGACACAGTCACCGAAACCAGATTTTGGCGGCAGGGGCTCATCCCCCAGGGAACAAAGACAGTTGCAGATGGGGACGACAATAAGAGGAGGATGGCAACAAACTACGAAATGCTTGCTTAACAAAGTGCAAGTGATGCTATCTGAAAGAGAACCAGGATCAATACACAATGAAGTCCAACGACTGTTTAGGGTCAATGGCGTAAGGCCCCTTTCACATGAGCGTTTTTCGCTGATGTGCGGCAGATCCGGCAGATTTACCGCATCTGTCGCCCAACGGCCGCACTTGCAGCTCTGATCCGGCAAGCCCCATGCATTGCCTATGGGGCTTGCAGTCCGGTGTGGCAAGTGCGGTTTTGCCAAATGCGGCAGATCCGGCACTTGCTGCGAAAAAAAAAATGCTGCTGACCGTGGCTTTTTTCGCGGCTGCAACTGCTGCAAGTGATGGATCGAGGCAATACCGCACTTGCCAAAAGCCCCATGGACAATGCCTGGGGCTTGCCACAAGCGTGCCGCAAGTGCGACCATTAAGCGGCAGATGCGGTAAACCTGCCTCAATCAATGAAAAACGCTGATTTAAAAGGGGCCTTATGCCAGGTTGAATTGCGGGACACCTTTGTGAACAGAGGGAGGCTGTTTTACATTGGCTTCTCCACTTCCCCCTAATATATAGATATAGATATATATATATATATATATATATATATACATACAGTACAGACCAAAAGTTTGGACACACTTTCTCATTCAAGGAGTTTTCTGTATTTTCATGACTATGAACATTGTAGATTCACACTGAAGGCATCAAAACTATGAATTAACACATGTGGAATTATATATTAAACAAAAAAGTAAAGTAGCCACCTTTTGCTTTGAGTACTTCTTTGCACACTCTTGGCATTCTCTTGATAAACTTCAAGAATTAGTAACCGGAAATGGTTTTCACTTCACAGGTGTGCCCTGTCAGGTTTAATAAGTGGGATTTCTTGCCTTATAAATGGGGTTGGGACCATCAGTTGTGTTGTGCAGAAGTCTGGTGGAGACACAGCTGATGTCCTACTGAATAGACTGTTAGAATTTGTATTATGGCAAGAAAAAAGCAGGTAAGTAAAGAAAAACGAGTGGCCATCATTACTTTAAAAAATGAAGGTCAGTCATTCTGAAAAATTGGGAAAATTTTGAAAGTGTCCCCAAGTGCAGTTGCAAAAACCATCAAGCGCTACAAACTGGCTCACATGAGGACCGCCCCAGGAAAGGAAGACCAAGGGTATCCTCTGCTGTGGAGGATAAGTTCATCTGAGTCACCAGCCTCAGAAATAGCAGGTTAACAGCAGCTCAGATTAGAGACCAGGTCAATGCCACACAGAGTTCTAGCAGCAGACACATCTCTACAACAACTGTTAAGAGGAGACTTTGTGCAGCAGGCCTTCATGGTAAAATAGCTGCTAGGAAACCACTGCTAAGGACAGGCAACAAGCAGAAGAGACTTGTTTGGGCTAAAGTATACAAGGAATGGACATTAGACCAGTGGAAATCTGCACTTTGGTCTGATAAGTCCAAATTTGATACCTTTGGTTCCAACAACCGTGTCTTTGTGCAACGCAGAAAAGGTGAACGGATGGACTCTACATGCCTGGTTCCCACCGTGAAGCAAGGAGGAGGAAGTGTGATGGTTATGGGGCGCTACACCAGGTGACCTGGCCTCCACAGTCACCAGACCTGAACCCAATCGAGATGGTTTGGCGTAAGCTGGACCGCAGAGTGAAGGCAAAAGGGCCAACAAGTGATTACCTCTTGAAGCTCATCAAGAGAATGCCAAGAGTGTGCAAAGCAGTAATTAAAGCAAAAGATGGCTACTTTGAATAAACCTAGTATATAAGACCTATTTTCAGTTGTTTCACACTTTATTGTTAAGTATATAATTTGTTAATTCATGGTCTTGATGCCTTCAGTGTGAATCTACAATTTTCATAGTCATGAAAATACAGAAAACTCTTTGAATGAGAAGGTGTGTCCAAACGCTTGGTCTGTACTGAATAAATATACACACACACACACACACACACAGGGAACACGGTGATACCATATCTAAACCTATGCAGTGGGGTGTATGATGGTGAGATCATGAAATATTGGATCTGTGGCTTAATACAACGAACTTGGGGTTGAGTGATAGGGGATATTGACACAAGCATTTTGTTTTGTTTCGTGGTATAAAAGTTAAGGAGGGTTGGGGACAGAGGAGTTGAAAAAAGCTCCTATTATGTTTCACAGGAGTAAGGCTATTGATACATCAGTTTACTTAGAGGCTAATGGGCAGCAGTGAGTAAGTGGAAGAGTGTATCAGAAAAAGGGAAGTCTTCAAAATATTGGAAAGTATGACAGAAAGGGAAGAGTGGAAAATCTGGGAAGGGGAGGGGAACTCAAAAGTTTGGAAAGTTTTTATATTTATGTTGATGTTGAAAATGCTACCTCTGTTATGCTGCTACACCTTCTCAAGTACACATTTCCTGAAGGCGCGACAGCTTAGTTTAGGCACACAAAAAGACAAAATGGTCAAGATTTTGATGTGGAATGTTGAAGTCTGACACCTCCCAGTAAATGCTCTATGGTCTTACAACACCTCAAGAGACTCATAGTAGATATAGCATTATTACAAGAAACTCATCTGCGACAGGAGGAATTATTTAGGATGCATAGATTGTGGGTGGGCTCGGTATATAGGTAAAGGGCTATAGAGAAAGAAAAGCAGGAGTGATTATTCTTTTGATCAGATAGTTTTTATTGAAATTTATAAATCATACAGAAATCAAGCATTGATACATGGATCGAATTAGAAATAAGCCTATAACAAAAACAGGCGCGAATCATGTATAACTACCCCAAGGAGTTCTATACACCCTATACAATACGTAGAGCTGTGATAATCGGCTGGGTTCGCTAAGAGACAGCCTAGGAACCATATGAAGGATATGATCCCATTGCACCCCTGAAATCGGGCCTAGTTGTTACTCCCTTTCCGCCTGAGCTCCTATTGGATGTTTTGACAGAACCTCAGTTAAAAGACCCTTGTATACAGATGAAATCAGACCTCTAGTTGACGACACACCCAGGATGTTAACTACCCAATCCTGTTGAATAACAACAGGAAAATTTCTGCTCTGAACATTATATACATGCTGTAATTGTAATTATTGGTAGAACATACAATGCTGCAAAGGGAATTCCCGCCGTAGATCTTCAAAGGACCTGAAAGAGTCTTTCCCCAATAACTGCGAGAGCCACCATATACCAATCCTCCCCCACTGTGCGAACCCCTTCAATGACAGCATTGCCAGCAAGTTACTGTTATCCCATATAGGAGAATATTTTGTAAACTATAGCCCTTCAACATAAGGGCTATAGTTGGGAATTTAAAGGCTAGAGGGCGGAACTTCCCAGCCTCCAAATTGGTCAATACTGAGCCCTGGCCCACCAAATACCTAAGAACAGTTTTTCCCCCTCCCTCCAGTTTACTCCCATCATTTTCTATCCCCCCCACCAGGTGTTGGCATTGGGATGACAAGAAATATAGCCATGGATTGGGAAGCGTCAGACCCCCTTCATCTTTAGGCTTTTGCAAGTGCTCCAATTTAATTCTGGCACCACCCCTCAGCCATATCAATTCCCTAAAGATAGCATTTATTCTGTGGATTCTGCTCAGAGGTAGCCAAACTGGGGAATTATGGAGGACGTATAAAAGCTGCGGCATAATCACCATTTCTAATAAATTCACTCTTCCCACCACAGATAAATGCAACTTGGCCCAGGCACTGATTTTCTGTTTTATCGTCATTACCAGCGGGGACAGATTCAAGTTCTTATATTCTTCTAGGTCAGTGGATATCATTAACCCCAAGTATTTAAAATTCGTCACCACTGGAACTTGTAAATGTATATCCACACTCGGATCCAGAGGGAGCACACAGCAGACTTATCCCAGTTTATGACCAGCCCCGACACTTTCCCAAAACCGTCAAGAAGCGTCATAGTATTGTTCAAGGTGTCATCAGGGTCAGCCAAAAACAAAAGCAAATCATCTACGTATAACGCCACTTTTTCCTCCGATGACCCATATCGAAAGCCCACAATACCCGAATCGCGTCTTAAATTGACGCCAAAGGCTCAATTGCCAAGGCAAACAGGAGCGGGGACAAAGGGCAGCCCTGCCTCGTGCCTCTGTGGAAAGGAGCAGACATTGAACCATTTGCCCTTATCCTGGCTTGTGGGTTCGTGTATAGAAGTCTGATCCAGCCTATAAAGCAAGGCCAAAGCCCACACATTCCAGCACGGCTCCGCATTATCCGCCCGCACCTGCATATTTAGATACAGGCGTCTGATATTGAGGGCTGTCAATTTTCTGGGCATGAAGCCTGTCTGGTCAGGGTGTATCAAACACTGAATTACCCTTGATAATCGATTAGCCAAAACTTTGGCCAATAATTTAGTATCCACCGTAAGAAGGGAGATAGGTCTATACGACGCTGGTAATGTTGGATCTTTATCTTTCTTCAATATTAATACAATAGTGGCTTCTCTCATGGATGGTGGGAGAGTGCCCGATACCAGACTTTCATTATACATGTCTAATAGTGTCGGAAGCAATAATTTCTTATATTTTTTATATATCTCAGCCGGCATCCCATCAACCCCCGGTGCCCTACCATTAGGCATGGAACTTAGGGCTTCATCCAACTCTTCCAGGCTTATAGGTTTGTCAAGGCTATGCTTAGCAATACTAGTTAGTTTAGGAAGGTCTGCAGACTCCAAAAAACTAGTTATGTCTTCCACTGTGGCCATAGTATGTGACGAATAAAGGTCATCATAGAACACCCTCAAGATATTTAATATTTCGGGTGTGTCACTCGCTACTTTTCCTTTAGAGTCCTGAAGTTGAACTATGATAGAGGACCCCCTCTGACCCGAGGCAATTAAAGAAAGCAAATGACCCACACTTTCCGCTTCCTGATATGACTGTACAGATTTAAATAATCTCTTTTGAGCAGCCTGCTGCATAGTTAGTTTTGTCATAGCCTGTTGAGCCTGTTTCAGTCGTCTCTTGGTGGACAGAGTGAGGTCTAATGCCGCAGCCTTTTCCGCCTCCCCAAGCTCCCGTAAGGCACGCTCACAGTGCATCCTAGTCTTCGTCTTTGCCTTCGATGTTTCCCGTATACACATGCCCCTCAAGTATGCCTTTAATGCCTCCCATACCACCAGGCCAGAGGCCGTGTCCCGGTTGAATTCAAGATATTCCTTCAGCTCTGGGATAAAATGGTCATCTTTATCTATTATTTGGAGCCAAAATGGGTTTAGCCTCCACAGAGGTCTCTCACCCGCCAGAGTAAGATTCCTCCCAATTTCAATAGACATAGGCGAGTGGTCCGAGACAGTATGTGGCACATATTCAACGTTCAGTATTTTTTCCTGCATTGACCAATCACCCAGGGCCATATCTATACGCGACAGAGACGAATAACTAGGAGTGATTATTCTAATTCATAAAAATCTTATGCACAAGGTCATATCCAAACATTGGGATGAAGAGGGCGTGGCCTAGCTATGGAGGAGTGAGGACGCAGGCTGTAAGAGCATCCGCTCCAAGATCCTAAAACCAGAGATCGGTCATCAGATTTCACTGGCACTGAGGCAGCCATGCGAAAGGAGAGATCGGTGAGAGCTAAGAGCACCGACTCCCAACCACCCCGGAGCTCTGGTTCGTCTATTAGACGATTTTTCAACTCAGAGGAGCAGCTTCCCGCCAGAACAGCGACTTCAAAGATGGTCGCGTCAGGGAGGAGAGGCAATGTGGAGAACATAGTGGACGCAGCAGAAGGGACACCTGTCCGGCTCCCCCCAGCTCAGATGGCGACATACACCAGAGGAGACTCGGGCATCCAGCAGGGAATGCAGACCAGAGGCTCATCCAGCCGGCAGGCGGGAGACCCGGAGGCCGAGATAAGAGCTTGCACCAGGTACAAGGCGGGGGAGGGGGCTCCACAGGTACAGCATGCGGACACAGCTATGGAGGAGAGCGACCAGGCAGAAAGCCAGATCCCCCAGGGACATCGAGATGTCAGGTCATACAATGAAGTACAGAGAGAGAGAGGAGTGAATGGTGAAGCCCCCACCTTTGCAGCTGCAGCAGCTCCTGCTCTCACACTTACTAATCCTAGCCAAACATTGGGATGAAGAAGGGAAGACTTATACACTTAAAGATGGAGTGCCTAAATGGTTAACGGAGTCTATATAATATCTGTACGAAAGATATTCAAAAAAGGGTAATAGAAAAACTTACCAGTTGCAGCAAAAAAATAAATCCAACACAGCACTTATACAGGATGCAGTCACACCCCATAAATAGTGCAAACACAGGTGCACAGATCTGATAAAAATCACCATTAACCTGCTAAGACATGGGGGAGGTGATTTGCTATGCACAGCTCAATACCAATACCCCATTAAAGAGTTTTTTTTGTTTATCATAAAAACTTTTTTGCACTTTTTTATTACCTTTGCAGTGTGCAGCTGGGCCCCATGGGGCGTCATTCATCCAGTGGTGCAGACGCATCGTGCTGGGCTGCCCATTTGGTCTGGTGGCAGGATCAGTGGGTAGCTATCAGACACTCTGCATCATATGTATCAATGTGAATGGTGTCCTATGCATGCAAACCTTGAGCTGTGCATAGCAAAAATCACCTACCCCATGTCTTGGCATGTTGATGGTAATTTTTGTCAGTTCTGTGCACCTGGGTTTGCTCTATTTATTGGGGTCTGGCTGCATCCTGTTTAAGTGCTGAGTTGGATTTGTTTTTGGCTGAAACTGGTAAGTTTTTATAATATCTATGCACCCAACACAGCTCAGAAGGAAATTTTTGTAACCTTCCAGCAAAAAATACTAGCCGACATAGAACAAAATGTGCTACTAGGGGGAGACTTTAATTTGGTACTTTCCCAGACTGAGGACAGGAAACAGGGGGGGGGGGGGCCTGCAAATTTCAAATTTAGCTACATAGGTAGGGAGATGAGATGAACGGAGATATTTGGAAGACTTCTTAACGACTCTGTCTGTCATTACGTGATACTTGGAATTTGAATCATCCTTTGGGAGGGAATACACACATTTCTTGCACCCACATAGTCCATGGTCTTGTATAGATATGATTGTTTAGATTGTGAGCCCCAATGGGGACATTGTCGCAAATGTATGTAAAGCGCTAGGAATTAATAGCACTGTATAAATGAATAAATATTATTATAATATTTTGGTAAAAGATTCGCTAATGCAGAAAGTGGAAGAGGTTGACATACAGGATATGGTAATCTCAGACCACAACCCAGTCACACTGGAACTAAAAGAAACATATCCAAGTGTGACTGAGTATCTTTGGAGATTACCAGCCTCCCTACAACAAGATAGTATTTATGACAGATTATTGAAAGAGTGGTAGACGGGAGTTTTCCCTTGATAATGAAGAACACAAAACCCTTAATTTTTCTGGGAGACAGCTAAGGTAGTCATGACGGGGAAGATATTGGCCTACACATGGGAATTAAAAAAGAAAACTAATGAACAGTTCAAGAGAGCTAGAGAGAACGTTACGAAAGCTTTCACAGAGTTCAAAATGAAAATCTCAATCAAAAAATCAATGGGTAGAGGCTAAAAGGAAGTTTGACGAGTGGTATAGGACGAAGGAGCAATTAGCAAAGGCATCAGAGGGGCGTTCCTCCAAGCCATTTTGTCCAGTAGACGGGTCCCCTGTGCCGCGCTACCCCTGCCTCGTTGCTCTAATACGCTATAATGGGCGTCAATATATAAATGCAGAGCTCGGGTGCAATTACAATATCGCGCCTGCAACATCACCGCTGCGACGCGGTCATGTGACGCCAGGACACGTCACTTCCGGTCGCAGGTCTCACAGGCAGACTTCGCGCACGCACAGATTGCATGCTGAAGTCTGCCTGTGAGCGACCGGAAGTGACGCGGCGATCCCGGCGTCACATGACCGCGTCGCAGCTCTGCATTTGTATAATGACGCCCATTAGGGCGTATTAGAGCAATGAGGCAGGGGTAGCACAGCACAGGGGACTCGCCTACCGGTCAAAATGGCTTGGAGGAACGCCCCTCTGACAAGAATTTCATAAGTTTGCTAACTACATTATTGTACTCGTAGATTAGTAAAAAAGGTGAAACAGGGATGTGTTAGAAAGTATTGTAAGGCTGCAGGGACAGGTATTAATAGGTTAGAAAGGTTATTTGGGGTGACAGGTTCCCTTTAACTTTAATTACAGCTATGAGGAGGAAAAATGGTGTAATAACTGAACCAAAATAAATTAATACAATCTTAGGCAAGTACTATGCCAATTTATATAGGCGGACAATTGATGGGGGGAAAAGAGGGGAGGAGTAGATTCAAAAAGTCAAACTGCCAACATTTATTGATATAGAATTAAAGAATCTATTATATAATTGCCGTAGGCACGTTTGTGTCGGACCCCGGCACGCCGTGGCTATGTCACTATGTGACGTCACCACGTGCGAGGCATTGCGACCCCTCGCCGCTGTCATCCCGCTCCGGAGCAGCTGCTGTCAGCACATGCTGACACAGTGCTCCGAGCCTGTGCCTCTGTGCCCCTGTCATCCGGCCATTGCTCGCGCAGGCTGAGTACGAGCACAATGCGGCCCCCGAGGACAGGAAGGGGTTAAGGTGACTGTGTGCAGAGTCACTCACCTGAGCTGCGGGCGACCCTTCCTCCACCGCCGCCTCAGACACCGGGCACCGGGCGGCACAGGGCGGCATGGGGCACACACACACGGCCGGCACTGTGCTCACACCCCGGGCACACACACACGGCCGGCACTGTACTCACACCCCTGGCACTCACACCGTGCTGACACCCCGGGCACACACACCGTGCTCAGCTGCTTCCTGAGTGAGGGGAGCCGGCCAGGCTGCACGGGAGGACGGGAGGAGGCGGGGAGACATTGCATAACAGCCTCCTCACAACACAGTGACATCAGGGCACAGACATGACCAAGCACTTATATAATGTGAGCAGCCAGTATATAGATATAAAGCTGCCATATGGTGCCCAGGATGTGCCAGCTCTGAGGAGCCATGACGTCACACCGGGTTCAGCCGCCACAAATTCCAGGACACACCGGAAAATGTGACATATTATCTTCACTGTATGATCATCATTGTACAGCTGATGTCTCCACCTTACAATTATGGGCTGTAGACTCCTATCAATCAGGCCATGTTCACACAGTGTTTCTTATGCGGTTCTCATAAGGATTACCGCAACCGCGCCGCATTGCGAGTCGCTGGCTGAGTGCGAGCACTTGCGGCGCGGTTGCGGTAATCCCCATAAGGATTACCGCAACCGCGCCGCATTGCGAGTCGCTGGCTGAGTGCGAGCACTTGCGGCGCGGTTGCGGTAATCCCCATAAGGATTACCGCAACCGCGCCGCAAGTGTAAGTTGCGGCGCGGTTGCGGTAATCCCAATACAAAGTATAGGGGGACTTGCGGCAGGTGCGGCAAGTGCGGTTTTGCCGCACCTGCCGCAAGTCCCCCTATACTTTGTATGGGATTACCGCAACCGCGCCGCAGATGCGGTTTTTTTAAATAAAATAATAAATAAATAAATAAAATAAATAATAAAATAAATAAATAAATAAATAAAATAAAATAATCTTAATACAAATAAATTCACTTAAAATAACAAATAATAAATAAATTTAATAATAAAAATTGTAAAAAAAAATTAAATAAATAAATAATAAAATAAAAAATAATAATAAAAAAAAAATATATATATATTAAATTAAGATATTAATTACATTAACTAATTAAAATCTAATAAAATAAAATAAATGTAATTAAAATAAAAAATTAATATACAAAAAAATATAATTAATAATATATTAATATAAAATTAAAATGCTAATAATAATGATATTAATGCTATTAATGCAGCTATTAATGCTATTATTAATGCTATTAATAATGTTATTAATGCTATTATTAATGCTAATAATGCTATTAATAATGTAATTAATGCTATTATTAATGCTAATAATGCAATTAATAATGTTATTAATGCTATTATTAATGCTATTAATGCTAATAATAATGCTATTAATGCTATTAATAATGTTATTAATGCTATTATTAATGCTATTAATAATGCTATTAATGCTAATAATAACATAATGCTATTAATAATGTTATTAATGCTATTACTAATGCTAATAATGCTATTATTAATGCTATTAATGCTAATAATATTGCTATTAATGCTATTAATAATGTTATTAATGCTATTATTAATGCTAATAATGCTATTATTTATGCTATTAATGCTCATAATACTGCTAATAATGCTATTAATAATGCTATTACTGCTAATAATAATGCTATTCCTTATATTATTGCTTTTGATGAGGCGATTATTATTTAAAAATCTTTAAAAAAACAATAAGCATATTTTACATACCTGATGCATTTGCATCTGGCTAACAGCTCTAACTACTATAATCAAATTAATGCACGTTCTAGAATCCCGATGCATTTGCATCGGGCTCACAGCTAGTCTTAAATAATGAAATAACTATTGAAGAGGTCCAGAATATAATAAAGGGTCTGGGTACACAAAAAGCACCAGGCCCGGATGGGTTTAGTGGAGAGTATTATAAACCCCAGATAGAGGGTGGCACTGTACCCAATGGCATTGTTTAACATAATTTTGGTAGGGAAGGCAATGTCAAACCTACCAAACATGGCTTACATTAAGTTGTTGCTTAAAGGAAAGAGGGGATTGCATAATCCATTGAGATACGGACCCATTTCCTTGATAAATCAGGACCTCAAGATATTGGCTAAAATCATGGCATAGCGTTTGGCTCAGTTTTTACCCAAATTAATAGGCAGCCAACAGTCAGGGTTTATCAAAGGAAGATCAGCAGCAGGGAATATAAGGAAGGCTATGTTAATAATGGACATGGTTAAAGGACATGAGAGGAAAGAAGGTGAGTCGCCAGCCATGGTCATGCTTGATGCTGAAAAGGTGTTAGATAATGTGAGCTGGCCATGGCTAGATATAGTACTAGATTCAGTGGGGATGGTGGGGGCATTTAGGGAATATTTTAAGGTCCTATACTTAAATATATTCAGGCAAGGTCTATACCCCAGGGTTTCTTTCAGATACATTTTCATTGAGATTAGGAAAGGGCACCCGACAAAGTTGTCCGTCATCACCGCTGCTATTCAACCTGGCTGTAGAGTCATTGTCTAGATATCTTAATGACTGCAGCAGCTACAAAGTGATCAGGGTGGGAAAAAAATGATTAAATCCGCCCTATTTGCAGATTATATTATTTTATTCATCAACAATCCAGGCAGAGATTTACCAAAATTGTTTTAAATCAGCTGGAAATCTTTGGAGGTTTTTCAGGGTTCAGCCTAAACAAATCGAAATCCAAGTGTAACTGCCCCGCGGTCCAGCGCCTCCGCCCTGCACCCTGCTCGTCCCTCTTCCCGTGCAGTTACCCTTCCTTCCCGGTTCCGGGGTCGGGGTTCCAGGTTACAGGTCGTCCGCAGGCGATCCCGGGGTTCCGGGGTGCTCCATCGCACACCTGCTGCTCAGACTGTCGCTCCCTGACTGCTGCCCTGCTCTGCTTCCCCTCAGTGTGTTCACTAGGGGGCGGGGCCGCTCTCTCTGCTACCTTTATAGGGCCAGCTGCCAATTAGGCTGCCCCGCCTCTCGGCCAGTCCCTGTAGGGCAGCAGGTATATAAAGTGTGCACTTGCTTCTGGACCTTGCCGGGGCAACTTCATTCATCCTGAAGTTGCCGGTCCTGGTCCTATTGTATGCTGTGATTCTGCAGTATTTAACATACGTCTGTTTGTTCTTGTTGCAGTGTCGCTGTTCTGCCTTCGTGTTGCTCAGTGCTGCGTCACTACCTTTCCTCCGGACCGTCCTTGTGTGGTTTCCCTGGACTTCCCCGGACCGGACTCCGTGGTGCTCGCAATTCTCCGTACTGGTTCCGTGCAGCTCCTCTGCCGCTTATCCGGATTCCCCGTGGTCCTGGATCTCCCTGGTTCTTGGATCTCTCCGTGTTCCTGGATCTCCCTGCGTTCCTAGTTCCCCGTGCTCCTGGTGCTCTGTATTCACGGTTCTCGTTTCGTATGGTATTCCCGGGTGCTGTTTCATTACCACGTCGCCTGGGGTCGGTTGAACACTTGTGTCCGTAGCATTGGCCCCTTCGAGGCTGATCCCGGCGGTATCCCTGTATAGGGGTCAAGCGCTCCGGGGTCTCCCTCGCTGGGTCTCCAGTGTTGCGGCCTTGTGGCCCTCTCCAGGGGCGTGTAGTTCTGTGTTTTTGTTGTCTGTAATAAACCCGTTAACTCTACGGTACGTGTCTGCCTCTCTATCACCCGGTGTCAGCATCCGCTTTACGCGGTCCAGTGGGTCCACGTGTGTAGTCCGTCAGTAGGACGTGACAGATTTTGCCCCGGCCATGGACCCCGCTGACGCTAGGTTTGATGCCCAGAGAGAGCTTGCCGGACTCCGCCAGAGTCATGACCAAATCGCGTCATTTGTCCAGTCCTTGGAGGCCCGTTTAGGGTCTCTCCCTGCCTCTGACCCCTCTCTCTCCTCCCAGGTGTTTCGTATCCACCAGGAATTGGACCACCAGAGGGAGATGCAGACCCGGTTGCTGTCCTTCATGTCCTCCGTTGACGACCGACTCATCAGCTTACAGAGAACGACAGACGCCTCGGGTTCCGTCTCCGCCTCATCCTCCGGACTCCCGGCTGGTGCTGCATCTTATCCACGGCTGTGCCAGCCTACCAGGTACTCCGGGGACCCTAAGGCTTGTCGGGGGTTTATTAACCAATGCCAACTCCATTTCCGGTTGTTACCCCACCAATTCCTGACGGATGAGGCAAGGGTGGCATTTCTGGCTTCTCACCTCGAGGGAGAGGCACTGGCATGGTTTAACCCCTTGCTTGAGAGAGAGGACCCCATTGTGTCAAACCTACAAGCCTTCCTGGATACGTTCCGTAGGACCTTTGACGAGCCCGGACGGGTAGCCTCCGCCACAGAGGCCCTCTTCACCCTACAGCAAGGTAACCTGTCTGTTGGTCAGTACGCTATCCGGTTTCGTACCCTAGCCTCCGAGCTCCGCTGGACGGATGAGCCCCTGATCGGTGTCTTCCGCCGGGGATTATCCAGTCGCATCAAGGACGAACTGGCTGTTCGGGATTTACCCAACTCCCTGGAGGAGCTCATTACCCTGGCTGTCCGGATCGATCGCCGCCTTCAAGAGCGGTCCAAGGAGCGGACACTGGAGAGGACTCAGGAGAGGCGATCTCCCCGTCTGGCTCCCACATTCCAGCGACCCCTTCTTCCTGCGCCCTCGGCATCCCAAGCGGGCCACGAGTCCATGGAGGTTGATCGCACCCGTTTGAGTACCCAGACGAGAGAGGAGAGGATTACCCGGGGCCTGTGCCTTTACTGCGGAGGATCCGGTCACTTCTGTCGGCGGTGCCCCAAGCGGCCGGAAAACTCCTCCGTCTAGGTCAGGTAAGGGAGGCCAACCTAGGCGAGGGTGATTCCTCTCAACCTCTTACAATCTCTATCCAGGTGAAGGTCGGCAGTCTACGCCATTCGGAGATGGCATATCTGGATTCCGGGTCGGCTGGTAACTTCGTACAGCAGGAGACGGCCCAGCGCCTGGGTATACCCATCCATCCTCTACAGCATCCACGCACCATCACTGCCGTTGATGGAAGACCTCTACGGGATTCGGTAACAAGCATCACAGGTGAAGTGGAGATACAAGTGGGAGCTCTACACACGGAGCGTCTCACCTTCTATGTTCTGCCGTCCCTTTCCCCTCCCTTCCTGCTGGGCTTGCCATGGCTTCGCGTACATGAACCCGTGCTGGATTGGCGAACCGGTGAAGTCTTGCGGTGGGGCCCGAATTGCCACAGTCGATGTCTTCGTCCCGTAAGCCCCGCTCGGATGCCTCCCTCTCCGGCAGCCTTACCCGGTCTGCCGTCAGCCTACTGGTCCTATGCGGACGTCTTCGACAAGAAAGAAGCCGAGACGTTACCTCCTCATAGGCCGTACGACTGTCCCATCGATCTGGTCCCCGGGGTCTCACTCCCCAAGGGGCGCATCTACCCGCTGAACCCGCCCGAGACCCAGGCCATGGCAGAATATATTAGGGATAACCTAGCACGAGGTTTCATTCAGAAGTCTTCTTCACCCGCCGGAGCGGGTTTCTTCTTCGTAAAGAAGAAGGACGGGTCTCTCCGACCGTGTATCGATTACCGGGGACTCAACGCCATAACGGTGAAGAACAGGTACCCGCTGCCCCTGATTCCCGAGCTCTTCGATCGGCTGCGGGGATCTCGGATCTTCACCAAGCTGGATCTACGGGGTGCGTACAATCTCGTCCGAATCCGAGCAGGCGATGAATGGAAAACCGCCTTCAACACGCGTGATGGCCACTACGAATATAAGGTAATGCCATTCGGCTTGAGCAATGCCCCTGCTGTATTTCAAGAATTCGTAAACGATGTCTTCCGGGATCTTCTCTATGTATGTGTCGTGGTCTACCTAGACGATATCCTGGTTTTTTCCCCCGATCTGCCCACTCACAGGCGAGATGTCCGGCGGGTCCTACGCCGATTGCGGGAGAACCGACTGTACGCCAAATATGAGAAGTGTGTCTTCGAACAAACTTCCTTGCCCTTTCTAGGTTACATCGTCTCCGATACCGGACTCGAAATGGATCCAGAGAAGCTGTCCGCCGTCCTGAAGTGGCCCAGACCGGTGGGACTCAAGGCGATCCAAAGGTTCCTGGGCTTCGCCAATTACTATCGGCAGTTTATTCCTCGGTTCTCGGATGTAGTTAAACCACTCACCACATTAACCCGGAAGGGGACGCCCGCCAAGGCTTGGACTCCCGAGGCCGAGTCCGCCTTTTTAACGCTCAAGAATGCGTTTTCTTCTGCTCCTGCTCTCCACAGGCCCATGGCGGATAAGCAGTTCTTTCTGGAGGTGGACGCATCCTCCTCGGGAGCAGGAGCCGTTCTCACCCAGAAGACCTCCACGGGACGCATGGTGACGTGCGGTTTTTTCTCCAAAGCTTTTACCTCCTGTGAAAGGAATTACTCCATCGGGGACCGGGAGTTGCTGGCCATCAAGATGGCTCTGGAGGAATGGCGCCACCTCCTTGAGGGCGCAGTACACCCAGTGGTGATCTACACCGACCACAAGAATCTGGCGTATCTGCAGTCTGCTCAGAGGCTCAACCCCCGGCAGGCACGATGGTCGCTGTTCTTTGCTCGTTTTAACTTTCGTCTTCATTTCCGCCCGGCAGACAAGAATATCAAAGCAGACGCCTTGTCTCGGTCCTTTCACGTCGAGGACCAGGAGGAGGAGCCACGCCCCATCATCAGTCCATCCAGTCTCGGTATAGTAGCTCCTCTCCGACTGTCTCTTCCCCCACCAGGTAAAACGCTGGTAGCCGAGGCGGATCGAGGACACGTCCTGACCTGGGGTCATTCTTCTAGAGTCGCAGGGCATGTGGGTATAACGAAGACCTACAGTTGATAGGACGACACTACTGGTGGCCTCAGATGCGACAGGATGTGACGGACTTCGTTTCCGCATGTTCCTCTTGTGCACGTCACAAGACGCCCAAGCGACTGCCCATCGGGCCTCTTCTCCCTCTACCGGTACCCTCTGAGCCCTGGAGGCACATCGCGATGGACTTCGTCACCGACCTCCCGGCCTCCTCCGGTAACACAGTGGTATGGGTAGTCGTGGACAGGTTTTCCAAAATGGCCCACTTCATACCATTGCCTGGCCTTCCCTCTGCACCCCGGTTAGCGGAGCTGTTCTTCCTTCATATCCTCCGCTTACATGGTCTGCCAGCCCATATCGTGTCCGATAGAGGCGTGCAATTCGTCTCCCGATTCTGGCGGTCGCTCTGCAAGAAACTCGATGTCACATTGGATTTCTCATCTGCTTATCATCCGCAATCCAATGGGCAGGTGGAACGAGTGAATCAGGTGCTGTCTGGCTACTTACGGCACTACATCAACGCCCATCATGACAACTGGGTCTCCCTGCTTCCCTGGGCAGAGTTCGCCTACAACAACCATGTCGGTGAGTCTTCGCATAACTCTCCTTTTTTCATAGTCTACGGACACCATCCAAGGATACCGACACCCGTGGCCATCTCAACCCCAAATCCAGCAGCGGAGCAGGTAGCACGTGACTTCCCCCGGATCTGGACCGAGACGCGGTCTGCCCTGGAAAAAGCATCTAGACGGATGAAAGACCATGCCGACAAACGACGTTTGGACGCCCCCCTGTTCCAGCCAGGGGATAAGGTATGGCTTTCTTCCAAGTATGTCCGTCTCAAGGTGCCGTCCTACAAATTGGGCCCTCGCTACATTGGTCCTTTTGACGTCATCCGGAGGATAAACGAGGTATGCTACCAGCTGAGATTGCCGCCTACTCTGCGTATCCATAATTCTTTCCACCGGTCTCTCCTCAAACCTCTAGTCCTCAACCGGTACTCCCAAGAGTCTGGAGCACGGCCCCCGCCGGTCTCGGCTTCGGACGTCTTCGAGGTCAGTGCCATCCTGGACATGAAGAAGAGGGGCCGTTCCACTTGGTACCTGGTTGACTGGAAGGGGTTCGGTCCTGAAGAACGGTCCTGGGAGCCGGAGGAGAACATCAATGCTCCTCGCCTCTTGCGCAGGTTTCATGCCGGCCTGGTTCCGGGGGGGCGTGGCGGGGGGAGTACTGTAACTGCCCCGCGGTCCAGCGCCTCCGCCCTGCACCCTGCTCGTCCCTCTTCCCGTGCAGTTACCCTTCCTTCCCGGTTCCGGGGTCGGGGTTCCAGGTTACAGGTCGTCCGCAGGCGATCCCGGGGTTCCGGGGTGCTCCATCGCACACCTGCTGCTCAGACTGTCGCTCCCTGACTGCTGCCCTGCTCTGCTTCCCCTCAGTGTGTTCACTAGGGGGCGGGGCCGCTCTCTCTGCTACCTTTATAGGGCCAGCTGCCAATTAGGCTGCCCCGCCTCTCGGCCAGTCCCTGTAGGGCAGCAGGTATATAAAGTGTGCACTTGCTTCTGGACCTTGCCGGGGCAACTTCATTCATCCTGAAGTTGCCGGTCCTGGTCCTATTGTATGCTGTGATTCTGCAGTATTTAACATACGTCTGTTTGTTCTTGTTGCAGGTGTGCATTTACTCTTAGACCTTGCCGGCCCTCTTCATTCATCCTGAAGTTGCCGGTCCTGGTCCTATTGTATGCTGTGATTCTGCAGTATTTAACATACGTCTGTTTGTTCTTGTTGCAGTGTCGCTGTTCTGCCTTCGTGTTGCTCAGTGCTGCGTCACTACCTTTCCTCCGGACCGTCCTTGTGTGGTTTCCCTGGACTTCCCCGGACCGGACTCCGTGGTGCTCGCAATTCTCCGTACTGGTTCCGTGCAGCTCTCTGCCGCTTATCCGGATTCCCCGTGGTCCTGGATCTCCCTGGTTCTTGGATCTCTCCGTGTTCCTGGATCTCCCTGCGTTCCTAGTTCCCCGTGCTCCTGGTGCTCTGTATTCACGGTTCTCGTTTCGTATGGTATTCCCGGGTGCTGTTTCATTACCACGTCGCCTGGGGTCGGTTGAACACTTGTGTCCGTAGCATTGGCCCCTTCGAGGCTGATCCCGGCGGTATCCCTGTATAGGGGTCAAGCGCTCCGGGGTCTCCCTCGCTGGGTCTCCAGTGTTGCGGCCTTGTGGCCCTCTCCAGGGGCGTGTAGTTCTGTGTTTTTGTTGTCTGTAATAAACCCGTTAACTCTACGGTACGTGTCTGCCTCTCTATCACCCGGTGTCAGCATCCGCTTTACGCGGTCCAGTGGGTCCACGTGTGTAGTCCGTCAGTAGGACGTGACACCAAGATACTAATGCAAACCGATTGCCCCAGGTAGAAGGGGGGTGGGAGAGGAGAAAGAGTTACAGGGAATCAGGAAAACAGCAAAGGCCATAAAATACTGGGGGATATACAGTTAGGGCCAGAAATATTTGGACAGTGACACAATTTTCGCGAGTTGGGCTCTGCATGCCACCACATTGGATTTGAAATGAAACCTCTACAACAGAATTCAAGTGCAGATTGTAACGTTTAATTTGAAGGGTTGAACAAAAATATCTGATAGAAAATGTAGGAATTGTACACATTTCTTTACAAACACTCCACATTTTAGGAGGTCAAAAGTAATTGGACAAATAAACATAACCCAAACAAAATATTTTTATTTTCAATATTTTGTTGCGAATCCTTTGGAGGCAATCACTGCCTTAAGTCTGGAACCCATGGACATCACCAAACGCTGGGTTTCCTCCTTCTTAATGCTTTGCCAGGCCTTTACAGCCGCAGCCTTCAGGTCTTGCTTGTTTGTGGGTCTTTCCGTCTTAAGTTTGGATTTCAGCAAGTGAAATGCATGCTCAATTGGGTTAAGATCTGGTGATTGACTTGGCCATTGCAGAATGTTCCACTTTTTTGCACTCATGAACTCCTGGGTAGCTTTGGCTGTATGCTTGGAGTCATGGTCCATCTGTACTATGAAGCGCCGTCCAATCAACTTTGCAGCATTTGGCTGAATCTGGGCTGAAAGTATATCCCGGTACACTTCAGAATTCATCCGGCTACTCTTGTCTGCTGTTATGTCATCAATAAAAACAAGTGACCCAGTGCCATTGAAAGCCTTGCATGCCCATGCCATCACGTTGCCTCCACCATGTTTTACAGAGGATGTGGTGTGCATTGGATCATGTGCCATTCCCTTTCTTCTCCAAACTTTTTTCTTCCCATCATTCTGGTACAGGTTGATCTTTATCTCATCTGTCCATAGAATACTTTTCCAGAACTGAGCTGGCTTCTTGAAGTGTTTTTCAGCAAATTTAACTCTGGCATGTCTATTTTTGGAATTGATGAATGGTTTGCATCTAGAAGTGAACCCTTTATATTTACTGTCATGGAGTCTTCTCTTTACTGTTGACTTAGAGACAGATACACCTACTTCACTGAGAGTGTTCTGGACTTCAGTTGATGTTGTGAACGGGTTCTTCTTCACCAAATAAAGTATGCGGCGATTATCCACCACTGTTGTCATCCGTGGACGCCCAGGCCTTTTAGAGTTCCCAAGCTCACCAGTCAATTCCTTTTTTCTCAGAATGTACCCAACTGTTGATTTTGCTACTCCAAGCATGTCTGCTATCTCTCTGATGGATTTTTTCTTTTTTTTCAGCCTCAGGATGTTCTGCTTCACCTCAATTGAGAGTTCCTTTGACCGCATGTTGTCTGGTCACAGCAACAGCTTCCAAATGCAAAACCACACACCTGGAATCCACCCATGACCTTTTAACTACTTCATTGATTACAGGTTAACGAGGGAGATGCCTTCAGAGTTAATTGCAGCCCTTAGAGTCCATTGTCCAATTACTTTTGGTCCCTTGAAAAAGAGGAGGCTATGCATTACAGAGCTATGATTCCTAAACCCTTTCTCCGATTTGGATGTGGAAACTCTCATATTGCAGCTGGGAGTGTGCACTTTCAGCCCATATTATATATAAATTGTATTTCTGAACATGTTTTTGTAAACAGCTAAAATAACAAAACTTGTGTCACTGTCCAAATATTTCTGACCCTAACTGTAGCTCGGTAAAGCGTCAGGATCAATATATTCACTCAACTTTGGCCCTCTAATCACAAAAATAGAAAAGGAGCTGGAGGAGTGGGCTCGATTGCCATTGTCACTGATGGGCAGATGGTATCTGATCAAGATGATCAGTTTCTCTTGGCTTTTGCACCCCTTACAGATCATACCACTACGGCTTCAACATAACGATGCGAGAAGTCTGAATCAAGCATTCTCGAAATTCTTGTGGAAAGGTATAAAAGGCATAGGATAAACAGTCGAATGTTGATGTTCCCAAAGATAGGGGTGGGACGGGGCTACCAGATGTGAGCTTACAACTTGGCCTGCCTAATGAGGCATGTACTGGATTGGATAAAGAAAATGAGTAGGCGTGACCTGGCCATGGAAGTGTGAGGAAGCACCTCCATAAGCTCTGCAGACCCGGGACTTTATAGAGCTATTCAACTTCACAATCTCTGCTCCAATGTCACGGAGAAAGAAGCCTGAAGATGCTGTGACAGCCCTGACACCTCCTGAGAAGCAAGGGAGAGAGGCAGGCATGGCAAAACTGTTTGGGACAGCGGGAAGAAAGGCAGCACACTCCTCTGTAATGGCACAGGGAGGACCTCATGCTCAGAAGCTGCAGGCACAGTCACCTTCACAGCTGCCACAGAGAAACCCCCGCAAACAAAACACTGGAAGCCAGGTAACAGCTGTTATCAGCTCCTCAGATAAGGGGAAGGAGAGATCAAGGGAGTCTGCAGTTGTGGAAACATTAGAGGAGATTGCAGACACTGGAGAGGAGACAGAGGAGACATGGAGGGATTCTCCCCCCTCCCCTACACAGGCTGCAATAATGGTGCCTGCTTCAGACCAGTCCAGCAGCTCCTACTCTGAACTGAGGGCTATTAGGAGCATGATTGCTGCTCTCCCCACCAGACAAGACCTAGCCTGTTTAATGGCCCGCATGGAGGCATCCCAAGCCAAAGCCCTGAGCCCCATTAAGGAGGATATAGAGACTCTAAAGTCACAATCCACTGCTGTGTCTGAGACCATAGCTGCCATTGAAGAGAGTGTCACTGCCTTGGAGAGACATGCTACACGCTCTAATGCACATATTGTTGCAATGATTCTACAAGCAGATGACCAGGAGAATAGGGAAAGGCGCAACAACATACGCCTGAAAGGATTGCCTGAGACCATTACAGCTAATATGCTCCTTGACAGGACTCTAGACATCTTTAATACGGTAACACAAAGATCACCAGGCTCATCATATAAAATTGATAGGATACATAGAGTATCTCGCCCTGGCCCAATTGACCCAGACAACCCCAGAGATGTTCTGTGTAGATTTCATAATTTTACAGACAAGGATGCTCTGATACAAGCGGCTTGGTCTTTTGGCGACATTCTGATTGACAACGTAAATGTTCGCCTCTTCCCAGATGTTTCTAGTCGCACCTTGTATATGCGACGGCAGCTGCGCCCCTTACTTGTGAAGATTAAAGAGCGGGGAGCCACGTACCGCTGGGGTCATCCCTTCCATCTTATAGTGAGAAGAAACAACAAGACATATTATCTTTGGCATAGGGATGACCTTCCTGGACTATTTTCGTTCTTGGATATCCCATCCATCCCGATCCCGGATTGGCTCTCTTTGGAAGGATTTCAGAGGTTCGCAACAATGGGCCGCCAACGCAGTTCCCTTTCAGATGCTCTCCGCAAGAGGAAGACACGGAGTGGCAATGCTCCACGTACGCCCTCGTCACAGCCTGGCAGCCCGAGGGGCGGAAGAGACGAGGCGTTTGCAGAGGACTTACCAACATGAGATTCCTGATCCACCTTTGTTGGAACTGATTGAGCTATATGAGGTTGATGCCTCAGACCTCACCCAGAATTGCTCTGGACTGGTCTGCCTGGTAACAATTGTTATATAAAAAGATAGTGCATTCGTTACGTATAACAAATTTATTAAGGGTTTTGTGTTGCTTTTTCCCTTTTATCGATTGTAACTTTTTCTTGTTGACTTTTAAAGAAGTTGATAATGTGGTGTAAAGAGATGATCTTGATGATATACAAGAGTCCTGGGTCTGTGGATCGTTGCCTTTTGGTCAGTTACGGTCCCTACGACTCTCTCTCTTTCTCTTTTCTGTTTTCTTAGAGAGAGTTGATTTGCTGGCTTGACCGGCTTAGACTAAAATAGTCTTATCTTCCCTTTAATCTTTTTTTCTCAATCTCTTTGTTTTACACTCCTCTAACACCTCCCTCCCCTCTTACCTCCCCCTCTTTCCTGTACCTTGGTCCCCTTTTTCCTTGAAGTTCCTAGTTAGCAGAAGGGAACACTATGACACATAGCACCCTATCTGCTATACAAATTGGCACGCTGAATGTGCAAGGTCTACATGATGCAGGGAAAAGATCTATTTTGTTTAACTATTTGAAAACTAACAAAATTCAAGTTGCTTTTCTTCAGGAGACTCATATGTGCGAGAACAAGCCTTATAAGCTCTCCAGTCATTGGTTTCCTTCATCATATCACAGCTTATCTAATAATTCACACTCTTCTGGTTCCAGTATCGTGATATCGAGGTCGATACCATGGGAATTTGTGGACTCCTGCAGTGGTGGCAACGGAAGACTCCTTATGGTAAAAGGTAAGATCGCCTCCAGAACATATACATTTGCCTCGCTATACCTCCCTAACTCTGGTCAGATCACAACGCTCCTGCAGTTTTTAGATAAAATTGAGGTCTTCGCAGAGGGAACGCTGGTTCTAGGGGGAGATTTCAATGTTACACTTGACCCCGACCTTGACACGTCTCGAGGCAGGTCTAGTATGTCTAAAGCAGCTATTAGAAGGTTGAACAGAGCGCTCCATGATCACCAATTACTAGATGCTTGGCGCCTCTTGTTCCCTACCTCTAAAGACTATACCTTTTACTCCCCAATACATGACGTATATTCTAGACTTGACTTCTTTCTCCTGAGACACACTGATCTGACACAACTAATAGATGCTTCTATTGAGCCGATTTCCTTTTCAGACCATGCCTTGGTTAAGATTTCCCTTATGCTCCACTCCCCGATCCCAAGACAGTGGCAATGGAGGCTAAACGCTTCTTTATTAGAAGACACAGTAGTCCTAGCGGACGTCTCTAAATCATTGAAGGATTACTTTGATTTAAATGTTTCCACAGATGTGACACCTGGGGGAGTGTGGGAGGCTCACAAGTGTGTAGTTCGAGGCATTTTAATCAAACATGGTGCCCGACTTAAGAAAATTAGAGATACAGAAATCCAAGATCTAATGATTAGACTGAGAGACCTCGAAACTAGGCATAAACGTCACTCTCTCCCTGATCTGAAGAGAGAACTATTAGATGTTAGGGAGAAGCTACGCACTACTTTACTATATAAGGCAAAAGGGGTACTTACCAGATGCCGTAGACATTTCTATGAATATGGGAATAAGTCCGGTAGAGCTTTGGCGAGGGCCTCTAGAATTTGCAGAGCTACTACGTATGTTTCTGAAATATCACACCCAGATACCTCAAAACGCTCAAAGTTTCCCCACGACATAGCTGAGGCATTCAAACATTACTATACCGCTTTGTATAATCTTGACACGAATAAAGCGCCGGTAGCATTGAATGCACTTACATCACGCATAAGAAAATATATTACATCTTCGGCTATGCCGAAATTGGCGGATTCAGTTTCGCTATCCTTAGAGATGCCTATCTCAGATCAGGAGATTGAAGATGCGTTGTCCTCATCTAAATCGGGGAAAGCACCTGGCCCAGATGGGTTTACGGTTGGTTATTATAAAAAATTAAAAGAAGCTCTATTGCCACACCTAAAAGCCTTTTTTAATGCCTTGGCGATATCTACACCACCCAAAGATGCATTAAGAGCTAATATAACAGTGATTCATAAACCAGGGAAAGATCCTCTACTATGCTCCAGTTACCGCCCAATATCCCTGCTGAACGTAGATATTAAGCTTTTTGCAAAAATTTTGGCGGCAAGACTCTCCCCGTTCATACCGGACTTGATTCACCCAGATCAGACGGGATTTGTCACGGGTAGGGAGGCCAGAGACAACACCACCAAAGCTATAGACTTAATTTATACAGCCAAGACATCTAAAACCCCGCTGATGTTACTATCTACAGACGCAGAAAAAGCGTTCGATCGCGTACATTGGACTTTTATTAAAGAGACATTGTCTCACATCGGATTGGGAGCTAAGATGCTTGGTTGGGTGCTCTCTCTGTACTCCGTCCCGTCGGCAAGAGTGCGGGTCAACGGGATCCTTTCGGAGTCATTTGATATTAACAATGGCACGCGTCAGGGATGCCCGTTGTCCCCATTAATTTTTATTTTGACTCTCGAACCGTTATTGCGTCATGTCCGAATGAATGGAGATATTTCAGGCATGCAAGTAAAATCAGGTGTACATAAAATTGCAGCATATGCAGACGATCTCCTGTTCTTTCTAACAAATCCACAGGTTTCTCTCCCCATTTTATTGAAAGAATTGGAGACATATTACACTCTCTCCAATTTTAAAATAAATAGATCAAAATCTGAGGCCCTAAATGTGTCGCTTCCCCTGAGTCAAATTACTAGAATACAGAACGCCTTTTCATTTTATTGGTCTCCTAAATCTCTTCGCTATTTAGGGGTACAGATTACTCCAGATGTTAGAGATCTGTATGGTGCAAATTTTCCTTCACTGCTGCGGTCAATTACAGTAGACTGTGAGAGATGGCTATTGTCTACTTTCACATGGGCTGGTAGATGCCAGCTTTTCAAAATGAATATCCTTCCGAGGATATTATATTACCTACAGACATTACCTATCACCATTCCATTATCCTTCTTTAAGACAATTGCACAACTGCAGACAAAATTCATCTGGAGTAACTCGAAACCACGTCTAGCGAGATCAATCCTGTATAGACGCAAAAAAGATGGTGGTGTGAATCTCCCAAATATCAAACTGTATTACATAGCCACCCACCTCACGCGGGTAATAGATTGGTGCAGGCATGGTACAAATAAATTGTGGGTACAAATCGAACAGGATTTTACTCCTTTCAGACTTCAGACATTACCCTGGGTGTCACTTCGAAAAGAAGAGTTATTATATGACCATCCGACAATTGGGTCTACTCTCAAGATTTGTGATCACACGTTAGTTAGATCCTTAATGATACCATCTGCCTCTGTCTTGAGTCCGATCCTTAGTCACCTGGACTTTCGACCAAGTCTTGATGACCCCGTGTTCCAACGTTGGATAAAAGCAGGTCTGGATAGGATTGAAAAATGGAGTGAGGGAGAAGCGTGGCCAACCATTGAACAACTTAATTCAATTACCTACCCGACGGCTCTGGGTCTCTGGAGATGTGTACAACTTGTGCATTATCTTCATAGACTCCCTCCTAAGAGGACGTTTTTAAATCCTAAGACACTGTTTGAATCTCTATGCTCTACCACAGTTGACTGTAGGCATGCTTTATCACAGACATACGCGTGTTTGATTTCTCCACCGGACTTCCCGACTCCCCATTTCATGCTGCGATGGGAGACAGATCTTGGTCTCAAACTGTCTACAGAACAGAGATCTGCAATTTATTCTTTAGCTCACTCTACTTCAATAAGCTCAAAACTGCAGGAGGCAAATTATAAATTATTGACGAAATGGTATAGAGTCCCAGCTCATTTGCATAGACTCTTTCCTTCTATAGACCCGAAGTGCTGGAGGTGTGGTGGGGCGGATGGTACAATACTACACGTGTTCTGGGAGTGTGCGAAGCTCCAACCATTCTGGTCGGAGGTGAAAAAGATTACAAGGCAAGTTACGGGATACACGGATGAGTTAGATCCTGGCCTCTTCATGTTGCACCACTGTAGGATTCCACCAAACAAATATAAACATACACTGCTGAGGTTCTTAGTCATGGCTGCGAGATCTTGCATCCCGATGCTCTGGAAAAAGGAGACGTGTCCTTCTGTGGCTATGTGGATAGAGAAGGTGAACGACCTCATGCTTCTCGAGGACCTGACATCAGCTATACATGATTCATATGAGAAGTTCAGAAACACGTGGTTTAATTGGATGAGTTTCCAACAATCTGACCTGTATAAGTCTCACAGAAGCTCCTGAGGAACTTGCTCTTAAGAACTGGTTAGTAAATGGGTGCGATTGAGAGTTCCTTTTACTCCATTGAGGTTTGGTAACTTCACGAGACCCCTACCTTACCCTCCCTTCTACCCCTCTTCATACCCCCCCACCCATCCTATCCCCCGTTCTGGTCTATTCTACTCTTTTCTTTCTTTATGTGTTTCCTATCTTTTCCTTTCTTTTTGTTTTTTTATCTTTCATTGTCATTATTATTGGTAATAGACGGGTACCTATGGAGTAGGTAATGCTTGTTTTATAATTCTGACTGGCAAACAACTCCGATGTGTTATACTAGACAGCTTGTTTTTCATGCCAGAGTTAGTTTTAATATTGCTATAGTAAATTGAATACTTTTATCAAGCTTATTGACTATTAGAAACTGATTCGTGATTCAATTAATGAGAATACATTTTATTAAGAACAGTTCTTTGTACTTGCAAGATGATTGAATCTGTAAGTTTTGGTTCTTTTTTCTATTGTTACTATAAAACGAAAAATAAAGAATTATAAAAAAAAAAAAAAAAAAAGAAAATGAGTAGATACTTCTGGCTACGAGAAGGAGGTTAACCTATGCAAACCTCGGGAGCCGGCTGCGATTCTACAAATGTCTAGGGCAGGCACTCCAGACAGAATAAGGCTGCCTTCAGACTTGCAGATGCCTCCGCAGCGTTTTGCAGAGGCATCTGCAGGTATCTGCATGCAGACCGCGGCCCCTATGTTTATAATGGAGCGCACGGCGGTCTGCAGATGCTTGCAGACCGCCGTGCGCTCTCATTGCCCGCCATTAGTGATCTGTGCGCAGGCGTATGCCTGCGCACAAATCACACACTCTCGCCCGCACCAGGGACGCAACATCTCGCGTCCCTGGTGCGGACGAGAGTGTGTGATCTGTACGCAGGCATCCGCCTGCGCACAGATCACTAATGGCGGGCAATGAGAGCACACGGCGGTCTGCAAGCATCTGCAGACCGCCGTGCGCTCCATTATAAACATAAGGCCGCGGTCTGCATGCACATACTTGCACATGCCTCTGCAAAACGCTGCGGAGGCATCTGCAAGTCTGAAGGCAGCCTAAAAAATACTTTGATATGTAGAGATACGATGTTGGCCTAGAAGGCAGTGAGAAAAAAACTTGAGCTGTCTCGGAACATATCTAAATATCTGAATCTGTGAGCTCACACTGACTTTAGGTTGGGAAGGGAAAATGTCTTATCCCAAAAATAGAGGGAGAGGCATTGAGAGGAAGGGAGACCTGTTCAGTTATAGCAAGGAGAGTTGAAATGTAACTTTTAATAAATACTATGATAAATTTAAACAAAAAACGAAAGTGATTATGTGCAAATTAAACACAAAGGTGCCAAAAGTGCAAATTAAAAGAGTTAATCTCACTCACTAGATTGCTTTGGATGAGGTCCACTCGCAAAATGACTGGAAACCAGGCTGACAATCCCAGGGGGCGGGTTTAAGTGCAATTTTTAGTAAATACCCCGTTGTGCCGCATGTATTATTTCTGTCCTAACAAGGGCAGCACCCGAATAAGAGCTGTGTATTCCCCCATAGCCCTCCCAACACGTTTTGCCTCAGTGTGTGAGGTTCATCGGGGAGAATATATGGAGGGGTTAAAGAGATTCCAAGTAGCTGGAGATCTCAGGTATTATTTGAGAGTTTAGATGGTTGAAGGGACTAGAAATACTGGAAAGATTCAATTTGCTAGTCTTCCATCTAATCCAATATGATCAACTAAATGATCACGTCATGCTAATGACTGGGGTGAACTGGTCAAAAAATACATCAATATATCCTCTATATATAGAACAATTAGAGAAAAAGTGTTAGCACTGGGATCAAAGAAAATAATTAAAATAGGGGAAAACAGGTGTAGGTTGAGGAATTATAGTAGAAAATCATAAGTAGGGCACTGTAAGGAAACACTTATCCAACGAGAAGTGGAGAGATATGCATTTTCGTATAATAGATAGAGCAATATATGGGTTTAATGTGCCACTAAACAATCAAACACTGGGAAGATGCAGCATTTCTCTAAACGTAGGATGGCTAAAACAGACATGCACCATGGCTTGTATGCATGCAGGGAGATACAGACGTTCTGGAGTCAGATCCAGGTTTTGATAGGAGAAATATGCAACAACTGTAGAACTGGATCCCATGCTGTGGATCTTCCATTACACAAACAACATGAGCATGGGGGGGAAGCCGATGAAGATAATGCATGCCATAGCAATGGTGGTGAAGAGACTCCTCCTGAGAGGATGATTGGGGCAGAGGGTCCCATCAGTTCTTGAAGTGATATCTGACTTGAAGGAGGTGATGAATGTGCAAAAGATAGAGATGGAGAGAAGATAAAGATAAAGTAGCGCGGACACTTTTTGGAAAGTGGAGGGAGTCCATAACAGCAAAGTTATCAAGAAATGAAATGAAACAATTGGTCTTGTCCTTCAGTAATACAGAATGGTACCTATTAGAGGATATACAAAAGATCCTGGGAAAATTGAGGTGTGAGTGAATAGTGAATATAAATGGGGTAGCGGAAGGAATTATGACCCAAGTCTCAAAGTCTATGGTTAAAAAGGGGTCAGGACATGGGAGATCGCAAGGAAGTGGCTCGAGAATTAAGGTATCATACCAATTAGGGGAGGAAGTGAAGCAGGTTTTAAGGATGGTAGCATTGTATTGTAACAATCTGTTATTATGTTGCATTGATTTGTTTTTTCTTTTTCTCTGTACAATTTCTTTTTTTCAGAATGTGTGATTCTATTGTCATATGTAACTATATGGTGCTAAATGTTGAATACCTAACAAAAATGAGTTATATTGAAGAAAAAAAAAAAAGTTCCAAGTGACTGCCTCATTACAATGAATTTTCCTTTGGGAATTTTATCTGAATCACTGGATCATTGCTATCAGAGATTAACAAATAATCGCTGAAGTGCTCAGCATTGGATAAACGTGAGCTGCGCTGTACTGCGATCTTTGGGAAGCAGAATATACACATCATCAGTTGAAGAAATGGCTTCACTACTATTTGTAAACCGTTAACTTTGCGGTGTAAGTTATTAGGCAGCTTTATTCACTCGGTTGGTATGGATTTATACAATAATTCTTTTAGGTTTGGCTACAATCGCTCTAAAACACTTTTTTACAAACTAATGTTTATTTTACATCACTGAATTTTGAAGGCTGCAGTTTTTTTTACTTTTCTGCCGACATTCATGTGAGTGCTTGTGTGCCAAGTTGTAGTTTATATTGGTACCATTTTGGCTACATATGGTAATATTTTTTGATTGCCTTCTATTCTGCCTTTTACTGTTCACGGTATCATGATAAAACAGCTTTATTCTCTGGGTCAAGACAAGCACAGCAATAAATCATTTACATTAGTTTTTTGTTTTGTTATGCAGCTTTTAAATCAGGGTGGGGAACTTTTTCTGCTGGAGGCCATTTGGAAATTTCTACCATCCCTTGGGGGCCGCACAAAATCAACTCATTCCTACTGTTGTGGCTGGAGCTGCTTCTCTTTGCTGCAGCTGTGATGTTATGTGATATTGGTCATGTTTATTTACAACTATTTTTCCAGGTTTGCTAGTGCTATACACATCACAGGAGAGGCTGGGGCATATATGTCACTAGGGAGGCAAAAACTGGGGCATAGAGATAACTGGAGAACTGGATTTAATAGGCAGGCAGTTGGCAAAACGTGTCTGCCAGCCCAAGTACTGTGGTAACCAGGAATATGCCCGAGGGCCACAGAAAAGGTCATTGGGGGCTGCATGCAGCCCTGAGGTCTGAGGCTCCCCACCCCTGTTTAAAATCAATAAAACTATTTTATAGAAAAAAAAAAATTGTTTTTGCATCTCTGTATTCTTGAGAGCTGTAACTTTTTTTTATTTTTTTGCTGACGAAACTGTGTGGTGGCTCATTTTTTGTGAGACAAGATGACGTTTCCAGTGATACCATTTTTATTTACATGCACATGGGACGTACTTGAATGTCCTTACATGACAACGATCCAAAACACAAAGCCATGTCGACCTGTCATTGGCTACAACAGAACAAAGTGAAGGTTCTGGAGAGGTCATCTCAATTTCCTAACCTCAATATCATTGAGCCACTCTGGGGAGAACTCAAGCACACAGTTCATGCAAGAAAACCCAGGAATTTACAGGAACTGGAGGCTTTCTGCCAAGAAGAATGGGCAGCGTTATCATCTGAGAAAATAAAGAGTCTCATCCACAACTACCACAAAAGACTTCAAGCTGTCATTAATGTTAGAAGGGGCAATATTAAAGGGAACCTGTCACCAGGTTTTTGCCATCCCATCTGAGAGCAGCATAATGTAGAAATAGAGACCCTGATTCCAGCGATGTGTCATTTACTGAGCTGCTTGCTGTTATTTTAATAAAATTAGTGTTTTCTCTTTTGCAGATTTTGCAGTTTGTGAATATGCCAGACCACTTGGCAGCAGGCCAAGAGGACTGCTAATGATAATCTCCAGCTGAATCAACAGTGATTTTATCAAAACTACACTGAGCAGCCCAGTAAGTGACATCACTGGAATCAGGATCTCAGGTCCTATATTATGCTATTCTCAGATTAGGTAGCAAAAACCTGGTGACAGGTTCCTTTTAAGTATTAAGAACTGGGTATGTGAACTTTTAATCAGGGTCATTTGGATGTTTTTGGTTGTCATTGTGATTTAAAAAGAGAAAACACAGTAGTTTTGACAATAAATGGCTTCACTCAACCACTAACCATAAGTGGAAAAAAACTTTGTGTGTACATATTTTACATAATCTCCAAGATGTATCGGTATCACATATTGCCGGCAATGGGTGCACACGGCCATCTGCACCCGAGTGCAGGCACCTGTGTCCCCATGTTAAACATAGGGAGTTGCGGTGCCTGTGCTCAGCTTGCGGATCCCCTCCGCAAGACGCTGCGGAGGGGTCCGCAAGTGTGAAGCCAGCCTTACTGACTCCCCAGCCCCGGTAGTAATGACAGATATTAAGTCAAATTTGCACTTCAGTAAGGAAGTGGAAGAACTCCAGTGCCACCTTTAGGTAGCTCCTCAAAGTCATAATCGCTTTCCAACAAGCTTTTTAATATGACTATGGGATTTGTGCCAGATCAGAACCCCAAACTACAGACGCTGCGCTTCGTCTGTAGTTTGGGGTTCTGATCTGGCACAAATCTCATAGTCATATTAAAAAGCTTGTTGGAAAGCGATTATGACTTTGAGGAGCTACCTAAATGTGGCACTGGAGTTCTTCCACTTCCTTACTGAAGTGCAAATTTGCATATATCTGAGAGGAGGGAAGTGGCTACAATCTCCTCACCTACTTAACTGTCTTCTTATGGTTGCAGAAAAACTTCTCTCCATAAGCTAGATAGTAAGTACCCAGATATTAAGTCAGCATTTTAGAAAGAGCTGGATTAGTGGAATACTGCCAATAGCAGCAGGTCATGCAGCCACCATCAGGCCCGTGCCAACGTTGGCACAGAAACTAACCCCCCCCTCCCCCTGGCAATGCACTTTCACCTGCAGTGAAAACAGTGACGGAATAGGGTGCCGTCAGCTCTCTCCTGCATCATTCTTCCTCTGTGTCTGAGCTATGACATCTGACTCCAGTGGGCATGATGGCATCAATACATCACGCCTAGTCTGCATAGCTGAGAAGAGCTTCAGACCACACACTGTGTAGACCAGAGCATCAAGTAAGGGCGGCCTCACACTGCGGTGTGATCCGGTCTGGGACTGTCAGGGATGAACCTGACAGCCCTGGACTAGATCAGCACACAGAACTGGAGGGCTAATTTGCCCTCCGGTCCAGTGTGCAGCCGCTGATAGGACAGGACCGCGGCGCCGTGGTCCTGACTTATCAGAAGCAGGAGCTGTGTGCGGCTGCACACCGGACCGGAGGGCAAATTAGCCCTCCAGTTCTGTGTGCTGATCCAGTCCGGGGCTGTCAGGTTCATCCCTGACAGCCCCGGACCAGATCACACCGCAGTGTTAAGCCGCCCTAAGGTCAGTATTTATTTTTTGTTTTAAAATGTATTATTGTAAGGTAAGTGTTTATTTTTATTATTCAATGTGGGTGCCACTTACAGTGTGGAGGCCATTATAGAGTCTGTGAGGCCAGTACTGTGAAGGAATACCCTGTGGGGGCACTTTTGTTGGCTTCATACATTATGGGGACCATGAAAGGTTTATCTTAATGCGTGGGAAAACTAAGGGCTTTAACAGTTGTAAAATTACTTTGCAAGGGTTAAAAGGTTTTGAGTTCTGTTTTTCTATGACAGTGCCAAATATTTTTAGGAGTGGGGCCCATGTAAGAATTCTGCTACGAAGCCCCATTACTTTTATATGTACCCCAGGGCTGGATGTTTATAAGTAATTAATACCAAAAAATATATATTTGATTGAAAAAAATGTAACTTAATATAAGTGTCTTTTTAAACCTATGTAACATTCAGTTCACTTGATAGATTTGCATTCACACATAACTGGTTTTCTCACTTGTGTTGTTTCATTAGTGTGCACTCTCCACCCTCTTGTAGGTCAAGGTTGTAGATGTACAGGTAACCATCTGCAGCAGCAACGAGAAGTCGGGGAATCTTTTGAATCCTAAACATAAATACTTAAGCATTAAAAATCAAACCGTGGAATACACTAGAGCACATTTGCAAACTTTCTCCACAACACTGTTATTTATTTATATATATATCTCATAGTTAAGCTCTGGTGAGAATTCTTCTATGATCATTATAACGAAGGGTAAAAGTTGAGGGATGTGCTCTTTTAGCTTTTGTCTAGATTTTTAGGGCTCATTCAGACATTTGTGCACATCAGTCTATCTTGGACCAAAATGGTATTTATACAAACAGATACAGAGTCTATATCATGCTCAAAAGGTTATTTAAGGTTTATTTACAAAAATGCACTAGGTTAAAAATGCAAGTTTGGCTGTCAATACAGGCAGTATGATTTTACACAGCGTAATGTTACAATTACATCTCAGGTTTAGCACTCAAATCTATTGCACATTGCCACAGTAAAGTATTGCACATATCCACAAAAGGAGGTCTGACATGGTGTGTACATAAATAACAACATATGGCCCAATCAGCCCCACATCATTGGCTCCGTTTTAGCAAAGCTTGTGGCAAGTGCAGCTGCACTTGTGCATACCGAATGTAGCTGCACGCTGTGATGAGAAAGACCCCCAATAGGCCTCCACCTCCTACGCCGTTTCGCTGCCGCTTTCTCTCCTCTCCTTGAGAAAGCGGCAGCGAAACGGCGTAGGAGGTGGAGGCCTATTGGGGGTCTTTCTCATCACAGCGTGCAGCTACATTCGGTATGCACAAGTGCAGCTGCACTTGCCACAAGCTTTGCTAAAACGGAGCCAATGATGTGGGGCTGATTGGGCCATATGTTGTTATTTATGTACACACCATGTCAGACCTCCTTTTGTGGATATGTGCAATACTTTACTGTGGCAATGTGCAATAGATTTGAGTGCTAAACCTGAGATGTAATTGTAACATTACGCTGTGTAAAATCATACTGCCTGTATTGACAGCCAAACTTGCATTTTTAACCTAGTGCATTTTTGTAAATAAACCTTAAATAACCTTTTGAGCATGATATAGACTCTGTATCTGTTTGTATAAATATTGTTTTGGTGAGTCTGCCATAGGGGTGGATAGAAGGGGTACACCATACCCTGAGCTCCTAATGTATAATGTGTTACTATCTAAGTGAACTATTGTGTATTTGGACCAAAATGGCCATGGGTCTCTGATCAAAACATGACAGCATTGCATAATTTTATGACTGGTCGGGAGATCTACGGCCATGAAGAAAAAGTGGGAGAAGTCTCCGATAAAAAAATCTTACTTTATTTATGCAAACTATTAAAATATGTTAAAGTCCATGATAGCGAAGATGCAATCTCAACACTTTTCTGGCTAATTTAACAAATTAGTAGATTCGATACATATGGACAGAGAATCAGATGCTTTCATACTGCGATTTTTGAGGATCTGTGGCTGGCTGTTGTAAAACGGACAGACACGGATCCGATTTGGCCCCCATGTTATCCTATGGGCACAAATCAGATCTGGCCTAATTGCCATCCGATTTTTGTCCGATTTTTTGCTGTGGCCAAAAATCGGAGACTGCTCTGATTTTGGGCACAGCGGACCAAATCAGATTGAATCGGATCCGACCCGATCCGCGGCCTTTAATATGGGGGCCTATGGAGCACTGGTCCGAGAAATGACAGGATCATTTCTATGATCCGATTTAGTGTACTGAGCATGCTCAGTACACTAAAACGGCTCCGTGCCATCTAATTTCACTTCCGCAATGTATATCTATACATTGTGGAAGTGAAACTAAGTGAAAGCAAGGGTTAAAAACTAAAAAAAAAATCTCTTTTCTCACCTGTCCTGCGATCCCCCGATGTGCGGCATCTCTGGTGGCTACAGGACCTGGGCTTTACGTCACAACCCGATCAGCTGACCGATGACGCCGATTGGGTAGCCCAGCCCAGCTAGGTCCTGTAAGCATCTGGAGATAGATGCTGACGTTGGGGATCGCTGGAAAGGTGAGAATAGAGTTATTTTTATTTTTAACCCTTGCTTTTACTTAAATTTCACTTCCGCAATGTATGGATATACATTGAGGAAGTGAAAGTGCCCCGCACATCTCTTTGTGTCCAGACCCGTGAAAATCACGGACCCGGACACAGAAATAGGTCACCTCCTATGGTGTCCGTTCCTGTCCGTGGGGAACTGCAAAAGGTAGGATCCCACGGACAGGAAAAATAACTCTGTGAAACCAGGCAAACATGAACACAGAGCATATAACATCCGTCCTTTTTAAACAGTAAGACACATCAGAGATAACAGAGAGAAATAATGTTATCACTGTACAGAGGAAGCAATCTGGATGTTTAAGCAAATAATCTGCATACAAATAATCCGACTGTTCAAATGAAAAATCTGTATACAAAGAACATAATATTTAAATAGAAAAACTGCATACAGAAAATCAAGATATTTAAATGGAAATCTGTATGCAGAAAAACCGGGTGTTTGAATAGGAAATCTGCATGCAGAAAATCAGTATGTTTGAATGGAAAATCAGAATGAAAAAAAACAGATGCTTGCATGCAGAAAATCAGTATGTTTAGAATAGGAAAATCTGCAATGCAGAAAATCAGAATGTTTGAATGGAAAATCAGCATGCAAAAAAACGGATGCTTGCATGCAGAAAATCAGAATGTTTGAATGGAAAATCAGCATGCAAAAAAACGGATGCTTGCATGCAGAAAATCAGTTTGGATGCTTGCAATGCAGAAAATCAGTATGTTTGAATGGAAAATATGTACGCAGAAAAACCAAATGTTTGAATAGAAAAATATCTGTGTACATAAATTTAGAATGTTTGAATGAACAATCTGTATGTAGAAAATCAAAATGTTTGAATGGGAGATCTGTGTGCAGAAAATCAGAATGTGTAAGGCTGGTTTCAAATTAGCGTTTTTGAACACTGCGTATGTGGAAACGCATGCAAACCCAAGTTCACGCAGTGTTTATCTGCATGAGCGTACACAAGATATCAAAAAATGCAGCGCATGCATGCGTTAAATATTTCCTGGAGTGTTTTCTTGCATTTTCAAGACATGCCACTCCCAAAGGCCGTGTCTTAAGGGAAATTTCTTCCTAGCAATGCGCTGTGTGTCATACGCATGTGCATTGAACGCAGCCATGCGCAAGCCATTGCGCACCCATAAAGAATAATGTGTTGTTTTTACGCACTCGTGCATATGCTTTCACATTTTTCAGTCATCAAAAAGTGCAACATGTTGCGTTCGTCGGGCGCAAAGAAACCACGCACAGGGACGCAAACGCAGACATACTGATGCCAACGAAGGTCCCTGCTATCACCTGCGCACACCATGTTAAAGATCGGTGTGCAATACGCTTGAGGATTTTAAAAAAGAACTATGCAGCATACGCTCTGTTCTAAATCGCTAATGTGGAATCGGCCTAAGAGGAAAATCTGCATGCAGAAAACCAGGATGTTTAAATAGGAAATCTATATGCAGAAAGTAAGGATTTTGAATAGGAAATTTGTATACAAGAAATAAGGCTACCTTCACATTTGCGGACCCCTCCGCAGCGTTCTGCGCAGGGGATCCGCAATGTGACCGCAGCACCACAAGCCCCTATCTTTATAATGGAGCGCACAGTGCTGCGCTTGACTGCACATGACCGTGCGCACCCATTCACTGCCATATGTGATCTGTGCGCAGGTGGATGCCTGCGCACAAATCACCCAGTCTCATCCGCACCAGAAATGCAACATGTCGCGTTCGTGGTGCGGACGAGACTGGGTGATCTGTGCGCAGGCATCCGCCTGCTTACAGATCACATATGGCAGTGAATGGGTGCGCACGGTCATGCGCAGTCAAGCGCAGCACCGTGCGCTCCCATTATAAAGAAATGGACTTGTGGTGCTGCGGTCACATTGCGGATCCCCTCCGCAGAACGCTGCGGAGGGCTCCGCAAATGTGTAGGTAGCCTAAGGATGTTCAAACATCATGATTTTCTGCATATATATTTCCTATTCAAACATCCTTATTCTGCATATAGATTTCCTATTTAAACATCCTGATTTTCTGCATACAGATTTTCCTCTTAGGCAGGTTTCACATTGCGATTTTGTGCAATCCGTGGCTGTCCGTTGTAAAATGGACAGCCACTGATCAGGTTTGGCCCCATGTATGCCTATGGGCAACGGATCTGCACAGATTTTTCCTTAATGCCATCCGATTTGTGACAGATCCGATTGTGTCCAATTTTTTGCTGTATGCAAAATCGGAGACTGCTCTGACTTTGGGCACAGTGAACCAAATTGGACACAATTGAATCAGTCAAGATTAGCAGCCATTAACATGGGACCCTATGGAGCACGTGTCCGAGAAAACACAGGATCTTTTCCCGGACCCGATTTTAGCGTATTGTGCATGCTCAGTACACTAAAACTGCTCTGTTGCAGTTTCATTTCACTTCCGCAATGTATATACATACATTGCACAAGTAAAATTAACTAAAGCAAGTGTTAAAAATAAATCCTCACCACTCCAGAGTGTGTCCAGCGATGCGCGCCATCTATCCCGAGCTTAAGGACCTGGTAGGATGGGGCTACCCGATCAGCTGATCGGTCACATGACTTCATCAGCTGAGCAGCTTAAATTTTCCGTCCGCCAAAACTGATCGATGGGCAGGAGATTTAAACCGCTCAGCTGATGCGGTCATGTGACCGATCAGCTGATCGGGTAGCCCCACCCAGCCAGGTCCTTAACCTCAGGATAGATGACGCACAATGTGGGACACACGCCGGAAACGTGAGGATCTTTTTGTTTATTTTCAACCCTTGCTTTACTTCCGCAATTTATACATTAATATACATTACGAAAGTGCTAGTGGCCTTCTGTGTCTGGATCTGTGACAGTCACGGATCCAGACACAGAATTGGCATCCGTGGGCACACATCCCACATGCTGCCCTTTCCGGTCTGTGGGGTCCTGCAAAAAACAGGATCCCCACGGACAGAAAAAAAAAAATCGCTATGTGAAACCAGCCTAAGGCAGCCGTCACACGCTTCAATTTAATGCACGATATCGCTTAAGCAATCTGCTTTTTGATCGCTTAAGCGATATCGTTTGTGCATCGCTGCGTGCAATCAAGCGATTTTACAATGTAAAATCGCTTGATCGTTGGATCGCAGATTTGTGAGCCGCAGCTCATATCAAGCGATAATCGCTTGATCAATCTGCTTCATCGTGGTGTGTGACACCACGATGAACGATCTCCCAGCGGCCGAGCCTATGCTGGGAGATGGTATCTATGGTAAACGTCGGGTTACTAAGCGCCGCGCGGCGCCTAGTAACCCGATGTGTACCGTAGTTACCAGCGATCTCGCTGGTCCTCATCGCTGGTGAGTTTGTCTGTGTGACAGCTCACCAGCGATGTGAACGATATTGTTAGCGATCGCGCGTGCATGCGATGGCTAACAATATCGCTAACGATATTGAACCGTGTGTCGGCCGCCTTAGACATTCTGATTTTCTGCATACAGATCTCCTATTCAAACATTTTGATTTTCTACATACAGATTGTTCATTCAAACATTCTGAATTTATGTATACAGATTTTTTTTCCATTCAAACATTCGGATTTTCTGCGTACATATTTTCCATTCAAATATACTGATTTTCTGTCATGCAAGCATCTGTTTTTTTGTATTTTTTGCTTAAACATCCAGATTGCTTCCTCTGTAAATTGATCACATTGTTTCTCTCTGTTATCTCTGATGTGTCTTATTGTTTAAAAAGGACGTATGTTATATGCTCTGTATTCATGTGTGTTACATTCATGTTCGATCTGATTCACTGTCCATGTGTTTCGAATCTACTAATTTGGTAAATCTGTACCATGATTGGCTACTGCATGTTTTTAAGCTTGTACTATGATGCATTCTGTTATCACTGACTAAGGGCGTAAGCCAAAAACGCGTCGAGATTGCATCTCCCCTATCATGGACTTTCACATATTTTAATATTTTGCATAAATAAAGTAAGAATTTTTTATTGGCGACTCCTCCCACTTTTACTTGATGTATACTGGCCGAGAGTTACGGCATTGTGGGTCTAAGCTCAGAAGATGTGAGCAGCAGGATGGATTGAATGCATGGTAAGGCATATATGTGCTTTTTTTTGTATTTTGAGGATTCTCAGATTCCAATATATTTTTCTTTTTTTGTAGAGATCTACAGTCTGTGAACTGCGGATCAAAGACTGGACCAATGTGCATGGACGTATAAATGAGTCCTTAAAGTTTTCCACTTTCAAAAAGTGGCCTCAAACAATAACAGTCATTTAAAACAACCACCATAGTACTCCCCATCTTTGGGTCTAGCATTGGCTTTTCATTGCTGCGCCAATGTATTAGCTGCAACAGTAACCTAACAACTACAGCACACATTAACGCTACAGCAAAATCACTGACCTCTTTGACTAGTACCATATAAATCAGCAGAACCACTGAGATTGGCTGATAATGTAATGTATGCTATAGTCATGATGTCACCGCAGTAACCAATAGATTGATCACTGGACCCTAAAGGTACCGTCACGCTGCAATATTGCTTGCAATTTCACTGGCAATTTGCTGGTTGCAGTGAAATCATGGATACATTGTGCTATTTTGTTGCCGTGTACAAAAGGAACAATGTGTCCATGATTTCACTGCAACCAGCAAATTGCCAGTGAAATTGCAAGCAATATTGCCGCGTGTGACGGTGCCTTAAGAGGGCGAATACTGTGTTTTTGTCATCTTAAATGTCTACAAACATTTAGCCAGCACTTTTTTGTAAGGTGGAAACCCTCTTTAAGCTCTCAATGGGAACTTTGAATTAGCTATAGAAATTAATAGAACATGTGAGGCTATCAGACTGCATTTACTGTATTTTTCGTATTTTAAGACGCACTTTTGTTTCCCCCAACAAAAACGGTTATGCGTCTTAAAATCCAAATCTAAAAATACAATCTTACAGAGTTGGGGTGAGGGGGGAGGGCTGCGGTCGTGGAGTGAGCGGGGGTGGTTTTGGAGGATGGGGGCACAGCTGCGGGACCGAAGCTGCGTGGGGGGAAAGTGGCAGCGCCATGCTGTGAGCTATGTTCTATGTGCTTCGGTGCATTCATTAACAAGGTGTAGTTGGTTGCTAGAGGTTATGAGTTCTAGAAAATGGCCGCCGATCTAATTGCGCAGAACTTTTTTTAGAAGTCTCAACCTCTACCAACCATCTGCACCTTATTAATGAATGCAGCCAGGCACATAGAACATGGCAGCGCCGCCACTACCCCCTCGCAGCCCCGGTCTCGCAGCTGTGTCCCCACCCTCCAAAACCTGCCTCTGGAACCCCCGCTCCATGACTGCTGCCCTACCCCCTTGGTCAGCTATGGTAGGTCTGGGGTGGAAATATATATACACCAGGATGGGGGCCATGTACAAAGGATGGGGGACCATATATACAGGATGGGGGGACATATATACCAGGTTGGGGGCACATACATAGCATATATATAGCATAATAGGGGACATAATGCCGATTGTAAGATGGACACTGGCATTACAAGACGGACCCCATTTAACTTTTTTTTCTCTTTTTCGTCACCAAATTTGGGGTGCGTCTTATAAAGCGAAAAATACGGTAGGTCTCACAAAGATAAGCTACTATTGTGAATCTATGTAATATGTGTTTATTCACATAAGTGGTAATTGCTTAGAGAGTAATGTCCAGCAGGAAAGTTGTAAAACTGTGAAAATTAAATCTAAAATTAGATTTATTAAGGACTAGCTGTAGTACCCGGCTACGCCCGCATTAATAACTGATGTTAGCTATAACAAAATAGAATTTGAATGTGTCATATTAATGACCTGTAAGAAAATAGAAGCTGAGCTGTGATCGGTTGCTATAGGCAGCCTAATAAATCTCTAGCCAACAGTAAACCCTCCCCCTGGCCGGGCAGTATATGTTACCTCACACATGCACATAATAGACAGCTCATGTAACTGACATCTGCCTTAATTCCCTATATGGCACATGTGTTGCACATTGGCTGTTTTTAATCAGATGTTTATGTTTGGAAATTAAAGATAGCACACGTATGAGGTGAGTTGTGTGAGGTGATTTGTCACATCTCTGTCTGTCTGTGTGGTGTGTGTGTCCCTGGGGTGTGTGTGTGTGTGTGTCCCTGTGGGGTGAGTGCATGTGTCCCTATAGGGTGTGTATGTGTGTGTGTGTCCCTGTGGGGGGGTCTGTGTGGTGTGTGTCTCTGTTGTGTGTGTGTCTCTTTGTGGTGTGTGTGTCCCTGTGGGGTGAGTGCATGTGTCCTTTTAGGGTGTGTGTGTGTTCCTGTGAAGGGGGGGGGTCTGTGTGGTGTGTGTCTCTGTTGTGTGTGTCTCTTTGTGGTGTGTGTGTGTCACTGTGGGGTGACTGCATGTGTCCCTATAGGGTGTGTATGTGTGTGTGTCCCTGTGGGGGGTCTGTGTGGTGTGTGTGTATATCTGTGTTGTGTGTGTCTCTTTGTGGTGTGTGTGTCCCTGTGGGGTGAGTGCATGTGTCCCTATAGGGTGTGTATGTGTGTGTGTCCCTGTGGGGGGGTTTGTGTGGTGTGTGTGTGTATCTGTGTTGTGTGTGCCTCTTTATGGTGTGTGTGTCTGTGGGGTGAGTGCATGTGTCCCTATAGGGTGTGTATGTGTGTGTGTCCCTATGGGGGGGGTCTGTGTGTGGGAGGTGTGTGTGTCTCTTTGTGGTGTGTGTGTGTCCCTGTGGGGTGAGTGCATGTGTCCCTATAGGGTGGCTATGTGTGTGTGTCCCTGTGGGGGGGTCTGTGTGGTATGTCTGTGTTGTGTGTCTCTTTGTGGTGTGTGTGTTTTGTTCGGGTGCGTGGGGAGTATCCAATGTTGTGGCTGCACCTTAGCGACTATACACTTGCTGTTACTCTTTGTGTGCGTGTGGTGTGTATACATGTCCCTGTGCGTGGTGAATATCTCATGTTGGGGCCCCACCTTAGTGACTATATGCTAGTATGTGCTGTTAGTCTTTGGCGCTATCATTAAGCCCCTCTCATTCACAACTGTCAACTGGTAACTGTCACTTTTTCCCCATTATGTAGATAGGGGCAAAATAGTTTGGTGAATTGGAATGCGCGGGGTTAAAATTTCACCTCACAACATAGCCTATGACGCTCCCGGGGTCCAGATGTGTGACTGTGCAAAATTTTGTGGCTATAGCTGGCAGGTGTCGATTTTCCTCCAACACTTTTCCATTCACTTTTTCCCCATTATGTAGATAGGGGCAAAATTGTTTGGTGAACTGGAACGCGCAGGGTTAAAATTTCACCTCACAACATAGCCTATGACGCTCCCGGGGTCCAGATGTGTGACTGTGCAAAATTTTGTGGCTATAGCTGTCAGGTGTCGATTTTCCTCCAACACTTTTCCATTCACTTTTTCCCCATTATGTAGATAGGGGCAAAATTGTTTGGTGAACTGGAACGCGCAGGGTTAAAATTTCGCCTCACAACATAGCCTATGATGCTCTCAGGGTACAGACATGTGACTGTGCAAAATTTTGTGGCTATAGCTGGCAGGTGTCGATTTTCCTCCAACACTTTTCCATTCACTTTTTCCCCATTATGTAGATAGGGACAAAATTGTTTGGTGAACTGGGACGCGCAGGGTTAAAATTTCGCCTCACAACATAGCCTATGATGCTCTCAGGGTCCAGACGTGTGACTGTGCAAAATTTTGTGGCTGTAGTTGCGTCGGTGTAGATGCCAATCCCGGATATACATACATACATACACACACACACAAACACATTCAGCTTTATATATTAGATTTGCCTTCATTCCTGTAAAACAAAATTACATGTTAACTGGCTTCCAAATCCCTCTTTGTCCACAGTCTATTTGCCTGCACATCACAGAGGATTAGACAGGTGCTAACCTTTTAACTGAAGGCATTTATATTTCAGTATAAATGGATACCTATTCAACTGAAGACAGATTGTGGAAAAGAATGGAGTACAATGCCTCTTGCATACAATGTTTTTATAGAAATGAAGACAAATTCCTAATAAAGTGATATGCTAAAGTTGTATGTTTCCATGCTGGGCAAAATTATTAAAAAATAATTAAGTGTACAATAAGTAGATTTTTGTGCACTGACCGTAAAATCCTGTTCTCTTAGCCTCTAATTGGGGGATACAGGACCGTGGGTGTTATGCTGGTGTCCACTTGGAGGCGACACTAGGCAAGATCTGAAAAAGATTAAGTGGCTCCTCCTCTGCAGTATACACCCCCTGGCTGGCCTTGCCTAACCAGTTTTGTGCTTAAAGCAGTAGGAGAAGTAAACCAATGAAAACGTAAGCCTATAGAATAAAAGGCAACCTTATAGTAAATCAAAGAACCACAATAAATGCCGGGCAACAGGGAGGGTGCTGTGTCCTCCCAATTAGAGGCTGAGAGAAGAGGATTTTACGGTGAGTACACAAAAATCTCCTTGCCTCATTGGGGGACACAGGAATGTGGGACATCCTAAAGCAGTCCCTGGGTGGGAAGAAAATAATGTCATAAACTCTTATAAGACATGCACCCTACAGGTGGGCTACTGCCACCTGGAGGATGCGTCTACCCAGACTCGCCTCCGCCGAAGCTTGGGTATTAACACTGTAATACTTCACGAAAGAGTGAAGGCTGGACTAGGTGGCTGCCTTACACACTTGTTGTGCATACGCCAGGTGCCGAATGGCTCAGAAAGTCTCTACCACACAAGTGGAGTGTGCCCTTATGCCTGTGAATTTTCACACCTGATACACTTCCTAAATAGTGGTTCGGAGCCATCTGGCCAGAGCAGCCGTGGATGCTGGCATGCCCTTATGTTGTCTTTTTGGAAGAATGATTAGAGAGTCAGACCTCCTGAAAGATGGCGGTCTAGACACGTAGATACAAGGGGCCCGAACCAGATCCAGTGTGCGCAGAGTTTCCTTAACACAATGCGTCTGTGCAGGGTAAAAGGATGGTAAAGAAATCTCTTCGTTGAGGTGGGATGAGGAGATCAACTTCGGAAGGACGACGACACTGGTCGAATCGGCACCGTATCCTGGTGAAAACCCAAGCAGGTACCCTGCAGGAGAGCACCACGAGTTCAGAGACTCTAGGGATAGAGGTAATTGCCACCATACACAACCTTCTGGGAAAGAAGGCGGAGAGGAAACCCTTTGAGGGCTCAAAGGGCGGTTATGTGCAGCGCATGTCCAAGACCAGACTGGGGTCCCCTGCCTCACATGGTCGAATGTAAGACAGAGACCAGGCGGAAACTCCCTGGACAACGGTCTTAACCTGAGGCGTAGCCGGACAAGTAGAGATAGCGCGGGGCGGTGTCCTTTTGATGGAACTGAGAGAGAGACCGGCGACTAGACCGGATTGAAGGACGCAAAAAATACTCAGCAACGAAAAGAGGAAAGGTGGCTGGACCAGAGAACTGTGCCATGCAAAGAAATCTGCCATGTGCGGTAAGAAATGCAAGCGGAAGCAGGTTTTCTTGCTCTGATTGTGGTTTTGATTATATTCGAGGACAAAAAAAACCCCTTGAGTCAAAGACCCAGGTCTCAAGGGCCACGCTGTAAAAATCAGGATCTTGAATTCTGGCAGTAAATTGAACCCTGAGAGAGAAGGTCTGAAGGACGCCAGGGTACATCGGTGGCGAGTTGAACTAGGTCGTTATACCAGATGTGCCTGGGCCAATCCAGGCACTAGGATGACTGGAATGCCTTCAGAATTGATCTTTCGCACCACTCAGGGTATGAGTCAGAGGAAGAAAGATGTAAGAAGATGAAACGTCGTCCAAGATTGTACATGGCATCTGCTCCCAGGTACTGTGGGTCGAGGGAAGGAGCCATGTCGACCCCTGAAATACGAGCTGCCGAAAGACCAGACCCGTTCAATTGGCCCAGAGGATGATGGGTTTCACCTCACGCATCGCTTGTCTGCTGCGGTTCACTCCTTAGTGATTGACCTGTGCCACTGCTGTGGCATCGTCCGACTGCAACCGGATATGATGACCCGCTACCAATCAATGAAAAGATAAAAGCTCGGAAGACGGCGCGGAACTCCAGGAGATTGGTAGGCAGGGTGGATTTCGAGAGTCACTATCTGCCCTGAGCATCCCAGCTTGATAAGTTTGCGTTGGTGAGGCCATGAGAAGAGCTCGCTGGAGAGGCCTGAGGTGCAGTTGAGGAAGGGAACCACATCCATAGTCGCGACCATCCTGTCCAGATCTGTCATCACAAAAAGGAGTGAGGTGATGGGACAAATGAGCGCCCGTACACTTTGACTGAGGGCACAGGACCTGTCCTGAGAAAGAAGCACTAACCCACGTTAAGTGGTGAAAAAAAAAACTCCCAAGAATTTGAGCATTTGTCTTGGGGCTGGAGAGGAGTTGGACAGACTAACCAACCATCCCAGACGAACCAGGGAGTCCACTGTAATGTGAACGCTCCCTTCGCAGTCTTTGAAGGAAGGAGCTTTGATGAATAGACCGTCCAGGCATGGGAGAACGACTACTCGAATGAGTGAAGAATGGTCATGACCGTCGTCATGATTATGTGAATACACTGGGTGCCATAGCAAGTCTGAAGGGTCGGCAATGAACTGAAGGTGATCCTCGTGGATTGCAAAGCGGGGAAATCTCTGAGGTGCCTGAGCTATTGGGATGCGTAGTTACGCATCTTGAATATCTATGGAGGCCAGAAACTCCCCTTCTGCCATGGATGATATGACGAAGCGGAGAGAATCCATGTCGAAGTAGGGAACCCAAACGAACTTGTAGAGATCTTGTAAGTTTGGACTTGTCTTGAAGAACAGGGATAATGACTCCTGCTTGTAATAACAAATCGACAGCCTGATAAAGAGCGCGAGCCCTTGACGGTGGCCGTGGAGGGATGGATAGGAAACATCTATTGTGTGGGCGGGAGAGGAACTTGATCTTGTACCCGGAAGGCATCAATTCCATTACCCACCTGTCTACTGCAAAAAACGGCGGCCAGACTTGTTGAAAACGAGGAAGTCGGCCACCTACCCGGGAGGAAACCTCCGAGAGTGACGAGTCATGAGGCTGAACCAATGGGATCTGGGCTCCTTAGGCTTATGGAAGGTCCTGTCCCTACATAGAGAGCGACTATTAGTCTGCGCCTGTTGGGAGGTCGACCAACCACACGGGTTCTAAACGGTGCGAAAAATGCATTTGTTGATGGCAGGCCAAACCGCCGCTTTTGGATTGCGCTGGGGAAGGGATGTGCTCCTTCCTCCAGTGGCATCAGAAATTAGTTTGTCCAATCTTTCGGTGAATAGACAGACGCTAAAATAAGGAAAGGCTTGCGAGGGATTTCTTAGAGGCAGTATTTGCCTTTCACTCGCAAAGCCAGAGTGCACACCTTTTGATTTAGTCACAGCCGTGCAATTGACCGTATGTAGGGATGTATGAACAATAAGCTCCTGGGGGAACCATCAGGGAGAGAGAGGAGAGTCCCTGTGGCTACACAGGAGACTGGAGGATCTACCTGTGGGGAACCTGACCAGGCTTGTATCAACGCAGTCAAAAAAGGGATAGCATCTATCGCCTTGTGGATTCTATATCTCTTGTCCGTGGTGGGACCTATGGTTGTGACGAATCTCCTAGATATTCAGGACGATCTGCAACACATTTGCATGGACGTTTGGAGAAGGAGTTCTACGGAACAGTTTTCGACCTGCAACCGATACCAATGGTAGGAAATCCCGAGATGCTGTGTTCTTGTGTTCCGTGGCATCCCCCTGCAGTTCGGACTGACCTGGGATGCAGGGCATACAACAACTCTGCAGTACCTGGATCAGTGTGGAGTGTGAGATTCATTGGGATAGGAAAACTGTCCCTTCAGGTGTATTGGGGTCACTGGAAAATGCAGTATCAGTTGTAGACTCTGATACAGTACCTCCACTGAGGAGAGTAGCCCCACATGCCAAACAAGAGACATGATAATATACTTTCTCCTGTTTGTAATATTAACCTGATCATTGCTATCTGTGACCGGATGGTAACTAAGGGGGAAACTGTGCTCAACCCAACTTGAAGGTATGTGCTGCACAATGTACCTCCTGCTCTGGAAGGTGAGGACCCACAGAGTATAGAGAGAGCTGCAGCAGGAAGGAAACTGCTGAGCTCTATACCATCATTATGTATCCACACTAGGAAGAGCCACCAGCGATTAAAAATTGCTGTATATCATGCCATCGATGGTTACAAACTACCCTGGCGCTTGTGGCCCATAGTGTTTTCATGTTTGGCTCATGGTATGCGGGTATGCTGACAGGTGGCAGCCAGGGAATGAGCTGCACTCACCCAGGATCGGTATATGTGCTGCCAATGCACTGTGAACCGGTGATGAGTGGCACTACAATGGCGACCGCTGTGAAGGAGGTGAAGAGGAGAGCCGACTTGAATCAAAAAGGGCATGTTGGGAGATCTCGCGGTGAGCGAGAAGCGCCAGGGAAGCGGTCCCGCCCCCCTCGATGATGCGGTCTGAGTTTGTTTCAGTCTCGATCGACGTCATCCTGGGGGTGTGCGGTGGGCGCAGTATGGGCGGTGACGTTCCGCGCTAGGCCGGAGCCTAAATTAAAAAGTGGCCCCCCGATGGGCGTGGCCTGGCACGCTATGTGAGCGGTCACAGCACAGAGAGCTCCCGCTGAACACAGGCTAATTATCCTGGAAGCATCCTCACACTGCACTAAAATACCGGCTGGCCCGGCTGGGAGAGCTGTCTGGACCCGATGCCCTGCCTCAGAACCCCTGGACAGGGCTGGAGGGGCAGAGGACCATATTGTCAAACTGAAGAAATCTGAACAAAAGTATGCCCAAAAACTGGCAGAAGTAATAGCCAAAAACTATGACCTTGAAAATAGGTTAAGGCGAAACAACTTAAGACTGGTGGGCTTCCCTGAAAAGGCGGAGGGGAGAGATCCCACAGCATTCATTGAATCATGGTTGAGAGGGAAGATTGGAGATGATTTTTGAAAAAAAAAATTTGTATTTATTCAGAATAGAATAACCATACATAAAATAGTACACATCAAAAGTAGCAGAGCCAAAGAAAAAGCTACCAACTGTAGCCAGATTAAATACAATATATGAAATCATTATATAACAGTACGTTTAAGAGTATTAATAGTGACATTAACTTGTTGGCATCAAAGTACGAAAAGTTGGTGGATCCTTATAATCTGGAGATAATTTTTGACCAAAATGTTCGCAGTGGAGTGGGCCCACAGGGTCCCTATGCAGCTGAAGCCCCCAGAATCTGAACCTCGCACAATTTTGGCCATATTCCTGAATTAAAGGGATCGGGATATTATTTTGAGGAAGGCCCTGGAGGCGGAGGACTTAACATGCGACGGCCAACGAATTGCAATATACCCGGATTATTCCCCAACTGTACAGAAACAATGAATGCAATTCTCAGGAATTAAGAGGCGACTACGAGACTTAGGGGTGTTCTTTCCCGCCAAATTGAGAGTCAAGTGCAATTCTTTCTGACGCTTGAGGAGGCCTCGCATTGGATGAACTCTAATGCCAAACGACTCAAGGATGGAGAAGGTTGAGAAACTGATCCCGGGGCTGACGAATTTTTCTTGGGATGATCCCATGACAGTTGGGAGGGGCCGGCTTCTCCGGTACCTTTTCCTTTTTTGAACATTGCGGCATGGATGTTGTTGCTGCTGTGTAACTGTTGGTTATGAGATATTTCTATGTTATATATTTTTTTACCTTTCCTTTTCTACAGAAGTTAAGAGGATTACTGATTCTTTACCTATTGTGGGTTTTGCATTCCCATTCTCCGATTCCTTTTATTTTCTCGGTTCCTAATCACCCGGAAACCGGGTATGGCTATGGGGGGTGGATGGGGCTGTTGGGAGATGATGGAAGCTGGTTCTGCTTCAAATAGTTTAAGATTGCGGTTCATGTGTGATGGGGGGGTGTTTTCTTCTCTTTATTTTTTTTACTGTTTAAATATAGTATACTATGTTCACTATGGTGGGAGGAGATAGGTGGTGAGATCATGCCGGGGAAGTTGGAGCGAAGGAGGAAGGGTGACGCTACGAGTTTAAGACCCACTCTCTCTGAGAGACACATGTGTAGGGATGGGGGGGGGGGGGGGAGAAAGGTGGGGAGGGTAGACAGCATAGAGTGACAGGTGTGCTGAAGGACAGATGGGATCGTCAAAACCACTTAGCGCCCCTATTAAAGTGCTGGGGTGGAATGTTAGAGGGCTATCAGATGCTACGAAAAGGGCGGCAGTCCTAAAATATATACTTGACCAACACCCGACCATGATATGTCTGATGGAAACGCACTGGGTTAAAGATAAGATTGTGATTTTGCAGAGGAAATGGATACAGGAGTCCTATCATGCAGTCTATTCCTCATGCTCAAGGGGTGTATCCATACTAGTACCTATATCTACTAAATTTGAATTCGTGGAGTTACACCCGGATGGGGAAGGACAATACGTCATACTGGTATGCAAAGTTGCAAAGTACATGGGTTGCTGATGGCACTTATAGCGATGTACCTGCCTCTGCCATATTCCAGCAAAAAGATTAGAGAAGCGATGGAGTGGCTGGGACACCTTGGGGAGATTCCTGTGCTTTTGGTGGGAGACCTGAACAATGTGCAGGGTGACTACTGGGACAAACATAAAAACAAGTCGGGTAGGAATCAGAGCCATATTACACCCTTCGGGGCGTTTATACGGGAGTTGGGCCTAGGTGACGTATGGAGGGTGCGAAATCCAGAAGTGCGATGTTATTCCTGCTACTCGGCCACTCACAATACACTATCCCGCATAGACATGGCCCTGGGAAACGATGCTATGGATGCATTGGTCGTGAGGGTGGAGTATCTACCCAGGGCCATGTTGGATCATAAACCGACCTGCGTTCCTATCCAGTCGGGGGAGGCTAGGGTGGGAGGAAGGTTGGGATGGAAGCTACACCCAGGATGGCTGTGCAGCATTAATGTTGATATGCTGCGTAGGGATCTGGAAGAGTTTTTTGTTTTTAATGAAGGAACAGCGGGTCCAGAGGCCCTTTGGGATGCCATGAAGGCGTATTTGAGAAGCCTCCTTATCAGAGAGATTAACAGGTGTAAGTCTGAGACAAGGAAGGAGGAGGTGGAGCAGGGCGGAGGAGGAGTTGATTGTAAAAGGAACGCGGGAGGCTGAAAAACTGATGAGGGAAGCCCAGGTGGAGGTGGATAGATTACACTGGGATAAAACATTGAAAAAGAATGAGTTTCGGCGGGCGGGCTTCTATGAAGAAGAAGAAAAGGTTGGGCATATGCTGTCGGTGGTTGCCTCGGCGCAGAGGATGACCCTTCATGCACTCTGTGTATGCGGGGGATGGGACCTTGACAACTGACACTGCTGATATTGGAGCAGCCTTTGTGGACTTTTATGAGAAGTTGTACTCCCCTGGTGCGGAGGTGGACGCCGACAGTTCCGCTATGTATCTAGATTCTTTGCGCATGCCCAGACTTACAGAAGAGGATAGGGACAGTCTGGAGCTGGAGGGGCCGCTTACGTGTGATGAACTGAGCGCGGCATTGGCCTCTATGGCCAATGATAAATGCTCCGGGATCTGATGGACTCCCAATGGAGATTTACAAACAGCTGGAAGAGGTGTTGCTCCCGTGGCTGCAGGAGATTCTCACAAGATCCAGGGAGGGGGGTTCTCCCATTATCAATGAGAGAGGTGGTTATTGTGGTGCTCCCTAAGGAAGGCAAGGACCCGAGACATCCGGTGTCCTATCGTCCCATCTCGCTGTTGTCAACTGATGTTAAAATCTTGGCAGAAGTCTTGGCGAAACGGCTGACTAGTGTTGTTACCAACCTGATCCACCCAGACCAGTTGGGCTTTATGCCCAACAGATCCACTGCGGTGAACCTTCGGAGACTGTATTTGAACATGCAGATACCGGTTGATAATGCTGGCCAAGGGTTATAGCCTCGCTGGAAGCCCACAAGGCGTTTGATTGCGTGAGATGGGAATTCCTATGGAAAGTTCTGGAGTGTCTCGGGTTTGGTCCGCAATTCCTTTCATGGTTGCGCCTGCTGTACACCGAACTGAGGGCTAAGATAAGGATTACTGGTGCCTTGTTTAGCCCGATAGCCCTTGGGCGGGGAACAAGGCAGGGGTGCCCACTATCCCCACTGTTATTCGCCTTGGCGATGGAGCCAGTGGCAGCTAAAATAAGGAGAGAAAACAGGGGTGGTGGGCTTTCGGTATGGCGAGATTGAGGAGAAGGTAGTGCTATACGCGGACGACATACTGCTATTCCTGGAAGGATTCTGATGCTTCATTGCCAGAAGCTATGAGACTGATTGATCAATACGGAGTTCTATCCGGATTGCGAATTAACTAGCACAAATCTACTCTATTTTCACTGGATGCAGGGATGTCGTCTGTTGTGGAGACTGGGGGCCTCACGCTGGTGGATAGGTTTAAATACCTAGGCATATGGATATCGAGCCCACTTACAACCTACTTAGAACTGAATCTGGAACCAGTTCTAGGGATCATTAAGGAGAAAATGGGGGCATGGAACAGGCTACACTTATCTGTAGTGGGACGTGTTAACTTAATAAAAATGATTTTAATGCCTAAACTGCTATATGTTTTGCATAACACCCCAGTCTCTATTCCGCAGAGGCGGTTTAAACAGATTTGTTCGTTGTTTAGGAGTCTAATATGGGGGAAGAAACAAGCCCAGCTGAGATTGGGATAGTTGCAAAGGCCAAAAGGACGAGGGGGGCTAGCCCTGCCGAATCCATATATATATATTATGTTGCAGCACAGGGGCAACATGTTAGAGGATGGGCACAGAGGGCGACGTGCCCGTCGGTTCAAAGGGCTCTGGAAAATCTTACAGGGAGATGTCCGTTGGTTCTGAGTATGGAGGATGGGTCTATGGAAATTGTTGGGAAGCATCGCCCTACAATGGTGTTCCTGCAACAAGTATGGGACAAACTGAAAACACTCAGAGGGGTGACGCAATTGACGCGATACTCCCCATTGTGGAATAATGCGAGGCTGCCTGAAATAAAGAAAATGAGATGTTTGGTGGAGTGGTGAGACACATAGGCACACCACATCATGGACGGGCGGGAGCTGAAATCATTCTCTCGGCTAAGGGAGGAATTCGGGTTGTGTGAGGGGGGAATGTACCAGTACGTACAAATGGCACATGCTGCACGAGCACAAACCAAATTGAAGGAGATACGGGTACAACAGGATATAGTTTTGGAATATGTGTGCGAGGGTGGACCCACGAGCGGGGTGATTGCTACGACATATAAAGATTTACTACATACCTTTTTCCTTCAGCACCCCTCGAGGGCTAAGGATAGGTGGGAGGAGGAGATGGGAAATATAGAAGAGAATAAATGGACTTCCATTTTGGAATGGGTGCCAAATCTGTCGCTTAGTGAGCCGGGACGGCTCTCGCAGTAATACATCTTGTATAGAGTGTATCGAACTCCTGACTCAGAGCCGATTTGAGACCCACTTCAGAATGCCCGAGATGCATGACGGAAAGGGCAGGTATTATGCATATGATCTGGTTATGTCTGAGGCTGGCGGCATTCTGGTTGGTGGTAATTACAAGGGTGGAAGCAGAATACAACTGCATTATACCAAGGGACCCTCTGGTGTGTCTCTTTGGGTATATGGATGACCTTCTGGTGAATAACAAACTGAAAGTAATCATCGCTAGGTTGCTATATGTAGCAAGGAAGTTGATTGCTAAGCATTGGGTTGATGTTGATCCACCATCACGGCAGGAGTTTGTGGCGTAGACTGGGTACAACGCAAAGATAGAAAAGAGTATATATCATAAATGGGGGAAAATGGACCTGTTTAACTATTTATGGGCACCATGGCTGGAATACGGGCCGTAACGTGACTTTGGGACGACTGTAGTATAATGAATAGGATGAGAGGCAAGGGGAGAGCACGGAATATATGACCTGTTGGTATGTTAGGTATATCAATCACCATACGTTGAATAAGGCTTGCTGTCTGGGAGGGGGGGAGGGAGGAGGGTACCTGGTTGGGGGATTTAAGACATGTAAAATGTAAAAAGTTATAAAACTACTCATGTGGTGTGACTTTGTTTTTATTATCCAACTGTGTACAAATAAATATCTGATTAAAAAAAATAATAAAAAAATGCGGCCCCGTGTGGAGGCCGGCGCGGAGGTCCGGAGATGCCGCCGCATCTGTTGTCAGGGGAAGCCAAGCCAACCTATGAGCCTCAGAGGCCCCCGGTGATGAGCGGCGCTGCAATGGCGACCTCTGGAGACAGTGATGAGCGGCGCCCGCTTTAAGGGAGTCCATGGCAACCTCCGGGATGGTGTAGGGGGATTCTGGGTGTGATCGGGCCCTCTCCTGCCGGTGGCATAGTGTAACCCAGTGAGGGCCCCTGTAACGGACAGGGCTGCTCAACATACCTGGAAGCTCAACCCAAAGACCCCTGTATGGGGTGAATTGGGGAGGGTAGCCGTGTTCCCCGTCACTTGAGGTAGAATGTGGAGCCATGATGCAATCATTGCGACCCAGGGCCCCAACTGTGGGGTTTGGGGAAGATTCTCTGCTGGGCAGTTCTGGATTCGATTCAACTTCAACCCACCTCCCCAACTGTGGGGAGCCGAGGAAGGATTAGTCTTGGATAGGCTCAACTTCGACCCAGGTCCCCAACTGTGGGGAGCCGAGGAAGGATTAGTCTTGGATAGCCTCAACTTCGACCCAGGTCCCCAACTGTGGGGAGCCAAGGAAGGAGTATATTAAGGTAAATCCCATTCTTGAATCCTCTTGAGGAGTGGGAAAGTATTTCCCGTCTTGAAATCCTCTTGAGGAGTGAAAAAGTATTAAAAAGAAAAAATAAAAGAGAGAAAATAAAAGGATGTGTGCCTCCTAAGGACACCAAGCAAAAACTGGTTAGGCAAGGCGAGCCAGAGGGGTGTATACTGCAGAGGAGGAGCCACAATCTTTTTCAGATCTTGCCTAGTGTCGCCTCCTAGTGGACAGCAGCATAACACCCACGGTCCTGTGTCCCCCAATGAGGTGAAGGAGAATAGTAATACCAGATCTTTTACACGAAAATTGCTTTACACTTTGCAATATAGTCACAAACCGAACAAATAGTTAACAAAAAAAAAACATCAGTTCAATTAATAGTTTACAACAAAAAAAAAAATTTCAACTTACACTGCCAATGAACAGATGTTCCTGTGACCACAGAAAGGCAAGCGAACAGTTGCAAAAGCTCTGCCCTGGTTGAACATTTCAGTTACTTGAGAAGGCAAATAACTGGTGGAAGCCATAATAACTTTTCCAAAGTAACCCGTCCAGGTGGTTGGTTCTTCCGCAGGCCTATACAACAGAAAAAGATAGTGAAGGCAAGAATAAAATACATTTTTATAGGCAATCTACCTGTGTATACTGCTCAAACCATTAGGGTATGTGCACATGTTGAGTATTTGGTTGCAACGCAATGCATTTTGTGTGCGGTGTCTGTGTTTTTCTGTGTTGCCTGTGTTTTTCTACTATCATGAAAATGTAGACTCCATGGGATGGGATGTTAAGTGAGGGTAGGGGAGGAGAGAGAAGAGACTTTGAAATTTATTTCTGGTAGCCATGAATGCTTTTAGAACATTTCAGTAACCATGCTTTTTTTAATAAGAGAACCTGTCACCCCCTTGGTACATTCCAAAGTGAAAGCACCACTGAATGCAGCGTGTTTGTTTAATGACTGAAGGTCCTATTAAGATCCAGCGAGTTAGAGTATGTGCCCACTGGGCGTTTTTGCTGCGTTTTTGGTGCGTTTTCCGCTTGCAGAAAACCATTGGTTTTATGCTAATGTATGCTAATCTGTTCCTGCGGTTGGGCTTCCCAGCAAAACCAATGGGTTTTACAAAAACGCTGTGACCAACACACTAGTTTTGCAAGTGTCAAGAACTGTCAAATACCTGCGTTTTTGGTGCGGATAGCAAAGAATGGACATGTCAATTCTTTTGTGCGTTTTTGGTGCAGTCAATGGGAAAAACGCTGGAAAAACGCAGCTGCAAAAACGCACCAAAAACGCAGTAAAAACGCAGTAACAACGCGCAAAAAATGCGCAAAAACCGCAGACAAGATTCTAGTATTTCTCCTGTCAAGGACTCTAGGATCCTCAGGTTTTCCTGCGTTTATGACTACTCCAAAAACGTCCTGTGGGCACATATCCTTACATACTGAGACAGAGGCAGAAATAAATGACAGCTTTTTTTTACCAATATGGGGGGAATCAAAGTACGGTTGAGCATAGAATGTAATAGTCTCAAAATCCCCTTAAAACACTGCCAATAATAATTTCACACACTCACCGTTACCTGACATCAGTGCACCGACCTCAGAGTTCCCATGGTATGTAAATCAAACTCAGTACAAGGAGCAAATTTACCTACACGTTAAACTGATCAAAGATTGAACTTAAATACCTGGAAAAGCGATGTACATCAGATGAGGGCGGTCTGATGGAACCCTCTGAGATGGCGCACTGAGTATAACTTATCACAGCTAATAACAATGCATTAAACTATATAGAATGGTGGCTATACACTTAGCACAGGGATAACCGAGTATCTTAAAAGCTAGGGTACCATCAACCTCAAGTGCAGTTTCACACCGCCTATAGTCCACGGTGGCTGCAGCAAGTCCAGAAAAAAAAACAAACCCTTTGGCGCCAAAAAAACCTTATTGTAAAGCAGCAAAAATTCCATGGCTTGCCAGTCAAATCCAGATTCACACGTACGGTACTTTATTTCTGTAGCCTCGGGATACAGTCTGTGGAGCACTCTTTACCAGGGCTTGTCAGGATCCTCTCAATCGGGTTGGCACCGAACCCAGTCTCTTTTTTGGTAGTGGAACCCTGGCCAGCTCAACATAGGTCTCTAGTCCACACAGTTTCCACCGGCTCTGCACTAGTTTCCAGCAAAAACACAAGTTCTCCAAGGACAGGGATTAGCCACCTCTGCCAACAGCTTGCACAAAAAGTCTTATCAAAATCCAATCTCCAGGCTTCTCATCACTGTTTGTTTTTGTCACACTTTACGGCCTGTTTCTTCTAGCAGCGCAGCTCTCAGCTCCCCTTCACCACGAGCTTCATTCTCCTACAGACACGGATTCTCCCCCCAAGCCCTGCTGCCTCGCTCCACATCTTGTTCAGGCAGGCCGAACTCACAGGGTCCTAGTGTTTTGCTGATGCTGTTACATTCCACACTCCCACATATGCTGCATTTAGGGAGGGTGTGTACCATGTCTCTCTCCTCCCTGTAACCCGAAAAAAACACTTTGGAAAGTTTACAGTTAAGAGGTCCGAGGGGCTTATCTGATTATGATGTGCTCGCTGCCAGCCCGGTCCTCTCTGCCTCCTGCCTGTGTGTTCTGCCTCCTCGTGTGGGTCTGCCCTCCTCTTTGGCTCTACACACAGACACACACTCAGGCAGGAGGCGGGAAGGACTGTGCCAGCAAGCAGCGAGGACAGCATAATCAGATAAGCCCCTCTGCCCTCTTAAATGTAAACTTTCCAATGTATTTTTTTCGGGTTACAGGGGAGGTAGAGACATGGTACACACCTTCCCTGAATTCAGCATACACGCTACATTCAGTGGTGCTTTCACTTTGAAAGCACCAGGGGGTGACAGGTTCTCTTTAAATAAAAAAAACTCACCAAATCCGCACAAAAAAGCATGGTGTGAATGTCCCTGCATATTTGCAGCGTTTCTTCTTGATTATTAAGTGAATGGATAATAAAAGCAGAAAAAACGCTGCAATAATGGACATGCTGCAGATTTTTCAGCATCAAATTCTGCACCCTTTCTGCAGCAAAAAATGCACAGTGTGTACATGGCCTTATGTATAAATACATAGCTGTAGGGCCGCAATGTCAAACCTTTCTTACCTTGAGAGAGTGACATTTAGTTTTTGGTAATGGTTGTGAGCCAATCCAAGGCTCATACTTCCCATCTTCATTAGGGAGGAGCTTATATGGCACTAAAAAAATTTTGTGCGATTTTCAACCATCTTTCCCTCTACATTTATTCATCCTTATATAAAACTATCAAAAAATAAGTTTCAATCTGTTAAAGTTATATTTTACGGTTAGCTCAATTACATCAAAAGAAGCAGTCCAACTCCTGTTATTTAGCATTAAAAAATACAACTCTTCACGGTCATCAGTCTCCAACTATTAATAGCAAAAAGTTAACATTTTCTACTCTGTCAACAGTGACTCCAGCACGTCTGATTCTTGCTGTCAGGATAAGCCTGCCTGTGCTGATCAACAATCTGCAATAAGAATTGAAGCTGTGACTCATCTTTAGTTAACAGCCCACTGAGTTATTGAATGAGAGCCACCCCACGTGTCTTCAGCAATTGCTATCATATTGGGGGCACATTGGCTCAGTAGTTAGCACTGCAGCCTTGGGGTTCTACATCTGCAAGGAGTTTGTATGTAATCCTCATATTTGCATGGGTTTCCTCCAAGCACTCCGGATTCCTCCCCCACTCAAAGACAAACTGATAGGATGTTTAGATTGTGTGCCCCAACGGGGACATTGTTACAAATGTATGTAAAGCGCCATGGAATTAAATATGTGAATAAATATTATTATACTGAAAGCATTGGCATGAGCAATGTTAAAAAGAGCATTCTAGTCTTGATTGCTGTGTCACAAATAGTCTACATTTCTTCTTCTTCAGCAAACGCCACATTTTGAATGTTCTCCCTAATTTTGACTGACAGTTATGTACATCTCCTATGGTATGCTTGCTTTGTTCCAAAATGTCCCCATCTCTACATTTGTAGCAGCTGAAGACTCTTATAGTTTCATGGATTTCCAGATGATGATGTAGAAACAATCTGAGCTCCATGCGCATGGAAGGCAACTTACTACCTGTTAATTCAGTTACAGTACTACCAATGAGAGAGACTTCTGTTTGAGATCTAGTTGCTGTCGCCATATCTCTTCACTTAATATTTAAAGGGAACCAACCACCCCAAATGACCCCCCCGGACTGTTAATATGTGTCCCTACACCCAGCACACACATTTGGGGCAATCGTTTTTGCTAAAAAAACAGTTTAGTAGAAGCTAAGATATATGTTTATAAAGTGTAATCAATCGCAACGGCTGGGTGTTACCTAGCTTTGTCCACGTGCAGTGCTCGTGTCTGTGATCCTCCTCTCCTCCTCCCCTCTCAATTTCTAAGAGCCCGGCCGCGTCATGAAAGGGGCAGGGCTAATTCGCGTCATGAAGGGGGCGAGGTTCGCCACGATTTAGCCCCGCCCCTTTCATGACGCGGTGGGCTCATAGAAATTGAGAGGGGAGGAGGGAGAGGAGGATCACAGGCACGAGCACTGCACGTGGACAAAGCTAGGTAACACCCAGCCGTCGCGATTGATTAAACTTTATAAACATATATCTTAGCTTCTACTAAACTGTTTTTTTAGCAAAAACGATTGCCCCAAATGTGTGTGCTGGGTGTAGGGACACATATTAACAGTCCGGGGGGGTCATTTGGGGTGGTTGGTTCCCTTTAACTACGGTATATATACCATTGTAAACTATTGCTCAATCGTATGCACGCTTACACACATTACTGCGTATAGTAGTTACACTTACACAGCCATGGTATGTATACTGCCTTCAAGTGATGATGTCTGCACAAAGTCTGTGCACAGCCTATTGGCCAATGAGAAATTATACAAAGGGCATGCCTCAATTACTCATCACTGAGGAGTCACCAGTAAGCACTCAACAACTAAAAGCAATCAACAGCCAGGCCTAATGTGCACTGCATAATTACTGATGTCAGCAAAAATCTTGTTCAGCTGCTCTATGCAAAAATTAATGTAACTGAGCTACCAGAAAATATTTCAAAATTTAACTCATATTTGACCATAATTTCTTCATATGTAGGCACAAAATTAGGGGGGTAAGAAGGGGATATTAAGACACTTGCCAAATAAGCTCCACCCTAATCCTCATCGAGCAATCCATTTTTGCTTCTTCACAAAGCCATAACTTTTTAATATTTCCATTGTTATAACTATGAAGGCTTGTTTTTTGAGGGATATGTTGCAGTTTTGAATGACAGTCATATTACCATACAATGTACTAGAAAATAGGAAAAAAAATTATATACAGTATGATCAAAAGGTTACATACCCCGGCAGATTTTTTCCTTCTTGGTCTTTTTTTCAGAGAATACGAATGATAACATAAAAACGTTTTTTTCCACTCATGCTTAGGCTGGTTTCACACTGCAGTTTTTTCCCTGATCAGTGTCCATCCAGTTTGTGTGCCAAAACCAGGAGTGTCTCCAAAACCCAGAACAGGTGTCAATCTTTCAATTACAGTTTTTCTCTGCAAGTTCCTCTTCTGGTTTTGGCACACAAACCAGATGGGCTGGTTTCACACTACAGTTTTTTCCCTGATCAGGTTCCATCAGGTTTATGTGCCAAAACCAGGAGAGGAACCAGGAGAGGAACTTGCAGAGAAAAAGTATATCTGAAAGATTGACACCTGTTCTGAGTTTTGGAGACACTCCTGGCTTTGGCACACAAACCTGATCGAACCCGATCAAGGAAAAAACTGCAGTGTGAAACCAGCCTTAGTGGTTGGGTGAAGCCATTTATTGTCAAACTACTGTTTTCTCTTTTTAAATCATAATGACAAACAAAAACATCCAAATGACCCTTATTGAAAGCTCACATACCATGGTGATTTTGGCCTGATAACATGCACAGAAATTGACACAAATGAGTTTGAATGGCTAATAAAGGTAACATCCTCACATGTGAAGTGTTTGCTTGCAATCAGTGTGTGTGCATAAAAGCGGAGTGAATTTCTGGGATCCAGACAGACTCTTGCAACTTTCATCCAGCCACTAACATTTCTGGTTTGTGAGTTCATAGGGAAAGTAAAATAATTGTCAACGGATCTACGGGAAAAGATAGCTGTATAAAACAGGAAAGGGATGCAAAAAGATATCCAAGGATTGTAAAGTTTTTGAAGTTATGCAATAAAAACAAATTTATTTAAAAAAAAAAAAAAAGATATCCAAGGAATTGATAATTTAAGTCAGCAGTGTTTAAACTGTGATTAACAAATGGAAAATCAGAGGCTCCGTAAAATCCAAACCAAGATCGGGTAGACCAACAAAAACAACTGCCAGGAAAATTGTTTGGAATGCAAAGAAAAACCCACAAATAACATCAGCTGAAATACAGGACTCATTGAAAACTAGCAGTGTGACTGTTTCAAGATGCACAATAAGGAGGCACTTGAAGAAAAATGGGCTGCATGGTGGAGTCGCCAGAAGTAATCCATTACTGCACAAATGTCACAAAGTATTTCGCCTACAATATGCCAAACAGCACAGAGAGAAGCCTCCCCTCAACACTTCTGGAACAAGGTAATTTGGAATGATGAGACCAAAATCTAACTTTTTGGCCACAACCATAAACATTACATTTGGAGAGGTATCAACAAGCCCTGTTACAAAAGGAACACCATTCCTACTGTAAAGCACTGAGGTGGATCGCTTATGATATAGGGATGTGTGAGTTACAAAGACACAGGAAACTTGGTCAAAGTTGAAGGAAAGGTGAATGCAGAACGTTATGAACAAATACTGGAGGCAAATTTGCACTCATTAGCCCAGAAGCTGCACATGGGATGTTCTTGGACACTCCAACATGAAAACAACCCAAAACACAAAGCCAAGTCGACCTGTCATTGGCTACAGCAGAATAAAGTGAAGGTTATGGAGTGGCCATCTCATTCTCCTGACCTCAATATCATTGCGCCACTCTGGGGAGAACTCAAGCATGCAGTTCATGCAAGAAAGTCCAGGATTTTACAGGAACTGGAGGCTTTCTGCCAAGAAGAATGGGCAGCTTTACCATCTGAGAAAATAAAGAGCCTCATCCACAACTACCACAAAAGACTTCAAGCTGTCAGAACTGGGGTATGTGAACATTTGATCTGGGTCACTTGGATGTTTATGTTTGTCATTATGATTTAAAAAGAGAAAACATAGTAGTTTGAAAATAAATGGCATCACCCAACACACTAACCATGAGTGGAAAAAAAGATTTTGTGCTATCATTGATATTGTCTAAAAAAAGGCTAAGAAAGCAAAAATCGGCCGGGGTATGTAAATTTTTAAGCACAACTGTATGGTAAAAGGCCTGAAAAAAAATAAACAAAAAACAGTTCCCCATTGTTTTGAGATTATATTGTTATGGTGTTCGTAAATAAATTTTGGTTTGAGTTGTCACTTTAAGACTGGTAATTATTCTTCCATATTGATGGACCTTTGTTAGGGATTGACTTTTGGGTGGAAAGCTGATGGTTCAAATCAATACCATTTTGAGGTACATACAATATTTTGATTGCTTTTTTTTTTTTCATTTTATTTTTAGGAGGGTGTGACAACCCCCCAAAAATGCAATTGTGGCTTTTGATACATGTTGCCTCTTTTACAATGTTTATATATGATTTATTCATTTTATAGTTTAAAAATTGAACGTGTACAAATGTAACAATACTACATACACTGGCGATCAAAATTTAGAGAACACACAACATCCTTAAAGTTCACACAAAATGTTTGTGCTGTTTTTTACTGATCCATTCTCGGTGCCGTTTGTGCACAAAAAACAGATCCTCTTTTGCAAAAAAGCATCACTAACACAACATCAGGTTGTGCTGCTTTTTTGCTCCATTTTAGCGGGACATAGACACACACACTTTCTTACACTCCCCACAATCCCACGGTGAGCCCCTGTGATGTCTTCCTCTCAGGAACCGGCAGGACCTTTTAACCCCTTCAGGACCCAGCCTATTTTGACCCTAAAGACCTTGGCCTTTTTTGCAATTCTGACCAGTGTCCCTTTATGAGGTTATAACTCGGGAACGCTTCAACCGATCCTAGCGATTCTGAGATTGTTTTTTCGTGACATATTGGGCTTCATGCTAGTATTAAATTTAAGTCGATAATTTTTGCGTTTATTTGTGAAAGAATCCAAAATATGGCAAAAATGTTGAAAATTTCACAATTTTCACATTTTTTATTTTTTTTTCTGATAAACAAGAGAGATATGTGACAGAAAAAAGTTATTAAATAATATTTCCCACATGTGTACTTCACATCAGCACAATTTTGGAAAAAAAAAAAAAATTTGTTAGGACGTTATAAGGGTTCAAAGTTCATGAGCAATTTTTCATTTTTCAACCAAAATTTACAAACCATTTTTTTTAGTGACCACATCACATTTGAAGTCCTTTTGAGGGGTGTACATGACAGAAAACACCCAAAAGTGACACCATTCCAAAAACTGCACCCCTCAAGCTACTCAAAACTACATTCAAGAAGATTATTAACCCTTCAGGTGCTTCACAGGAACTCAAGCAAAGTGGAAACAAAAAATGGATATTTTAATTTTTTTATCAAAAATGTTCTTTTAGCCTCAATTCTTTCATTTTCACATGGGCAACAGGATAAAATGGATCTTAAAATGTGTTGTGCAAATTTTCCCGAGTACATCGATACCTCATATGTGCTCATAAACCACTGTTTGGGCGCACGGCAGGGCTCAGAAGTGAAGGGGCGCAATTTGAATTTTGGAGCTAATTTTACATTCAAAAAGTGAAATTGGGCTCCTTCCCTTCTGACCCCTGCCGTGCGCCCAAACGGTGGTTTATGACCACATATGAGGTATCGGTGTACTCAGGAGAAATTGCCCAACAAATTTTAGGATGAATTTTATGCTGTTGCCATGTGAAAATGAAAATATTTAGGCTAAAAGAAATTTTTTGTGAAAAAAAAAAGTACTATTTCATTTTCACAGATCAATTTGTAAAGCACCTTGGGGTTCAATATGCTCACTACCCATCTAGATATGTTCCCTGGGGGGTCTAGTTTCCAAAATGGAGTCACTTGGGGGGAGCTCCAATGTTTAGGCACACAGGGGCTCGCCAAACGCGACATGGTGTCCGCTAACAATTTGAATAAAAATCAGCTCAAATTGTTAGCTGTAACCATGTTGTGTTTAGTGAGCCCCTGTGTGCCTAAACATTGGGGCTCCCCCACAAGTGACCCCATTTTGGAAACTAGACTCCCAGGGAACGTATCTAGATGTATAGTGAGCACTTTGAACCCCCAAGTGCTTCACAAATTGATCCGTAAAAATGAAAAAGTACTTTGCTTCCACAAAAAATTTATTTTTTCATTTTTACGGATCAATTTGTGAAGCACCTGGGGGTTCAAAGTGCTCACTATGCATCTAGATACGTTCCTTGGGGGGTCTAGTTTCCAAAATGGGGTCACTTGTGGGGGAGCTCCAATGTTTAGGCACACAGGGGCTCTCCATACGCGACATGGTGTCCGCTAACAATTGGAACGGTTAGCGGACACCATGTTGCGTATGGAGAGCCGCTGTGTGACTAAACAGAGACCCCCAAAAGTGACCCCATTTTGGAAACTAGACCCCCCCAAGGAACGTATCTAGATGCATAGTGAGCACTTTGAACCCCCAGGTGCTTCACAAATTGATCCGTAAAAATGAAAAAATATTTTTTTTGTGGAAAAAAAAGTATTTTTTTATTTTTATGGATCAATTTGTGAACCACTTGGGGTTCAAGTGCTCACTATGCATTTAGATACGTTCCTTGGGGGGTGTAGTTTCCAAAATGTTGTCACTTGTGGGGGAGCTCCAATGTTTAGGCACACAGGGGCTCTCCATACCCAACATGGTGTCCGCTAACAATTGGAATTGTTAGCTGACTCCATGTCGCGTATGGAGAACCCCTGTGTGCCACTAGCATTGCCACCAGCACAAGGGCAACTGGAAGAGTTGAGGTACAGCACCAGAAAATGGCACCTCTAATGGGGGTGGCTGGGGTGGCTGTGGGTTGCAATTTTCAGCGTGGGGCGGCCACAACATTTGGGTCTCTCCACGATGAGGATTGCAGCCCCCCAACTGCCAAGTTGTACCTGGCTGGCATCCAAAAATAAGGCAAAGCTCCTTGTCATTTTATTGGTAGAAGTAAAAAAAAAATGGCATGGGGCTCCGCCATATTTTTGGTCCAGCCAGGTACAACTTGGCAGCTACGGACTGCCACCAGCCCCCAGCTGCCTCGTCATACCTGGCTGGAACCAAAAATACAGTGAAGCCTATTTTTTTTTTTCATTTCTACAATTATTTCTAGAAAAAAAATGACATAGGGCTCCGCCATATTTTTGGTCCAGCCAGGTACAACTTGGCAGCTACGGACTGCCACCAGCCCCCAGCTGCCTCGTCATACCTGGCTGGAACCAAAAATACAGCGAAGCCTATTTTTTTTTTTATTTCTAGAATTATTTCTAGAAAAAAAATGACATAGGGCTCCGCCATATTTTTGGTCCAGCCAGGTACAACTTGGCAGCTACGGACTGCCACCCACCCCCAGCTGCCTCGTCATACCTGGCTGGAACCAAAAATACAGCGAAGCCCATTTTTTTTTTAAAAATTTCTAGAACTAATTCTAGAAAAAAAATTACGTGGGGCTCCGCCATATTTTTGGTCCAGCCAGGTACAACTAGGCAGCTGGGGACTGGAATCCTCAGCATAGAGAGGCCCAAGCGTTCTGGGCCCCCCCATGCTGCAAATTGCAGCCCGCAGCCACCCCAGAAAATGGCGCATTCATTGAAGCGCCATTTTCTGGCGCTGTACCCACGCTCTTCCAGTTGCCCTGGTGGCGGTGGCTAACTGGGTAATAAAGGGGTTAATGCCAGCTTTTTATTGGCAGCTGGCACTAAGCCCGAGATTCATAATATAGGGCCAATGTTAGACCCCGCCATTAGGAATCTCTAGTATTGTAAATAGTCAATAAATACACACAGAAAAAAATCTTTTTATTTGAAAAAAAACAGACACAATTCGGACTCCATCTTTAATATAAAAAGATCCGACGTAGTCCACAACGAAGGTCCCACGACGCTCGATCGCTCTGACGTAGTCCATAACGAAGGTCCCACGACGTTCAATTGTCTCCGACGTAGTCCACAACGAAGGTCCCACGACGCTCGATCGCCTTTGCTTTCAGATCGCTACTCTGGAGCCCGATCCGCCAGCATGGTGATAGAGCTACAGAAAGTGATCTGAGACCCCAGGCGCAGTGACCCACTATGTGCATCACTGCGCCTGGGCTGCCAGATCGCTTTCCGCAGCTCGATCCCCATGCATGGGGATCGAGCTGCGGAAAGCGATCTGGCAGCCCAGGCGCATTGACCCACTATGTGCATCACTGCGCCTGGTCTGTCAGATCGCTTTCTGCAGCTCGATGCCCATGCAGGGAGATCGGGCTGCAGAGCAGCGATCCAAGAGCCTGGGCGCAGTGACCCACTATGTGCATCACTGCGCCCAGGCTGTCAGATTGCTTTCTGCAGCTCGATCCCCCTGCATGGGGATCGAGTTGCGGAAAGCGATCTGGCAGCCCAGGCCCATTGATGCACATAGTGGGTCACTGCGGCTGGGGTTTCAGATCACTTTCTGCAGCTCGATGCCCATGCAGGGAGATCGGGCTGTAGAGCAGCGATCTAAGAGCCCGGGCGCAGTGACCCACTATGTGCATCAGTGCGCCCAGGCTGTCAGATTGCTTTCTGCAGCTGGATCCCCAGGATCCAGCTACAGAAAGTGATCTGACAGCTGTAGCACAGTGATCCACAGTGATCACATAATGGTCACTGTGGATCACTGTGCTGGAGCTGTCAGATCACTTCCTGCAGCTGGATCCTCGGGATCCAGCTGTAGAAAGTGATCTGACAGATCCAGCACAGTGATCCACAGTGATCACATAATGGTCACTGTGGATCACTGAGCTGGATCTGTCAGATCACTTCCTACAGCTGGATCCTCAGGATCCAGCTGTAGGAAGTGATCTGACAGATCCAGCTCAGTGATCCACAGTGACCATTATGTGATCACTGTGGATCACTGTGCTGGATCTGTCAGATCACTTTCCACAGTGATCACATAATGGACTTGTTTGGGCTAAAAAACACAAGGAATGGACATTAGACCAGTGTAAGTCTGTGCTTTGGTCTGATGAATCCGAATTTGAGATCTTTGGTTCCAACCACCGTGTCTTTGTGCAATGCAGAAAAGGTGAACGGATGGACTCTACATGCCTGGTTCCCACCGTGAAGCATGGAGGTGGTGTGATGGTGTGGGGGTGCTTTGCTGGTGACACTGTTGGGGATTTATTCAAAATTGAAGGCATACTGAACCAGCATGGCTACCACACCATCTTGCAGCGGCATGCTATTCCATCCGGTTTGCGTTTAGTTGGACCATAATTTATTTTTCAACAGGACAATGACCCCAAACACACCTCCAGGCTGTGTCAGGGCTATTTGACCAAAAAGAGAGTGATGGGGTGCTACGCCAGATGACCTGGCCTCCACAGTCACCAGACCTGAACCCAATCGAGATGGTTTTGGGGTGAGCTGGACCGCAAAGTGAAGGCTAAAAGGGCCAACAAGTGCTAAGCATCTCTGGGAACTCCTTCAAGACTGTTGGAAGACTATTTCCGGTGACTACCTCTTGAAGCTCATCAAGAGAATGCCAAGCAGAGTGTGCAAAGCAGTAATCAAAGCAAAATGTGGCTACTTTGAAGAACCTAGAATATAAGACATATTTTCAGTTGTTTCACATTTGTTTGTTAAGTATATAATTCCATAAGTGTTAATTCATAGTTTTGATGCCTTCAGTGTGAATCTACAGTTTTCATAGTCATGAAAATAAAGAAAACTCTTTGAATGAGAAGGTGTGTCCAAACTTTTGGTCTGTACTGTACTTTTGGTATTACTAGTGGAGTTATAGTACGCTACACTTCTAAGTAGACGTAGTCGGGTTTTGTGAGTTGAAGGCTTACTGACAACAACCGCCCTTCTAACGTACCAACTAGGTGTATCGTGAGAGACGGGTGTGTATCACACAGACAGAGGTCTGCGATCTAAATCCAGGACAGTTTGCTTGGTCTTGTTGTCCCACAAACCTGTATATTTGTATAGGGCTGGGTTTAGGGATGGCCAGATGTGTGGGAGGGGCTGACCATCCACATACCCCCTCCTCCTCCAGGAGTGTGTTCAGGGCTGATATCATGTGACTTCTGCCTGGTCACATGATGTGATTTCAGCCCAGTTACTAGAGGCTGAAAAATGGCTGCTGCTGGAGCACATGGGAAGACACAAGGTCTGGAGTTGGCAGTAGCTCCTGGAACCGTGAACTGTATCCGAACTTGTGCAGGTGTACCCGTGTGTGAGCTAAATGGACTGTATACTATACCTTATGTTCCTGTAAAGCCAAAGAAGGACTCATCTTTACGTTTTGGAAATGCGGTTTTTGAAGCATAATAAACAGACCGTGGACTGTTGTGATCATACGCTGGTGCTGTGTATTGGTTTGTGCTGCCAAGTGAGTATACCCCATTAGTCCCAGCAAGCGTAGCCTCACACCGTTTAGAGATCAGTTCACACAAAATCAGATATTCGTGCTGGATCATGGTGTAATGTAATGGTTCACATTTAGTTCTAAACTATTTTATCCAGCAAGATCTAGGTATGAAAAAATATAAATAACCCATTGCACATACAATCGGTATATTTTAAAATAATTTGCAATTGATAATACCTTCTCTTCATAGACTGTTTATTGGCAGATTAGTATTGAATAAAGTGGAGTAGGGTTACATTAAAATACTTATATGACATAAAAAATTAAGAAATTCAAATAGTATGTTTATTATACTTAGAATTTTATATTTAGGTTTAACATAATATTATACCCATTATGGTACATTTTTTATGTAATGATTAAGGCTGTGTAACAACCGAAACGCATCAGCACCCCCCTCCTGCGCGGGGATGTTTTTACCTATGTGAATTGTGGTTATACTTATGGATGATTTTTAACAATGGAATAATAAAGTTGTGAATATGTTTTTTTTTATCTTCGCTGGATATCTTCTCCTTGTATTCAAAATAAAACCAGTATAAAAAAAACAAAAAACAATTTACATATTTCGTATCACACGCGTTTAGAAATAACTGATCTATCAAAATCCATAAAAAATTGACAGGTCGGTAAACCAAACAGAAAACAACGTAAAAATGCAGCTTTGTACGACCATGGGAATCATATTTGCCATTTAGTGTAAAGGTAAAAAGAAAAAACAAAAACAATCAGGTATTGCACTTTTTTTTTTTGCAAATCACCACACCTTGGATTTTTTTCCAGTTCCAGTACAAAAACAGCCCCAACGAATATTTAACGGAATAATAAATCTATGGCTTCTTAGAAGAGACAAATACAAAAACAAATGCATGGGGTGAAGGGTTGTAAGGGACGGGTTTAACAAGGCATTGATTCCCGTAATTCTATACCAGAGAATAGAGAAATCTTATTGAATGCAGAATCTACTTCTGAAAAGAGTCAGTATAAAATTCAAGTGTGGTGAACGATCAGCCTAGAGTTTATGTCACATTCAATTAGCTGCCTAGGGCCCTTTCACATCTGCGTTTTTCGTAATTCGCGGCAGATGCGGTGAAAAACCGCATCTGCCGCGTTGCAGCATAACGGTCCACTTGCGGCACGGTTGGGTTATTTCCATAGGAAGTTAAAGGGGACTTGCGGCAAGATGCGCAAGTGCGGTATTGCACTTGCGGCAGTGCGGCAGAGAAAAAAACCTGCAGTCAGCCGCGTTTCTTTTCTCTGCCGCACCTGCCGCAAGTGCATACCGCACTTGCCGCATCTGCCGCAAGGTCCCCTATACTCCTATGGAAAAACCCAACCGTGCGCAAGGGAACCGTTATGCGGCAACGCGGCAGATGCGGTTTTTTCACCGCATCGCGCGAATTACGAAAAACGCAGTGTGAAAGCACCCTTAACCTCTTTGTGATTTGACGCTTCTTTTTTTCCAGTAGGCTTTTGACAGTTTTTAGTCAATGTTGTTGTGGATGGAAATGATTTTACACATCAACAGAAAAAGAAACTAACATATACATACTTTTCTTTAACTGTCTCCACTTGAAAATATGCACGGTTTCCTGTGTTACTTGAGGCAGAGAAAGGATGTGCATCATGCTGAACGCCAGTGAAAAATTGTCACACATCTAAAACCATAGAATAAAACAAGACATATTACCGTATCATCTATTCAGCATCTTCATAATATACATATATGCAGATTTAATATTACATAATTTATATGGATACACACACATACCTAGAACATATTATACATACAATTGTGTGAAAATGTTTGCCCCCTTCCTGATTTCGTATTCTATTGCATGATTGTCACACTTAAATGTTTCAGATTACCATATTTAAATGTTACACAGAGATGACACAAATAAATACAAAATGCAGGTCTTTATTATCAAGGTTAAAAGAAATCCAGACCTACAGGGCCCTGTGTGAAAAAGTGATTGCCTGCCCCCCCCCCCCATTAAAACATAACTTAACTGTGGTTCAATTTCACTAGACACACCCAGGTCTGATTACTGCCACACCTGTTCTCAATGAAATCACTTTAATAGGACCTGCCCGACACAGTGAAGTAGAAGAAAAGATCCTCAAAAGCTAGACATCATGTAACAATCCAAAGATATTCAGGAACAAAGGCGAAACAAATTTATTGTGATCTATCAGTCTGGAAAAGGTCATAAAGCCATTTCTAAATTTTTGGTACTCAATAGAAGCACAGTGCACAAGTGGCGAAAACATGGAAAAGTGGTGATCCTTCCCAGGGGGGTGGCCGGCCAACCAAATTTACCCCAAGAGTGCAGCAACGACTCATCCAAGAGGTTACAAACAAAAAAAAAAAAAAAAAGAAACACAACAACCAAAGAACTGCTGGTCTCACTTGCCTCAGTTAAGGTCAGTTTTCATGACTAAACCATAAGAAAGAGACTGGGCAAAATAGGCCTTCATTCAGTTCCAAAAAGAAAACCACTGTTGATCAGAAAGAACATAAAGGCTTGTCTCTGTTTTGCCAGAAAACATCTTGATGAGCCCCAAGACTTTTGGGAGAATACTCTGTAGACTGACTATACAAAACTCTTTTGAAGGTGTATTTCCCATTACATCTGGAGTAGAAGTAACACAGCATTTCAGAAAAGGAACATCAAAGAGCTTACTATGCATCTAGATAAGTTCCTTGGGGGGTCTAGTTTCCAAAATGGGGTCATTTGTGTGGGAGCTCCAATGTTTAGGCATACAGAGGCTCTCCATATGCGATATGGTGTCCGCTAACAATTGGAATGGAAAATTTGCTACAATTGATAGCGGACTCCATGTCACATATGGAGAGCCCGCAGCCCACCCAGAAAATGGCATATTCATAGAAGCCCCATTTTCTGGCACTGTATCCAGCTGTTCCAGCTGCCGTATAGCGGTGGCAGACTGGGTAATAAGGGGTTAATGCAGCTTTTTGGCAGCTGGCACTAAGCCCGAGATTCTTAATGTCTGGCCAATATTAGAACAGGCCATTAGGAATCTCTAGTAAATTGTAAAGACGACACAAGACAGTGAAAAATATTTTTATTGAAAAAAAAACAAACACTAGTTAGACCCCATCTTTATTATTCTTTGACGTCTGACGTAGTCCATTGGGAAGGTCCGACGTAGTCCAGTGTGAAGGTCCGACGTAGTCCAGTAGGTGGTCCCGTGACGATTCTCAGTTTTGCCCCCAAATGCTATAAGAGCAGGTACATTGCCAGGAGGATGACAGGTCATGATCCTTGGGTCACAAGGGATTAACTTTGGTCTTCATGATGAACTCCAAATAAGATCACCATGAAGATCAGTGTTAACCCCTGTGTGACCCCAGGATCCTGGTAGGTCATGAACTCATTGAGTTCATGACCTATCATTCCATGAGCTGCACAGAAATAGTTAACACCGAGGTGCGAGTGGAAGCCAGCAGCCGGAGGAGAGTCCCCCAGGATTGCGGGACCCCGGCACTGGAATCAAGATCATTGGTAGGTAAGAGTGGCGAGGGAGAGGCAGGAAGGGTCTTTACTGGGGGAAAAGAAGTCTGCAAACTGGTCACATCGGATGGAGTTTCAGAGGCGGCGAAATGCGCGGGCAGCGGGGGAGGAGGCGGGGGTGTCCTGAGACTGGGCATCGGGGGAGGAAGCGGGGGTGTCCGGAGACTGGGCATCGGGGAAGAAAGCGGGGCGGTGTCCGGACACTGGTGGGACCCCGGATGGGATTGGGAAGTACCAGGGAAGGTCATTACCATGCGGCCTGACATATCAGGCCGCATGGAGATGCAGGGGAGGCAGTGCACCACTGCTATTTTGGGATGGACCGGGCTTGGGTGGCAGTGGGAGGGAGATCCCCGATTCCGGGGATCTTGGGGGCCTTAGAGGTTAATAGATCACTTTCATCCAACATGAATTTTCATGTAGGATAAAAGTGAAATCATTTTTTACCGGCGGTGACATTTTTTGTAATGTCACCGCTGGTAAACACGGTCTACCGGTCATCATATTACCAGTAAATAAGGGCCCAATCCATAATCTGCATAATCCCTGGTAGCTGAAACCCTGGAGATTTTTCGACACTAGGGGGCTCTACAGGGCTCTTTCCTTTCTGACTTATTTTAACGTCAGAAAGGAATAAGTACCCTGAAATGAGGCCGTTTATTTACAGTGGGCGGTCGTTAAGGGGTTAAAAAAGAAAGACAATGGAAAAAAACAAAACAACAATCTATAGTACAACATATAGCCCACTATTTAATTAAGAAACCCACAAAAAATTTAAAACAATTTGCATGGTAACAGAGAAATGTTTTTTTGTTTTGGGCAATCAATTGCACCTTTGAAATTTGAGTTTCGACAAAAATATACCTCCCTGCCCCAAAGAAACTTTCAAAAATTTTATTAAATTTTAAAAAACACCACGGTAAAGGGAAAATCTGATTTTAAAATGTACTGAATCAAAACGTCGGGAGTTTTACAGGGCCCCTAAAAAAAAAAAAATTTTGGGTCATCAACAATCCCAAAAATAAATGAACAAAAAACAAAATGTTTCCCGCAATAAAAAATTTTTCTTAAAACATGAAACAATAACAAAAAACAACAAAAAAAAGGGGCCCTTTAGAATTAAAAATTTAAAAAGTGAATTTATTCAGGCAAACAATAAAAGGGGGTCATATATTTACAGTCATTACTCCTACTGTGAAATTAATCCATCACATAAATAACAACCAAAGTAGCATAACACAACAAAGGGCACACTTCAGCTAAATCAATCAATAATACTAAAGTGATGCCAGGTACACCTTGGTTATAGCTCCATGTAAATTGTGAGATTATCAACTTAACTACCTACACAGCTATCATAGCTATCTTTATGAAATACATATGGCACGGTTTGTGCTGCATACCTTCTAAGCTGAATGTCAGTGTGCGCTCGTGCTCCCTCCTCCCTACGGCCGTTTCGCTTTCCTGCTTCTGCCCCCCGGAAGAATCTTTCCTAAAGGGGGGGATTTATATACCCATTCTTATGTTTAGCATTCTCCCCACACAGTCACACTGCCCTCTGTACAACCCCCCCCACACACACACACCAGCCTCATAATTAACCCTCCCCACACACTGCCCCCTGTACAGCCCCCCCCACACACACTGCCCATTGTACAACCCCCCACAAACACACACTGCCCCCTGTACCCCCATAGCAGACACACTGCCCCCTGTACAACCCCTCGACACAGACATACTGCCCCTGTACAAACCCCCCCAACACAGACACACTGCCCCCTGTACAACCACCCACACAGCCCCCTGTATAACCCCCCCCACACACACACACTGCCCCTTGTACAACCCCCCACACAGACTTACTGCCCCCTATATAACCACACACACAAACACATACACACACACACACCCTCTCCAAAGCTGTAAGAGGCTCTCTGACTTCTGAATGGAGCTCATGCTTACCGCTCCCCCCGTCAGTTGCATCCTGTCTGTGATGAGGTCGTAGTGTGATGACCTCATCATGGTGCTGCACGCTGGGCCGCAGTGGGAGTTTAAAGGTACAGTGCCTGCCATTCGTCCGGCGGCCGTGTGAACAGCCGCCTGGGACCGGCTGGCGGACTGCCTCGCAGTGACATGGATGTGCATCCTCAGGGATGCAAATCCATGTGAAGTAGGCGCTTGGGGTCGTAGGGTCGGCAGGTGCCGAGCCCATATACCTCCGGCCCGATCGCACTTTCGATCCCAGTTGTTACACCCCTGTCCAAAAGTCATTATCTCAGAAAATTTAAGTAGGGAGGAAAAAGGGCTTAAAAACCGAGCTGTTTTTTTTCCATGAGACATCAAAGACGTCAATGCGCGGGGCTCCCTGAGACATGGGAATATGGTACTGATTTGTCCTGAGGGAAGGGGCCAGGGATCCCTGAAATGCGTTGACTAGTAAATCAATATAATATCCTCCCTCTGATGTCTAGTGGAATATGGCATGAATCATGTAGCAATTTCAGATATCCAGTGGCATTGAGTTTTCCATTGATGAAGAATGGCCCCACTATCTTTGTAACCCATATACCACACCATACCATCAATTTTTGTGTTCCAACAGTCTCGGAGGGATCTATCCACTGTGCGTTAGTGTCAGACCAATAGTGCTGGTTTTGTTAACTTCACCATTCACAAAAAAGTTTGCCTCATCACTCAGCTGAAGGCAATGGTCTATGCTGTGAAGATACAAGATGCGTAGCATCTGAAACGACGGATACTGGAAGCCTGTGCTAGCATTTCTTTTGTGGTGTTGCCATCAGTGTGTCAAGAGTGGGATAAGAGGGTTACATTGACAATCCAACACAATGGAAAGCACTATGAACACATTTTATAAGTGGTCATAAACTTGTAAACTCATGAAAGAATAAAGTTACATTAAAAGCAAGCACACCATTGTTTTTCTTATGAAATTATTAATACACCTTATGTGTCACATGATCCTCTTCCCATTTAAAAAAAACTTAAGTTGGATCCAAAATGGCCGACTTCAAAATGACCGTCATGGTCACCACCCATCTGGAAAAGTTTTCCCCCTACCATATACTAATGTGCCACAAACAGGAAGTTATCACCAACAATTCTCATGTTATTTAGGTCCATCCATAGAAATTGCTCATCGTGTGTGTGTGTGTGTGTGTGTGTGTGTGTGTATGCACACACTACCTTCTCACCCCTGTGGGGTCATTATTTGTCCTTCCTCATTCTTGGGTCCTTTACCAGAGGCCTCAGAGTTTGAGGGTTTTGCGCCGGATCTTAGTTGTTTCCAGCACTGCGCTTTTCTGCACAGAGAGTTCGGATATTGCTCTTGGGATCTGTTGTAGCCATTCTTTCAACTTAGGAACACTTGGAGCAATGACCCCTATCACCACTGGAATCACTGTTGCCTTCACTTTCCACATCTTCTCCAGTTGTTCTTTGAGTCGCTGATATTTCTCCAGCTTCTCATATTCCTTCTTCCCGATATTACCATCATTTGGCACTGCCACATCTATTATCATTTCTGTCTTCAGATCCTTGTCTACTATCACGTCATCTGGTTGGTTAGCCATTACCTACTTATCCATCTGGATATTGAAGTCCCTCAGGATTTTAGACCTTTCGTTCTCCACTACTTTTTCTGGGTCTCCCAGCTGTACTTAGGGGATTTAGACAATACGCTGTACAGATGTTCCTGTTCTTGCTACTTGTTTGTGGCGTTCGGTGCATGCTGTTCCTGCTTGCATTTTGCATCCTGCCACTATGTATTGTACTGTTTCTGAGGTTTCTTTACATAGTCTGCACCTTGGGTCTTATCTTATGTGGTAGATCCCTGCTTCTATAGATCTGGTACTCAGCGCCTGCTCTTGAGCTCCTATGATTTGTGCCTCTGAGCTGTCTTGGGAGTTCAGATTTCCACAGCCATTGGTGGGATTTCTCCATTTCAGCCACCTCCATTATCTGTCGAGGGTACATCCCATGCAGCAGCTTGCCTTGCCATAGCACTTCATGTTCCTGTTCTTCCTTCCAGGACTGCATTAGAGGTATTTCTTGTTAAACTACAGTAAAGTAGATTGTTAACTATTGAATTTTTGGATTTTATTATGGAGTTTAAATATTCCTAACATTTTCTAGATAGGAAATTTAAGATATAGTCTTTACTTTATAAGACACACCCCAAATTCAGTGAAGGAAAAGAGAAAAAAATAAATTTAAAATTTTAAGTGGGGTCCGTCTTATAATGCCAGTGTCTTTCTTACAATCAGTATGTATGTCCCTTCATCATGCTATTTACAGTTAGGGCCAGAAATATTTGGACAGTGAGACAATTTTCGCGAGTTGGGCTCTGCATGCCACCACTTTGGATTTGAAATGAAACCTCTACAACAGAATTCAAGTGCAGATTGTAACGTTTAATTTGAAGGGTTGAACAAAAATATCTGATAGAAAATGTAAGAATTGTACACATTTCTTTACAAACACTCCACATTTTAGGAGGTCAAAAGTAATTGGACAAATAAACATAACCCAAACAAAATATTTTTATTTTCAATATTTTGTTGCGAATCCTTTGGAGGCAATCACTGCCTTAAGTCTGGAACCCATGGACATCACCAAACGCTGGGTTTCCTCCTTCTTAATGCTTTGCCAGGCCTTTACAGCCGCAGCCTTCAGGTCTTGCTTGTTTGTGGGTCTTTCAGTCTTAAGTCTGGATTTGAGCAAATGAAATGCATGCTCAATTGGGTTAAGATCTGGTGATTGACTTGGCCATTGCAGAATGTTCCACTTTTTTGCACTCATGAACTCCTGGGTAGCTTTGGCTGTATGCTTGGGGTCATTGTCCATCTGTACTATGAAGCGCCGTCCAATCAACTTTGCAGCATTTGGCTGAATCTGGGCTGAAAGTATATCCCGGTACACTTCAGAATTCATCCGCTACTCGTCTGCTGTTATGTCATCAATGAACACAAGTGACCCAGTGCCATTGAAAGCCATGCATGCCCATGCCATCACGTTGCCTCCACCATGTTTTACAGAGGATGTGGTGTGCCTTGGATCATGTGCCGTTCCCTTTCTTCTCCAAACTTTTTTCTTCCCATCATTCTGGTACAGGTTGATCTTTGTCTCATTTGTCCATAGAATACTTTTCCAGAACTGAGCTGGCTTCTTGAGGTGTTTTTCAGCAAATTTAACTCTGGCCTGTCTATTTTTGGAATTGATGAATGGTTTGCATCTAGATGTGAACCCTTTGTATTTACTCTCATTGAGTCTTCTCTTTACTGTTGACTTAGAGACAGATACACCTACTTCACTGAGAGTGTTCTGGACTTCAGTTGATGTTGTGAACGGGTTCTTCTTCACCAAATAAAGTATGCGGCGATCATCCACCACTGTTGTCATCCGTGGACGCCCAGGCCTTTTAGAGTTCCCAAGCTCACCAGTCAATTCCTTTTTTCTCAGAATGTACCCAACTGTTGATTTTGCTACTCCAAGCATGTCTGCTATCTCTCTGATGGATTTTTTCTTTTTTTTTCAGCCTCAGGATGTTCTGCTTCACCTCAATTGAGAGTTCCTTTGACCGCATGTTGTCTGGTCACAGCAACAGCTTCCAAATGCAAAACCACACACCTGGAATCCACCCCTGACCTTTTAACTACTTCATTGAATACAGGTTAACGAGGGAGACGCCTTCAGAGTTAATTGCAGCCCTTAGAGTCCATTGTCCAATTACTTTTGGTCCCTTGAAAAAGAGGAGGCTATGCATTAGAGAGCTATGATTCCTAAACCCTTTCTCCGATTTGGATGTGGAAACTCTCATATTGCAGCTGGGAGTGTGCAGTTTCAGCCCATATTATATATATAATTGTATTTCTGAACATGTTTTTGTAAACAGCTAAAATAACAAAACTTGTGTCACTGTCCAAATATTTCTGGCCCTAACTTTATGTCCCCCATCCTGGTATATATGTCCTCTATCCTGGTATATATGTATCCTATCCCGTATATATAGTCCCTCTTCATACTGTCATGGCAATGAATGCGTTAATGAATAGTTAATAAATTATTGCAGACATCCAGAAATCTTCCAGCGTGCAGGCTAGCGGCCTGTTTGTAGAAAAAGACCTTGCTCCTTTCCTCTAGTTAATTCTTGTGTCTCCTTTCTCCTCCCCGCCTCTTGAATTCTTTGGTCTTTATTGTTTTGATTTAGACTTAGCAGTTCTTATCAGAATGTCCCCGGACCGAATGTACAGTACTAATCCAAGGCTGAATTGAAATACTAACACACAGAATATGATTGAATGTTCTCTTCAGAATAAAACTGCAGATTCAGCATAATGTGATGCTAACACCCCCTAGAAACACCCCTAAATAATGCCCCTTTAATGAAAAGTATTAAAAACTGCTAACCCCTCCTAGAATAAAGCTTTTGTCATTAGTTTCTACTTTGACATGGTTGTCAGCGTGGTTCTTAAGGTGAAAAGCATCCGATTCGGCGGCAGACACTTAAGACGATAGCCCACCCGAAAAGTTTGGAGGGCTCCCATTACAGTTGGCGCACCAGCGTGGGGCTAGGACGAGACGTCCAGAGGACGGCAGCCACACCTGAACCTCCATTCCCAGGACGGATCATACACGAGGGGGTAGACAAAGAGGTAAGAAAATGATTTATCTTACCTAATACCCTCCTGTGTCTCCGTGCAGGGATGGAGGTAGCTGGCTGTCAGACTCGGACATAGATGACCGGATCTGAGAAGTCCTAGCCCTTGCAACCCGGTCCTGTGAATTCCTTAACTGTCTGCCTTATCTGTGTGTATGTCAGTGCTATAATTGCTGCAGTTTCAGTTCACAAAAAGACACAGAGAGACGGGCTGAATAGGAAGAATCTGTTTCCCTGGTTTTCCGGCCCCTAATAAGGGTTGATGGTTTTCCGGCCCCTGATAAGGGTCAATGGTTTATTTCCCTACTGGCTCCAGCCTCTGATACGGCTGATGGTTTTCCCACCCCACGTGGCGCAAGCTAAGGACGGAGTGTAGTGTTAGTAGTCCTGGCTGCGGTGGTGGACGAGTACGTAATTTACGTAAATTGATTGTAGTGATGAATGTTCTGTCTCTCCAATGACGTGCCCCTTGTGCAGACAAGGTATAGAGCTAGCAATTACGCCCGCTGGCTGGATAATAAATCGTGTTACTGACGTGCCATATGCACGAGGAAACTGGTTATATAGCAATCCCTGGCACTTCTCCAGTACTTAAGTTGTTCAGACAAAATATACATGCCCAGCTAACTATAGTCAATCCGCAAGGGGTCTTGATGCAAGAAAGTTGTATGACCCAGTTGTTGCCCCACTGAGGTGTAGAAAGGGCCAACACAGTTTGTTTTATCTGTTTGGTGACAACCATTCCAGTCCTCAGACTGACTCTGACTGACTGACTCCAGTGATGCAACCAGTTCCAGTCCTCTGACTAACTGCCTTCCTAACACCATTGACTAATTCCATAACGTGCTCACAGTGTAAGCAATTTGTGGAGCTTGCCATTACTGCTGACGGTTGGCGGATCACTAGAGTGCTAATCCCGACGGGGAGACTTGGCTACAGACCCATTTCACCTCTCCCCCACCCAAGGTTTAGAGTGTTCAGGATAAACATTCATGCCCGGCTCACTATAGGTATCCCAGTTTACTCCCCCCTATTGAGCAAGATAGAAGCAGGACACCCGTACAACCCTGCAGAATATTCCCCTACGGTGCCCAGCTGACAGTGCTGACTTTGAATGGTGGGCAGCCATAGCCAAGATAGAAGCATAGAGACTTGGGTTTGAGCTTTAATATGGGTGTTAATCAGTCAAAGCCTCAGCAAGTCACCCTAAAAGACCTGGTGGCAGAGAGGGAAGGGAAGAAGTATGTGAAAAATATGAAGGTCCTCTTAAAACTAGTGGGATCCACAACCCATGGAGGGCGCTTAGATGGAAGTGATAACAAGTAAGAGAGGGCTTTTGAAGGACGCCAAGGTTTTGGAAGATGCTGAAGCATGGTATAAGACTGCTCGGGATACGAGGAAGTTACTGTGGATTGAACATCGTGACCCTGCTACTGGTGAATACACGTATACTCCACCACCTGACAAATGACACTGGCAGAAGCTGCTGCACCCGTGCCTGTGCTGACACATTCTAGATACCCATACAGACCCACCACGCTGTGTCCAGTTCTCAATATGGATGGCACACCTTACATGCCAGCAAACCAGGATGCACCCACTTCCTCTCAAGCTGCCGTCTTAGCACAGACCAGACCCCACTCTGCAGCAGTATCCGGAATATACATGAACAGGACGGGGATGAAAAAAGAGATGGAGAGGAGGAGGCTGCCAAAGAAGAATACCAGATGGCATGGGGACAGGAGAATTTCCCAGTTGGGCTTGGAGCTAAGCCAAAAATTCCACAGCATCTCTCCCCAGCCTCAGTGGATCCCCCCTCTCATCACTGGGAAATCATGGAGGCATGCCTTTAATGAAGACAGAACTGTCACAATTGGGAGCAGCAGGTGGAGACGAGTAGACACCGGTTACAGTCTACTTCCCCGGCACAGCACACTCCCCAGGATAGGGGAGATGGGAGACAGACATTATCAATGTACGGGGGTACACAGGCCACAGCCGGCAGCTCTACGCATGGCTCAGATCAACCACCCAGACTGGCACAGTATGAAGACCCTCCACAGCATGTTTCCCATCCTAGGCGAGGCAGATATGTCTCCTGGAAGCCTCAGGAAGCTGCCACATTGGTGAACACCTTACCGGACCCTGACAAGCAACCAATGCCCTTTCATCTGAAGATGAGCCAGATTCAGAAAACTCACGCTGCCTCATGGGAAGATCTTATGGGATTGGCTGAAATCAAAGCAGGAGACTCCTTCTGGCCAGTAGTGCTCCCAGCTCTGGATCCTGCACTAGGTACTCAGGAATATCGGAATATCGTAGAACATTTGAGTCTGGTGTAGCTTTCTTACTCAAGCTGTATGCCTGGGCTAAAGACCGTCTGGCAGAACAAGCACACATGAGAAGTCCCATCGACAGATATGGATACAAGCCTTCGTCCAAGGTCTTCTTGAACCCATACAGAAGCAGGTCCAGACAACTAGACCTGAATACAGACGATTGGACCCAGATATTATATTTCAGGTGGCAAGGGGCATAGAAATGAACAGGCCTTTAAAACCTCCCAGGAACTGTAATGTTATGGTGTCTCAGAATCCAGGAAACAGGGGAGGACCAAGAAGTGGAGTCACCTGTTACAATTGTGGGAAGACAGGCCACATAAGGAGGAACTGTAGATCTTCTCAACATCACAGTCAGACAGCTGAGTCCAGAGCACCGTTGCAAGAACAGCTACCGCAGGATTTCCCTCCACCGCCACCCGCCCCCTCCACCCAGCTGAAGAACATAGGCAAGCCGGATCCACCAACTTACAATATACTCTGTAAAGCCAACAGACAAGCTTGCGGCCAGACTCCTACTGTATGTATGGAGGTAAAAGGAAGATCCATCCCCTTCTTAGTGGATACCGGTGCAGCCAAAAGCGTGATAACATTTGCTGACATACCTGACTCAGACTGCCTCACGGAAGAAACCATCCCATGTGTGGGTGTTGATGGAGTCATCAAATATACCCCTATAACCCGCCCATTGCGTGTCAGCATGCAACCCAAGACAAGACTGCTGATGTTATTCTGGGCAACTGCCTGAAGGCTTAGGCTCCACATGATATCACTGCTATTCTGGCCCAGACCCAACCTAAACATCTCTCTGCTGCACGTCACCTACGGCTACAATGTTCCCTTCTACTCCCAGACAACAGGACAATTTCCAGGTGTGATGTCCTGCACCCTGCAACTCTCCTCCCTCTTCCAAGGGGTGAATGTGACGTCTCTGACACTTCGGTGGAAAAGAAAGCCGACTTTGAAATGGCTCAGCATGACTGTCTTGCGCTTATGAGACAAGAAACCTCTGGATTTGACACACAGATACGCCGCTGGAAGACCCAGATTTGACTCTCTTCGTAGATGGATCAAGATATGCGGACCAAGAAGCACGGTTTCACACGGGTATGGCAGTGGTCACAGAAGTGACTGTGTTAATGGCCAAACCACTACCCGCGTCCATATCTGCACAGGAAGCAGAATTGGCTGCATTGACTGAAGGTTGCAAGATGGCAGCCTAGAAGAAAGCGAACATTTATACCGATTCCCGCTATGGATTTGGCATCTGCCATGACTACGGGCCTATGTGGAGGGCGAGAGACTTCATTACAGCCAATGGAACTCCAATACGCCACCATAGAGCGGTGAAGGAATTGCTAGAGTCCTTGCTGGTGCCAGAAAGAGTCGCGGTACTTAAGTTAAAGGCACACACTGGAGGGACCTCAAGAGAAGCCATGGGGATTGACTTGGCTGACAGGGCAACTAAGGAAGCAGCAGTGAAGCCACTTATCACAGAACCCTCCAACTCGTATCTCTTGACAAACTCAGGACAAGAAGACGACTCAGGACAAGAAGAAGATTCGGACAAGAAGAAGATTCGGACAAGAAGATGATGGATGAACAATCCTGGGAGAACATGGTCCTGACCCTGCAGAAGCAAGCATCCAATGAAGGAAAGGAAAAATGGATCCAAGATGGAGCTTTGCAAGATGAGAAGCATCTGATACTACTGAAAGGAAAACCATGCCTCCCACGAGCCCTCTACCCAATGATTGCCAGATGGGCCCATTGCCCCACCCATCAATCAAAAATGAAGATGCACAATCTTGTGAGACAGTACTACCACACACCTGGCTTTTCAACAATGGCAGCAAATTACAACAGAAAATGCCTAGTCTGTGCCCGGTGTTACCCAGGAAAAACAGAGAAAACTCCACAGAAGCGTACACCTAGACCTTAGTACCCCTTCCAACGCATACAGATTGACCACATTCAGATGCCGCCCTCAGGAGGATTTCAATATGCACTGGTAGTCGTGGACATATTCTCTGGATGGCCAGAGGCTTTCCCTGTGAAGAACCAATCTGCTAAAACCACTGCAAAGAAACTCCTCTCAGAGATAGTGTGCAGATATGGGGGCCCAGAAACCAGAGAGAGTGATCAAGGGCCAGCATTCACAGTCAATCTGACCAAAGAGATATGGCAGGTCCTGGGGACAGAGTTAGCCCTTCATACTCTGTATCATCCAGAAAGTTCTGGAAGGGTCAAGAGATTAAACGGGGTATTAAAGGCAAAAATGCTGAAAGCAGAGCAGGAAACAGGGAAGCCGTGGCATCAAAGTCTTCCCTTCGCATTATTCAGTGTCAGACACACCCCAGCTAGTGCAACTAAGCTAAGTCCCTATGAGATTCTGTTTGGAAGTGCCCCCAGACTCTGGTTGTATTTCCCCCAAACAGTTGACCCTACAGTATGACAGTTTGACTAAGTTTGTTATTGAATTAACAAAGCATTTGACTAAAACACATTCTCGAGTTTTTTCCTCTCTCCCAGATCCTCAAAACTTGGAGGCAACCCATCAGATCCAGCCTGGAGATTGGGTTCTCATCAAAAGGTTCAGCAGACGTGCTCTTGAGCCCAGATACGATGGCCCCTTCCAAGCCCTGCTGGTCAGCTCCACGGCTGTGAAGGTTGAAGGAAGGCCTACATGGATCCAGAAGCCAAACATGGTTGTTTTGCTCCTTAATCCTGATATATACTCAGTATAAAGTAGGGGGAGCAGGTCACAAGAGGGTGGAAGGTCATGTAGAAGAGAATATGGGAGATCATAAGGGAGGTCATGTTAGTACCACAGCTACAAGGGTCACATATCAGTTTGACTTCTACACCATAGTAAACAGATGCACACGACACGAGATCTACAACAGCTATGGGCAATATGGGGGATATAGACCAGTCCAGGTAGAAGAACGCAAAGATAAATGGGGTAGAAGCCTGTCAGACCACATGATCCTGACCAAGGGTAGATGAGAACATAGCCAAAGCCCTAAAAGGACTCACAGACCTGTCAAAAGAATTAGCCCATAATTCTGGTGTTACGGATCCATGGGACACTTGGTTTGGGTGGTGGGATGGATGGCAGAGAGCACTTATCAAACTAGGTATAATAATCCTTTGTGTTCTATTCATAGTGGCTCTAATTTCATGCTGTGTAATACCTTGCATCAAGAGGAGGATGTCTCAAGCCATGATTGGCGGCCGCGCCGACCAATCAGAGAAGTAGCACGGCTTGCCGCGCGGTTTGAATGCCGCGTCTCTCATTGGTCGCCACGGTATTCAAACCATGCACCAAGCCGCGCGCTGTGTCTCTCATTGTTCGGCGTGGCTGCAGTGACCAATCACAGCGAAGCGGCTCGGCGGGATATATGAATCCCGCGCCGCTGATTGGTCACTGCTGAGAGACGCGACCAATCAGCAGCACGGGGTTCATATTTTCCGCCAAGCCGCTTCGCTGCGGCGACCAATCAGAGAAGTAGCGTGGCTTGGCGCGCGGTTTGAATGCCGCGTCGCTCATTGGTCGCTAAAGCAACCAATGAAAGACGTGGCGCGCGGCTTGGTGCGCGATTTGAATGCTGCGTCATAGTGTGACGCAGTTCACTCCTGTTTACAAGGTACTCTAGAATACCCGATGCGTTAGAATCGGGCCAACATCTAGTCCTGTATATATGTCCCCATCCTGATATATATGGTCCCCCATCCTGTATATATGATCCTCCATCCTGAATATATGGTACCCCATCCTGTATATATGGTCCCCTATCCTGGTGTATATACACCTGGACCCACCATGGCTTAACAAGCTTGATGCTGAAGTCGTGAAGTGAGGGTGCCGGAGGCAGGTTTCGCTGGGGGCACAGCTGTGGGACTGAAGTTGCAGGGAGGGTGTTGCAGCAACGGCGCAATGGGCGTCGCCATGTTCCATGTGCCTACTAGATTCACTAACAAGGTGCTACTGGTTGCTAGAGATTATGACTCCTAGAAAATGTCCACGGATCTCCATTTTCTTAAAGTCATATAAATCTCTAACAACCAGCTGCATCTTGTCAATAAGTCTAGGCACACAGAACATGGCGGTGCCCACTGCGCGGCCACCGCGACCCTCCCCCATCCCCCCGCAGCTGTGCCCTCACCCTTCGAAACCTGCTAACAGCACCCCCGCTCCACGACTGCAGCGTCCCCCCGGTAATATTTTTTTTTACATTTTTTTGGTATTACAAAGATTTGGATTGTAAGACACACACCTGTTTTCCCCCAATTTGGGAAGGAAAAAAAGTGCGTATTACAATCCGAAAAATACAATAGCGGTTTGCCTTAGTAAGGATATAGTAGAATATGGATAAAATAGGAGAAATACAGTAATATTACCTACTATACCGTAAATAACCGTACACCGTAAATAAGGTATTAAGGATAAGACAGAAGAAGCTATGACTTTAAACTAGCAGTGAACAAGGATTTTTATCTGCAACATGTTTATGTAACACACTAGAAATAAACAGTGAAATGAACATATGTGGCGCACGACCAATCAGCTGAGCAACGCAGTATTGACGGAAGATTTATAGCTGGCCGCCGCTGATCAGCTGATTGGACGCGCGCCGGGCAGCGCACGTCCAATCAGCTAAGCAATGTGTTATTGGCGGGAGATTTAAAGATGGCCGCCGCTCATCTCCCGCCATAAGGAGATCAGCGGCGATACCGTCGGGGGATCAGCAGCGCCTGCCGTGAGCACCGCTGGTCTCCCGGCGGAATAGCAGTAGCGTGTATGTCATTTGCGGAGGTGCAGTTCGCGGCCTTGCGGCCACGAACTGCACCTGCGTAAATGACAGTGCCACTGCCGCCAGGGGCAGACCTACTGTGGTGCAGCTGGTTCAGCTGCATCAGAACCCCGACCGGCTAGGGGGCCCCTCTTGGCTCCAGCCGCGGGTCCGGTGTCTTTCCTGACAGGAGGGTCCAGTCACTGGCGGCTGGCTGCGCTGCGCAGCGCTGCAGGCAGCATCCGACATACAGTGTTCTGTGTGTCTCCCTCACCCAGAAGTAATGCAATAATAAATGTGGTATATAGAAATGAGCGCTAGGGATAACGGAACAAGCCGAACGCTTTTGTAGACATTACCTATAAGTTTATATTACGATAAACACAGTACAGGTCCTTCTCCCACAACGCGTTTCGACGCTACATGCGTCTTTCTCAAGTGGATACTGGACCTCTATCAGACTTCCCTTATATCCTATCTCTGTACTAATCATTGTACATGGGGGGTGTTTTTTTTTTTTCTTCTCTTCCTTCTCCTTCCACTCTCTTACCACACCCCTGTTGACCTAATCTTCTGTGTACACCTGAATAACCTTACCTGCCATACAATCTATATTATTAAATATCTATAGTTCATGCTTAAAATCCATTAAAATACATCAAAGATACATTATAATAACTTTAAAATTACATTAAAAATATATTAAACCAAATATTAAAATAATAATAAAATCACATTCATCATATAAAAACACATTCATCATATAAAAACACATTCATCATATAAAATTACCCCTTAATTCAAGTGTTCTCTACCTCATATAGTTAATTTTTATTTATTAGGGTGCCTTCACACCAGCGCCTCCCCGAAATCGCGGCAGACGCGGCGAAAAAAAACGCATCCGCCGCGACCACCGCACAACGGCCGCACCCGCGGCACAGCCACGGCAAGCCCCACACAATGCACAGGTGGGCCACACCGCACGGGGCCCGCCGCAACCGCACCTGCGCCGCAACCGTAGCCACCACGCGGCAACCGCGGCAGACGCGGCCCCCCCACCGCATCCACCGCGACCCCAAAAAAACACTGATGCGAAAGGGGCCCCAATTATTCTTAAAAGCTGAAAAAAAATATTATATATTCTCCATGACTATATATTGTTCTCCAAGGAAAGGTTTAAACCTTCAGGAGACAAAGTGCCCATTTTAAATATCCAAAATGTTTCCTTTCTACACAATTTATTAACCCTATCATGCACATCTTCCCCTATTTGATCAATAATGGTTAATCTCAAGCTTGAGGGATCCTTTTCATGTGTTTGCGCATAGTGTCTGGATACACTATGTTTCAAGTGCCCATTCTTAATATTAAATCTATGTTTATTTATCCTCGCTTGCATTGTCTGAGTTGTTCTTCCTATATATTGGTATTTACATGGGCACTCTAACATATATATAACAAATTGTGAGCGACAATCTAATCTTTGGTTAATCTTAAACGATTCATTTGTAGTGTTAGATATAAAATTACGACATCCATGTGATATGATCTTACAACATTTACATCGTCCTGATCCGCATTTGAAGCATCCTTTATCTGTATCCTTAATCCTTTCTTTAAACTGCTTATTTTCTTTGTGTGGATTTTTTATTCTATTCGGAGCAACTAGTGCCTGAAGGTTTCTCCTCTCCTAAAGATAATCTTGGGGTCTTTGTTATAATTCTAGAGAGAATGGGGTCCCCCAACAAAATAAACCAATATTTCCTCATTATTGTATAAATATTCTTATATGATTGGTTAAAAGTTGTTACCAGATTGCAGTTGTAATTGTCATTTTCCCCATTCTTTATCAGTTCCTTTTGTGTGTTTTTTTCATTCATTATTTTTATGAATCCTTCTTGGGTGTATTTTTTACTTTTTTTATATGCATCCGATAGTAGTTTGTTGGGGTACCCTTTCTCTCTGAATCTTCTTTTTAGTGTAGCAGCCTCTTTTTTAAAAGCTACATCACTTGTACAGTTTTTTCTTATCCTCAGGTATTGACCATATGGTATATTTTTAATCCATGTTGGCAGATGACTACTGTCAAATTTAAGGTAGCTGTTCACATCTACACTTTTAAAATAGGTGGATGTGGTCAGTTTTCCTTCACTATCTATGTTGATCATAAGGTCTAGAAATTGTAAATTTGTTTCAGAAATATTCATAGTAAAATTTAGCACCCACATGTTTAAGTTCAGATTATTAACAAACATGTGTGCTTCTTGTATCGTTCCTGACCAAATAAAGAATAAATCGTCAATGAAGCGCCTGTAAAATTTAATATGTCGTTTTCCCATATCAGACTGCGTGATGGATCGAGATTCAAACGCTCCCATATACAGCCCCGCATAACTGGGGGCGAATCTCGTGCCCATCGCGCAGCCAGAAGTGACACAGTGAGCAAGCGCTGACGGTGACTGAGGGCGGCTGAGGCTGTGGGCTTGCTCCAGAGCAGGGCTTTGGTGGGGAGGGAATAAACAGTCAGTGACCACACCAACATTATTTTGGGGGGGGGTCCCTTCCTTGATGCAGCAGAGCTTCTCCCACAGGAACCCCCTTCCAAAGGGGGATCCTGGGGGCCCCAAGTTTTGGATGCTTCAAGGAAGGGGGGTTCCTGGGGCACTGAGTGGGAAAGTCAGCTCCATCAAGAAAGGGGCGCCCCTAGGACTCCTAGAGGCCCCCTCCTCTTCCTTAATGCAGCCGAGCTTCTACCCCAGGACCTCCTTCCAAAGGGGGGGAGTCTTGGGGGCCCCAGGACCCCCCTTCCTTGATGCAGCTGATCTCCCCAAGCTTGAGGATAAGCTTGGATGCATCAAGGAAGGGGGTCCCCTAGGACTCGTAGGGGCCCCCTCCTTCCTTAATGCAGTCGAGCTTCTCCACCAGGACCTCCCTAGGGCACCCCCTTCCTTGATGCAGCTGAGCTTCTCCCCCAGCTAGGAAGGGGGGTCTTGGTCCTGGGCCCCCAGGACCCCCTCTTCGGAGGGTGGGTCCTGGTGGAGAAGCTTGGCTGCATCATGGAAGGTGGGGTCCCTTCCATGATGCAACCGAGCTTCTCCCCCAGGCATATAGGGTGAGAAGCACTATGAAGAAAGTGAGCTGCATATGGGGGAGAGCATTACAAAAGAAAGGAGAACAGAGGGGTGGCTATCTCACTTCCAGTTTAGAAAAAGAGCAGGGCTGCACACAGGATAAAAGTGCTGAGATCCAAGATGGCCGAGATCCAGGAAGGATGCATGTGAAGAAGCTCCTGCTACCTGATCCTCAATCACAGGCATCCGCGGCTCTGGAGATGCTATTTGGCCTCCATTCATCCCTAAATCATCTGCTGCCTCATCCCAGCACACCAAGCTGGGCTTATTTTTACCTGTCTACCACCTCAAGCTCTCATTTTGGCCTGACTGTGTGACATCCCCCTCACAGAGCTGTGCTGCCACAAGGAGCTCTGCCACCTGCTCCTACAGAGACTTTCTATCTGTCCTCGGGTGCACACTCTGCACTGTGTCTCCTACAGCAGCTGCAACCACAGATTGGCTCACACAAACAGAATGGAGCTGGGCTGCTGATATCTGACACTCCAGGAAGCAGTGAGAAGCCTTTGCCGGGACCTGCTATTTGAGAAGTCATTGGAGTGGTAAGTGAAAGACATCTCCTGCAGAGATAATGGTGACTCAGGAAAGTTAACCCTCGCTGGCACACATAACACAGTGTAAGTGCTATCAGGAAACATTCCCACTCAGAGGAAGGTTATTAACAGTCTTGGCCACACATTGAGCAGCAACAGGGCTGAGATACGGAGCTAAGACCAAATAGACTGTGCCTGGATGAGTGGAGGGGAGAGAAGCTCTCTCCCTCAAGCCTGCTCGGTATTGCACTTTTGCAAGAGACTAACATCATCCCTTACAATCTCCTGGCTCTACAACACCTTGGCCCATACAGGACCCTGTCTCTCTGATCTCAGAGTATATTCTAGTGGCTGGCACCATAAACTATCTTTGTGGGGACACCTGATCTGCTGTAACCCGTTGCAATTTGGGTAACACTGTTGTGCTGTCGGTATCTGCTCCCACTACAGAAGATCCTACCCCTCACTGACCCCCACCCTTACTTGTAGGACTGCAGCATCACTGTCTCACAACTCCTGCAGCATTCAGACTTATCAGTTCTATTGTTAACCCCTGCAGTGCTAGACGCCACCTGGGCCTGTAGTGCTATATCTTCTGGATCTCCACATGTGCTTTATTCCTCTATTTCTCTGATACTACGGATACATAACGTCATGTGAAGCATCATGTATACTCAGTAGAGACTAACGGGTTATAAGAATCCCATAAGAATCAACTCCCACTTCCGTTCCGGCGCTGTGCTGATGGCTGCCTGAAATGAGGGCTCCTGTCCCTGAGCCGACAATCCGTCACAATCACCGGGTTTAAGGAGCCATCCGGGCCATATCCACGCTGGCGTCCACTCCCCGTACCACAGGGACTCTGGACAGATACATATTGAGGAGTACGGGCAGAGAGGAGACTGTCACCCGGCGCATCACGAGGCCGAGCGGGACACAGCTTAAGATGGCGGCGGAAGTGCGAGCCAGCGCCGCCAAAACGAAAGAACACAGCCGTACTGCCAAATCCTCTGGGGGGCGAGGAGGCCAGACTGGAGGTACCGCCAGGAGCAGACCAGATCCGCCGGCGAGAGGTTTGAACGGGGGATCGTCTCCCGCTTCGGGAGTGGGCGAGACGCAGCCTAGGAATAACAATAGTAATGGCGGACAACGAGGGGGGACCTCCGGTGGTGAAATGGGGGACCCAGCCTCCTGTATGCACACTGTGGATGTGCAATCCTTAGCTAAAGAGGTCGCACCATACCTTGCGGCTGATCTGAAAGCGGCGGTCAAGGAAGCTGTAGCAGAAGTGATTCAGGATCTACAGCGCACGGTATCAGCTCAAGGGGACCGGCTGCAAGAGGCAGAACGTAGATTGGGAGAAGCTGAAGACAGAATTCTGCGCTTGGAAGAGCAGGTGGCGGGCTTGCAAAAGCAGGCGGTGTACTCGGAAGACAAATTAGATGATTTGGAAAACCGGTCCCGCCGGAATAATCTGCGTTTGGTGGGTCTACCTGAATCCATCTCACCTGGTCAACTGGACGCTATCTGGGAGGTGGAACTGCCAAAGGTGCTGGGTATGCAACATAAATGCAGAGTTGAGCGCTCGCACCGAGTGGGCCCGCCACGGGACCCGCAAGACAACCCGAGACAAGCTATTGCAAGATATCTGGACTACAAGGACAAAGAAACACTACTGAGGGAGTACAGGTCCAGAAGGCTCCCATTGATAGTGGGTGGCCACAGAGTCAGGTTATATGAAGACTTTTCGGCTTCAGTGGCACGTAAGAGGAAACTGTTCAGTCCAGCCTGCTCCCTGCTTTTTAAACAAAACGTGCGCTTCCAACTAGCGTTTCCGGCTATACTCAGGTTTCGGGATCCAAAAGGTGTCCTGAAATCATTTACAGACAGTGCTGCAGCGATGCAATTTATTCAAGGTCGTGCTTCCTTTGGGTTTCATCGTCGCACGCCAGAGAACGGGAATTCCCCAAGATCCCAGACAAAACGCTCGTACGCTGACGCTGTTACAGAGAAAATGGTTCCTGGAGGACGCGATAGTTACTCTGACAACGCAAATTGGACAACGCAACAGCGTCGCAGGCGTAATCATCACTCCAGTGAGGAAGCCTCATCTAGAGACCAATGCACGGCGACAATACTGGACTCAGCTGAGATTGGGAACGCATCGGACGTGTGACACAGCAAGGAAGGATTGCTTTACAAGTTGTGACTTCCCTATGATGATCTTGGCATCTTATCCCTGAGGATCCATGGACAGACCGATGCTAATGGATAGCCATGTCTACTAAAGCTACTGGCAAGCGTTGGTTCCCATTTTCAATCCTCCCTCTCTGCTTTTTTGTTTCCGCTCATATGAAGTTCCCACTTCACTCCCGTACATCTATATGTACTCCATATACTTTCTCACCGACTCAATCTCAATCTTGAACTTAAACCTCTTCATCCCCTTTTCATCCCTCTCATATACATATTTCTACACACTCCCTTCCCCTCCTCTATTCCCCCCACATTCACACAATTACTCTCTTGCCTCTCACTTCTATTTCCACATCCTCCTCTTCCCCCCCCCCGGTATTCCCCCCCTCTCCTTCCCCCCTCCACCTCGCAATTTCTCCCTCTCATTCGCTCTCTTATATGTCCCACTTTCTTCCTCTTCTTTCATTTCTCCCCTTCCTTTCTTTTCTCTACCTTTCTCTCTCTTCATCTCTCTTTTTACATGAATATCATATGATGAGAAGTTCACTCCATAGTCTGATTGCCCTAATGTGCCTCCCTTACTACTGGTGTTTTTTTTTTTTTTTCCTCTTTCTCTTTTCTTTTCTTTATGGGAAGGGATGTATATTATATCTGAAGTTGGGGGTATGTATAAGCTTACATGTCCAAGGCAACATATACCAATTCAACGGCCTTCTTGGAATGGTTCCGTATATGTGAATATCAGGCGTAAGGCTCAGGGCGGGCCGCGTCAGCACAGAAAAAAGGAAGCCATGGGGTTAAGGAAAGACATTTTCCCGAGAGGAAACTTGTTTGTTGAAGTTCCCATCTCGTGTGCCCGACGTGGTCGGGTGATGACTAATAAGGTGAGGGTTGTTTGTTTCAGTTTATTTTTTGTGGTTGTGTTGTTGCTCCCAATAGGTTTATTACTCCAAGTATATAGTGCTGTATCATTGGATGCTCTGATTTCCCAACACATGAAATGGGTACTATACTATCTAGTCGTCAATCCGAGACTCTGGGGTGGGCTGGGTGCCTACTTTTCTCCTCATGACGTTATGAAAAATGGTTAGAGTAATAACCTGGAATGTTAAGGGGCTTAGGTCCCCCAATAAGAGACATATGGTGCTTAGACATCTGAAAAGACTTAAGGTGGACATTGCCCTTTTACAGGAGACACATCTTAGGCAACATGAGTTACATTACATGCAAAAGCAATGGGTGGGAGCGGGATGGATTTCAGGTGCACAAGACCGTAAAGCTGGGGTATTAATACTAGTTAACAAACATCTAGCTCATACTGAGGTATCGGTATCTAGAGACCAAGAGGGGAGGGTACTACATTTAGTCCTGGAAGTAAAGGCTCAACGGTTAAGTCTATATAACATCTATGCTCCAAACGGCCCGCGGGGTCAGTTCCTTAGAGATTTACAGACGAGGTGGTTGGAGGATAGTGAACCAAATATAATAATTGGAGGCGACTTTAACGAAGTAATGACTGAAGATTTGGATAGGAGGAGGGATACCTACGGGACTTCCGGTCTTATAGGAGCACCTAGGCGGGGAGGAGCATTAGCTGACATGGTGAGGTCTTTGGGTTTGGCAGATGTGTGGCGAACTCTACACCCACAGGAGTTGGAATATACTCATTACTCGTACCCCCACTCGTCTTGGTCACGATTAGATATGTTCCTGGTGAATACGAAAATGTTGCGATCCATAGAGGGTGCAGAGATTGAGCCAATGGTCATCTCAGACCACAGTCCGGTGTCTTTGGACATCCTTGATGTTCAACCTAAAGGATCGGACATCCTGTGGCGCTTTCCCTCACATCTGTCGAAACTGGGAGACTTTAGGACCAGACTTAAAGAATGGTGGCTTGAGTTCTCGAGAGATAACACGGCCCACAAAGATGACCATACGTTGTTCTGGGGAGCGGGGAAGGCAGTGGTTAGAGGACAAATTATTGCTCATACTTTAACACAAAAGAAGAAGCTGACAGAACAGTACTCAGTGGCCAGCGCGAAAGTCACAGACGCTTACAGGACATTCCGCCTCACATGTAATCAGTCCGACAGACAGAAATGGACAGAGGCGAGGAAAGATTTTGACAGATTGGCAGAGACCAGGGAAATCATGATACGTGGTCAGCTGGACGTGGATCTAAATAGATTTGGCGATAAGGCGGGGAAGTTACTGGCGAACCTGGCTAGGGGTCGCAGATTACCTAATCCGATTATGGGACTACGTCGTCAGGGTGGGGAAGTGGTTACTAGCCCAAGGGACATTAATAATGTACTGGGAGACTTTTACCGAAAGCTTTACAGAGTACAGGGAAACAAATGTCGGGAGGAGAAGATTGGTTACGAAAGATACACCTTGACTCGATCTCGGAAGCAGATCTGGACGTTCTTAACAAACCCATATCGGAATCCGAGGTCGACTCAGCCATCAGGAAATTGGGTACTAATAAGGCACCAGGCCCAGACGGTTATACGGGGAGTTTTATAAAATCCTGAGAGAGGAGGTGACCCCAACACTGACGGGGATGTTTAATAGATTTACCATGGGTGACCCTATACCTGACGACACGAATATGGCCTATATTAAATTGTTGCCCAAAGGAGATAAAGATAGAGAAAATCCGGCAAATTACAGGCCTATATCTCTCGTAAATGTGGACCTTAAACTTCTATCTAAAATAATGGCAGACAGGCTGGCCCAGGTCCTCCCAGAACTCATTGAGGCTCACCAGTCTGGGTTTGTTAAAGGGCGTTCCGCAGTGACTAACATCCGCAAGGCGTTATTGGTGTTGGACGTGGTGCGAAATAGTGCCAGACAGGAGGGGAAAGATCCGGCCATGGTCACCTTGGACGCAGAAAAGGCGTTTGATAATGTCCGGTGGCCATGGCTGGATCTGGTTATGAATAGAATGGGCATAGAGGGCAGATTTCGTAGCTTTATTTCTAATCTTTATTCTAACCCTACTGCGAGGGTGCACACCCCGGGCTTCCTGTCACCGAAATTTCCGCTACAGAAAGGGACTCGGCAGGGGTGCCCACTATCGCCTCTATTGTTTAATATAGCCCTGGAGCCCCTGGCGAGATACATTAATAATGCTAGCCCATTTTCAGGAATTAAAGTGGGACGCTGCGAGGTGAAATCTGCTCTGTTCGCAGATGATATCGTTCTCTTTTTGGATAACCCGGAAAGTGATCTGCCTATGTTGATTAGGGGCATTGAGTCATTTGGAATCTTTGCGGGGTTTTCCTTAAACAGACGAAAATGCGAAATACTGAGTATTAGAGGGGGGGGAGCTTTAAGGGAAACTGCGAACGCATTGGGAATTCCGTTGGCCAACTCTCACATCAAATACCTAGGGATCCAGTTAGGCAGGACACCGAGCCAGGTCTACACCCTTAATTACTCCCCACTTTTTGACAAAATTGAACAGGAACTGAAAAGGTGGGCAAATCTTCCACTTTCCCTGTTGGGTCGATGTCATTTAGTAAAGATGGTAAGTTTTGCCCGACTTCTCTATCCTTTACAAACGATTCCCCTACTGTTGAAACATGTTGACGTATGTAGGATTAATAAGGCATTCTCCACGTTCGTGTGGAAGGGAAAGAGACCTAGACTTCGTCGGGGTACGTTGATGTTACCGCGAGCTGAGGGGGGTACAAACTTACCTGACTTGAGGGGTTATAATCTGGCATGTTTGCTGCGGCACGTAGTAGAGTGGATCACAGCTGCTAACAGATATTCTGCTGGCCCACTTGAGGTGGAATTCTGTGCCCCTTGGGACCGTTGTTCCCTCCTACATTCATCCCTAGCAAGCATTCCGCCTCATATCAAGTCAGCCGTTGTCTGCAAGGACACAATTGCGGCATGGAAGGCGGTCAGGAAGAAATGTGGCCTGTCCTGGAGGGTCTCTAAACATCTTAATCCATGGGCCTTCCCTGACTTTACTATGGGACGTGACAACGCACTATTCAGAGACTGGAGAAGGAAGGGGTGTTGAAGATGGGCGATCTGCTACATAAGATGGAAGGACGTTGGATGACGGGGTTGGAGATTCTGGGCAATTTTGGACTGGGGGGGACACAGGGTCTCCAATATATGCAAATAAAAAATCATGTCATGGCACGACTACGTGATGTATCCAAGGAACTGTCCCCAAACGTTTGTGACAGACTAATTAACATGGAATCTTCCCAGCTGAGCATCTCTTCCATATATAGGGAACTTAGGGTCATTCTGTCACCGAGTGGGGACTCGGGATTGTTCTCCGTGTGGAGGAGATATTTGGAGGATGACTCAGTGCAGGACAGTATTTTGACAGGGTGGGATAAAGTACGGCGCTATATTTCCAGTGAACAGTGGAGAGATTCACATTTCCGCATCATTCATGCGATGGTATACGGATTTAACTTCCCGCGTTCTTTATCCAATCCAGATCGCCTACTTAATTGCCCGAAATGTCAGCGGGAAAAAACTGATATGATACATGGTATATGGAAATGCCCTAAGGTCCAAGTATTCTGGAGCATGGTAGATGCCCTGCTCTATAGTTACTGTAAATATCACTATGCTATGGAACCCTTGAAATGGATATTCCAGGACTTGGAGACGCCTGGGAGTCACAGAGGGGCCTTGCGTTTGGCCCATGTCCTTATGCTGTTAGCGAAACGCCTGCTACTCCTTTTCTGGCTACGACCGGATTTACCGGGAGAGTCTGACATGGTGATGGGCTTGGACAGAGCGCTGGAAATAGATAGACGAGAGGTGCTAAGAGATAAGGAGGCGATGATGGTGGCCTTCATGGAGAAATGGAGGAGTTTCATAGAAGCCAAGACCTCAGGGGAAGCGATACGTGATATCATGGTCCCACTTAAAGACACTTCATGGTACCTTCTGGAGGAATTAGGGGGGACTTTGGGACGACTAGATGTAGGATAAGAAATATGTTATAGGGGAGTAAAGATAGGGACTCACACTTACAGATAGATTTATAAGATGGCAAGGTCTCGTACATCCACCGCTGGAATATAAACGGTATTAGATATTGAGACACAAAGCCTTGAATAGGTGGTATTGGAGGGGTCCTTGCCCATACCTTGCGGCACTTGGATATTACTTGGAGATTTGGGAGCATTGTGATTTTTGTTATATGATAAATACACCGATTTGACATGCAAAAATGTCTATATTAATGTTTGTTTAATTTTTGTATGATTGTCTTGCTCTGATTTTGTATATTATGATTATACCGAATGTAAACTATTTTTGTTGGAAGAAAACTTTGGTGGAAAACTGAATAAATATGATGTTTCAAAAAGTGCTCATTCCATTTATTGCATCACAGGGGTGTGGCTATCTACTTACATAATGGCCGTATGTTGTCCGCACTTCCATCCCCGTATCCCAGAATGCACCGCGGGGACGGAAGTGCGCCTGCCGCCATATTGGATATGGGCACCGCCGCACATCCCACCGCCAGCAGCTGCCATGCCCAGCACCAGCCACTACCACCAGACCGCTCCCAGCTGCACATCCCACCGCCAGCAGCCGCCATGCCCAGCACCAGCCACCGCACCGCTCCCAGCTGCACATCCCGCCGTCAGCAGCCGCCATGCCCAATACCAGCCACCGGACCGCTCCCCGAAGCCCAGCCAGGCACAGGGGGAGCTCCAACACCCACCATGGAGCCCCCCTCTGAACCTATGCTCCTCCAGCATTAATCCCCTCCATTCTGCGCTGACCACCGAGCCTCCATCCTGCACTGACCACCTCCTTCCCGGTTCAAGCTTCCATGAACGATGGGTGAGAACGGGTGAGACCGGAAGGGGGTGTAGGTGTGTGTCGGTGTGTGTAGATCTGTGTGTGTAGGTGTGTGTGTAGATTCTTGGACAAAGTGCCTCAGTGTCAGCGCTGCTGCTCCGAGACCAAAGAAACACAGACACGGGAATTTCTGGATCAGCTACAGCCTTTATTTTCCGACGCGCTTCGGAGCCTCCTCCCGAGCTCCTTCCTCAGGGAACATAACGACCACGGTCACCGTTGAGAATGCGGTCCCTGCAGCAGCTGCTTGTACGCTATTCTACCAGTTATGGGTTTCACAACTGCTAAAGGTGAGCAATTCCACATCACATAGTGAAAGTGTCATCTGAGATAAGACCCTATATGCGCATTCTTTTTTAACAGATTTTCACTTCTAGCTGTGTGTGTGTCCACTTAGACACCCCCCACATCCCGCCGCCGCACCGATCCTCGCCCTCTGATGCGATAGCATAAGGCACACATCTAGTATATATATTGTGAGAGTCATGTGGGATTAGTGGATGAGGGCAGATATATCTCTCCCAGGTATCTGTCCTATGCAACCTAACCTGGTCAGTATCACCTGGCTGCTAATGAATTAGTGGGAGGCGGTTGGGGTAGGTAAAAGGAGTCTGGGAGGTCGGGCGGGGCCCCTCTCTCAGTCTGTGAACACAGGAGGCCTGACTGTGCATGGAGACACATGTGAGTGAAAGCAGTGAGCTTTGGTTCGATGGTTTGGCTGAAGGGGGAAGCCCTTCAGTCTATAGTGAGGTTGTATTATGTTTAGTTAGTGCCGGACAGGCAAGGATTTTTGTTTGCTGTTTTGTTTTTTTTCTGTTTGCTTTCACTGCAATAAACTCTGGCCCAGGGCCAGTGGCCTCTAAGCCTCTGCTGGTGGACTGAGTGACACACGACACATACGTGCCCTTTGACCTGGCAAAGGCGAACCCCGAGTGTGTTCTTACATATTGGTGGAGAATGCGGGCAGCACGTTAAAGTGTCAACATGGAAGACGTGGTGAAAGCGCTGGTACAATCCACAGCTGTGCAGCAAGAAGCTAACCGCTTAATGACAGCCCAGCTGAGGGAACTGGTAGAAATGACCACAAGAGACCGCCAACTGCTGCAGGAGGTGGCGCAGCGCCTTGCGAGCGCACCAGAGGTGAATCCGGAAGCTGCCCAGAGGGAGATTCATGTGAGTCGGTACTGGCAGAAACTGACTACAGAAGATGATGTCGAAGCTTACCTGACCACGTTTGAACGGACAGCGGAACGGGAAAAATGGCCGAAAGCACGTTGGGCCGGCTTGCTGGCTCCGTTTCTGGCCGGTGAGGCCCAAAAGGCGTACTACGATCTGGAGCCTGAAGCAGCGCAGGATTTCGATAAACTAAAAGCCGAGATCCTGGCCCGGCTGGGAGTGACGATGGCGGTACGAGCTCAGAGAGTGCACCAATGGACTTATCAGCCCGATAAACCACCCCGATCCCAGATGTTCGACCTCATTCACCTGACGAAGAAGTGGCTACAACCCGAGGTGTTGACAGCGCCGGAGATGATCCAAAGAGTTGTCTTGGACAAATACCTGAGAGCCTTACCGCCGCCTTGAGAAAATGGGTGAGTCATGGAAACCCCACGACCGCAGACCAGCTCGTGGATCTAGTGGAACGTTATTCCGTGGCGGAAGGACTCATGGACGACGCCACACGTCCTCCCTCCTCCCCCTCCTCACGGGGATCTGGTAAGACTGTATCGGGGTCTAGGGGAGGGGGAAAATATTCGAAGACAGGGGGGGAGGAAAACGGGACTGCCGGACCTATGAGGCCTAAGGGACCGAACTATGGACTAAGCAAGGGGTCTGTGAGGTGTTTTCGCTGCCAAGAGGTGGGCCACATTGCTGCGAACTGTCCAGTAACTATCGAACCGATGCAGTGTGATGTCACGACCTGTGAAAAACGTGTGGCTATGGTTGCACGGGTGGTGTGTGTTGCGGCCGGTCAAGGCGATATGGAGAAACACCTGTGTGACCTGTCTGTTAATGGCACGAATGTGGTGGCGCTGTTAGACTCTGGGAGTGTGGTAACGCTGGTCAAGGCCAGTCTGGTGTCAGTCCCGACTGGTCCGTCAGATAAGTTTTCTGTGACGTGTGTGCATGGGGACACCTGCTCGTACCCCACCACTGTCTCCTGCATTACTACTCCCTATGGGTCTGTGTATCATAAAGTGGGACTAGTCCCAGCCCTATTGCATGATGTCATTCTGGGTAGGGATTTTCCCCACTTCTGGCAGTTGTGGGAGAACCAGTTGGTACTCCGGGGGAGCGGCACAGGGGACCCTACTCCAAGGGGCCCTGAGCCACTGGAGGATGGGCCCTCAGGGGCTCCCGGGAAGCAATCCCCTGAGGACAACCTTCAGTTCCCGTTTTCAGTCATGGCTGGTGATTTCGAGGAACCCACGGCAGGGGCGGAGGTGGACAGCCATCCACCTTCCGGTTTGCTGGACTTGGAAGTTCAGAAAGACGACTTCCAAAGCGAGCAAATAAGGGATCCTACCCTGTCTCAGGCTAGAAAAAATGTCAAGGTGGTGAACGGAGTACAGGTGGATGCCGATGCTCGGCTGGCATATCCTCACATGGCCATAGAGAATGACTTTCTCTATCAGATAGAGAAAAAGGGGGAAGACACGGTGCAACGGTTGGTAGTGCCAAAACCCTACCGGCAGAGAGTGCTGGCCCTGGCACACACACACGTTATGGGAGGCCACTTGGGGGTCCAAAAAACTACCGAAAGGATATTACACTGTTTTGTATGGCCGGGCATGCACCATGATATTCGCACGTATTGCGAGTCGTGTCCGGAATGCCAAATCACTGCACCCAGGCCCCATCTGTGTAGCCCCTTGGTACCCCTACCTATCATCGAAATCCCGTTCGAGAGGATTGGGATGGATTTGGTTGGGCCCCTCCCCAGGTCTGCACGGGGACACCAGCACATCCTTGTCATCTTGGATTATGCCACTCGCTACCCCGAGGCCATTCCTTTGCGTAACACGGCCACCAAGACCATTGCCAAGGAGCTGGTCCATGTGTTTAGTCGGGTCGGTGACCCGAAACAGATACTCACCGACCAGGGGACCCCCTTTATGTCGAGGGTAATGAAAGAGCTTTGCAGGCTCTTACAGATATCACAGCTACGCACCTCTGTCTATCATCCTCAAACAGATGGACTGGTAGAGCGGTTCAACAAAACCCTGAAACAGATGCTCCGAAAGGCGATAGACAAAGATGGGAAGAACTGGGACTACTTGCTCCCATATTTGCTGTTTGCCATCCGGGAGGTACCCCAGTCTTCCACCGGATTCTCGCCTTTCGAACTTCTGTATGCCAGACGTCCCCGGGGTCTCTTGGACGTCGCGAAAGAAACCTGGGAGGGACAGGTTACCCCATTCAAAAGTGTGATAGACCATGTAACCCAAATGCAGGATCGTATTGCGGCGGTTATGCCCATTGTGAAAGAGCATATGATGCAGGCTCAAGGGGCGCAGAAGAGGGCTTATGACAGGGGGGCCAGGGTCCGCTCTTTTGCACCCGGAGATAGGGTGTTGATCCTGGTACCCACGGTGGAAAGTAAGTTCCTGGCAAGGTGGCAAGGCCCCTTTGAAATTCGGGAAAGGGTAGGTGAGGTAAACTACAAAGTGTACCAGCCTGGGAAAAGAAAACCCGAACAGATTTATCACGTGAATCTGATAAAACCTTGGAAGGACCGTCCGGCTCTGTCAGCGGGACTGGCCCTTCCGATCCGCACACGGACCCTGCCCGAAGTCCAGATTGCGGAGACTCTTTCGGAGCGGCAAAAGACAGACGTCAAGCAGTTTCTCTTAAACAACCAACAGTTCTTTTCTGAGAAACCGGGACAGACTACGCTCCTTAAGCATGATATTATAACAGAGCCAGGCGTAACCGTACATGTAAAACCTTACCGTATCCCGGAAGCTCGGCGGGAAGCCGTCTCCCGAGAAGTGAAGTCGATGTTAGAGCTAGGAGTGATTGAGGAATCGCATAGTGCCTGGTCGAGCCCAATTGTATTACTCCCTAAACCAGACGGCACCATTCGGTTCTGCAATGACTTCCGGAAACTGAATGCAGTTTCCAAATTTGATGCGTACCCTATGCCACGGGTCGACGAATTGATAGATCGGCTTGGAAAAGCCCGGTATATCACGACCTTAGATTTAACGAAGGGGTACTGGCAGATTCCCCTGACGGAGGCAGCCAAAGAGAAGACTGCGTTTTCTACACCGGACGGGTTATATCAGTATGTGCATATGCCGTTTGGACTACATGGGGCACCAGCGACATTCCAAAGGTTGATGGACCGGGTCCTGAGGTCACATCAGCAGTACGCTGCAGCCTATTTGGATGATATCGTCATCTACAGCCTCGAGTGGGAGACCCACCTCCAGAAAGGGCAAGCTGTGATAGAGGACCTGCGGAAGGCAGGTCTCACGGCCAACCCCAAGAAATGTCATATCGGGCTGGAAGAAGCCCGGTATTTGGGGTACGTTATCGGGAGGGGAATCATTAAGCCCCAGTTGGACAAGATACAGGCCATTCAGAACTGGCCACAACCAATAAACAAGAAGCAAGTGAGGGCTTTCTTGGGGATTGCAGGCTATTATCGCCGGTTTATTCCCAATTTTGCAGCCATTGCGGTCCCCCTGACGGATCTTACCAAAGGGAAGGATTCTGTCATGATCAAATGGACCACGGCAGCGGAAGAAGCCTTCCATGCCCTAAAGCTGGCTCTTTGCTCTCAACCTGTGTTGGTGGCTCCTGATTTTCTTAGTGAGTTTGTAGTCCAAACGGATGCTTCCGACACTGGTATCGGGGCGGTGTTGTCACAACTGAGGGACGGAGAGGAACATCCGGTCCTTTATCTGAGTCGGAAGCTAAATAAACACGAACGGAGGTATGCCATTGTGGAAAAAGAATGCCTGGCCATTAAGTGGGCTCTCGAGTCCCTCAAATATTACTTGGGGGGCAGGAAGTTCCGGCTGATCACCGACCATGCCCCTCTCAAGTGGATGCACTTGAATAGGGAACGGAATAGCCGGGTGACTAGGTGGTTCCTTGCCTTGCAGGCCTACAATTTTACAGTGGAGCATCGCCCAGGGGTGCAGATGGGGAATGCTGATGCCCTGTCGCGGGTGCACTGTTTTGTGGGCGCCATTGCTCAGCCGGAGTGGTCTGAGCAGAGGGGGGGGATATGTGAGAGTCATGTGGGATTAGTGGATGAGGGCAGATATATCTCTCCCAGGTATCTGTCCTATGCAACCTAACCTGGTCAGTATCACCTGGCTGCTAATGAATTAGTGGGAGGCGGTTGGGGTAGGTAAAAGGAGTCTGGGAGGTCGGGCGGGGCCCCTCTCTCAGTCTGTGAACACAGGAGGCCTGACTGTGCATGGAGACACATGTGAGTGAAAGCAGTGAGCTTTGGTTCGATGGTTTGGCTGAAGGGAGAAGCCCTTCAGTCTATAGTGAGGTTGTATTATGTTTAGTTAGTGCCGGACAGGCAAGGATTTTTGTTTGCTGTTTTGTTTTTTTTCTGTTTGCTTTCACTGCAATAAACTCTGGCCCAGGGCCAGTGGCCTCTAAGCCTCTGCTGGTGGACTGAGTGACACACGACACATACGTGCCCTTTGACCTGGCAAAGGCGAACCCCGAGTGTGTTCTTACAATATATATATCCTCCTTGAGGTTGTCTTGGGCTATATATGTTATACAAGGCTATGCTAGCTGTATATATTACCCGGAGGCTGTGCTAGTCTGTATATATTACCTGGAGGCTGTGCTGGGCTGTATATATTGCTTGAAGGCTATGCTGGGCTGCATATATTACCCGGAGGCTGTGCTTGTCTGTATATATTACCTGGAGGCTGTGCTGGGCTGTATGTTACCTTGCGGCTGTGCTGGACTGTATATGTTACCTGGAGGCTGTGCTGGGCTGTATATATTACATGGAGGCTGTGCTGGACTGTATATATTACCTGGCAGCTGTGCTGGGCTGTATATATTACTTGAAGGCTATGCTGGGCTGCATATATTACCTGGAGGCTGTGCTGGACTGTATATATTACTTGAAGGCTATGCTGGGCTGCATATATTACCCGGAGGCTGTGCTAGTCTGTATATATTACCTGGAGGCTGTGCTGGGCTGTATATGTTACCTGGCGGCTGTGCTGGGCTGTATATATTACATGGTGGTGGGGCTGGGCTGTATATATTACCTGGAGGCTGTGCTGGGCTGTATATATTACCTGGAGGCTGTGCTGGACTGTATAGATTACCTGGGGGTTACGGGCCTGTGCTGGACTGTATATATTACCTGGCGGCTGTGCTGGGCTGTATATATTACCTGGAGGCTGTGCTGGGCAGTATATATTACCTGGCGGCTGTGCTGAACTGTATATATTAGGATGTGATGGACTGTATATATTACCTGGAGGCTGTGGTGGACTGTATATATTAGGCTGTGATGGACTGTATATATTACTTGGAGGCAGTGGTGGACTGTTTATATAACCTGGCGGCTCTGCTGGGCTGTATATATTAACTGGAGGCTATGCTGAGTTGTGTATGTTATTTGGAGTCTGACTGTGCTGGGCTGTATATTTTATTTGTAGGCTGCAACTGGCAAATAATATATGCAGCCCAGCAGCACCCTCCAGATCTTATATCCAGCCCTGCATAGCTTCAATATTATATATCTTATTATTATTATATATCTTTTTTGAAAAGGTTTGTGACAGACCTATGCAATTGGTAGAACGGGTAGGTAGGTAACAACTATCTTCCTATTAGTTTTAAGGATCATATTAAAAAAAAATTAAACAACTTTACTATTTAGATTTGATAGTTGTGTTGTAAATAAATATTACAATCTATATGTTTACATCACTTTGTTGCCACTATGAGGGGCGGGGGGGCATATATGTCTCTCATCCTCGTATACATGTCCCCATCCTGGTATGTATATTGCTCATCCTGGTATATATGCCCCCATTCTGTATATATGCCCCCCATCCTGTATATATGCCCCATCCTGTATATATGGTCCCCATCCTGTATATATGCCCCCCATTCTGTATATATGCCCCCAACCTGTATATATGTCCCCATCCTGTATATATGCCCCCCATCCTGTATATATGCCCCCCATCCTGTGTATATGCCCCCATCCTGTATATATGCACCCCATCCTGTGTATATGCCTCCCATCCTGTGTATATGCCCCCCATCCTGTATATATGCCCCTCATCCTGTGTATATGCCCCCCATCCTGTGTATATGCCCCCCATCCTGTGTATATGCCCCCCATCCTGTGTATATGTCCCCCATACTGTGTATATGCCCCCCATCCCCAACCCTTTGATTATGCTATTTGGCCCCCATCTTCCCCCCCAGACCCCCATGGCTCACCGAGGAGGGGTACAGCTGCTCAGCGGGGGTGCCGGAGGGAGGTTCTCGTGGGTGGGGGACACAGCTGCAGGACCAGAGCAGCAGAGATGTACCGGCGGCAGTAAGCGGTGGGCGCCGCCATGTTTTTGTGGCTGGCTGCATTCATTAACACTGCAGCCAGCGGTAGAGGCTTCAACAAAATGGCCGCGGCCATAATGGAGACTGGCGGCCATTTTGAAGCCTCTACCTCTACTGGCCGGCTACCACATGAAACACGGCGGCGCCCACCGCTTGCTGCCGCTGGTACATCTCCGCTGCTCCGGTCCTGCAGCGGTGCCCCCCACCCACCGGAACCTGCCTCCGGCACCCCCACTGGGCAGCTGCATCACACATACTTCCCCCCCCTTATCTGGTAATATTTAATTTCTAATTTTTTTTTTTACATGCGCTTTTTAAGACGTACCCCCGTTCCCCCCCACCCCCCCATAGTTTGGGGGGAACAAAAGTGCGTCTTAAAAAGCAAAAAATACGGTATATAGATGAGCTCTAAATTTTATCTGGAAGTTGTGTAATACCCCATTGTGTGCTTGTGTTTTTACTAATATGGATTACAATTTATGGCTTTTATGGAACTTGGAAGCTGGACCTTCTTTTTCTACTAACTGTAAAATATGATGGTGGTAATGTGATGGTCTGGGGCTTTTATGCTGCTTTAGGACCTGGAAAACTAGCTTGCTGTGGTAAATGGAACCATGAATTCCTGAAGGAGAATGTCTGGCCACATGTTTGTGACTTCAAGTTGAAGCGCACATTGGCTATTTCAGCAGGACATTGATCCAAAACACACCAGCCAGTCCACCTCTCAATGGCTTAAGAAAAACAAAATTTAAGGTCCAGTCACACACGACGCTCCAGCGATCCTGACAGCGATAAAACCTGCCGGGATCGCTGGAGCGGTCGTTACCTGGTCGCTGGGGAGCTGACAAACAGGCAGATCTCCCCAGCGATCAGGGACCAGGGAGTCACCTCCCACATCGCTGGAAGCGATGTTACCAGCATCTTCCCTGCTTAGCTCAGCCTGTAAGCAGGGAGAAAGCTGGTAACTATAATAAAGAGCGGGTATCTAAGCAGCGCACGCTGCCTGGATACCTGGTGTTTATCATAGTTACCAGCGTCCTCCCTGCTTACAGGCTGAGCTAAGCAGGGAGGACGTTGGTAACATGATAAACACCGGGTATCTAGGCAGCGTGCGCTGCTTAGATACCCGCTTGTTTATCATAATTACCAGCTTCCTCCTTGCTTACAGGCAGCGCTAAGCAGGGAGGAAGCTGGTAATTATGATAAACACCGGGTATCCAGGCAGCGCGCGCAGCCTAGATACCCGGTGTTTACCATGATTACCAGCCTTTGAGGTCACTGATCGCTGGTCTCTCACTGTCACACGCAGCGATGCGTGCTGACCAGCGGGAGACCAACGACCAAAAAATGGTCCTGAGCCCTTTGCAGAGATCAGCGACCTCACAGCAGGGGCCTGATCGCTGCTAGATGTCACACATAGCGACATCACTGGAGAGATCGTTGTAACGTCACAGTTACAACAATCTCGCTAACGATCTAGTTATGTGTGACTGGGGCTTTAGACTTTGGAGTGGCCTAGACAATGTCCTGACTTTAATCTAATAGAGATGCTGTGGCATGACCTTAAAAATGCAGTTCATGCTGGGAAACACTCCAATGTGGCTGAATTACAACAATTCTGCAAAGATAAGTTGCCAAAATTCCTGCAGAGTGTTGTAAAAGATTCATTGCCAGTTATCGCAAATGCTTGATTGCAGTTGTTGCTGCTAAAGGTACCGTCACACGGGGAGATATCGCCGGCGATGTTGCCGGCAACTGAGGGGCGTGGCCAGGTTGCGGCGACATCGCCGGCGAATTGCCGCGTGTGACAGGGCGATGATCAGGCGATGAATCGCCTGAGTCACATCGCCAGGTTTCCCAACAATGTTGGGAAACCGGCGATGTAGCTCAGGCGATTCTGCCTGATCGCCCTGTGTAACGCGGCAACCCGCAATGTTACGGGCGATTCCGCCTATCTACTACATTGCGGGTTATCGCTCGCTGGGTTGCTGGGCAACTCAGCGAGCGATAGCCGCGGCAACTAGCCGGCGACATCGCCGGAAAGTTGCTCAGTGTGACATCTCACCGGCGATGTTGTCAGGGATGCGCGCTCCCGCGATCCCCGGCAATATCGCCGGCGATATGTCCCTGTGTGACGATACCTTAAGAACGGCCCAAGCAGTTAAGAAGTTTAGGGGGCAATCACTTTTTTGGATTTCTTTTTCCCTTCATAATAAAAGACCTTCACTTATAAACTGTATTTTGTGTTTACTTGTGTCATCCTTGTTTAATATTCAAAATTGTTAGTTAGTTTGAAGCATTTAATTGTGAAAGTCATGCAAATGATTAGGAAATGGCAAACATTTTTTCACACCAATGTGTATATCTACTATACAATTGTCTAAGGCGTCTGTCGGTCACAGAAATCGCGCGCCAGACAGAGGCCGCAGACTATGCAAATTGGCACGAGAATTCAAAGTTCGAATTTCGCACCAATTTCCAGCCGACGACAGTAACGCGTTAGCGCCGCTGTCGCCGAAGCCCTTGAACAGCGGCGCGTTAGCACCGCTGTTTGCCGGGATATACAGGGTACCCGCCGCCCCCACCTCGCCTCTCCCCCCCACCTGTCTGTACACAGGGCGGGCTGTGTGATGTCACATCAGCCCGCCCTGTGTAAAGATGGGTGAGAACAGCCTCCCACCCGCATTCATACTGCCCCCCCCTTGCCTCACGCTGTTCTTCTTACCCATCTTCTCAGTCACTACGGTCATGTGACAGGGCGGGCTGAAGTGACATCACACAGCCTGCCCTGTCACATGACGACCACTACGGAAGACAGGTGAAAACAGAGGGCGAGGGGGATCCTGCCCCCGCCTCCATCATGCCCTCCCCCATCCTGCTCCTCCTGCTCCATCCTGCTTCCCCAGCTCCATCCTGCTCCTCCAGCTCCATCCAGCACCTCCAGCTCCTCCAGGTCCATCCAGCTCCTCCAGCTCTATCCTGCCCCCCCCCGCCACCATCCTGCCCCCCTAGCTCCATCCTGCCCCGCTCGCTCCAATCTGCCCTGCTCACTCCATCCTTCCCCGCTGGCTCCATTTTTTTACTTTAATGTGGAGGAGCGGGGGGCCGCGGGGAGCGGAGTATCGCCATATACCATAGTGCTGCTATACATGTGCTGTAATGTACCACCATATACTATAGTGCTGCTATACATGTGCTGTAATGTACTGCCATATACTATAGTGCTGCTATACATGTGATGTAATGTACCGCCATATACTATAGTGCTGCTATACATGTGCTATAAAATACCACCATATACTATAGTGCACCTGTACATATACTGTAATATACTGCAATATACTATAGTGCTCTTATACATGTGCTATACTGTACCACCATATACTATAGCGCTACTTTACATGTACTGTAATGTACCGCCATATACCATAGTGCTGCTATACATGTGCTGTAATGTACCGCCATATACTATAGCGCTGCTATACATGTAATGTACTACCATATACTATAGCGCTGCTATACATGTAATGTACCACCATATACCATAGATCTGCTATACATGTACTGTAATGTACCGCCATATACCATAGCGCTGCTATACATGTACTGTAATGTACCGCCATATACTATAGTGCTGCTATACATGTGCTGTAATGTACCGCCATATACCTATAGGCACATACTGTGCTGTATGTACACATATACCATAGCTGCTATATATATATTATATATATATATAGTTCACTCACGTTGACTGAACAAGTTCTGTCAGTCACAGTATGTCAACTACATACATATTCTAGAATACCCGATGCGCTAGAATCAGGACACCATCTAGTATACACATAATCATACACGCACACACAGAGTATTCATACTTGGTGAACTTTCCCACATTACACCCACAAACTAAATGCATCTTATTAGGATTTTATGTGATATACCAACGCAAAGTAGCAAGTATTTATGAAGTGTACAGGAAATGGCACATTCAAATTTTAAAAATATATATGTAGAACTTATAACGTGCATTTGTATTCATCCCCAGATCAATACTTTGTAGAACCACTTTTCACTGCAATTGCTGTTGGAATTCTTTTGGGGCATCTCTACTAGCTTTGCACATCTAGAGGCTGGCCCAAAGGTTTGCCCATTCTTCTTTGTAAAATAGCTATAAGCTCTGTGATATTTGATGGAGAGCATCTGTGAACAGCAATTTTCAAGTTTTGTCACAGATTCTCAATGGGATTAGGGTCTGGACTTCGACTGGCCATTCGAACACATGAATATGCTTTGATTTACAGCATTCTATTGCAGCTTTTGCAGTATGTTTAGGGTCGTTGTCCTGTTGAAAAGTGAACCTATGCCCAGCGCCTGCAATTCCAGGGTCAGAGGAGCACTAATCAGCTCCCTGCTCTGAAGTGCTGCAGCATCCAACGATGCTGATGTACCTGTAGCGCATTGAGGTCATCTCACCATTTTGCAAATGTAACAGCAGGGCGCCACGTAGGAGCATGGACAAGGGGAGCCAGGAGGAGTACAGAAAGTGGAGCAGGTAAGCGCTTATAGAGTTGAAAATTTAGAGTGGGGGAGGGGGTTAATGTTATAGATTGGGGATTAGGGGAGATGAGGAGGTCTAAAGCTATAGACTGGGTATTAAGGGGGAGGGAGGGTGTATGCTATAAAATGAAGATAAGGGTGGGAGGGGAGGCAAATACTGTAGAATGGAAATGCTAAAGACTGTTGTTTAAAGGGGGGGGGGCTAATGCATTAGATTTAGTACTAGGGGAGGAAGAGGCTAATGCTACTGGGATTAGGCAAGGAGGAGGTTAATGCTATAGACTGGTTATTAGGGAAGTAGGAGGTTAATGCTATGGATGGGATTAGGAAAGTAGGAGGCTAATTCTATAGACTGTGGGATAGGGGGCTGTAGTGCTATAGGCTGGGGCTTCAAAGGAAGCTATCGCAGAAAGGTTTTTAGAGGGGCTATTACAATAAGTAAAAGAGATACTATTCTCAGACAAACCACGTCTCAGGAAGGAGCTCGGTATGTGGCTCTGAAACGCGTCGGAAAATAAACCAAGTCATCACTTTTGATCCAGACATCTCATTGTTTCTGGTGTTTTATATCTTTTTTGGGGCAGCAGCGCGGACTTCGAGGTACTTTGTCCAGAAGTTTGATTGAGCCCCGGCAAGTGATCCACATAGTGGAACACTGCGCCCGGGCTGTAAGATCGCTACTCTGCAGCCCGATTCGCCTGCACGGGGATCGAGCTGGAGAAAGTGATCTGACAGCCCCAACGCAGTGATCCAAATAGCGTGGGTCACTGCGCCCGGGCTGTCAGATCGCTACTCTGCAGTCCAATCCTCCTGCATGGGGATCGAGCTGCAGAAAGTGATGACAGCCTGGGTGCAGTGATCCACAAAGTGGGTAACTGCGCCCAGGCTGTCAGATTGCTTTCTGTGGGATTGCACAGTGATGCTGCACTCTATGGCAATGATCTGCCATAGAGTGCATTATCACTAGGACACCAGAGACTGTAACAAGAGGAGACTTGATCCCTTGCTGCAGTCTCTGGATGTAGCAGAGGCGGTCGAGCGTCGTGGGACCTTCGTTGTGGACTACGTCAGAGGCGATCGAGCGTCGTGGGACCTTCGTTGTGGACTACGTTGGACCTTTACAATAAAGATTGAGTCCGAATTTTGTTTGTGTTTTTTTCCAATTAAAAAGATTTTTCTCTGGGTGGTGTATTTTTTGACTATTTACAAGAGATTCCTAATGGCCGGGTCTAGCATTGGCCCAACATTATGAATCTCGGGCTTAGTGCCAGCTGCCAATACAAAAGCTGGCATTAACCCCTTTATTACCCAGTTTGCCACCGGCACCAGGGCAACTAGAAGAGTCTGGGTACAGCGCCAGAAAATGGGGCTTCCATGAATGCGCCATTTTCTGGGGTGGCTGCGGGCTGCAATTCGCAGCATGGGGGGCCCAGAAAGCTTGGGCCTCTCCACGCTGCGGATTCCAGTCCCTAGCTGCCTAGTTGTACCTGGCTGGACCAAAAATATGGCGGAGCCCCACGTCATTTTTTTTCTAGAAATAGTCCTAGAAATAAAGAAAAAATGGGCAATGCTGTATTTTTGGTTGCCAGCCAGATACAACGAGACAGCTGGGGGTTGGTGGCAGTCCGTAGCTGCCAAGTTGTACCTGACTGGACCAAAAATATGGCGAAGTCCCACGTAATTTTTTTTATTACTTCTACAAATAAAATTGCATCGAGCTTGGCCGTATTTCTGGCTCCCAGCCAGGTACAACTTGGCAGTTGGTGTCTGGAATCCTCAGCGTGGAGAGACCCAAGCGTTATTTCCAAGAAAAGTTTCTTTTTTCATTTTACAGATCAATTTGTGAAGCTCCTGGGGGTTCAAATTGCTCACTATGTATCTAGATAAGTTCCCTGGGGAGTCTAGTTTCCAAAATAGGGTCACTTGTGGCAGAGCTCCAATGTTTAGGCACACAGGGGTTCTCCAAACACAACATGGTGTCCGCTAATAATTTGAGCTGATTTTCCATTCAAAATTTTAGCGGACACCATGTCGCGTTTTTTGAGCCCCTGTGTGCCTAAACATTGGAGCTCCCCCACAAGTGACCCCATTTTGGAAACTAGACTCCCCAGGGAACTTATCTAGATGGATGGTGAGCATATTGAACCCCCAGGTGCTTCACAAATTAATCCGTAAAAAGAAAATTTTTGTGGAAAAAAAAAAAAAAGTACTTATTCATTTTTATGGATCAATTTCTGAAGTACCTGGGGCTTCCAAGTGCTCACTATGCATATAGATAGGTTCCTTGGGGGGGGTCTAGTTTCCAAAATGGGGTCACTTGTGGGGGAGCTCCAATGTTTAGGCACACAGGGGTTCTCCAAACACAACATGGTGTCCGCTAATAATTTGAGCTGATTTTCCATTCAAAACTTTAGCGGACACCATGTCGTGTTTTTTGAGCCCCTGTGTGCCTAAATATTGGAGCTCCCCCACAAGTGACCCCATTTTGGAAACTAGACCCCGCCAGGGAACGTATCTACATGCATAGTGAGCATTTTGAACCCCAGGTGCTTTACAAAAGGATCTGTGAAAATGAAAAAGTACTTTTTTTTTTCCCAAACAAAAATGTTCTTTTAGCCTAAATTTTTTAACTTTCAAATGGGCAACAGGATAAAATGTGTCCTAAAATTTGTTGGGCAATTTCTCCTGAGTACACAGATACCTCATATGTGGTCATAAAGCATTGTTTGGGCGTATGACCGGGCTCAGAAGGGAAGGAGTGCCAATTCACTTTTTGAATGGAAAATTAGTTCCAAAAGTCAAATTGCACTCCTTCCCTTCTGAGCCCTGCCGTGCACCCAAACAGTATCTGTGTAATGTGAAAGGTGAAAGAAAAGCATTTATACACTTATATTTCAGTCCCCACCTTGGAGGAGGGGGACTGTCTGGCAGGATAATAGTGAACTCACTTTTAACTTGGATGGCTAAAGGACCTGTGTGATGTAACAATCATGTGACCATAGTGGGCAGAGCTAAGCCAGCAAACATATAATATTCTATGAGAACTTATCTCCGCCTATTGTAGTCACATGGTTGTGACATCACATCAAGTCTCCCAACATGTTCTAGCACAAGGCTGAAATTTTAACTATTAACCTGCCAAACAGTCCCCGTCCTCCAAGCTAGAGACTGATTGCCTCATTACATAAGGAAATGTAAGTGTATAAATGCTTTTTTTCACCTTTCACATCACACTATGAGCTCAGACAGGGATGATTAGACTTATATTTTAAAGCTACAGGTACAGACAATGATAGCTGGGGAGGCATAAACTAGCCGACAGGTTCCCTTTAAATACCTGTTTGATATCTAAGTAACCTAGCTTTTTAGAGTATGTAAAAGATTATGTAAAAAACCCATTGCGCGTGCTGTCTGTGTGCCGCACATTTTTATCACACCCATTGACTTGCACTAGAGAGATACGCAGCCACTCACACCATGCTGCGATTTTCCCCGCACGCTGGATTTTGAACTGGAAAGTAGCAGATATGTTCTGAGCTATTGGTGCGAGTGCCATTCAATGTTTTCTCGCTTTGCACTCGCAGATTTTATACACAGATGTGAGTAAACCCTTGAGGGGTCTAGTTTCCAAAATAGAGTCATTTGTGGCAGGTTTCTGCTGTTTAGGCACACTAGGAAGACCTGCAAATGGTACTTGGTGCCCGTACTTTATTTTAGATTTTCCAAAACTCAAATATTCCTCCTTCCGAGGGCATGGTCTAACCAGAGATGTGAGTGGTCACAGCATGGAGCTCTTCCGCCTGTATACAGCTTCGTTATCCAACACCACTTCACCGCATAGCCCAGAAACTTACAAGTACTGGGAGAGGAGGTCCCCAGGAATCCAGAAATACGATCCCAGCTGTCAGAACCGTTGTAGTGACCTGCAGGAGGCAGCTGGACGCCGGAGCAGGAGAAGAAGTAAGGTTCCAAGATGGCACCAATGCAAAGGAGGAGGCAGACAGAGAAAATACGGCATGCCTGAAGAGAATAGAGGTGGCGGCCAAGTTTGAGAGATTCGCCAGGGTGGAGGAAGGGATCTAAGAAACTCCTGGAAAAGGAGAGGAGTAGGTAGGGGCAGAAGAAGAGGAGATGGAGCAGGAAGGGGAAACAAATGAAGACGTGCCAGGAGCTGCAGGCACACAGGAAGGTGCAGGCAGCCAGACACCTGATGACAAAAATTACCCCAATGCAGGAATTCCCACTATTAAAGAGGTCTTTACAGTTATATCTTTTTGTAAAAGTGCTCTCCAAGCTCTGACTCAGCAAGTAAATGGCATACAAGGAGAAATGGCAAGCATAAGAGCTGCAATGCAAAAGGCTGATTGATAGAAGAACTGGAGCAGTGGAGGAGAGGGTGAGCACCATGGAGGACAAAATCATAAAGCTGCAGAAAGCCCAAAAACAATTACATACATCAGATCTCTGAACTGATGGCTAAAACAGATGAACTGACAAATCTTTCCAGAAGGAACAATCTTAGAATAGTTGGTGTCCCTGAAAAAACTGAGGGTACGAACCCCACTGAATTTAATGAGACTTGGCTAAAATCTAAAGTAGGTGAGGATAGCCTGACTAAAACGTTTGTCGTGAAGAGGGTATACCATGTCCCGATGAGATCCTGCTTCCCATCCAACACTTGCAATAATCTTTAACTATAGGGACCAAATTGTTCTTTTGAGAAAGGCCAGAACCATTAAGGAACTGACAGTAAATGGGCAAAAAGAATCATTATTTCCGGATTATTCGGCCACAGTACAAAAACTGAGAATGAGGTTCAGGGAGGTCAAGTGATGCTTAAGAGACATGGGACTGGGCTACTTTAGAATGTATCCCTCTAGACTACAACTGATGCGATTGGGAGGAGTGCTCTATTTCCAATCACTTGAGGTGGCCACAGATTGGTTAGATCGGAGTGGCAGACGTATAAGAGCTGAAGGGGACTGATGACTGTGGCAAAGATATCAGCTGACCTATATACCACACATACAAGGACAACAATATATATAGTGGGAGGATATGCATTGGGCTGAGGCGAGGCTGCCTGTTTAAAACTACACTAAATCTTTTTTTGTGATGTTGGAATAATGTGAGAGGGGGTGGAGGGATGTTTGATTTTAGTAGATAACAGTTGAGTGAAGAGAGGTTTAAGGGAAGCTAGGTGTTTTTATACCGACTTTCAGGAGAGAGAAGCTAAGAGGAAAAGGGGGGAGGGTGGTTTAAGAGAAGAGTTTTTTCAAAAGTTGCGAATGTTATTAAGGAAGGGTGGGGAGGGTCAGTAAGAAATATTAACATGGAGAGATGTTCATGGGGGGTGAAACATTAGGCAGTAGGGGGAGAAGAAAAGGTGGGAGTAGAGACAGCAGTGGGGAGAGATCAGAGCTAAGATGTGTGTGCACTGAAACAAATGGGAAGCCCAATTAAGATATTAAGTTGTAATGTAAGAGTCCTGTCAGATAGGACTAGAAGAGTGGCAATAATACAGCATATTGTTGCTCAGAACCCCTCGGTGATATGCCTCTTGGAGACCCATTTGGTAAAAGAAAGGACAGATGTCCTAGCTATGAATGATAGAATGATAGAAGGAGCGGTGTTAGAATGCGGCGCTAGGTAACACAAGATCAAGCCTTCATAGAATTACCTTAAGTTTATTACACAAAGCTGCAGGGTGCGACTACAACGCGTTTCGACACACAAATCGGCGTCTTTCTCAAGGTGATCCACTTGAGAAAGACGCCGATTTGTGTGTCAAAACGCGTTGCGGCTGCACCCTGCAGCTTTGTGTAATAAACTTAAGGTAATTCTATGAAGGCTTGATCTTGTGTTACCTAGCGCCGCATTCTAACACGGCTCCTTCTATCATTCATACCTATTCTTCCTTCGGAGCGAGCAGCTTGGGCAAGTCCACAGGACCTGGCAGTACATCATCCAAACTCCACCTGTGTTCATCACATGATCAGCCGGCTCTGAGGAGACTAGGAAGTGATTTCTACTAACTCAAGGAGTGTAAAATATCTTCTCTTCACACAGAGGACTGATGATCATCAACTTTATGGACCCCATCTCCCTTTACGTTTAATCTGGTTGTGCGGATTTGTGCACAACCTGGAAAGGTTAGTGTTCATTTAATAGAACCACATTGTGGTGAAATTTAGTGGGTGTGGCGCAACAGTGCTGTTTTTTCTGTTTCAGATGTTCTAGCTAGGAAGTGGGTAAAAAAGACATACCATTTGACATGAGTGACTATTCAAATACACTCTTCAGTGCTGTACGAATGAAGTGGAAGTTCATGTAGACAGGGAAGGGCAGGACTCAATACTACTGAATGTGGCGGTGGATGGAGGACTGTTCCAGTATTACAGACTTAACAGGAGAATAGTAGAGACGTTTGGCTTGACTACACCCGCTCTCTATGTTTGCAGAGTGATGATAGCAATTGTGAGAAGTTTGGTTTTGGGGTACTACGGTATTCTGTGGCATGGGGGGAGGTGGGAGGTGGGGGGAGAGGGATCCGGTTTGTATTCTCTTTAATCCAGGGAGCGGAGACCAGGTAAATGTGTGAGAAAGTTGTGGATATTGGTCATTATGGGGAGTAAATTTAAAATCATCAGCTGGAATATCAGAGGGCTCTCGGATAAGTCAAGACGTGCTGCGATATTGGATCATATTAACTCACTTTGTCCGGTGGTTATATGATTGCAAGAGATGAATTTGGTGAAGGATAAAGTTGATGTTTTGAAAAGAAAATGGTAAGTCTTGACCGCATAGACACCGGAGATGGCGGCGCCTCAGCCCAGCCCCATATTGAAAGCGGGTGATTATTATTTTAATTATGATTTCTGCATTATAAGAACCCGCTTCAGACCACACAAGGTGCTCCCCTGAAGAAGTCATCGGCGGATGGCGAAATGCGTAGGGTGACCTTTTCCCTGCCCATACAGCTCAAACAGATCACAGGTTAAGTCTCAATTGAATTTTGTGGCTCAGACATTCTTCCTTGTGTCCCAATTTAAAGGGTTCTAATTCTTTCTCAATTTTTTCATCACTCTATCTCAGTACACAATTTTTTGATTACACAATTCATCATATGTATAGCACAATTTTTATTCCCTTTGACTTTTATATTTTTTTATTTTCCAAGATTTATTTTTCACTCATTTTCCTCTATTTTCTATCGGAACACACCCCATAAAACATATAGCACAACAGATAGTACACTCACACAATTTATAACACAAGATCACTATTTTATGGGTTCTATCCCATACTATGCCGTTTTACTGGTTTTATATTTTGTACACTTTTCTATTTTAAATAATTATTTGTCATAGTAAATGTATGCACCATATGTATTTATTGACTCATAGTTTTTATGTATTTTTTCAGTTTCTCATGTATAATAATTGTAGTTTCTACGAGACTTTGTTGATAAACAATGTGAAGTCATATTGGGATCCTCCCTATTTGTTGATGTCATTGTAATTATGTCTGCATAATCATTTGGCACCTTCTCTGTTAAATACAAATGTGTTCAGCGTCATCTTGATGTTCCCTGAGGAAGGAGCTCAGTATGTGGCTCTGAAACACGTCGGAAATATACCTGTTATCACCGTACCCAGACATCCCGTGTCTTTGGTGTTTCAACATCTCTTTGGCAGCAGCGCGGACCTTAAGGTACTTTGTCCGGATGATTTGTCTTGTGTCCTAATTTGACCTTTTATTACATATTGGGGTCTATGTTTGCACGAAGTTGCGCTTTATTATAGGACTACTTTGTAGTGTGTTTTGATGAGCCTGGTTTACTAATCTGAGACAATTTTCCTGTTTATTGCACTTTTTAACATGTTATGCTGAGAACAGTTGTTTGGCATATGATGAATTCATGATCTTAGCTATAATTGGGCAGAGAATTTGTGTACAATGGTGGCCTTGCATGGCCCTTTTAATTGTTTTTAGCTTATTTGCACACTTGTGTCGTTTGTTGGGTATATGTAATAAAGTTTTGTGGTTTGATAAATACATGGTGATTGTCCTCCATTTACTTGTCAGCTTTTTCTCTTGATCATTGAAAAGAAAATGGATCATGAGAGCGTACCATTCTACCTACTCTGCTTACGGTAGAGGGGTTTTCGCTACGGATTCATCAGGGTACGCCTTATGACGAGGTGTAGGTGACATTATAGAGCTGTTGCAAAAGTGGCCAGTCGTACCTTTGCAGATTATTGGAGATGTTAATAATTTAATGGATGAAAATTGGGCCTGGGCCAAATTCGCAGGAAGTGCAAGAGAGAGAGTAAATTAACTCCCTTTGGCTGTTACATTAAAGAAATCGGGCTACTGGATCTGTGGAAAGTGAGGAATCCAGAAAGTTTTTCTATTCCTGCTACTCGTCCACACATCATACCCTGTCACACACAGATTTGGTGTTGGGCAATATACGCTTTGATGGTCTGGTTGGGGAATTGGCCGATCTCCTGAGGATTTTGTCAGATCATAGCCCTCTAATGGTTACTATTTGTGTAGGTGGAGATGGCAGGAGGAGGAAGGGAAGTTGGAGATTACACCCAGAGTGGTTACAACATCTAGATGTCGGAGGTCTTGGAAGGGAGTTGGAGGACTTTTTATCGCAGTTAATGAAGGGAGCACACATATACATGTTATATGGGATACTATGAAGGCTTATTTGCAGGGACTTCTCATCAGAGACATTTCTAGGCGTAAGACACAGTCGTAAAGCAGATCAGGCAGTGACAGAAGAGCTTCGTATGGCAGAGGAGGAATTAGTACTTCACCCCACTCCAGAGGCAAATTGTAGGCTCAAAACAGCTCATGAGGAAATCAATAAGATGTATATGAGGAGAGTAGAATACAGGAGGGCATTCCATGAAGGCAGTCTTTTTTAAGGAGGGAGAGAGAGTGGAACATTTACTGTCAGTCATTACAGCGGCACAGGCGGAACTCGGCCCAGGTCTATGGGCTCAATGGGACAGATAGGAGCTACATTACTGAGACAGGGGGCATACTGGAGGCATTTAAAGACTTATCTGCAGTTATATACTTCAGAATCAAGGGTATTGGAGGCAGAGATAGAAAGGTTCATGGCAGGTACAGATCTCCTTAAGTTAGAGGAGAAAGACCGGGAGGAGGTTGATACACCACTGATAGACGAGGAAGTAAGCAAGGCACTGTTGTCTATGGCCAATGACAAGACCCCAGGCTCGGATGGGTTCCCAGGGGAGGTATATAAGTGTTTGGCGGAGGTTCTGGTCCCAAGGCTGCGAACAGTTTTTGATGAGGCGTTGGAAAGGGGAGTGCTGCCAAAATCTGTGTGTGAAGCCATTATTGTGGTCATACCGAAGGCAGATAAAGATGCTAAGCTGGTAGAATCGTAAAGACCTATTTCTCTGCTTACCACAGATGTTAAGATATAGTCTAGAATACTGTCAAATCGCCTAATGGGTGTGATACAGAAAATCATTCACCCTGATCAATCCGGCTCTATGCCTCAAAAATCAACTGCGATAAACTTAAGACTACTTTTTCTGAATATGCAACTTCCAGCAGACAATAGTGGCCAGCGAGTGGTTTCCTCATTGGACGCTCGGAAAGCATTCGACAGTGTTGAATGGCAGTATCTGTGGAAAGTATTGGAATATATGGGCTTTGGAATAAAATTTAGGGCATGGGTAAATTTGCTTTAACTTTTCTCCAACAGGCCCGAGTTAAAGTTAATGGTGAAGTGTCTGATGAATTTGCATGGCACATGGGTACTAGACAAGGTTGTCCGTTGTCTCCTCTGCTGTTTCCATTAGCAATCGAACCGCTCGCGGCATGGATTAGGGCCTCTGGCGGGGTGAAGGGATTCCAATTTAGGACTATTCATAATTGCATTGTATGCTGATGATATCCTCTTATTTCTGGAAAACACTGGGGAGTCGCTGGCAAATGCTATGTAAATAGTAAAAATCTTTGGAGGACTGTCTGGCCGGACTATAAATTGGTATAAGTCTAGTATAATGGCAGTGGATGCTGATTTAGATCCTAGTTTGATTGCTGAAGGTTGGAGGCAACTTCGGAAAGTCACTCAGTTTAAATACCTTGGTATTCAGGTGGCACTCCCCCTTTCTAAATATGTTGAGCTTAATCTTAACCCACTTTTGGAAAGGTTTAAAGAGAAGATCTGTGTGTGGTGTAGGCTGCATCTATCTGTTGTGGGTAGAATCAACCTAATCAAGATGATTCTTATGCCACAGCTGCTGTATGTGCTCTATAATGCCCCAGTTTAACTGCATAAAAAGAGGTTTTGTGGGATTGGTTTGGGGTAAAAAAAAAACAGGTGAGAATAAAGGCTGAAACCCTACAGAGACCAAAAGATGAGGGATGTATAGCAATTCCTAACCCCTGGGTATATTTTATTGCAGTACAATGTCAACATCTGAGAGGATAGGGCGAGATGGAAGGTGTCGGGTTGGCTCACATCATCTTGAAGTTTGTGACAGGTTGGAGGTGCTTGTTTCAGGGATTGGAGGCAGGTTGCTTCAGGAATTTAGGACTGAGATACCATACACTAGGACTGATCCACAAGCTTTGGCTCAGGGTTAAGTCAATTAGAGGGATTCAACATTTCACGAGATATTCCCCAATCTGGCGCAATGAGCAATTTATTGAGTTTGGAAAAATGGGAGATTTTGCTAATTGGACTGGTAAAGGAGTACTGTATGTCGCAGTTATTGGGTCGTGATGGTTTGAAAACCTTTGAAGTGCTGAGAGAGAAATATGAACTACCAGAGTCTTATAGATTCCAATATACACAAATACAACATGCATACAAAGCCCAAAATAAGTGGACTGGGGTGGTGGTTCAGAGTAACATACTGTTGGATTATATTGGGACACGGAGAGACACTAAGGGTGTTATTTCAAATATCTACCAGGACCTGATGCAGACCATTATATTTCAACATCCAATCAAAGCTAGACAGAGATGGGAGGAGGAAATACTGGGAATCTCAGATGACAGACGGGAATCAATTCTAGAGCATGTGCCTCTGCTGTCTCGGTGTGAACCAGGAAGACTGTCGCAGCTGTATGTAATCCATAGAGCATATAGAACTCCTAAGATGTTGCACAACGCTGGCCTGTGTGCAGACTCGGAGTGCCTAAGGTGTAGAAAGGAGGACACTGGTTTATTACATATGCTTTGGACTTGCCCTAGACTGTTCGCCTTTTGGACTACCGTACTGAATAAAATAGAGGGAATATATAACTGTGTGATCACTTAGAGACCCATTAATATGTATTCTGGGATATGTGGAAGAACTAAAGACCATTAATGTGTGGAAAACATTAATTGCTAGACTATTGTTCACGGCCCGTAGACTTATTGCAAAACATTGGAGAGATGTAGAGGCCCTGTCAAGGAACGAATTCTTATCCCAGGTGATTCACACTAGAAGTCTGGAAAAAAGAATGTATCATAGACGGAAACAGGAGAACGCCTGTCTATGGTCGCCCTGGCTGAATGGGAGTTAAATTTAGATTGTTGGGAGTTGGGGGGGAGGGGTTAAACTAATTGTAAAACTGACGGAGTGATTTTTTTTTTTCTGTACATTGTAATTTGCTAAATAAAAATTTCTTTGGTTTAAAAAAAGACAGGGAAGGGCAATATGTATTCCTGGTGTGCATATTATATGGCCAACTGCTATATATAGCTGCTCTGTATATTCCACCGCCTTATTCTGGAAAGAAGAACCAAAAAATACTAGAGTGGACAAAGAATAGGGTGGGGGGTATCTATTGGCAATTGTGTGAAAAAAAGAATGCGCATATAGGGTCTTATCTCAGATGACACTTTCAATTAGCGATGTGGAATTGCTCACCTTTGTCAGTTGTGAAACCCACAACTGGTAGAATAGCGTACAGGCAGCTGCTGCAGGGACCGCACTCACAACGGTGACCGTGATCGTGATGCAGAATCTTGGACAAAGTGCTTCAGTGTCCGCGCTGCTGCTTCGAGACCAATGAAACACAGACACAGGAATGTCTGGATTAGATACAGCCTTTATTTTCCGATGCGTTTCGGAGCCTCCTCCCGAGCTCCTTCCTCAGGGAACAGGGATGTTCCCTGAGGAAGGAGCTCGGGAGGAGGCTCCGAAACGCGTAGGAAAATAAAGGCTGTATCTAATCCAGACATTCCTTTGTCTGTGTTTCATTGGTCTATTGGTAATTGGGGATATGAATAATATCACAGATGAGCACTGAGATAAGAGCAAGCGTAGCCCAAGAAGGAAAAGGTGGGATCGTGACTCCCTTCGGTAACTATCTAAAAGTAGGACTCGTAGAATTATTAAGAGTGAGAAATGTAAATATATACAGCTATTCATGTTACTCCTCTTCACACAACTCTATGTCCCATATAGATATTGCTTTGGGGAACAGACTATTGGACACACTGGTGCCGGGATTGCAATACTTACCTAGGGTAATATTGGATCATAACCCAGTGGAGGTAATTATTCAGATGAATAGGCAAGGGGGAGCGTGGAAAGTTCACCCACTGTGGCTCAATATTATAGACATGAACTGTATAAAAAAGGGAGGTGGAGGAATATTTTCAGATAAATAAAGGTAGTGCAGATGTAATGGTAATTTGAGATGCTATGAAAGCATATATTAGGGAGTTACTAATTCGTGATATATCTAGGTGGAAGACCAAAACTAAACAGGCAGGCAGAAAGTTATAGAGGCCCTTAGAAGTGCAGAGATAAGAATGGTTGAGCATCCCACACCAGCGACACAGCGACAGCTGAGGGAGGCACAGGAGGAAGCTAATAGGATCCACCTTAGTGAAACGGAGAGAAGAGAAGAGTTACAAAAAATTTCATTTTATGAGGAGAGAGACAAGGTAGGCCATCTACTGTTGGTGGTGGCTGCAGCTCAAAGGGAATCAGCATATGACTATACCCTACAAACAAAGATGGGGACCCTGGCTACTGAAACGAGAGATATATTCGATGCATTTCTGGAATACTTTCTATAGCTATATACCTCGCGATCAAAGGCTTCAGAGGAAGAGATTAATGCATTTCTGATGGGGCGGCCCTGACTAAGCTGAGTGAGGAGGATAGAGAGAGTCTAGAACAAACCATATTAGTAGAAGAGCTTGAAGTAGCATTGGCATCTATGGCAAACAATAAGGCTCCATGGGCAGATGGCATTCTGGCGGACGTTTACAAACATTTGGATGATCTAGAGTTGCCCAAACTAAGGGAGGTATTTATGGAAGCGTTAAAGAGGGATGGGTTGCCATCATCCATTAGGGAGGGAATAGTGATTGTGATGCCCAAAGGGGACAAAGATTTGAGGTTGCCAGAATCATGTGACCTATTTCACTCTTAACAGCTGATGTGAAAATACTAGCTAAGACCCTGTAAAACTGTTTGGCCCGGGTTATTACTAAGGTGATTCACCCAGAGATCGGATTTTATGCCAAATGAATCTATGGCAATAAATTTGAGGCGTTATACAACTGGAAGTGGATAATGCCGGCCATAGGGCGATTGCATACCTGGATGCTCACAAAGTGTTTGATAGTGATATTTGTGGGTGGTCCTTAGACATATGGGGTTCAGACCAATCTTCATTTCATGGATAAAGCTGCTATATCCTTCCCGACTGCCAAAATGAAAGTCAATGGAGAGTTGTCACCTAATTTTACTCTCCATAGGGGAACGAGGTAGTGATGTCCCATCTCTACGCTGCTATTCGCCTTGGCTGTGGAACCACTGGCTGCCCAAACTAAGAAGGCAGAAAAGGTTTGGAACGGTGGAAAAAAACATCACACTTTATGCTGATGATGTGTTATTGTTCCTGGATGTCAGGCAGGGGTGGACTGGCCCAGGTGACAGGGGGGCAAGTGGTGATTTTGCCCTAATGTAGGGCTGCCCCTTTAATGAAATGGGCCGGCCTTGGTTTGGTTAAAGACACAGCGGGAGCATAGCGCGGTGAGTGTGAGAAGGTCAATTATCCGGCCCCCCTTCTCACTCGGCCTGACAGCACCCCCTTCCCTACCCCCCTTCCCCACCCCACCCCCCCGCAACTAAGGGCTGCAAGGGTCAGGCATCCACCCGGGATAAGTTCCACCGACCAGCCCCTGATGTCAGGGCTGACATGTAGCTGGTGGATGATAGTAATCAACACAATGATTTTGGATGGGGAGAGGGACAAAACATACATTCTAGAGACAAACAGCTCATACTAGTGAAGCAAATTAAATACTTGGGCATTCAGATAACACGGTCGTTGACTGAATATGTGTATCTTAATTTGCAACCACTTATGGACAAGCTGAAAGCTAAGGCAGCAGTTTAGAAAACTGGAAAAGGTCTCAATATGTGATAACATTTCTCAGCTTGTGCTTCCGGAGAGAAAGACCCCGTAAATTAAGCGGGCTGCCTCGCTACCAGAGTCAAACATATGGATGTTACCTGTTTTTTAGACATATTGTGGTGCTTAGGAGGGGGGGGGGGCATTGGGAGTGCAGGCTTTGCAGCTTTTCTATTTTGGGGGGGAGGGGCATATCACTGTTTCAAAGCCTTTGTGCTACCAATAATGTCTACCACCCCCCTATATTTACAATACAACAGATGGCAGACTGAATTGGGAACTTGTTTCTTTGTGGGTTGATATGAATGCTATTGGTGGTGATTTAGGATCAGTTCACATTTATCCTGTGCTCTATATTGAGCAATTACATAAGAGTTTCCACCTACATCTCCATGACTCAGGTGAAAACCCAGACAAATCCATTCACTAATGAGGCTGCAGAGTTACTCCATACTCTGTTTGGCCTCTGTTCAGTGGTGTCTTTCTTTTCAAAGGTGCCCAAAACTGGACACTACTGGACTACAGGCCAGACAGGAGTTCAAAGTGACTCCACCTTCCCATTACAGTGAATTTAATGTTGGGAATTTTGTCTGAATCACGTTTTTCAGAGATTTACACATAATCCCTGATGTAAGCGCTGAGCGTAGAGTGTAGAATAGATGTGAGAAGAACATTACTGCAATCTTTAAGAGGGAGAATGAACAAATCAACAGTAGTTGAAGAATGGTCATTTTTATACCATTCACTTTGCGGTATTAAGTGATAGGGCAGCTTTATTCGTTAGGTCTTTAAAATCCCAGAGATATCAGATATATAGAGGTTTTTTATGTTTGGCACTAAACATAGTAACAAATACTTTGATAAAATAAACTTTTTTTGCATCTCCGCTCTTTGATGCTATAGTTTTTTTTTTATTTTCTGCTGACAGTGTCATATGAGGGCTTTTCTTGAGCGGTATAAATTGGGAGTTTTTATGGATACCAATTTGGGCCATAATATTTTTGGATCGCTTTAAATTCTGCTTTTTTTGATGCAGTATCAAGAAGAATCAGCAATTCAGAATTTTCTTTTAACACCGAATCGTAAAAGTAATAGACAGCTTTATTCGGGTCAGTACGATTACATGTATAGTTTTTTTTTCTTGTTTTGCAGCTTTTCCACCATAAAACTATTTCCTAGAAAAAAAGAATTGTTTTTGCATTGCTGTGTTCTAAGACCTATAACTTAAATATTTTTTGCTGATAGTTATATGCCAGCTTGATTTATGCAGGACAAGATGGTGTTTTCAGCCATACAATTTTTATTCACATAACTTTTAGATCATATCTTATTCCACTTTTTTGTCAGCTATATGATGAAAAGACATCGTATTTGCTTCTTTTTTTTTTTTTTTATTTCTCTATACAGTGTTCACTGAAGGACTTAACTAGTGTGAGTTTCATAGATCGGGATGTTCCAGATACCAAATATGTATATTTAAAAAAAAAAAAAAAGCACATTTCATTTCCTTGTTATTTACATATTTAAAAAATTTTTTTTTTTTTTTTTTTACTTGGTCCCTATGTGGGGCACTAACCTATATTGTCCTCAATTGCTGGTATAATGTATTGCAATACATTATAAGTTATTGCAGCACTGACATCTCTCAGTGATGCATGAACACAAGCTCCTGAGATTATGCTCCTGGGCATGATAACAAAGGCTTTCCGTAGCTTGGTGACCCGGAAGTCATCATGACCTCAGGTCACCATGGCATCAATCAGGCCCTCGCGATAATGCACTCACTCTCTCAGACCCCTAAATGCTGCAGTCTAAATCAACTGCCGCATTTAGGAGGTTAAAAGGCAAGGAATGGCACAGGGACCGTCCCTGGCTGTGAAAAGATGTGCTCAGATGTCAGGAGTGCCAAGCTCACAGCAACGATCATACAAACACAGCTCCTGTGCACATGCGATCACCAGGACATACCAGTTAATCCAGGTCAGGGAGTTTCCGACAAAAAGGACGCACTGGTAGACTAAAGGACGGTAGGGTGTTAAAGGTAACCATGTTTTTATTACCCGTATGAGAGCAGCATGATGTACAGTCAGAGAGACTGATTCTAGCAATGTGTCACTTACTATGCTAGTTGCTGCTCTTTTGATAAAATTACAGATTCCTCTGCTGCTAATCTACCAGTTCTCCAAATGCCATGTATAACCATGACCACACAACTGATTAGCAGATTTTTGTATATATATATATATACAAAAAGCTACCAATTTATTGGGGGATCAGGATTATTTATTGGGGGATCAGGATTATTTATTGGGGGATCAGGGTTATTCAGAGCTAATGGATATGGAGTAAAAAGTGGCAGTTTGCTAGTCTTCTAGTGATAAAATGATATCTAAAATACACCAAGCTGCTCAGTAACTGACAACTCTGAAATCAAGATCAATGTCTATTTGTCGCTACATCATGCTGCTCTCAGATGAGGTAGCAAAAACCCAGTGACAGATTGTTTATTTTTTTTTAAAGCCAGGTTTACCTTTAAAGACAAACTAAACAAAACTTAGAAGTTATAGGCAGGTATTGTGCAGCCTCCATACATTCCCAACCAGACACGGGCATGTGTACAATGTCGAGAAGTGGTAAATACTTGGAAAAACGGTGTATGGCTGTAAATGGTAAAAGCATTGGGAATAAAAACAAACTTGATTCAATAAAATCTGAAGATATGAATGGCTGCTGTACTAGTTTTTCTAAAAGTATTATGTTGGGGAAAGGAAAAAGTCAAGACCACATGGAATATAATTTTGAAGAGTTACATCTATTGTGATTGATATATGTGCAATTTTTGTTTTATAAGAAATAAACAATAAGAACATATTTGAACAGGAGTATAACAAAACAAGACAGAAAGTTAGCTTTCACACAGGTAATGGAAAGTAAGGAACCTTGTAATATGTGGGGGTCCAAATACCCCTATGAATCAATTGTTCAAATAATTCCTTATCAAATATGTATATCTTTTTACTTGAGTCTTATTCAGATAGCTCTGTCTTTTCTCATACGCAAAAAAAAAACAGATTATTTTTTCAACAGGGCGCTGCATCAAATTCTCATCCATTTTTGGTCTGTTTTTCAGCTTTTAACAGTAGTGTGGAATCCATTTTTTACTTAATAGAAAACATAATAAAATTTTAAATATGCTTCTCCTAGTAAATCAAGAAAAGAAAGTATAAAAAAAAGTCCAAAATTACTCTGCTATAGAATAAAAAGCAAGTGCAAAAAAGTATCAATAACAGGGTACTTAAGTTTTTTGCAAAAAATGTACGAAAGCCATTCTACCATGTCACGGTGACCCTTTATCAGAAAGGTCCCTAACACTAACATATTTAAAACCTGATCTAATGTGAACATAACTCAAAAGATGCAGGATGCAGCAGGGCCAGACTCCAATATGGGAACAAGGTAGAAACAGCACATTAAACTTAATGAATACTGATAACTGAGCCAGAACACAATGTGAACAGGTCTGTAAAAACGTGTTCACACCACCAAGGATCTTTTGAGGAATGTTCACATTAGATCAGGTTTTAAATACTGTACGTTCGTTTTAGGGACCGTTCTGATAATGGGTCACTGCGACGTGATAGAACGGCTTTCGAACATTTTTTGCAAAAAACACTTATTACCGTATATACTCGTGTATAAGCCGAGTTTTTCAGCCCAAAATTTGGGCTGAAAAGTCTCCCCCTCTGCTTATACACGGGTCAATACGGTACATGGAGTGGTGGGGGCTTTGTCCGGGGCTGTGGAGGCTGGAGGCGGCGGGGGGAGGCTGCAGTATGAGCGGCCCCGTCACGTGGGGCCGCTCATTATATATGCACTGCTTCCCCCTGTCAATCAGCGGCAGGGGGAAGCAGTGCATATATGCCCCCAAATGCTGGCACTCGCCCCCCTTGTAAGGGCCCCCCCCGCTGGTTATATTACCATCCCGGTCTTCTGATCAGCGCCGCTCCTCGGTGCTCGGTCCGTCCTGCTACATCCGGGATCTCCGGCCGTCGCAGGCATATGACGTCATCGCGCGACGGCCGGGGATCCCGGATGTAGCAGGACGGGAGCAGCGAGGACGGAGCGCCGAGGAGCAGCGCTGATCAGAAGACCGGGATGGTAAGAGAAGCGGGGGGGGCCTTGCAAGGGGGGGCGAGTGCCAGCATTTGGGGGCTGCTGGGTACCCCCTGGGGGCTGCTGGGTACCCCCAGGGGGCTGCTGGGTACCCCCTGGGGGCTGCTGGGTACCCCCAGGGGGCTGCTGGGTACCCCCTGGGGGCTGCTATATGTACCACTGGGGGCCTGCTGTATACCACTGGGGCTGCTGTATACTACCACTGGGGCTGCTGTATACTACCACTGGGGCTGCTGTATACTACCACTGGGGCTGCTATATACTACCACTGGGGCTGCTGTATACTACCACTGGGGCTGCTGTATACTACCACTGGGGCTGCTATATACTACCACTGGGGCTGCTGTATACTACCACTGGGGCTGCTGTATACTACCACTGGGGCTGCTATATACTACCACTGGGGCTGCTGTATACTACCACTGGGGCTGCTGTATACTACCACTGGGGCTGCTTATACTACCACTGGGGCTGCTGTATACTTCCACTGGGGCTGCTGTATACTACCACTGGGGCTGCTATATACTACCACTCGGCTGCTGTATACTACCACTGGGGCTGCTATATACTACCACTGGGGCTGCTGTATACTACCACTGGGGCTGCTGTATACTACCACTGGGGCTGCTGTATACTACCACTGGGGAGGCCTGTATACCACTGGGGGGGGGCCTGTATACCACACTGCTGGGGGCTGTATACCTGTGCTGGGGTCCACCCTCGGCTTATACACGAGTCAATATGTTTTTCCAGATTTTTGGGGCAAAAGTAGGGGGGTCGGCTTATACACGGGTCGGCTTATACACGAGTATATACGGTAACTGAAAACCCTGTTATCAACTTTTTTGTACTTGCTTTTTACTTATATAGCAGAGTAATTTCAGCAAGTTGGGAAGTGCCCCACCCCTTCCTTACTGAGTCAGACACATAAATGCTGTTTCTATTCTGTGCCCATATTGGATTCTGGCCCTGTTGCATCCTGCATCTTTGAGGTATGTTCAGATTAGATCAGGTTTTAAATACATTAGTTTTAGGGTCCGTTGTGACAAAGGGTCACCGTGATATGGTAGAACGGCTTTCGTTCTTTTTTGCATAAAACGTATTAGGTACCCTGTTATTAAAACTTTTTGCACTTGTTTTTTACTTTTACTTACATAGCAAAGTAATTTTGGATGTCTTTTATACTGTCTTTTTTGTTGTATACATCCTTAGAGGTGTGAACATAGTTCTACAGACCTGTTCACATTGTGTTCTGGCTCCGTTATTAGTATTTATGCTTCTCCTAGTAGTAAAAACCAGAAAACACATTAATGGCATAGAAATGCCATCCAATTTTTTAATGTACCTATGCACTCCAGATGATGATTGGGAGACAAATTTATATTTGTTACACATAGATAAAATGGCTTTATAAACCTTTTCAATACTGATCTCAATTATCTTTTCTCCTGTGTTTCTTAATTTCTTTTGATTACGGCATGCTGTCTAGCTTTTGAGGATCTTTTGGTCTACTTCACTTTTTCAGGCAGTTTTCAGGCATTTAAGTGACTTCTTGATTGAGAACAGGTGTGGCAGTAATCAGACTTGGGCAAGTTTAGGAAAAAGGCCCCGTTACACACAACGATATAGTTTACGATATCGTTGCAACATCACCGGTTTGGTGACGTTGCAGCGATGTCTAAACGACATCGTTGTGTGTGACATTTACCAACGACCAAAGATGAGGTCGTTCATCGTTGGTTGTTGGTTAATGACTTGAACCATAAATATATCGCTGGTCTCCGGCTGGGCTGCCAGCATCGGCACGTGTGACAGCGGGAGACCAACGATGAACGATCTTCCAGCGCCGCACAGCAAGGGCTGGGAGCAGGTAACCAGGGTTAACATTGGGTAACTAAGCGCCGCGCTCTGCTTAGTTAGCCGATGTTTACCCTGGTTGCCAGCGTTCTCACTGGTGAGTCTGCCTGTGTGACAGCTCACCAGCGATCAGCTAACGATGTACCAGCGATCCACATCGTTGGTGGGATCGCTGGGACATTGTAGTGTTTAACGGGGCCTAAACACAACTCAGCTTTCCAAAAATGTGATAAAGCACAGATAACTTATGTTTTTAAGTGTGTGTGCAAGTGTGTGTGTGCAAGTGTGTGTATACGAGTGTGTGTGTGTGTGGGGGGGATGGGGCAATCACTTTTTCACACAGGGCCCTATGTGTTGGAATCTCTTTTTTCCTTGATAATAAAGGCCTTTACATAAATACTACATGTGATTGCTTGTGTTTTCTTTGCCTAATATCTAAATTTGCTTGATGATCTGAAATATGTTAAATAGTGTTAAAAATGCAAAAGGATTAAAAAAAAAAAATCAGGAAGGGGACAAACACTTTTTCACTTTTCTACATATATTATAGCAAAGTGAAAAAGTACACACATACATACATAAATATGTATACACACAAGCTACCTGAAAAAGAAAAAAAAAAGACATGTGCACACACTCTTTTAGTAAAGGTATAATATAATGTTCTGCAGCCCTTCAAAATTTTAAGACAATATTATTATATTCACCGTTTCATTCCCCGCCTTAACTCAAACAGCTTCTGACCTTCTGGAATAGAAAAAACACGGATCACTGTGCCCTGTAAATAAAAGTACAATTTCAGTGGATGGGTCACCCTTACAAAATATGTCACAGATGAGAGGCGGAGAGACACTCAGTTTCGAATTATACATAGGGCAATTTGTGGATTTAATCTACCATCAAATATACAATTACCTAACAGATTACAACATTGTCCAAAATTTGGCACTGAAAAAGCTGACTTATTTCATGGGCTCTGGAGTTGTGTAGTGGTCAGGCGCTTTTGGGAGCAGATACAGACCCTGACGCATACTATATGAGGTGGACGGGTCGAGCTAGACCCATTGGTGTGGCTGTTCCACTCCCTCAGTGGCGATTCCACGGAGAAAAAATCGACCAGACTATTACATCTTATAGCCTTGGTGGCAAAGAGACTTATCTTGAGAGAGTGGTTACACAAAAGGCTCCCGGACTTGCCTGAAATAACACATGAACTAACAACATTAATGACAACAGAGAGAAGGGAGGCAGAACGTAATAAAGACAAATGGACGGATTGTTTTTTTGCAATATGGAGACTGTTTATTGAACGATTAATAACACAGGAAGAAATTAGACAGACAGTACTGCCACTTAAAATTTCTGAGTGGAATGCAACGCAGGACTTGCAGGGCACATTAGGGAAACTGAAACTTTGACATCTTGCTACATTTATCTGCCCATGACGACTGAGTTGATTGACATTATCTGTCTCGTAGTGGGGTGTGATTAAGAGTTCTCTTGGTGAATATAGACTTCTTAGGCCAATTTCACACTAGTGTTTCGGTGGACAGGAAACCGCATCTGCAGCATTTGCCACCTAACGGCTGTACTTGCGGTACACTTGCAGCAAGCCCCATGCATTTTCTATGGGGCTTGCAGCAAGTGCGGTTTTGCTGCTATCGGGCATATGCGGCAGATGCAGTTTTCTATCCGGATCTGCCGGATAGGTACAGAAACGCTAGTGTGAAAGGGGCCATGTATGATTCTTAGGTCTATACCGTCAGTAACTGGGTGTTATTGGTTGCTTGTTCAAAAGTTTGTCTTTGATTTGTATTTCTTTTTGATGTTGATTAAAAAATTAATAAACATGATGATGGAAAATAAAGTACAATTTCGGAGATTGTACACAAGTATAACATGAATATTCAGCACTAAGGATGTCAAAAGTGACCTGCAGAACAATGCTGCACTCTTGTACTGGTAACTTAGTCTTCTGACATTGGAATAGTCTTAATGTAAAATGTCAATCCCTAAGAAACAAAAATGAATAAACTCAGACAACAAACAGCTGACCATAAGGGTTATAAACTGGCAACTTCTCCAAATGGTGGCGTCATTTAGCATGTAGTAAGGAAAAAATATTGTAGAAACTTGATTCCAGCTCACCCAGTTGCTCTAGGCTCATCTACCTGGGGCTCCGACACCAACCTCGCCCTGGCCTCACATCAAGGATAATAGAAAAAATTGGAGTCCGGCTGAACAGGACTGTATTTTCCAAAAGAAAATATACAGTAGTGCATACAAAATAAAAATTTACATGGTCGACATGATCCAGTCGACACATTTCGACTGCAATAAGCAGTCTTACTCATGACTATGGAAAAATGATATTTACTTACCGGTAATTGAATTTGCCAGACCCAAGACAGCACCCAAGAGAGAGAAAATCCGCCCCCAAAAACAAAGCCCCTAGAGCTATAAAAGGTGAAGCCTCTCTACATACTTCACTGGTTTACAGTGCACTAGAGATACTCCAATTAGTTAGAATGACACATTCATATAAATATTTTAACAAGATTGACACATTCTTGATTATATTACTTCCCTCATATGTATATATCTATACAATCTTCAACGTTTGTCTCACATGGGGTTGCAAAAATCAAACACACTATCTCATAAGGTCATTAGCACCCAAATCCAATCTAAATAGAAATATACAGGAAAAGTCAGCTCACCTATGTCTCCACTTTGTGGATCACTGTATTTCAGCTTGGATCGCAGCCAGGCAGCTGCATAATTGCAATTTAAACAAGAGAAGAGAATTGATCCAGCGAATGGAAAAACATCTTCAGAAGTGATTAGTATAACATTTTACTTTTATTTAGAAGATATAAAACAGGGGAGTAACATAGGGTAATAAAGTAGGGTTTTAGGAATCATCACAGCGTTCCCAATTTGTCAGACTCACCCGACCAGGTTGTATAGGTCACAACAAACCGGGATCGCGGATGGATATATGGCCGTCGCAGGTACCCCGCTGGATAAAAGGATATCAGGATAAGAACAAAAGCTGGTTTTACATCACTGCGCTGACCAAAGAAAGGAGGATCCAATATCACTATGGATGTCATGGGCTTGTACTCCAATATTGAGTATGATATTGGTTTACCCTGCTTTAGTATGTTTGTGGATAGAGAACATTCTATGCCACTCATACAAAATGAATTTTTGATACAGAGCATGTCTTTTATTCTAAATAATAATTTTTTCTCGTTGGTAAAACTATATACCATCAGATACGGGAGACAGCCATGGGCTCGAGGGCAGCCCCGACGTATGCTAATTTATTTATGGCTGCCTTCGAGTCCTGGCATGTCCTCCGGAGTAAATATAATAAAGATTTGGTGCTATACAAGAGATTTATTGATGACATTATAATGATTTATAATAATAAAGAAGATAATGTCATGACTTTTTTGGATGAGATCACTAGCAATTACTGGGGTATAGAATTGACACCTTTTATTGACAAGCAATTAATAACCTTTTTAGATCTAATTATTTATACAGATGGTACCGGTAAAATTCTAACTAAAAGCCATTTTAAAAAGGAAGATTCTAATGGCTATGTCCACTACAAAAGCGGTCATTATAAACCTTGGCTTAAAAATATCCCTCTAAATCAGTATATGCGAATAAGAAGGAATTGTTCTTCTGATAGAATTTTCAAAGAACAAAGTAAGATCCTCAGGGAGAGATTCCTTGAGAAGAAACCAATCAAGTTGGTAAAAGAAGCATACAAAACCGTAAAAGATACATCACAGCTGGAATTCATTAATCCAAATAAACAGTGTCAGGAAGGGAATGATTGTAATGTCAATTTTATTACAAAATTTTCTATACAGAATAGCCAAATCCGCAACATATTCGGGAAACACTGGAATGTTTTCTTAAATGATCCAATTCTTAAGGAACTGATAGCAAAGAAACCTAGGGTGACTTTCAGGAGAGCCCCGACAATTAAGAATATCGTGGCTCCAAGAGTTTTAAAAATGAGTACCCAAGGTGACTTGTCTGTATATAATGATGCATTTGATGAAATAAAAGTCGCCTTTCAGTGCAATAGAACAGGGTGCTTGTGCTGTAGATCAATAAAACAGTAGTTAATTTCCATTCATCTCCCCCCGTATAATATTTAATATAAGACACAAGATGACGTGTACCACCAGATTTGTCATTTATCGAATTCAATGTAGTTGTGATAAACAATATGTGGGGAGGACGTCCCAACCATTGCACAAACGGATTAATTCTCATAGATGTAATATCCGTAAAGGTTTTATGAAGCATGCCTTATCCCGCCATTGCACTGAGGTGCACCGAGGCTGTGTTGCCCTGACAGCGCTACCTATTAATCACGTCCCTGAACAGACCCCTAATAGAATGGATAATTTGAAGAAAAAGGAAACACATTGGATTTACAAATTAAATACCCTTCAACCGCTGGGTTTGAATGAAATCAGTGACCTATTTTAGACTACAATCCAGTAAATAGGTTGTGTTTGGCCATTGACTCTGTTCAATTCTGCTCCTGAGCCTGGAATAGGTGTTTGATAATTCTACACGAGTGTCCTCCCTTCTTGTTCTGACTGAGAGGAGCTTACTCATGTTAGATGGTATTGTGAGCTTTGCGATGATACTCCTGATCGTTTCATATCAATGAGTTCTATTCCTGCTTGAGTATATGTGTGGGTTTACACTATTAGAAGTCATTGAGGATGTAGTCAAATTACATTTTAAGTGTCCTTATATGAATAAGTTTATTAAACAATTAGATTTAAATTAAAAAAAAAAGCCTTTTTCTATTTTTAATAATATAAGGGGTCAGTTTTCAATAAGTTTTTAAACACTACCCCCTATCATTAACTGAAAGAATGGCTGAGTGGACTAAGGTGTGCTAGTGGAATCTTTACTTTTAGAGCTTGTAGGAGGGTAAGTTCGGATCCTGTGACCTCCCAATCTATTTTAACATGAATATGTTTTTTTCTTGATACATAACATGGAATTTTAAATAGGATTATTGTTTATGTAATTTATAGTAATTTTTTCAGAATTTTAATTACGGTAAATTCATTTATCTTTTAGATACTCATGACAATAGTGGGAGTTCCCACCGGAAAAGACGTCATGAGTGGGTGAATATTGTATAAATTTTAGTGTGTATATATGTTCTGTAATGCTGTATACTTTTATTTATTTTTTTTTTTTTGAACCATCATTTTTATTGAAAGTTTTAGACATATATGTAACTGACAAGACGAATAAGCAGATACAATAGACACCGTCTCGCGATATTTACACAAAATGGAAAATAGATCGTGCATTAAGAGTTATAAAAATAAAGGACAAATAACTGAATTAGTCCTTACCGGTAATTCCTTTTCTTGGAGCCTTCCACGACAGCATTGGAGGATGTCGTCCACGCCCTATTGGGGGACAGGAACACAGAGAGGTTAAAAGCCCCTCCCCTTCCTCCGTACTCCAGTGTATTACCAAGATCACCTGAAGACATGGATTACCTGATATAACCGGATCCAAATACCGACAATAAGGGGGGGGAACTGATGCTGTCGTGGAAGGCTCCAAGAAAAGGAATTACCGGTAAGGACTAATTCAGTTTTCTCCCAACGCCTTCCACGACAGCATTGGAGGAATACCACCGATACTCCTCAGGGTGGGACAATTGCCTGTAGGACTTTCCTACCAAAGGACAGATCCCGACTAGAGGACAGATCTAACCTATAGTGGCGAGAAAAGGTGTGGAGGGACGACCATGTAGCCGCTCTGCATATCTGCTCAGATGAAGCTCCAGCCCGCTCCGCCCAGGATGTAGCAGCAGCCCGAGTGGAATGAGCCTTCAACCCCACCGGAGGAGCAAGGTCTTGAGCGACGTAGGCCGAACAGATCGCCTTCTTGATCCAGGAAGCGATGGTAGCCTTGGAAGCCTTCTTCCCTTTGTTTTTCCCAAAATGCTGAACAAACAGGTTCTGATCCAACCTCCAGGAAGCGGTCACTTGGAGATAGTGGAGGACAGACCGACGCACATCCAAGGTGTGAAACACGGCTTCAGCCGCGTTAGCAGGAGAATGACAAAAGGACGGGAGCACCACTTCCTGGGACCGATGGAAATCCGACACAACCTTAGGAAGAAAGGACGGATCCAACCGAAGCGTAATGCGATCATCGGAAACCACGAGGTAAGGCGCCCGGACCGAGAGCGCCTGCAGCTCCCCAACTCGCCTGGCCGAAGTAATGGCCACCAAAAATGCCGTCTTGTGCGAGAGAGATGGAAGGGAAGCAGTAGACAAAGGCTCAAAGGGATCCTGAGAAAGCCCTTGAAGAACAATGTTCAAATCCCACGAAGGGACGAAAGGCCGAAGCCTGGGACGCAGTCTACAAGCAGAGGTAAAAAATCGTTTGATCCATCGATGGGCAGCAAGATCCTGATCAAATACGGCACTGAGAGCTGAAACCTGGACCTTAAGGGTGCTCGGCTGAAGGCCCAAATCCAAGCCTCGCTGCAAAAAATCCAAAATGAGAGCCACATTAGGATGATGGATATCCGGAACGGAAGGAGCACACCAGGACAGAAAGCGTTTCCAAACCTTCCCGTAAATGGCGTTCGTCACGGGCTTCCTGCTCTGCTGAAGCGTGCGGATTACTGCTTGGGAGAGGCCCTTGGCCGTCAGGATCTCGACCTCAACAGCCAGGCCGCCAGATTGAGCCACTGAGGGTCCGGGTGAAACAGAGGACCCTGGGATAGCAGGTCGAGGTTGTGGGGCAACCGAATCGGACCCTCCAGGCACAGGTCTTGGATAGCGCCGTACCATGCCCGTTTGGGCCACAGGGGAGCCACCAGGATAGCCGTCACCCCCCTCCACCCGAATCTTCTGCAACGTCTTGGGGAGCAGCGGGATCGGAGGAAATGCATACACTAACCGGAAGTCCCAGCGATGGGCGAAGGCGTCCAGCCCCAGAGGATGGTCCGACCGACTCAGGGAAAAATATGTTGGCACTTTGGCATTTGCTCCCGATGCAAACAGGTCGATTGATGGGACTCCCCACCTGTCCGTAAGAGAGCGAAACACGGCCGGATGGAGGCTCCATTCTCCAGGGTGGACCTCCGTGCGGCTCAAAAAATCTGCCTGTACATTGTCCGCTCCCCTCAGATGAACAGCTGACAAGGAGAGAAGATGGCGTTCTGCCCAGGAAAATATTCGTCTTGCGAGCACCTGCAAGTGGATGCCCCGAGTACCACCTTGGTGGCGCAAAAAGGCAACCGTAGTCACATTGTCCGACAGAACCTTGACGTGACGCCCTTGTAGGATGTGAACTGCAGCATGAAGAGTCTCCTCCACCGCTAGAAGTTCCCGGAAGTTCGAAGATTGACGACTGATTGAGAGACTCCAAACCCCCTGGAACGGCACGCGATCCACCATCGCTCCCCAACCGGACCCGCTGGCATCCGTAGTTACGGTGGTCACTGGAGCCTGCAGCCAGGCCACCCCCGTCCGGAGGTTCCCGGGATTCATCCACCAGGAAAGGGAGGCCACCACCCGCCCCGGGGTCTGGACCCGAGAGTTCAGGGAATCCTGGCGCCTGTCCCAGGAGCACAGAATGTGTTCCTGAAGCAGACGGGAATGAGCCTGAGCCCAAGCCACTGATGGAATGCAGGCCGTCATGGACCCCAACAGGGACATCGCCTCCCGCAAGGTGGGAGACTCCCGAGCCCGGAAGCGGGTCAGTTTGTCGCGGAGCAGAAGCCGGTGTGCGACAGGAAGGAACGAGGTCTGTTTGGAGGAGTCCAGCAAGACTCCCAAAAATTGGCGGCGGGTCGCCGGAACCAGTTCCGACTTCCGAAGATTGGGCACCCACCCTAGACCCTGAAGAATCTCTAAAGTTCTGGACACATGGGTGCGCAGGACCTCTGCCGAAGGCGCCACTACCAGCATGTCGTCTAGATAGGGAATCACGCATAAGCCCTGGGACTGGATGAATGCTATCACCTCCCCCATGAGTTTGGTGAAAACCCTGGGGGCTGACGAGATCCCGAACGGCAGCACATTGAACTGATAATGGCCCGTCCCACCTGCCCCGGAGATCGCAAAGCGCAGAAAGCGTTTGTGAGACGGGTGAATGGGGACGTGATAGTACGCGTCCTGGAGGTCGATGGTGGCCATCATGTAATCCTGACCGATCAGGGGAATCGCCGAGCGGACAGATTCCATCTTGAATCGCCTGTAAAGAACATGACGATTGAGAAGTTTCAGATTGAAGATGATACGGGGCGCCCCGGAGGGTTTTCGTACCACAAACAACCTGGAGTAGTGCCCCTGGCCCACTTCTCCCGGAGGGACCGGAGACACCACGCCGGAACCTAACAGGTCTTGCAGACCCGACAAAAACAGTGTGCGAGAGTCCCCTAGAGGAAGGGGAGTGATCCGCAGACATTGAGGGGGCTGACTTTCGAATTCCAACCGCAGACCCTCCCGAATGGTCGAGAGGATCCACGGGCATGAGGAGATTGCTTCCCATTGGGGAAGAAACCTCAAGAGCCGCCCCGCAATGGGCCCGGCGTCACTGCTTAGAGCCCGGCTGGCCCCCCCGCCCCCTGACTGCGGTGCTGGGGGAGCAAGATATTACGGTTTTTGTCACCTTTCTGGTAAGCCCAGCGACCGGACTTCCCCTTCCCCCTATACTGGGAGGGCTGGCTACGCTCGGCCCGAAAGGACTGCTTCCGAAAGGGCTTCTGTTCCGGGAGACACTTTTTCCGGTCTGACACCTTTTCCAAGATGTCATCCAATGCCGGACCAAAGACATAAGACCCCTGAAAAGGGATGCCACACAGCTTAAGTTTAGACGTGACATCCCCATTCCACATCTTAAGCCACACAGCTCTGCGAGCTGTGTTGGACAACACTGCGCACCTGGCGCCAATGCGGACTGACTCCGCCGAGGCATCAGCCAGGAAGCCTGTAGCACGTCTTAGAAGTGGAACGGAATCCAACAGCTCCTCCCTGGAAGTACCCTGCAGGATGTGATCTTCCAGCTGGGAGATCCACCTAAAGAGTGATCTGGCCACACATGTCGATGAAATGTTCACCTTCAAAGACATAGCGGCCGCCTCCCAGGATTTTTTGAGAACACTCTCCATCTTACGATCGAGGGGGTCCTTCAACTGGGAGGAATCTTCAAACGGTAAGGCGGTCTTTTTCGCCACCCTGGCCACCTGGATGTCCACCTTCGGAACGTCCCCGAGAAAGTCAGCACCCTCCAAGGGGAACCGCTGTTTTAACTCGGAAGGGGTGATCAGCCTATTTTCTGGCAACTCCCACTCCCGCTGGATGAGCTCCCGGATGACCTCATGGACAGGGAAGCCCACCTGCCGCTTAGCCCTCAAGCCACCGAACATGGCGTCCTGCACTGAACAAGGGGGTTCGACCTCCTCAACTCCCATGGTGCTACGGACAGCGTCCAGCAATTCTCCCATGGACTCAGAGGAAAAATAGTAGTGTCCAGAATCTCGTGCCTGTGCAGAGGCAACAGAGGCAACATCCTCGCCGTCCTCAGACGCAGAGCTCTGGACAGCTGCCATGAAAGCCATCGACTCACAGTCCTGGAGCTTCCTCTTTTTTGGAGGGGAAGGCCTGGATGCTGCAGCAAAACCTGGCAAGGCTGAGATAGAAGCCTGTACCTCCTGTCTAACCGCTTGAACTTCGTGTCTAACCATGGACCGGAGTTCCTCAAGCAGGGACGGGGATTCTTCCCTGACCACACCGTCCGTACATGGCTGACACAACTTCTTTTTGTAGGAAGAAGGAAGTTTCATGCCGCAGATGCCACATTTTCTGGATGGGGTTTTGCTGCTTTTAACAGGGGGGCCCTTGTCTCCCTATAGAAAAAGGGGAGAAGGGGACCCAGAGTGAGTGAAGGGATCTAAGCCCCTGACCGCAGTGACCACCCCCAATACACTTACAGGAGCTGGGGAACGCTGGGCTCTGCAGAGGCAGAGGAGGAAGATCTACCACCCTCCATCTTCAGGGATCTCCTTACCTGGGTGTAGTCTTCCGGCGGGTACTTATCTCTAAGCACCGTGCCCCCAACGTGGAACAGCTGTTCCCTCCCTCCTCCCGGTCACTGGCCGCAGGCAAAATGCGTGCGATAGGCCTGCTGGGTCCCTGGAGCCGCGCCCAAGCAGTCACCGCGCGCACAGGAGCCGCCGGCCGAAAACCGGAAGTGACGTCACCCGAAACCGGAAGTGACGTCGCGGCACTCTCGGCGCGCGCTCCCAGGACCGCAGCTGGAGGAGGGAGACACCGGAGAGCTGAGACAGGCCTCCGGCGCTCTGAAAACGGCCTGCTTTGCCCCGGAGGACGCAGGAAGGCCGCCAGGTCCCATATGGGAGCCCCGAGAAGGAGGAGGAGGACGCCCCCGACGCCCATCTCTGGCCCGGCCGTAAGTTCACCCAAATGCTGCCCCTGCCGGCCTGACAGCACTGGAACCTCTCCATGCCCCAAGGGGACAGGAAGACACTGGAGTACGGAGGAAGGGGAGGGGCTTTTAACCTCTCTGTGTTCCTGTCCCCCAATAGGGCGTGGACGACATCCTCCAATGCTGTCGTGGAAGGCGTTGGGAGAAATAACTGATTTTCTATTCGCTGTAAGTTGGAGTGGATCTGCAGTACTTGCAGAACACCACTCTGGTTTCTGTCTTTTCAATAGAAATAGAGTAAATAATAGACAACCTTAAATCAAAGTAGTATTAGAATTGGAAAGGTTTAGCGATAGATTTGGAGAATAATAGAACAATATAGAATAAAATACAAATATAGAAACCTTCCCCTGCCCACCCCCCCTCCCTATTTGAATTGCCTAAACCCTAATAGCTTGAATCTGCAACTTTAGAGGTATAGCCATATCCATCTAGCTCATACGCCACATCTCAATTTACCAAGAGTGCCACTTAGTTCTGCCAGCGAGTACCATTCTGTAGATTTATAAGAAATCATAAAGCGGTCAATTTCTTGTGCCGATAAATTTTTCTCTATGAACTGTTTCCATTTGAGGAAAAATTTATTAGCCAAATTAGTTGGGTGTCTGAGCGTCTCTCCCGACTCTAACATCAAGGATTTTTTAAGGGTATTCAGTACTAGCTCCATCGCCGGTGTGAAACTGTCAAGCCAGTGCTGGAGAAGCAATCTTTTTGCCACTATAGCCACTGTATGGAATAATATGTGGGGTGATCCTGTCTTCCCATCATCATCTGAAAAGTGAAATAGCCACAACATCGGGTCAGATCTGCGCTCTTTAGGATAGAGCTCCGAAGCCAACTCTCCCACTCTATCCCAGTATTTTTTGGATTCAGGGCAAGACCAAATCCCATGTTCTAGGTCCGTCATATGCTCTTTACACTTGGGGCAGTGTACCAGCCTATCTTGATTAGTCGGAGAGGGTGGAATATTAAATCCCTGTATGGTACCATGCATGAGTCTATATTGTGAGTCTCTCCATCTTTCATTGATGATGGTTTTCCTGACCGTGTCCCAACCCTCCAGTATTTTCTGAACCAGGTCGGGGTCATTTACATGCTTCTTCCACTTATTAAATAGTTTGCAATTGGTGGCCGGGTTGAGAATGCGTCTTAATTTCTCATAAAGCGAGGAGATAGACAACTCGTCTAATCTCAGGCCTACCAGGTCATCCCACATTGAGTTGTCCAATTCTCCAGAAACATCTCCTAAGCGGGACATTAAATGGCGATGTATCTGCAGGTATTGTAGTATGTGGGTCTCAGGAAGCTCGCATTTAGATAGGGTTTCCTGCCCCGTCAACCACCTCCTCTCCCGTTCATGCATAAGGTCCCCCAGTGTTTCAATACCTCTCTCCCTCCAAACCCGGAAGAGTGCGTTTTCCCGACCCTGTGGAAAAGCAGGACAGTCCCATGGGGATAGTCTCTTAGATATTTGCCATGAAAGGTTAAGTTTTTTACTGACTGCCTTCCACGTCGCCACTGTATCTCTACAGATTGTCGATTGCTTAATATTTGGTGGCAGTTCTGAAAGTGAAGAATGTAAGAGGGCAGACAGTTTCCAGGGCTTCGCCCACTCCCCCTCCAAACCTACATCTGAGAATTTGGAAGTGTCGTTTATCCAATCGAGTACATTTCTCATGATGCACGCTAAGTTGTAACCCCTGATATCAGGAGCTCGTAGCCCCTCCTCCTCCCGCACCTTCATTAGGGTAGAAAGAGCTAATCTAGCCTTCCTGCCCCCCCACAGAAATCCCGAAAAAGCAGCATTCAGTCTCTTAACGTCCGTATGTTTTAGTAACATGGGTATCGTCTGAAGCGGGTAAAGGAGCCTCGCGAAGCTGATCATCTTAAGAAGATGACAGCGACCAAGTAATGAAAGTGGCAACTTTTTCCAGCCCCTGAGTTCCCTTTCAATTTTGTCTATTATCGGAGCAAAATTAAGTTTATAAATCTGACCCGGCGATCTGGCCAGTTGAACACCCAGATATTTCAAGCTACCTTTAGCTTCTGGAATCCCATAAAGCATCTCATCATTCCCAATATTTTTTCCATCTTTGATAAAAAGTATTTCACACTTATCTCTGTTTAAACGGAATCCAGAGAACCTCCCCAGTCTCTCGATATCATCTAGGACATACTGGAGATCTCTGTGTGGGTTCTGAAGGAAGAGAATAATATCATCAGCGAATAAAGATAATTTGATCTCTGACTCTCCCACTTTGATGCCTTCAAATGAGCAATGTGATGTCAAGTATATCGCTAGAGGTTCGATGGCTAAATTGAAAAGAAGGGGTGATAGCGGGCAGCCCTGCCTCGTGCCCTTTTCCAGTCCAAATGTGTTAGACAAAAAACCTGGTACGCTGACACAGGCCCTAGGACTGTTGTATAATGATTTCAGAAACTGGCGGAAGGGGCCCACCATTCCAACTCGATTCAGGACCTGGTCCAGCCATGACCACCTCACATTATCAAATGCTTTCTCAGCGTCCAAGGTGACCACGGCCGGACCTCTCTCCCCCCCCCCCCCCCCCGATGTCTTACCACATCCAATAGTAGCATCGCTTTCCTAATGTTAGTTGTGGTAGCTCGCCCCTTAACGAAACCCGCCTGGATTGGTGAAATCAATTTGGGTAGGATGATGGCCAGCCTATCTGCTAAAATTTTTGAAAGAAGTTTGAGGTCTTGGTTGATAAGCGAGATAGGTCTGTAGCTGGCTGGGTCAGTTAGGGGCTTGTTGGGCTTTGGGATCAATTTTATATATGCCATATTCATCCTTTCTGGAATTGGGGTGCCTTGCAATACAGCATTATATAGATCTTTTAGTACTGGTGAAATTTGGTCTTTTAACGCCTTAAAGAAGGCTCCATAATAGCCATCGGGGCCGGGGGCCTTTCCCGGCCTTATGAGCTGAATTGTAGATGTGATTTCATCTAAGGATATGGGCCTGTTAAGTAATTGTTTGTCCTCTTCTGACAAGCCAATCATATTTATGGAGTTTAGCCATGTGTCCCCCTCTCTTGCCTCTAAGTCATCTTCTTTATATAATGCGGCATAAAACTTTCCCAGGACCTGCACTATCTCCCCAGGGTCGGAGTGTAGCCTCCCATGTTTATCCTTGATGGCCAGAATGGGGCTATTAGGTCTCCTACGCTTTGCCAATCGTGCCAACAAACGGCCAGCTTTATGACCGAATTTGTTCAGTTCGATTTCCATACGATTTTTATAAAGATCCTCTCTCTTACTGGCCCAAGAATCAAATGCTTTTTTGGCTGTCAGCCATGTCTCTTTGTCTGAGTCGGACATGGTCTGTTTGTATGACAAATAAGCCCCCCTAACTGTAGTGCTGGCTTTAATATATTGCTCCTTTACCCTTTTTTTCAGACGACTACTATAGGCCATTATATGGTCCCGAAGAACTGTTTTTGCTGCTTCCCAGAATAAACCCGGGGTTGATTGGTGTTCTCCATTGTTCCTGGAGAAGTCCGACCACCACTCCCTGAGAAGTTAAACAAAGTTTTCTTCTCTGACCATAGTGTCAGGAAATCTCCATAGGAAGTCAGTCCCCTTGCGATACAAATCCCTTGTTTCTAATAATATCGGACTATGGTCCGAGATGACCATCTCTTCTATTTTTGAGTCCTGGACTGTATGAAATAAAGAAGATACCAAGAACATGTCCAGCCTCGACCAAGACCCATGGGCGTGAGAAAAATGGGAATATTCCAGCTCCAAGGGGTGTAACGTGCGCCATGAGTCCGTTAAGCTACAGGTTACTAAGAATTCCCCTAGGAAGCTCGGTCCTGGGGGGTGCGGTGTTTGTGAATTCCCCTGTCTTCTATCCTCGTCGCTATCGACCACCAAATTTAAATCTCCTCCTACTAACCTATTATGTTCTTGGTCCAGTAGGAGCTGGTTTTGTAATTTTAAGAAAAAGGGTTTCTGGCCCGTATTTGGGGCATAAAGGTTGTACACACTATAGGTGGTGTTTTGTATTTGCAAGTTCAGATGGACAAGTCTGCCTTCATTGTCTGATGACGAGGACAAAACCGTGTGGGCCAGATTTTTACTCACTAAAATCAGAACTCCCGCTTTTCTATTTACTGCACTAGAGCCGTATATCTCCCCCACCCATAATTTCCTGAGTCTGAAGTAATCCTCAGATGTCAGGTGGGTCTCCTGGAGCAGCGCCACATCAGTTCTCAGCCTGTTAAGATGGCGAAGCACCATCATGCGCTTTGATGGGGAGCGCAATCCCTTTACATTCCAGGAGACCCACCTAACCATTTCCACAGCGTGTAATCAGTTTGACACAGTAGAGGCATGGCTCTGATTTATGGTGTGCATATGGGCTAACAATGGCATTTGGAGCCAATTCAGCTACAATATATAAGGCAATTGCAAATCCCACCCTCTTCCCCAACTCAAACAAACCCACCCAACACATCTCTCACCCTCCTCAGAACTTGTTTATGTGACTTCTCTTTTTTCCTCCTTGGACGAAGTAATCCCAGACCTCTAACCATCTCAGCAACCACTTATCACAAATATCTTAGATAAGAGTACAATGAGAAAACCCAAGCCCCTTATATAAAAAAAAAAAAAAAAAAAAAAAAGGGGAAGGGGAAGAAGCGGATCAGACAGGACTCAATCCAACAAACTCAAAATTAGTAAATCTTTCCTATCCAATGAGTCCAGGAACAAGTTCACGTTCACCAAACGAAGTGAAGTAAAATAAAGTACAAGTTAGCGTCAGCCTTTGGGTTAGTTGGGTTTCTTCTTGGACCATCTAGATGTGGGCTGACGTTGTTGTCTCGGTGTGGTGGGTCTCGACTGCGGCCCCTCCGCCGAAGCCTCAGAGCGTAACCTGTAAGATCTTGTCGGCTCGTGGTCCCTCTCAGGCTCAAATTCAGTGTCCGGAATCCCGCCTGTTTCCCTTGGACTGTTGGGTGCCGGTTGGGTCGCGTCGGCAGGTGGCTGTCTTTTGGCAAGTGATGTCATCGATTCTATTGGGTTGGTGAAGGACAGCATATCTTCCTCCTGATTTCTGAACCGTAAGGTGGCCGGGAAGTTTAGTTGGAACCGTATGTTTTTTTTGAACAAGCATGTGCACACTTCACTAAAGACTCTTCTACGTCTAGAGACCTCGACGGAATAATCCGCAAAGATTAACGTTTTGCATCCCAGGATCATGAGGGGCTGTCGCCTCGCCTTATAGGCACGTAGTATCTCCTCTTTGTCCCTGTGATTCAGGTATTTGGCTATGGCGTGGCGCGGCTTGTCTGCGTTTTTGTCTCGTGGTGATCCGCCATTACCCGTGCCGCTGGGCAAACCTCGAGGGGGGGGAGGGGGGCCGATCCTGTGGGAACGTTCTGTCCTGCACTTATGTTTCAGACCCAGTTCTTTTGGTAGCTCAACCTCAAATATCTCCTCTAGCTGGGTTAAAGGGATGGACTCAGGGAGGCCCACTATTTTGATATTGCTTCTACGGCTCCTGTTTTCCAGGTCATCAATTTTAGTCAGGGCCAGTGAGGATTGTTTCTGAAGAAATTGAACCTGTTCCTCCAATTCCAGGATCCTATCCTCTGCCACAGATGTCCTAGACTCTGCCTCCTGCAGTCTCTGCTCATGCTGACTTAAGTTGTTTTGTAAGTCTTTGGTTCCTGCAGCTACCAGCTCAAAGATTGTCTGTTTAAAATCCTCTGCTAAGTGGATTGATAGCTCTTTGGCCAGCAGTTTATAATCAATTATGTATCCTGCCCCACTCATGCCTGTGGCAGGCTGTACTTTGCCAGAATGCAGTAGCTGTTGCTCAGGATTTTGGGATCCCATCTCTGGCACCCCTCCGCTCTCCTCCTCTCCCCCCTGCGTCGCCCGGTTTTCCATACCTCTCTCCTTCACACATGGGAGTTGCTTCTGCAGTGTCGCGTCCTCCGTGCCCGCCATTGCCGCTTTCGCGCCTTTTTCTCTTTCTGCGCATTGCGGTCCCGTTTCTCCACCTCTGGTGACAAATTTGTCCATGGTGGACGCCACCACCATTCCGCTCCTTCCTCCCAGCATTTTGCCCACTCTGTATCCTCCGGGGCTCGGGGGGTGCATGGTCGCTGAGATGGGGAACGGAGCCGCCTCACGCGCGTCCGACCATGGAGGAGCCGGAACCGGAAGTCCTGTATACTTTTATTTTAAAACATTATAAAAAATTATGAGTCATGAGTAAGAATGCTTAGTGTAGCCAAAACGCGTCGAATGGGTATGTCCACCATGTAAATTTTTATTTTGTATGCACTATATTTTCTTTTGAAAAACAAAAAGAAAAGGAAAATCCAGTCCTGTCGAGCAGGACTCCAATATTTTTTTTTTATTATCCTTGATGTGAGGCCAGTGTCTGAGCCCCAGGTGGATGAGCATAGGGCAACTGGGTGAGTTGGAATCAAGTTTCTATTAATCTTTAAGATGATGATTTTTCTCTCTAGGTTCCCTCAGATTTCTTCTCCATTAAGATCTTCCACTAGAGGTTCCGAAAATGGATCCTCGCCAAAGTCACCACATGAATGGAAAATATTAAGGGCAGAAAAAAACACATTGCCCTTCTCAAGAGTGGTTACAGGGTTGTTGATTATTCCCAACACAAATTCTCCTATCTTCTTTATTTTCTCCTCCTGAAGGAAAGACATTTGTTTTGTGGAGTCTAGCAAAATCCCTAAAAAGTTTGCTTCTTTTCTGGTGAAGTCCATGATTTTTCATTTATCAACAACCATAGGGTGATTAGGATGCACTTGATCTGACTTACTAACAACCTGCAATCTGAACTGGATTTCGCTAACTTCCAGAAAATAGTCTGGATAAGCGATGAATATTTTACTCCCATATATGAGCCAACATCTCCACTACCAATTTTGTGAATACCCTTGGAACTGCAGATGAATCGGATGACCCTGAATGAGGACTGCCACCCTGAGATATTTCTAATGTCCATAATAAATCGGAACGTGGTAATAGCCATCTCTAAGATCTATATTTGCTATAAAACAATCGGGAAATCGAAGTTTCCCCGCTGAGCTAAATGTTTCCATATTGAAATATTTCCCTACTATAAATCAATTTTATTTTTTTAGGTTTACAAATGTCCTGAAATAGAAGTACAGCTTTTTTTTTTTTTTTTTACTTAGGAAGTGAGGACTGTACAACTCTTTTCTTATATCCTTTATCCAGAAATGGATGCAACTTTCCCTAAAAGAGCTATAACTTCGCCTTCTAAGGCCAGTTAACTTTCAGGGCTCTGGACATTTGTGACCACCAACCTCTCTTGAGGAAAACAAACTCTGAGTTCAACCCCTCGCCTAGAGTGTTCAATAGCCAGCAGCTCTTCTCCCAGGCAGTTAGGAACTTTAACCGCCTCCCACCTACCTGGGTCCTGAAGTCATTGTTTTCTGGATCTCCTGGAGGTCCCGGAAAAAACTCTCTCTCTTTTGGTGTTCTTCCCCCGAAACTGAAACCTTTATATCTCGGGTCCTTTGGTTTGGGGATCTGGTTAATCTATTCTTTCTCGACTTCATAAACATTGAAAAATCGGCCATTAGGAACCACGTCTTTGAATCTGATGCCTTCTTCAAGATTTGATCTAGGGCTAACCCAAGGAGCAACTTGTCCTCACAAGGAATATCAAGAGCCAATACTTACAATGATAGATCCCTGCCCAGTTCTTAAGCCAGAATGCTCTTCCAAAAGAGTTTGAGAAAAAACATGTGCGAGCGCTAAATCTAACCACATCAGCCAATGCATCTGCTTGAAAATCTGCTGCCTTCACGATAGTTGGGGAAAAAAGCTATCAGCTGGTTCCTTGGACACTTGTTTTCAATCTAAGCTTCCAATTGATTAAGCTAAACACTACATGATCTTGCCCTGCAAGCAGGACTGTGGAGTCTGGGTCAGTGTGTACTAAGATGGAATTGGAATAAAATGGACCAATACCAACTCATACTCCTAAAATACATAATAAATTTGGTACAGTAGTTCAATGTAGTATTTACAGAATACGTTTTCATAAGAATTTGGGAAAGTTATGAAATGTCCAAGTGTCTGCTTTATTCCTGATCAAAGGATCTAGGCTTTTAGTGGAGATTAATCTCTGCTGCACTTTATGTACGTGGTAAGTAGTGAAGCTCCATCTCCATAGAGAAGATTTGTTTGTGACAACAAAAAAATTGTTACCAAGACACTGGCAGTAAAAGATGCTAAAGTTCATCAAACCAGCCAGTTTCTCCAGGTCTTGGTGGAAAACGTTCAACAAGACTATGAATTAAAAAAATAACAGGTTCTTGCTATTGTAACTGGCAATACTTCCAATATAAGCACAATTAAACTTATGAATGAGAATAATTAAAGTGAATAGCAAATAGAAGAAAATTTCAGATTCATCATGTTTGAGATGAAAAACTACAGTCCTATTCCTGTAACTGAAGAACAAACAGACAATACTACAGAAGAACAGCAAAATTGTACTTTAGAATTAGATGATCTTGTTGAAGCTGCTTCAAATCTCTCCCCTATTCATCACTTGGGTTGTGTTGAGCACACGCTACAGCTGGCAAGAAGAGAAAGTCTGCAACTGTGTTGAGCACACGCTACAGCTGGCAAGAAGAGAAAGTCTGCAAGAGGGACATGCTGGAACACTGATTGGCAAAGCGAGGATATTGGTTATTGCTGCCAGAACGCCTAAAATGGATTCCATTTTGAAGAAACGTGCTGGAAAAAAAGGCAATTATCAATAAGCCACTCAGTGGGGCAGCACCTATTTAATGAGGACCTGTCACCCCCTGGTGCTTTGCTAACTGAATGCAGCACTGAGTGCAGCGTGTATGCTATATTCAGGGACGGTGTCCCCCATGTCTGTACCTGTAACCTTTAAAAAATACTTTAGAAATTTCTAAGTTAAGAAGTCCTGAGGGAGTTCACTTATCTCGCTCTCCTTGCTGCATAGAGGGACCTCCCCACCTCTTGCCTCTCTGTGCCGCCTCCTGGATTTTTGATCCACCCCCTGCCTGTGTGTGGCCCCCTCCTCACCTGCATCTCTATTCACGCAGGCGCACAATGAGGAATAGTCAGGAGTGGTCCCGGCGGCTGATACAGCCCTTTTATGTGACGTCAGCGCCAGATGCTGCCCTGCTGTATGCATACAGCATAATGTTTATCAGGGTGGGATCTTGCGCTGATGTCACATAAAAGGGCTGTATCAGCAGCAGGGAAAGCTCTATTCCTCATTGTGTGCCTGCGTGAATAGACACGCAGGCGCAGATGACGAGAGGGCCACACACAGGCAAAAGGCGGATCAAAGAATTAGGAGGCGGCACAGGTGGGGAGGCCCCTCTATGCAGCGAGGAGAGCGAGATAAGTGAACTCCCTCCAGACTGCTTAACTTACAAATTTCCAAAGAGTTTTTAAAGGTTCCGGGATGGGGGGGAAGGTGGTACAGACATGGGGGACCGCCTTACCTGAATGCAGCATACACGCTGCATTCAGTGTTGCATTCAATTTGCAAAGCACCAGGGGGGGTGACAGGTCCTCTTTAATGAATGAGCGATTGCTTGAGCTGCAACCCTTTCTTGTAGACTTGGCCAAACCTCAGGTAACACAAAATGAAGGTCAATGGTCAAAGGTGGCTGAATTGAAGGAATTGCTTCATCACCCATTTACAGTGACTAAAAAAGCTACAAGCTGAAGATTTAACTCCTGGCATTTTCATAAGGGAGTGGAAGAATGTAAGCAATGAGAAAAGACGAGGCACCGGTCATCCTCAGGATTTCTTTATTATCAAAAGTTTCACGGAGACATCATGAGACTTCGGCAGTGGAGAAGAGGAATAGGAGGCACGGGACAAAAATGTTGTATCGCACCTGACTTGTGCTTAAATGAGTCAACAATTAGTGACATACATGCACTTCCTTTAAATCAATGAATCATGTATACGTCACAGGTAGTTAAAAACAAACCATAAAACAGAATGCAACAACCTTAAAACACAAAAACAATAATCAGGGCAGTATTTTTAGGACAACAACAAGGTCATTCTTATCGTTTAGACCACTAGCACTTTGTGTCCTCATTTCCATAATTGGACTTCAAATTTGGTACAATGGATGAGGCAATCCATCCTGCTGTTCTAAAGCATTGGCAGGTCCTTGAAAACAACAAGGATTTATCAGAGGTAGTGATTAACACCTTAGGGTACCTTTACACACGGCTACATTTGTAGCTTGTCACCAGGTAACTTACTGGTTGCAGTGAAATCATGGATACATGGTTCTATCTTGTTGCTGTGTACAAATGGAATAATCTCCATGATTTCACTGCAACCAGTAAGTTACCTGGTGACAAGCTACAAATGTAGCCGTGTGTAAAGGTACCCTTAGTGACAGCCCACTGTATTTATACGTCCTAAAAACAGGGTCCTTATTCTGTTAGGACGTTAAAACAAGTCATAACAGAATAAGCCCTGTAGCGCCCCCCAGTGGCTGAAAATCTCTGGGGTTTCAGCTACTGGGGGTAGCTGAGACCCTGCAGATTATGAATCGGGCCGGTTTTTACCGCTACCCGCCATGTGATCACGGTTATACACGGTTTACCGGTGTATAATCGTGATCACATGAATATAGTGAACCGCCGGTAAAATAATGATTTCTCTGTCATGCCACAGGATCAAACCTGTGGCATGACAGAGAAATGTCTTTCCCTGTCCTCTGGTACCGGTACACAGCCCCGCTACCGGTATTTAGTCCCCACCCCTCCTTTCCTCCTAAAATGCAGCCGCAGCGCTTCACAAGCAGCGCTGCCAGCCGCCTGCAGCCCCCTGCTGTGGATTCCTCACTGATGTGACATGTCACACATGTCACATCAGAGAGGAATAAGCCCCCTGCCTCCGGGTCCCCTCAGTACCCCCCCAGCTCCGGTCCTCAGACGCCCCCCAACCCTTTGTGAACCAAGGATCCTGACCTGACATGACCTCACTGCAATCATGAGCTGTCAGTCTATGCAGAGACTGCTCTGTCTGCCCATAGACTGACAGCTCATGATCGCAGTGAGGTCATGTCAGGTCAGGATCCTTGGTTCACAAAGGGTCAATTGTGATCCCATGATGGGATCACAATTGACCCTTTGTGAACCAAGGATCCTGACCTGACATCACCCTACTGAGGTCATGACCTGTCATTCTCCTGGAAGAATGCCAGCTTTTATAGCATATGGGGGACGCCCCCATATGCTGTAAAAGACTGGATATCATCGAGGGACCTCGCACTGGACTACGTCGGACCTTCCTGCTGGACAACGTCGGACCTTCCTGCTGGACTACGTCGGACCTTCCTGCTGGACTACGTCGGATGCCAAAGAATAATAAAGATGGGGTCTAAATAGTGTCTGTGTTTTTTTTCCAATAAAAATATTTTTTTCTGTCTTGTGTCTTCTTTACAATTTACTACGGATTCTTAATGGCCCGGTCTAATATTGGCCAGACATTAAGAATCTCGGGCTTAGTGCCAGCTGCAAAAAAGCTGGCATTAACCCCTTATTACCCTGTCTGCCACCGCTACACAGCAGCTGGAAGAGCTGGATACAGCGCCAGAAAATGGCGCTTCTATGAATGCGCCATTTTCTGGGGCGGCTGCGGACTGCAATTCGCAGCGGGGGGGGGCCACAAAGCTTGGGCCTCCCTACGCTGTGGATTCCAGCCCCCAGCTGTCTAGTTGTACCTGGCTGGCCCAAAAATATGGCGAAGCCCACGCCATTTTTTTTTTTTTAATTATTTCATGAAATATTATAAAAAAAAAAAAAAAAAAAAAAAAAAAAAAGGGCTTCCCTATATCTTTGGTTTCCAGCCAGGTAAAACTAGGCAGAAGGGGTTGGTGGCAGCCTGTAGCTGCCTGCTGTACCTGGCTGGACCAAAAGTATGGCGAAGCCCCACGTCATTATTTTTTTTTTTTAATTTAATAAATACTAAAAAAAAAAAAATGCAGGAGAGGAGACGACCAGGACACGGTGTCTCCGGATCTTGTGCACATGCTCTAAAAGTGAGATATTGTGTGAAAAAAAGAAAATGTTCAATATGACGTTATCAAACTCTGTGAAGTAGCTGTAGGTTCTAAATGCTCACTATACCCCTAGATATAATCCTTGAGGTGTCTAGTTTCCAAAATGGGGTCACTTGTGTGGGAGCTCCAATGTTTAGGCACACAGGGGCTCTCCATACGTGACATGGTGTCCGCTAACAATTGGAGCTAATTTTCCATTCAAATTGTTAGCGGACACCATGTCGCATATGGGGAGCCCCTGTTTGCCTAAACATTGGAGCTCCCCCACAAGTGACCCCATTTTGGAAACTAGACCCCCTGAAGGAACATATCTAGATGCATAATGAGTACTTTCAACTCCCAGGTGCTTCACAAATGAATCCATAAAAATGAAAAAAGAAACTTTTTGTGGAAAAGAAAGTACTTTTTCATTTTTACGGATCAATTTGTGAAGCACCTGGGGGTTCAAAGTGCTCAATATGCATCTAGATAAGTTCCCTGGGGCGTATAGTTTACAAAATGGGGTCACTTGTGGGGGAGCCCCAATGTTTAGACACATAGGGGCTCTCCATATGTGACATGGTGTCCACTAACAATTGAAATTGTAAGTTGATACTATGTCTTGTATGGCGATCTCCTGTGTGCCTAAACATTGGAGCTTCCCCACAAGTGACCCCATTTTGGAAACTAGACACCCCAAGGAATTTATTTAGATGCATAGGGAGCACTTTGAACCCCCAGGTGCTTCACAAATTGATCCATAAAAATGAAAAAGTACTTTTTTTTCACAAAAATCTTCTTTTTTTTTTTCCTTTTACGGACTAATTTGTGAAGCACCTGGGGTATGAAAGTGCTCACTATGTATCTAGATATGTTCCTTGGGGGGTCTCGTTTCCAAAATAGGGTCACTTGTGGGGAGCTCCAATGTTTAGGCAAACAGGGGCTCCCCATATGCGACATGGTGTCCGCTAACAATTTGAATGGAAAATTAGCTCCAATAGTTAGCGGACACCATGTCGCGTATGGAGAGCCCCTGTGTGCCTAAACATTGGAGCTCCCCCACAAGTGACACCATTTTGGAAACTAGACCCCCCCAAGGAACTTATCTAGATGCATAGTGAGCACTTTGAACCCTCTAGTGCTTCACAAATTGATCCGTACAAATGAAAAAGTACTTTTTTTTTTTCACAAAAACTTTCTTTTGTCCTCAATTTTTTAATTTTCACATGAGAAACAGGATAAAATGCATCCTAAAATTTGTTGGGCAATTTCTCCTGAGTACACCGATACCTCATATGTGGTCATAAACCACTGTTTGGGTGCACGGCAGGACTCAAAAGGGAAGGAGCGCCATTTGACTTTTTGAATGGAAAATTAGCTCCAAAAATCAAATTGCGCTCCTTCCCTTCTGAGCCCTGCCGTGCGCCCAAACAGTGGTTTATGACCACATATGAGGTATCGGTGTACTCAGGAGAAATTGCCCAACAAATTTTAGGTTGCATTTTATCCTGTTACCCATGTGAAAATTAAAAAATTGAGGCTAAAAGAACTTTTTTGTTGGAAAAATTAAAATGTCCATTTTTTGTTTCCACTTTGCTTTACTTCCTGTAAAGCACTTGAAGGGTTAATAATCTTCTTGAATGTAGTTTTGAGTAGCTTGAGGGGTGCAGTTTTTGGAATGGTGTCACTTTTGGGTGTTTTCTGTCATCTATGTCTCTCAAAGGGACTTCAAATGTGATGTGGTCACTAAAAAAATGGTTTTGTAAATTTTGCTGGAAAAATTAGAAATTGCTGATGAACTTTGAACCCTTATAACGTCCTAACCCAAAATTGCGCTGATGTAAAGTAGACATGTGGGAAATGTTATTTAACAACTATTTTGTGTCACATAACGCTCTGGTTTAACAGAATAAAAATTCAAAATTTTAAAATTGTGAAATTTTCAAAATTTTTGCCAATTTTTTCATATTTTCACAAATAAACGCAAAAATTATCGACCTAAATTTACCACTAACATGAAGCCCAATATGTCACGAAAAAACAATCTCAGAATCGCTAGGATCCGTTGAAGCGTTCCAGAGATATTACCTCATAAAGGGACACTGGTCAGAATTACTAAAAACGGTCTGGTCATTAAGGTGGAAATTGGCTCCATCACTAAGGGGTTAATAATCCTTTGATTACGTACAGAAGGTGTAAAAACCTAAGACGTTTTAGTGCATAATGGACTCATGCTGAAAAAAATCTTGGTTTCGTAATGCAGGTCCAGTCGGAAATGTATAATATAGGAATTGCCCTTTTTGTGGTTTTCATCTTACTAATAACCCAATAGAAATTGGAGATAGATGGCACAAACTTGAGGATTTTATTTCCTATAAAACCATGTTGTTTGTTTATGCTATTTTTGTCTGTGCGGGCTATTCTATATAGGCAAAACAATAAGACTCTTTTAGGTTAGTTTTAGAAAGCACTTTAACTCCATCAACTCTGAAAAAGGTTCCCCCCATTTAAGCCACCATACATGAGAAATTCATGTAGGTAATCCTGAAATATTTTGTTGTGTTGGTCTAGAAATGCTTACTCTGACCTCACAAGGTGGGGATTTACATAAATACCTTTTGAGAATAGAATCAAGGTGGATTATGGAAATGAGAGCACAAGTGCAAGTGGTCTAAACCAGAGGTTCCCAACTCCAGTCCTCAAGGCACACCAACAGTGCAGGTTTTCAGGGTTTCCTTAGAAATTGGAATCATCCCCAGTGCAGGTGATTCAATTATCACCTGTGCAATACTAAGGAAACCCTGAAAACCTGCACTGTTGGTGTGCCTTGAGGACTGGAGTTGGGAACCTCTGGTCTAAACGATAAAAATGACCTTGTTATTTTCTTATAAATTCTGACCTGATATTTTTTTTTCCCAGTGTTCTAATGTTGTTGCATTCTGTACTTTAATTTGTTTTTAACCATCTGTGACGTATGCATGATTCACTGGTTTAAAGGAAGTGCATGTACGTCACTAATTGTGGACCTGTTGAAGCACCAGTCAGGTGCCTCCTAATACCCCTCCCCACTACTGACTTCTCACGATGTCTCTGTGACACTTTTGATAATAAAGAACTCCTGAAGATCATCTCAATGGCGAGTGCCTTGTCTTTTCTGCTTACTCACATTGCTGTATTAGGGTCTGTTCGCTCCACGAATGAGAGCACCACTTGATCTACGCACCAGAAAGTCAGTGATTTTAAGGGTCAGCTGGAGTCCAGCAACTCTCCTCTTAACTTCCTATCTAATATATTACTCTAATCTAAGCTTTTTTTTCTCATATACTTCCTTTATCGTTGCCTCTCTACACAAACTGCTATTGTTTTGTTTTCTCTATTTCTTCTTTAGTGACGCTCCTTGTGAGAGCCCCAGTGCATGCTGGGATCCTCACACAGCCATCAGACAGCCCCAGACACTTCCTCATCCCCTCCCCTGGAACCAGAGTCACTGTGACACTGGTTCCAGCAGTGGGCTGTTCAAATGATTACTAAGGTCTCCAGCCCGCACAGATTGACTTCTCAGCCACCCTCTTCCCTGCAGTGTAAGTTCTCAGCCCCACCCCCCTTCTCCTCTCACCACAGTCCACCCCCCTCAGCCCCTTCTCCCCTCCCCGTAGTGTTAATTCTCAGCCCCATTCTTAGCCACTCCCCACTGTGTGGTATAACATCTTTCCTGATATCCTGCGTTTCTCCCTGTGAGTGATTGAGAATGTCAGACCATCACTGCAGGAGAGACCACCCTCAGTGGTCTCAATTGCACACACCAGGGCTAGGTCCTTACCCTGGAGGGATATCTGGCTAGTCCTGTGTTTGAGACTCTTAAATGGGGCTCCACGGACTCCATGTGCATACTGAAATTCCCAGGGGGCAATGCACCATGGATTTCACTGTGTTTGAGCGCTTTAGCCAGCTGTGCGCAGTGTTTTCCTTGACTGGTCTCTCTAAGATCAGTGAGAGTTTTCTGATGTTGGTCTACCAGGCATTGCTCCCACCTAGCCAGAATCCTACTCCACACTGATGAGGGGCAATACCCCGAAACAGCTGTCTGTGGATGGATACCTGGCTCTGTTAATTCCCTTGTCATATCCTTAAGCTCGTAACTGAGCGGGATAGAGACTGAAAGGGCCACTAAATATGGTGGTTATGGTGGTCTCCGCAAGGAGTCCACCCCAGGGCTAGGTACTTCCCTGGAGGGATATCTGGCTAGTTCTGTGTTTGAGACTCTTAAATGAGGCTTTACGGTCTCCTGCAGTAATGGCCTGACATCCTCAATTGCACACAGGGAGAGATGCAGGATATCAGGGTAGATGTGACACCACACAGTGGAGAGTAGGTAACAATGGAGAGGTGGGCTGAGAATTCATACTGCATGGGGAGTGCAGGAAAAAAAAAATTTTTCTGGTTTGAATTGAAGCGCTACCAGAGGGATCACATGGATGGCAAATTATTCCAAAATAATTTCTTGTTTTATAAAACAAGATCCCTGTGATCCCTCTGGTAGCGCTTCAATTCAAACCAGAAAAAAAAATTTTTTTCCTGCACTTCAACACGAGCCTCTCTTTGGGCGGCTTGCTTCTCTGGGAACAAGCAGCAGGCCAGGAGATCCAGGAAATATCCCTCTGTAGGATTATATGCAAACTGCACAAGACACCAGAAAGGGGAGAACAATACCTAAGAGCAACTTTTGCTACTAATACACTGCACTTAGATCTGCGCCTTCTCTTTTCTCCTCTATCCCCAGTCTCGCTGACCTCACAGTCTTTGAAGACACTATTTGACTACTGCATGGGGAGGAGAACAAGGGGGGCTGAGGGGACACACTGCAGGGAAAGAAGGGGGTGTGGATGAGAATTTACACTGCACGAAGAAGGGGGGCTGAGAAGTCAATCTGAGGGGGCGGGGAGTATTGAGGTGGGCTGGAGACCTTAGTAAACATTTGAAGTGTCTGGGGCTTTCTAATGGCTGTGCGAGGATCCCAGGATCCACAGGGACTCTCAAACGGAGCGTCACAAAAGATGAAATAGAAAGAAAAAAAACAATAGCAGTTAGTGTAGAGAGGGATTGATAGGGAATTAATAAAGGAAGTATATGAGAAAAAAGCTTAGCTTAGAGGGATATATTAGATAGGAAGTTAAGAGGTGAGTTGCTGGGCTCGGACTATCCCTTTAATTTCTAGAAGGTGTCTGTGGCTAAAACAGTAAGCAGTGCCCGCGGCTTCTCTTATTCTTGGATAGTTTACTAAGGGAGAAGAAGCTTTGACTGAGGTAGTAGTTAGGATGAGTGAGCTACAGGACTGCCAAGAGCAAGAGGGCCTTGATCCTGCCAGTGCTACTGCTGCCATATATTCAGCCTCATTGTCTCGTCTCCACCTGGACCTGCTCCTGTAGTTCCTGCCCCGTCCACTAGGTGTCGACATATTCCATCTATGGATGGTACTGGTAATGCGTCCTCATCTGGACCCGCTCTCCTAATTCCTACAGCAGCCGCTAGGTGCTGCCATATATGCCCTACAGAGGGCGCTGATGATAAAGGCATTGCGCCTCTGCCGGGATTTGATTCTGCCCCAACAGTGTTCAATCTGCGGGTGATGCTGGTGTTGGGGGAAAGATTCCTGTTTTGAATTCTTAAGAGCGCAGGCTTTATTTGTCCTCTGGGGTTAGTGTGGCTGGGACTTGCTATGCTTCATAGCCTGATGTTGCTGGTATGCAGGCGGTCCAAATAAGGTAATTGATTCCTGAGCCCGTGCCTATGGAGAGGGGCCACTCCCTATATAAACCCTGGGACATGTACCACTAGCATGTACTATTTGCCAGGTATAGTCCTGGTTCCTCATTTTGACTTGCTTGTTCTCTTTGACATTCATTACACCTTGGCTTTGTTGTCTGACTCTGATTTTTCCCTCACGATTTTGTACCTCGCTGATCTCTCGATTCTGACTCGGCTTGCTGACATTTCTACCGTTTCCTCCTGAGCTCTGTGTATATCCGGATCCCTGTATAGGGGTTACAGGTCTTTGAGTTTCTCGGGGTTCTGCCTTACCAGCAGCTGCTAGCTGTATTAGACGGTTGTTACACACATCAGATAAGGAGTTCAATTTTGAAAAGTATTTGAATTGGAGATGGCAAAGCACTGCCACAGGGAAAATGATTCCACTCCCATAGCAAACAGGTTAACCATATTTAAAGGGAACCTGTCACCCCCTCAGGGCCTATGAAGGTAAAAGAGCCACCTTCAGCAGCAGCAAGGCTGCATTCTGTGAAGGTGGCTCTTATGTGTATTATCCCCAGGTATGCTGAAATAATCACTTTTATAAATTTGCCTCCATACCTCTACTGAGACCGGGAGGTACATTCTCTCCCAAGTCTCAACTGCCCCACTGCTGTCCATCATCCCCCCTCTGTCCCCCGTGCGCCGCCTCCTCTCTGCTCCTAACGTCCCCGGCACCTGCGCTGTTGATTTCTCAGGCATGCTCAGTGTGCACTGCCCGACAACTGAGATCACAGGATCTCCTCACATTATGCCTGCATATAGCGGAGGCCCCAGATCCCGGGCCCTGCTGAGTGGAATGTACTCACATTGATGGGGCCTTAAAACAAAAAAGTGTAACCCTTTCACTCCCATGTGATTTTCTGTTTTCCATTCTTTCCTTTCCTTCTTCCAAGAGCCATAAGATTTTAATTTCTCCATCAATATACATATATGAGGGCTTGTTTTTTTGCGGGACGAGTTGTACTTTTTAATCACTTTATTTATTATAAAGTGTATTGGAAAATGGCAAAAAATTCCAATTCCACAAAACCTTTTTTCCACTCATGCTTAGTGGTTGGATGAAGCTATTTATTGTCAAACTACTGTGTTTTCTCTTTTTAAATCATAATGTCAACCAGAAACATCCATATGACCCTGATCAAAAGTTCACATACCCTTGCTGTTCTTTTTTTTTTAAACAATATTTTTTTATTCAAATTAATCATACAATAACAGAAATAACTTGTTTACACATATATATATATATATATATATCAATATAACATTCTCGAAATCACTACAAGTTTAAACCAGCTCCAAACTGTATTTTAGGAAGGGGTAGGGAAAGACAAGACCACACAGGAGGAAAGGAGCATCCAAAATCGACACAGAAGGAGAGGTAACCCCTTCATGACCCGGGAATTTTTCATTTTCGTGTTTTGCTCCCCTGCTTCCAAGAGCCATAGCTTTTTTTATTTTTCCGTGACTATAGACATATGATGACTTGTTTTTTGCAGGACGAGTTGTACTTTCATAAGCAATCATTTTTTACCATATAGTGTACAGTGAAATTGCAAAAAAATTCTAAATGCAGTGAAATTGCAAAAAAAAAGTGCAATAACGTTTGTTTTTTGGGTATTTTAGTTCACTATATGGTAAAACCGACGTGACAGAGCGATGCCTCGGGTCGTTAAGAGTTGGTAGACACCCAACATGTATACCTTTACTGGTATCTAGGTAATGAAAAAAAAATTCAGAAGTTTGGAAGAAAAAAAAACAGACTTTTTGCGCCATGTTCTGCGACCCGTAGCGTCCTCATTTTTCGGGATCTGGGGCTATGTGACGGCTTATTTTTTGCATCATGATCTAACGTTCCCTGCCGCGGCCACCTTGGATCTCGCTGTCAGTGATTGACAGCAGGATCCTAGGGGGTTAACAGCGCCGATCGGATCCCGGATCCGTTCGGTGCTATTAGCCCGACATCTCAGCTGATCACATCAAACAGCCCTTACTGGCCCATGACATCCTCCTACATCATAGGTCGGGAAGGGGTTAAAGGATGGTGGGGGGAAAGAACGTTGGGAGCTTTGTTTTTTATTCTTTGAATTTTTTTAAATTTGAATACCAAAGTGATTATATGTATAGGCCAGGAAAAAGTAGGAAGAGCAATCAGACAATTCTAGGTGAAGAGGTGGAAGATACAGCCACTCCAAAAGGCTCCCAAATCTTCCATTGACGACTTACTCGATCTTTTTTGCTTTGACAAATGAACTATGTAGCATATGTGTAGATAATGAGAATTGATCCTTCTAATAAGTTCCTCGTGTGGGAATAGTAGCTTCCCTCCAGTACCTTGCCAGACTCTGACGGGCCTGAGTCACAACATAAGTTCTACGTTTGGGGGAATGAGATCACCCATCTAGAATATTTATCACCCATCTAGAGTCAAAGGGAGACCCGTCAAGTTCCTGATCAAGTCTGCCACTCGATTCCAGAAGTATTCTATCTTGGAATTTAAGAAAAAAGGAGATGCACCACAAATAAGCAAATTGTAAGAATGGGGTGATCACCATGCCAAGAGGGCTGCAATTCAAAACAAAGGGAAGACATGGCATATAAGGGAGCACACCACTAAGTATAAAAATGTATAACAAATTTTATTTAACACTTATGCGCACAAAAGATACAATATTTAAAAACATCAAAAATAGGCACATAAAAGTATGGGGGAGCTCAATACAAATGTGAGCAAGTGTTATCTGTAATATGAACGACAATCCTGGTTATTTTCAACCATTAATACATGGTCTTATTGTATTTTTGTATATTCTTGATTGCTAATGTGGATTGATTGTATAAGACTTGGCACTGAGTGTAACATCTATTGTGTCCACCATCCTTTAGCTTTCTCATGTTATATTGATCATATTTATCTTGAAGGCTCATTGTATTTATCTATGCTACTAGAGTATGACCCGATGCTACCGCATCGGGAGGCGGGTGTGTGTGGCGGCGGCGAATGGTCAGATGTTCCCCTCTCTCTCTTGTGATCTCCCCTCTTCCTCCTCCCCCGATCTCCCTTCTCCTCCCTGATCTCCACTCTCGTCTCCCCTATATCCCCCCTGCTCTCCCCTCTCCCCCATGATCTCCCCCCTCCTCTCTCTCCCTCCCATGATCTCCCCCCTGCTCTCCCCTCTCCTCTATGATCTGCCCTCTCCGATCTCTCCTCATGACATCAGATGATGGAGGAGCTGGGAGGAAACACAGCACCGCCTGCAGGGACAGGGGCAGCACAGGGGGGCAGGATACGGGCAGCACAGGGGGCAGGACAGGGCAGGTGCAGGGCAGCACAGGGGGGCAGTGTGGGGCTGCATTCTGCTCCCTCCGTGTGCACTCACTGTACGTTCTGCCCCTGTGCTCTTTTTGCCCCTTCTCTCTTTTTGCCCCACAGTACGGTCTCTGCCCCCTTTCTGCGGTCCAGCAAGATTTTGCCGACGCCATGTTGGATCTCGCTGATCCAAGATGGCGTTGGCAAAATCCCGCAGGACTTCCCCGATCAATGACGGCTTTGGCGAAGTCTAGCAAGAGTTCGCTGCCGCCATATTGGATCACGCGGGATTTCGCCGCCGCCATGTTGAATCTTTCAGAATTTTGCGAGATCAAAGATGGTGTCGGCTAGTTAAGATGTTGCCGGCGTGGAGGACGTCGGTATCCAAGATGGCGTCGGTGGAAGATTTCGGCAACGTGCAGGAAGTCCGTTGGTGGCGGCGATCGTGGAAGTGCGGGGATGGCGGCATGAGTATGTCTAATGGCGGAAGGGGTGTGGCGGACAGCGGTGACAGACCGGAGAGTGTGGGGCGCAGCAGAGGCTTCTGATGGCGGTGGTGGCGCTTTGTAAGCCCAGCTACCGCCAAATGTCGGCCATCTTGGATCACCCACGACGGGTGTACAGCCAATTTTTGTCACGGATATGACGTAGCGATACCGTTACATAGTGACGGAAGTTGGCTTAGGGCTTTTATTATAATAGATAACGGCAATTATGTCCTTATATATGTGGAAAGGGTTAATTTCGCAGGGCTCCAACAGGACGGTGCTCTATATATAGAAAGGGTTAAATCCAACAGCAGGGAGTCATATATATGGAAAGGGTTAAGTGGAAAGGAGGAAGAGGAGGGTGCAGAAGAATAAATATAGAGGCAAATGTATGCCTTATCTTATCTTAGTTTTACACAGAGGAGTACCTGAGCGGCCGGCGTGAAGTAAAATTTCAAAAAGCACGCCATTCAAAATGGCATCCTGGATCTCGCGAGAGTTTCAGGACGCAATTGAGAAATGGCAAAAAGAAAATGGCGTCTGGTAAGTATCGTGAGATTTGCCGGATGCCATATTGGTTATGGTGAGAACCAAGATGGCAAACGAAAAGTCTCGCGAGAGTTGCGGATATCTCGAGACCTCCCGGACGCCATATTAGTTGTGGCGAGAACCAAGATGGCGTCCGGAAAGTCTCGCGAGAGTTGCGGATATCGCGAGACTTCCCGGACACCATATGTCTCCGGAGAGGACGGATGGATGGCGACGAACACCATCCGATGGAGGCAGCGTGGGCGGCGGCATGGAAGAGGACGGGCTCCGATGGCAGGGCAATAAGTATAGATGGCGGCATAAGTGTAGATGAGGGTATGATTGAGGGCATGAGCGTGATGCTGGCGAGAGAGGGGGGGTTGTATGTGAAGTGGGGTCGTGTGGAGTAGCTGAATGAAGCGGGGGAGTGTGACAGAGTGTGGGGCCCAGCAGAGGCTTCTGATGGCGGTGGTGGGGCCCCGCTACCGCCAAAGGTCGGCGAACTTGGAACACGCACGACGGGTGTACAGCAAACTTCTGTCACGGATGTGACGTAGCGATACCGTAACATAGTGACGGAAGTTGGCTTAGGGGTTTTATTATAATAGATGCTCCCTTGCAGAGTGCACTATATAGAATATCACTAGACACGCAGACACAGTGCAGTGGTTATTGTTGCCAATGTGTATACTTATGACAGGCTTTGGTCTTTAACTATCAATACATACCGTAGTCTATTCGTGCATATTATTGATATCCTATGTGGATTGACTACATAAACAGTATTGAGTGTAACACATATTGTATTCTTTATCAAACGATTTTCTGTCAACCTCGCTATATATGGTTATGAACTGTGTATTCTGTTTCCACGTGATGCCCATAGGCCTTATACAGTTATACAGCTAACACTTGCTCACATTCGTATTGAGCTCCCCCATACTTTGGTGTGCCTATTTTAGATGTTTTTAAATGGTGTATTCTTTGTGTGCATAAGTGTTAAATAAAATGTGTTATACTTTTTTATGCTTAGTGGTGTGCTCCCTTATATGCCATGCCTTCCCCATTCTATCTCGGGGCACTACCACCACACATGTCCCAAATCCCCTCCTTCTTACCACATCCCTTCAAGCATTATGAGGATGAAGATTTGTTAAATTTAGAAATTTAATAAGGGGGTCAAATACCAGTTCATATTTATCTTCTTCGATTGTTCTAAGTGACTGATACAGGAGGTATGCCTTTGAGTGAAAGTGGCCGCATTCCACCAGTGTTCAGGGGTGGATATGAAGGAAAGTGCTCCCAGGTGCTCATATAAGGGAGATTGACCGTCACCATTGGCGAATTAAGAGTCCTATATAATAAGGATAATCCATGTTTATTTGGGTATTGTACCTTAAAGAGAACCTGTCACCCCCTCATGCTTAGCAAAGTGAATGCACCACTGAATGCAGCGTGTATGCTGCATTCAGGGAATGTGTCTCCCATGTCTCTACTACCCTCTGTAAACCGAAAAAAATCACTTTTGAAAGTTGTGTGTTAACAGGTCCAGAGGGACTTATCTTATTTCTAAGTCTTTGCTGCCCACGGGGTCCTCCTTGCCTCCTGCCTCTCTGTGACGCCTCTTGCCTGTGTGGGCTTCCCCTGTTCCCTTGCGCATGCGCCTCAGTGCACAGCGAGGAATTGGTAGGAGCGGGTCCCGGGCTGCTGGAACAGCGCATGCGTGGGAATGTTAGCGCCAGAACCCATGCTAAATGATGCTGTAGCATATAGCAGGGTGGGAATTTTGCGCTGACGTTCCCACACATGCGCCATTCCAGCAGCCGGGACCCGCTCTTACCAATTCCTCGCTGTGCGCCTGCATGAATTGACACACTGAGGCAAAGGTGAGGAGGGGAAACCCGCACAGAGAGGCAGGAGGCGGCACAGAGAGGCAGGAGGCGGCACAGAGAGGCAGGAGGCGGCACAGAGAGGCAGGAGGCGGCACAGAGAGGCAGGAGGCGGACACAGAGAGGCAGGAGGCGGCACAGAGAGGCAGGAGGTCGGCACAGAGAGGCAGGAGGTGGCACAGAGGCAGGAGGCAGAACAGAGAGGCAAGAGGAAGAGAGGACCCCGTGAGCAGCGAGGACTGCGAAATAAGGTAAGTCCCTCTGAACCTCTTAACTCACAACTTTCAAGTGATTTTTTCGGGTTACAGGGGGGTAGAGACAAGGTACACAACTTCCCTGAATGCAGCATACACGCTGCATTCAGTGGTGCATTCACTTTGCAAAGCACCAGGGGGATGACAGGTTCTCTTTAAAGTTTTTCTGCAACATGTCTGATGGGTCAGGGTTCCACCAGCCCGGGAATGTGCACAAATGAATAAGTGATGAGGTACTGATAAAAGCACGTTTTGGGAATCTTATAAAGTTGGGACAAGTCTTCTAAGGAGGGGAATACAGGACTATCTACAAGTTTGTCCAGCGCGTTTACACCTGATCTCACCCATAAGTCCAAAGACAACCCAGGGATGTGCACTTCAATCACTTTTACAGAAATGTATTTAAATAAAGATTTTATAAGTGTTCTGTCAAGGTAATTCCAGTAATAAATCAACAAAGACATCGTATGTAAAGGAAGATGCAAACTCAGGGGCTTCAGCAGCTGTATTTGTAGTAGACGTCTAGTAGACCCATGGAGAGCAAGCTGCCTCTCTATTTGGAGCAATCCATATAAGACCCCTAGCCCACCAGTCCTTTGTGGCCTCAAGGATAGAAGCCTTATGATACAAACATAATTTGGTACACCTATGCCATCACAAGAATATTGGACATGTAGAGCCTTGACCACCACCCTTAGTTTTATTGTTTTTCCAAATTTACTTGACAAGTAGGGATTGTACGAGCCATATCCATCTAAATAGGAATTTGAGGGGGGAGACATCTGAACAAGCAGGTAATCTTCGGTAGCAACATCATTTTTACGGTTTGTATTCTGGCAACCCAGGACAGTGGGAGAAGGGTATGCCTTTCTAGATCCCTGCGAATTTCCAAAATAGGGATTCACAATTTAACTTTATTAAATTTGGAAATTTTGTAAATTTAATTACATTATATGGGGCTTGCCGCAAGTGAACTGCAAGTGCGGCCGTTATGCGGTAATCGCGGCAGTTGCGGTTTTTTTCAATGCAACTGCCGCGATCAGCGAAAACCGCTGATGTGAAAGCAGCCTAACTGGCATTTAAAGGAAATGGTCAGGTCAAAAATCCATATTTAACAGCTATCATTTTCTAATTCTTCGCTCTAAACGCTATTTATGTATTTTATTTATATTTCCCTCCTATCTCCTGCAAATGTCAATTAAAGAGATTCAATCAATCAATTTGTCATTCACAGTGAGTGATCCACTTAGTTCTCTGCTCTCCACTCACGATAAGATGAATATGCATGTCACATATCCACATCACTGCAAAGGAGGTCACTGGGAGGAGGGCTGTATTCTCCTCCCTGCTCTGTGTTTGCAGCCAAGCAAGAGGTCAAACACAAGACTGAAACTGTCACAGCAGGGATACCTGCTTAGAGAAACAAATGGAATCTAGATAAGGCAGATCTGTAATAGCTCTCTCCTCCTCGTGTCCACAACAGAACAGACCTCCTGTAAGTGAAACCTGACACTGCACTGTTAGCAAAGGGATGAGGGAGGAAAGAGCTGCTGAGAGGGAATGCATAATTACATAACAGTTTATACAACAGCCGGAGTGGAGTATTCCTGTTTGGTTATAATGGAGAAGACTAATCCAGGAGCTCTCTGCAGGGTCTGACAATGCTGATAACAAGGAAACTACTACCGGTACAATAATGATTTTACATGTTTTTAAAAGGTCTGCCAAGGCACTATTCAAGGGTGGTAATAGTATCATCCGGAAAAATGATTTGACAGTGTCCCTTTAATTTGTAATACGAGATTCTGGAGAATTCAGTCAGATTGTCCATGAAACCCACCAGGGATCCCTCAACACCAGTAAGAGAAAATATCACATCATTCGCATACAGTCTCACCACATGGTTTTAAAACAACAAAAAAAAAGAAAAAACAAGTTCTGCACCAATCTGTTTTAGGAAAAAGCTATTCTGGGCATACAGACATGGTATTTTAGAGTGTTGTGTGTGAAAAATACAAGCGTACTGGTGGTGCTCATTCCAGGTCAAGGCATGCCCATTTGTAGAACTTAATAAAATGGCACTCACCAGATGTTGCCTCATAAAATACTCCTTATTAAATCTTCTTAAAATTACATGCGGTGGCAGTGGACTAGCGCAGCATAGTATAAGGATGACAGCTCTTTCGTGTCAGCATAAACACTTCTACAGATCTGAGTTCTTTCCAGAGTGGCTCAATGATATTGAGGTCAGGGGACCGATATGGCCACTCCAGAACCTTCATTTCGTTCTGCCGCAGCCAATGACAGTTTGACTTGGCCTAGTGTTTTGGATCATTGTCATGTTGGAATGTCCAAGTATGTCCCGTGCGCAGTTTCCGGGCTGATGAGTGCAAATTTGCCTCCAGTATTTGCTGATAACGTGCTGCATTCATCTTTCCATTAACTTTGACCAAGTTTCCTGTGACTTTGTAGCTCACACATGCCCACATCATCAGCGATCCACCTCCGTACTTTACAATAGGAATAGCGTTCCTTTCGTCAAAGGCCTTGTTGACACCTCTCCAAATGTATAATTTATCAACACTGGAGCTAGTCTACAAAGGTTTGACCAAATTTTATTTGGTTGTTGCTGCTAGAAAGCTTTTGGGGGCTTACAGTGCTTTGACCCCCTGGGACTCTTAAATAACCATTAATTATAATAGCCCAGCGCGTACATTAGCCTTTTATCCAATGGCAACCAACGTGAATTAGAAAAACAAATCAACCTACTCTTGGTTAACTGTTAACCGGATGTTTATTTAATCTTAAAATTTAATCTGATATTCCATTCTTATAAAAAACATTTTAAAATATATAAAAAATATATATAAAAAAATATAAAAAAAAATTAAAATAGAACAAGTTGTTATTCTGTATGCAGAATAACAACTTGTTCTATTTTAATTTTTTTATATTTTTTTAGATATTCTAAAACGTTTTTAATAAGAATGGAATACCTCTCCAAATGTAATGTTTATGGTTGTGGTAAAAAGATAGATTTTTTGGTAATCACTCCAAATTACCTTGTTCCAGAAGTTTGGAGGCTCGTCTCTGTGCGGTTTGACGTATTGTAGGTGAGATAATTTGACTCATTTGCGCAGTAATGGCTTTCTTCTGGCGACTCAACCAAGCATCTCATTTTTCGTCAAGTGCCTCCTTATTGTGCATCATGAAACAGCCACACCGCTAGTTTTCAGTGAGTCCTGTATTTCAGCTGATGTCCTTTGTGGGTTTTTCTTTGTATCCCGAACAATTTTCCTGGCAGTTGTGGCCAAAATTTTTGTTGGTCAACCTGATCATGGTTTGGTTTTTACAGAGCCCCTGATTGTCCATTTGTTAATCACAGTTTGAACACTGCTGATTGGCATTATCAATTCCTTGGATATCTTTTTGTATCCATTTCCTGCTTTGTACAGTTCAACTATTTTTTAAAGTAGATCAGTTGACAACTTTTTTGATTTCCCCATGACTCACAATCCAGAAATGTCAGTGGCTGGATGGAGATGCAAGAGTTTGTCTAGATGCAAGAGTTTGTCTAGATCCCAGAAACTCACTCAGCTTTTATGCACACCCATTGATTACAAGCAAACAGGTCACAGGTGTGGATGTAACCTTTATTAGCCATTCAAACCCATATGTGTCAACGTCTGTGCAGGTTATTAGACCAAAATCACCATGGCATGTGAACTTTCATCAGGGTCATTTGGATGTTTTTTGGTTGTCACTATGATTTAAAAAAAGAAAAAACAGTAGTTTGCCAATAAATGGCTTTACCCAACCACTAACCACGAGTGGACAAAAAGATGTTGTGTTATTATTCATATGCTCTGAAAAAAGGCCAAGAAATTAAAAAATCTGCAGTGTTGTATAAACATTTCAGCACATCTATACACTTTAAGGCTAAATGCCCACTGTGCATATTTGTTTGGAATGCTTTTTTCCAGCCTCAAGAACACAACTGTATCAAAAAAGCATACATGTTTTTCTGCCATGTGCCCACTGTGCTATTCTGCTGTGTTTTTCTGCTCATTAGAATGGCTGGCAACTGGAAAACGCAGCCTAACAAAGCACAAGATAATGGACAGGGACTTTTAAAAATGCATGCTTTTTTGGCACCACTGAAAAACGCACACAGTGGGCACAGCTTTTTGAAAATGACATTGAGTTTCATTATAAAACTGTGGGTCATGCGTTTTTGGTGCAGAAAAGGCAGCACAAAAATGCAGCAGAAAAAAACAGTGGGTATATAGTCTTACATTCGCCCAAAGCTGCTTTCACATCATGATTTTTGGGCATCCGTGGCTATCCCTAGTAAAACGGATAGCCACGGATCCGATTTGGCCCTCATGTATCCCTACGGGCACGGATTGGTGCTTAATAGCCATCCGTGTCTGCAGGGATCCGATTGTGTCCGCTATTTTCCTGTCCCCAAAATCGGAGACTGCTCCAATTTTGGGCAGACCGGAAAGAATTGGACAGCATCGGAGCGCAGGTCCAAGAAAAAAATTGATCGTTTCCCAGACCCGATTTTAGTGTACTGAGCATGCGCAGTACACTAAAACTGCTCTATAACGTGTAATTTCACTTCCGCAATGTATAATCAAACATTGCGAAAGTTAAATAAAAGAAAGCAAGTGTTTAAAAAATAAAATAAAATCCTCACATCTCCGGGCAAGTGTCCCGCGATGTGCGGCATCTAGCTCCGAGGGCTTAAGGATCTAGATCAGATGATCAGGCGGGGCAACCCATTTAGCTGATTGGTCACATGACCGCATGCCACCTGAGCTGTCCTTGGGTGACCCCAGTGTCTTCCCGGTTACAATGCCGCAGATCGCGCTCCTTATGCCAATTATGTACTGAGCTGTAAGAAGATTGCGCTCCTTGACAGCTCAGTACGTAAATCGCGTAGGAGATTCCGATTTGCTGGCAAAAGCCGACATTACTTTAAACAATGATTATTATAAAGTAGCGGGTTAGACCCATGCCTGCAGCCCCTCACCAGATACCCCTACATCATATACAGTGTGTTGTGAAAGTATTTGGCCACCTTGAACTTTTCAACCTTTTGCCACATTGCAGGTTTCAAACATAAAGATATAAATTCTTATTTTTTTTGTGAAGAATCAACAACAAGTGGGACACAATCGTGAAGTGGAACAAAAGTGATTAGATATTTTAAACTTTAACAAATAAAAAACTGAAAAGTGGGGCGTGCAATATTCCCCTTTAATTTCAGTGCAGGAAACTCCCTCCAGAAGTTCAGTGAGGATCTCTGAATGATCCTATGTTGTCCTAAATGACTGGTAATGATAAATAGAATCCACCTGTGTGTAATCAAGTGTCTGTATAAATGCACCTGCTCTGTGATAGGCTCAGGGCTCTGTTTCAAGTGCAGAGAGAATCATGAAGACCAAGGAACACACCAGGCAGGTCCGAGATACTGTTGCGGTGAATTTTAAAGCTGGATTTGGATACAAAAAGATTTCCCAAGTTGTAAACATCTCAAGGGGCACTGTGCAAGCGATCATATTGAAATGGAAGGAGTATCAGACCACTGCAAATCTACCAAGACCCGTCCGTCCCTCTAAACTTTCATCTCAAACAAGGAAAAGACTGATCAGATCAGCAAAGACCCATGATCACTCTGGATGAACTGCAGAGATCTACAGCTGAGGTGGGAGAAATCTGTCCATAGGACAACAATCAGTCGTACGCTGCACAAATCTGGCCTTTATGGAAGAATGGCAAGAAGAAAGCCATTTCTCAAAGATATCCATCAAAAGTCTTGTATGAAGTTTGTCACAAGCCACCTGGGAGACACCAAACATGTGGAATAAGGTGCTCTGGTCAGATGAAACCAAAATTGAACTTTTTGGCCACAATGCAAAACAATATGTTTGGCGTAAAAGCAACACAGCTCATCACCCTCAAAACACCATCCCCACTGTCAAACAAGGTAGTGGCAGCATCATGGTTTGGGTCTGCTTTTCTTCAGCAGGGACATGGAAGATGGTTAAAATTGATCGGGAAGATGGACGGAGCCAAATACAGGACCATTCTGGAAGAAAACCTGTTGGAGTCTGCAAAAGACCTGAGACTGGGACGGAGATTTATCTTCCAACAAGACAATGATCCCAAACATAAAGCAAAATAAACAATGGAATTGTTCAAAAATAAACATATCTAGGTGTTAGAATGGTCAAGTCAAAGTCCAGACCTGAATCCAATTGGGAATCTGTGGAAAGAGCTGAAAACTGCTGTTCACAAATGCTCTCCATCCAACCTCACTGAGCTCCAGCTGTTTTGCAAGGAAGAATGTGCAAGAATTTCTGTCTCTTGATGTGCAAAACTGATAGAAATACACCAAGCGACTTGCACCTGTAATCACAGCAAAAGATGGCGATACAAAGCATTAACTCAAGGGGGCCGAATAATATTGCACGCCTCACTTTTCAGTTTATTTGTCAAAAAGTTAAAATTGTCCAATAAATTTCATTCCACTTCACGATTGTGTCCCACTTCTTGATTCTTCACAAAAAAATTTGAATTTATATCTTTTTGTTTGAAGCCTGAAACGTGGCAAAAGGTTGAAAAGATCAAGGGGGCTAAATACTTTCACAAGGCACTGTACATCCCCCCAATACATTTTATTCATGTGTAGACAGTAAGACACACAGTACAAGCCCTTCTTCTGAGGCAGGGTATTTAATAACTTAACAAAAGGTCTACTGTGAGAAGACAGGAAATGACATCAAGGAAATTTTTTTTTTGCTTTCTCAACAATCTTTATCACTGTCATTTTTTAGTTGACACTGCAGAAAAAAAATGCATGCGTAAAAAAACACATAAAAAATGCAGCATGTGGACTTCCTGTCTGAGCTGGGATATAGGAACAGCAGCTCTCACACCACAAAAATCCTACTGATGAATCTGCAGACATCCACCAGCCCAACATAGGAGAAAGACAGGCTACCACCAGCTCCCACTCCACACCACATATAAATGTCAGTCACTTCAACCTCGGATCATTTCTGAGACCTGGAGGGTTCTGTGACTTGCTGGCCACAAGTGCACCCAAGGCCTGCACTGGCTGCTATTCACACGGCAAAAATCCACTGACTAAAGGTATAATCCTACAAGCCTCACATAAAACCCCTCTTCTCCCCACGGAAACACTGAGGGATCTACTTATCAGATGTCAGGGCAGATTCTACAGGACTTCTCTCTGGTGCCGGTAACACGCGCAAATAGGCCTGTGAAGGGGCCCCTAAAAGTGGGTCTGTGATTGTACTAAGCAGAGGGAAAAAGTCTCCCCAGTAACGACACACACAGAGCCCCAGAGATGGAGTGTAAGAACGTATGACTGGTCATTTCTCTTGGTGCCAGCTCAAAAGGGAAAATGGTGACGTCTGGTGGTCGCCATGGTGAACTGAGGCACGGAATAGCTCTGTTGCCACCCAGTGGAAAAAAATAATAAGCACACATATTTGCAAATACCTACTGCAGCACAACATATTTCCATAGCTGCCAAAAAACATAAGAACTGAATCTCAGGAGACAGGCCAAACGTCGGAGACAGAGAGACCTGACGCTGACTCCTACGTCACCATTTCAGCAAATGGATCGCTACGTGTTACACAGCTCACAAAAGCCGGAGAGCCCGCAGCAAACAAGCAGTGGGAGCCACAGAGTGGAAGAGGGCACCGGGGACCCAATCCCTGCGGGAGAGGACACTCCTGCAACAAACTCGCAACAGAAAACCCCACATGAGGAGAACATTAAAGACCAAAATGAGTGTAGCAGGAAAGACCCTTAAAGATTGATATCAGTAGACTTTAACAAACTGGCGGATGACGTGGCAAGTAACATCATGCCAGACATCCAAAACAGGAACTGGCTATAAAAAGGCCCTCCAGCATCTCCAAGATGAAGTGAGCAAACAAAGAATGGATAGTGGAGCTGGAGCAGGGGAACTCGCAACTCGAGGGTGCTAACATACAGCTCTCCTCGCAGCTGAAAGAGACAACTGCGGAAAAAAAGCGCCTGTCTGAGAAGGTCGAGAACCTGGAATACAGGTGAAAGCACAACAACCTGAAGCTAGTTGGGCTCCCCGAGTCAGTCCCTGCAGCTAAATTACAAAGACTTTGCAAAAGAGACCTACCAATGGCCCTGGGAATTAATCACGGTTGTAGGGTGGAAAGGGTTCACAGAGTTGGGCCAGATCTACGATCTCACAATCAAGGATCTGATGACCAGACATCCAGACCACATCAAGTAATCATGACATTCCTGGACTATAATGGTAAGTTTGACATAATGAGAATACAAAAATGTCCCAACCAGTGACTTTGAGAGGAATGAAAGTCCTATTATTGAAAGACTATTCTGCGGAGGTGGCAAAACGCAGGAGAGTCTTTAGTAAAATATGTGCAGCACTCTATCAAGCAAAGAAAGGTTTTTCACTGCAATACCCGGCGACAATGAAGATTTTACAAAATGACATAGTAACATAGTATTAAGGCTGAAAGAAGACCTTAAGTCCATCTAGTTCAACCCAAAGGCTAACATGTTGATGCAGAGGAATGCAAAAAAAAACAAAAAAAAAACATGTGGCAACAGTAAGCTCTACATTGGGGAAACAAAATTCCTTCCCGACTCCACACACAGCAATCAGACTAGTTCCCTGGATCAACGCCCTATCAAAGAATCTAGTATATATAACCGGTAATATTATATTTTTCAAGAAAGGCATCCAGGCTTTTCTTAAGTGTTAGTAGTGAGTCACTCATTACAACATGTGGCAGAGAGTTCCATAGTCTCACTGCTCTTACAGTAAAGAATCCACGTCTGTAATTATGATTAAACCTTCTTTCCTTCAGACGTAGAGGATGCCCCCTTGTCCCCATCTCAGGCCTAAGAGTAAAGAGATCATTAGAAAGTTCTCTGTACTGTCCCCTCATATATTTATACATTATTATAAGATCACCCCTAAGCCTTTGTTTTTCCAAACTAAATAACCCCAAGGTTAATAACCCCAAACTAAATAACCCCAAGGTTAATAACCTGTCTTGGTATTGCAGACCCCTCAGTCCTCTAATAACCTTGGTTGCTCTTCTCTGGACCCGCTCTAGTTCAGCTATGTCTTTCTTATACACCAGAGACCAGAATTGTACACAGCATTCTAAGTGTGGTCGCACTAGTGACTTGTATAGAGGTAAAATTATGTTCTCCTCATGAGCATCTATGCCTCTTTTAATGCATCCCATTATTTTATTTGCCTTTGCAGTAGCTGCCTGACACTGGCCACTAAATGTGAGTTTGTCATCTACCCATACACCCAGGTCTTTTTCAGTGACAGTTTTGCCCAGTGTTTTACAATTAAGCACATAATTATACCTTTTGTTTCCTCTGCCCAAGTGCATGACCTTACATTTATCCCCATTAAAGCTCATTTGCCATTAAGCAGCCAGAGCTTCTAGTTTACATAAATCCTCCTGTAATATAAAATTGTCCTCCTCTGTATTAATTACCCTGCAGAGTTTAGTGTCATCTGCAAATATTGAGATTCTACTCTGTATGCCCCCTACAAGGTCATTAATAAATATATTAAAAAGAAGCGGGCCCAACACTGACCCCTGTGGTACCCCACTGTTAACTGTGACCCATTCTGAGTGTGTTCCATTAATGACCACCCTTTGTTTCCTATCACTAAGCCAGTTCTTAACCCACTTACACATTTTCCCCTATCCCCATTGCTCTCATTTTATGTATCAACCTTTTGTGTGGCACAGTATCAAAAGCTTTTGAAAAGTCCATATACACATCATCCACTGCATTTCTTTGGTCCAGTCCAGAACTTACTTCTTCATAGAAGCTTATCAGATTAGTTTGACAGGAACGGTCCCTCGTAAAACCATGTTGATATTGGGTCATGAGGTTATTTTTCTTCAGATACTCCAGTATAGCATCTCTTAGAAAACCCTCTAGGATTTTACCCACAGTAGATGTTAAGCTTACTGGCCTATAATTTCCAAGTTCAGTTTTTGTTCCCTTTTTGAATATTGGCACCACATTTGCTATACGCCAGTCCTGTGGTACAGACCCTGTTATTATGGAATCTTTAAAGATTAAAAATAATGGTTTATCTATGACAGTACTTAATTCCTGCAGCACTCTGGGGTGTATATCATCCGGGCCCGGGGATTTGTCAATTTTAGTGATTTTTTAGACGATGCCGTACTTCCTGCTGGGTTAAGCTGGTGACATTTAATTGACAGTTTTTGTTATCACTGATCATATTGTCTGTCATGGGATTTTCTTGTGTAAATACTGCTGAAAAAAAGTAATTTAGCATATTGGCTTTTTCCTCATCCTCATCCACCATTTCACCCAGATTATTTTTAAAGGGGCCAACACCATCATTTTTTAGTTTCTTACTATTTATGTAGTTAAAAAATAATTTGGGATTATTTTTACTTTCTCTGGCAATGAGTCTCTCTGTCTCAATCTTTGCTGCCTTGATTTGCTTTTTACAGATGTTATTTAATTTTCTGTATTTATTTAATGCCTCATCACTACCTACTTGCTTTAATTCCCTAAATGCTGTCTTTTTGTAATTTATTGCGCCCCTTACAGCCTTATTTAGCCATAGTGGTTTCCTCCTATTTCTAGCATGCTTATTTTCATAGGATATATATTGTGCACAGGCCCTATTCAGGATGCTAATAAACGTTTCCCACTTGCTTTGTGTACTTTTATGTCTCAGGATATCGTCCCAGTTTATTGCACTAAGATCATCTCTCAACCGTTGGAAATTTGCCTTCTTGAAGTTTAGTGTCCTTGTAGCCCCTCTACTACACATCTTAGTAAAGGATACTTGAAAACTTATTATTTTATGATCACTATTACCCAAGTGATCTCCAACCCGTATATTTGATATGCGGTCTGGCCTGTTGGTTAATATTGGGTCCAGCAGTGCCCCCCTTCTTGTTGGGTCCTGAACCAGTTGTTAAAGGTAATTGTCTCTCATAGTTGTCAAAAACCTATTACCTTTGCTAGAACTGCAGGTTTCTGTTCCCCAATGTATTTCAGGGTAGTTGAAGTCCCCATAAAAATGACTTTTCCCTGAGTCGCTGCTTCATCTATTTGCTTTATGAGGATATTCTCCTCCACTTCCATTATTGTTGGGGATTTATAACAAACCCCTATCAGTAATTATTATTTTTTCCCCCTCCCCTTATCTCCACCCACAGGGACTCTACATTTCCATTAGATTCACCTATATTATCACGCAGGATGGGTTTTAAGATGATTTTACTTATAAACATACACCTCCTCCTCGCTTATTGTACAGTCATTTCTGAACAGACTATAGCCCTGTAAATTTACAGCCCAGTCATGGCTCTCATCCAGCCATGTCTCCGATATCCCCACCATGTCATAATTATTTTCCAACAAAATCAATTCTAATTCCTCCATTTTGTTGGTGAGGCTTCTGGAATTAATGTACAAGCACTTTATGCATCTCTCTTTACCTCTATTCCTTCCTACTATATTGACTGTTCTAACCCCACCCCCCATGCCACCCCCAATTTTATTACTTGTGCCCAGGTTACTATTTACACTATCTTCCCCCTCCTGTACAATGAATACCCTCCCCCCCAATCCCTATTTTAAACACTCCTCCAACCCTCTAGCCATTTTCTCCCCCAGCACAGCTGCACCCTCCCCATTGAGGTGCAGCCCGTCCCTAGCATAGAACCTGTAGCCAACCGAGAAGTCGGCCCAGTTCTCCAGGAACCCAAACCAACTCCAGAGCCACTTATTTATCTCCCTAATCTCCCGTTGCCTCTCTGGTGTGGCGCGTGGTACAGGCAGTATTTCAGAGAATACTACCTTGGAGGTCCTTGCCTTAAGCTTGCAGCCTAATTCCCTGAAATCATCTTTAAGGACCTTCCACCTACCTCTAACTTGGTCATTTGTGCCAATGTGCACCATGACCGCTGGGTCCTCACCAGCCCCTCTCAGTAATCTGTCAACCCGATCAACGATGTGCCGGACTCGAGCCCAGGTAGGCAGCACACTGTTCGACGATCCCTGTCTTTGTGACATATTGCCCTATCTGTTCCCCTAATAATTGAGTCCCCCACTACCAGCACCTGTCTGTCCTGCCCTGCTCTCCTGTTTTCCCCCTTACTGGAGCAGACACTCCTCTGGCTTTCAGAGGTCATGCCATGCTGCAGCAGTGCTATCCCTGAACTCGCACCCCCTCATCTGCCAACTTAGCAAATTTATTGGGGTGTGCCAGATCAGGGCTAGCCTCCCTGGCACTCTTCCCTCTATCCCGCCTTCTAACTGTCACCCAGCTGGCTACCTCACTGTCCTGCAGCTCCATGCTACCATCCTCCCCACATCTATCCCATTGAGCAGCTGTTCAGTGAGCAGCAGACTCCTTTCCATATTGTCTATGGATCTCAGCGTTGTCAGTTGTTCATTTAGATCCAGTATTTGGGCTTCCAAATGTACAACATACTCACATCTCACACAGCAGTATGCACCCTTGACCGGCTGTTCAAGGAATGCATACATGTGGCAAGATGTACACTGGATGGCATTGCCAATCATGGAGCTCATTTCCTAATGGGGATTGCACCAGACAGAAATGATAAGTAAAAAGAAATGCAAAGTATTAATAAAATACAACCAGCAATTCAGTAATTCCTCCCTTCCAAACTCCCTGAATCCAAAGTCACTGAATCACAAGTCACACACTTACTTCCGTCCGCACTTACGCTCCCAGTCACGCGGTCACAGTCGCTAACAACTAAGATTTAAATATATATTTTTTTTTTTCTTATCAGATGGTGATGGGAGGAATTTGAACGGGACAACAAGGAACATGGAAACCCAACACGCGTTGTACTGGAACCCGGTGAAAGCGGTGCTAAGAGGCAAAATTATGTTGTTTGTAGCCTCACTCAAGAAGAGAGTAGCAGAAAAATACTCACATTGTATTGCAAAGCTTAGAAATACATATACAGAGCTCCTGCAGAGCCCCACAACTCAAAACAGGGAAAAATGGAAGCTGGCCAAACAAGAGTTTGAAACCTGGATTTACAGGAGGGAACAGATGTACCGCTCTAGAAAAGAGGTTGAATTGTTGAGATATGGGAACAAAGCGGGGAAACTGCTGGCAAGACTGGCAAAAGGGCGTCTACAGGCAAATCCAATTGATAAGACTACGACATGGCCGGGGAACTGTAATCTCCAACCCTAGAAAAATCAATGAAATACTACAAAACGTTTACAAAGAATTATATAAACTCTCATATACTAATTTGGCAGATCGTAAAAAATTCCTCCAACAAGTCACTCTTCCAAAACTAACACAAGAACAACAAGATGCAATTAATGCAGAAATAACAGAAGGAAATGTGAGACATACCATAAGTAATCTGCTACATGGGAAAGCACCAGGTCCAGATGGATTCAGCGGGGAGTTTTATAAGGCCCTCAGGGAACATATCTCCCCTATTGCTAACAAGTTATTACCACAACATCCTCTTAATGGGGGCCATAGTAGAAAGATCTAAAGAAACATATATTAAAGTCATAGCCAAATTAGGCAAGGACCCCCTTGGAGGTCTGCTCTTATAGACCCATCTCCCTTATTGATGTAGACCAGAAGATTGTCAAAAATAATGGCTGACAGATTGGCAGAAGTATTACCCCAACTGGTGAACCCTGCACAAGTAGGATTCGTTAAGAGCAGGGCGGCGGTGAAAAACATATGAAAGGTACTAACTTTGTTGGACGGGGTGGGTCATCACAGCCAGTAGGGAGAGAGACTGGCTTTGCTGGCTCTGGATGCAGAGAAAGCTTTTGATAATGTTAGATGGGACTGACTAGGGGCCATTCTGGACTCGTTCAACATAAAGGGCAACTTTAGAATATACCTGGAGGGGGTGTATAGGGAACCGACAGCTAGAATACACACGCCAGGCTTCCTCATTTCATCTATTTTAAGGGACCAGGCAGGGGGTGCCCGATGTCTACATTGCTGTTCAACTTGGCATTGGAGCCCTTTGCTCGGTATATGGAAGAGTCAGATCTATTTGAGGGAATCAGGGTGGGCGCTAGCAACACTAAAATAGCATTATTTGCAGATGATGTCATCTTGTTCTTGTCTCGGCCACTGAAACAATTAGAAACTATTTTTCAGTTTATCCAGAAATATGGGGAATAATCAGGCTATAAAGTCAATATCGCCAAGAATGAACTCTTAGAATTGGGGGAAAAAACGCCTATGGAACAATGGAGGAAACTAGGCCTAGAACTACATATTGAAAAGACACACATCACCTATCTGAGAATTAAGATAGGCAGGCTTCCGGCACAACTATATTCTCTTAATTATACACCTCTGATCGAAAAAATATTGGGAGAACTTCGGAGATGGCAGAATCTGCCACTATCTCTTCTGGGAAGATGCCATTTAATTAAAATGATCAACTTTGCCAGACTTCTATACCCATTACAGACATTACCCCTGATACGCAAGCATCTAGATATAAACAAAATAAAAAGCTTTCACCCATTTTATTTGGGCAGGTAAAAAGCCCAGAATCACATTGGGAAATGAGAAGTGAAGGTGGGATCAATTTTCTGAATGTCAGACAGAGCCTACAATATAGCAACCTTTTTAGATGTGATACATTGGCTACAGGAGACTAACTGCTACTCTAATATCCAATTGGAAAAACAGCTGGCGGCGCTGTGGGAATTAAATACTCTCTTACATACAAAACAGGCCAAACTCCAGCAGAAAGTAAAATCATCCCTACTGCTTCGGAGATACCATCATATGCTGGAAGATAATCAGGAAGGCATTTGGCCTTCCCTTCCAGATCTCTCAACATTGCCAATATTTGGACACCCCAGGTAACAGAAATCAAAAAAGCGATAGGACAAGCAGGGGATAGCATGAGGAAAGCAGGGGATATTATGCATACAGAGGTTAAACGATGGCTGAGCTCACAAGAAATCATGGACAAATTCCATATAGAAAGCAAAAGAATATTTATACCGTGTTAGCCAGGTGTCATTACCAGCCTGACAAAGGGGCCAGAGTGTCCGAAAGCTTGCAATGTTTACCATTTTTCCAGTTAGCCATTAAAAGGTATCAACAACTGAGGACTCTCAGATTGCAATATATCATATATAGAAAGCAGACACTTTCTACAGGTCATGCAAGTCCATTCTTTTTGCCTATCTAGATTTTGCAGGTCATTTCATGAAGTAGGAATACATAATCAGGATAATAGAGTAGATCAGAACATCCAGAATGCGAGAAAATCCTCAATATACAATACTGTAAGACATAAATTCCTGAAGTTAAAGCAGAATAAGCTGTTTAAGACTTGGGAGAAATGGATCGGGGATAAAGATATTGCAGAGACAATTCTACAGGGTTGGGAACAGGTAAAAAAATCCATTCTTTGCGAAAGATGGAGGGAGACCTATTTTAAGCTCATGCACACAGCATTAAATGGTTTCAATATTTCATCCTCTGGTAGATTCCCTGACAGCATGCCCTAAGTGCGGAACGCCTTCAACAAATCTCTGAAGTTCAAAATAGGAATGGTTTCCACGGTCCGCGCTGCTGCTTTAATAAATGTACTCCAAAAGGAATGTTTCCTCCATCTCTATCTTTATTCCACCATAAACCAACGCGTTTTGTTGCAAACCTCGCACCTTCCTCAGGGTACATTACATGGTACATACAGAAATCCTTTTACATGCTTTACAGGGCGGATGTTGATCACAGAACCCGAAAATAAGATTTTCAAACGTCATCAATGACATCACACATGGGAGAACCTCCCCTTGTATAGTATAGGACTTACATACATTTTCCTTTTTATTCTAAGTGTATAAACCACATGATGGCAGCTGAGGTGCAAAAAGGTAGACAAATGATACCATTTCTGTGTGCACTGTATAAAAGCAAAACTAAAATAGAGGATCTACCATATATCGGGTTTCAACTTAAAAAAAATGTATCAATTCTTGTATATATGTATGGGGGCCTGCAGTTTTACTAATGTGCTATTCAAGATAGTCATTTAGGTGAAAAGAGAAGTATGGACCTTATTGGTACAAAAACTGTAGAATAATTCCTATTTTCTCTTGTGGGTGTATTTATGGTCCTTGAGTTTTTAAAAATTGTATTCAATAAAAGAAAAGATCTTTTTTAAAAAAATATACATAATTGATGAATAGTAGTAATTACCGTATATACTCGTGTATAAGCCGACCCGTGTATAAGCCGACCCCCCTACTTTTGCCCCCAAAACCTGGGAAAACCTATTGACTCGTGTATAAGCCGAGGGTGGACTCCAGCACAGGTATACAGCCCCCAGCAGTGTGGTATATACAGGCAGCAGCCCCCAGCAGTGTGGTATATACAGGCAGCAGCCCCCAGCAGTGAGGTATATACAGGCAGCAGCCCCCAGCAGTGTGGTATATACAGGCAGCAGCCCCCAGCAGTGTGGTATATACAGGCAGCAGCCCCCAGCAGTGTGGTATATACAGGCAGCAGCCCCCAGCAGTGTGGTATATACAGGCAGCAGCCCCCAGCAGTGTGGTATATACAGGCAGCAGCCCCCAGCAGTGTGGTATATACAGGCAGCAGCCCCCAGCAGTGAGGTATATACAGGCAGCAGCCCCCAGCAGTGTGGTATATACAGGCAGCAGCCCCCAGCAGTGTGGTATATACAGGCAGCAGCCCCCAGCAGTGTGGTATATACAGGCAGCAGCCCCCAGCAGTGTGGTATATACAGGCAGCAGCCCCCAGCAGTGTGGTATATACAGGCAGCAGCCCCCAGCAGTGAGGTATATACAGGCAGCAGCCCCCAGCAGTGAGGTATATACAGGCAGCAGCCCCCAGCAGTGTGGTATATACAGGCAGCAGCCCCCAGCAGTGAGGTATATACAGGCAGCAGCCCCCAGCAGTGTGGTATATACAGGCAGCAGCCCCCAGCAGTGTGGTATATACAGGCAGCAGCCCCCAGCAGTGTGGTATATACAGGCAGCAGCCCCCAGCAGTGTGGTATATACAGGCAGCAGCCCCCAGCAGTGAGGTATATACAGGCAGCAGCCCCCAGCAGTGTGGTATATACAGGCAGCAGCCCCCAGCAGTGTGGTATATACAGGCAGCAGCCCCCAGCAGTGTGGTATATACAGGCAGCAGCCCCCAGCAGTGTGGTATATACAGGCCCCCCGATTACCCACCCCCGTAGTTTATGCAGGCCACCCGATCCCCCCCCCCCGTAGTATATACAGGCCCCCCGATTCCCACCCTCCCTGTAGTATATACAGGCCCCCCGCGCTCTATATACAGGCCCCCGGTTGCAGCCACAGACCTGTAAGAGAATCGCTTTCATACTTACCCTCCTCACTGTCATCGCGCGTCCTCGTCTCCTTCCAGCTTCTTCCCGGCGCATCCACAATGACGTCATTGTGGACGCGCCGGGTACAAGCGGGAAGGAGACCGGAGGAGCGCGGGTAACAGCGAGGAGGGTAAGTATGAAAGCGATTCTCTTACAGGTCTGTGGCTGCAACCGGGGGCCTGTATATAGAGCGCGGGGGGCCTGTATATACTACATAGAGGGTGGGAATCGGGGGGCCTGTATATACTACGGGGGGGGGATCGGGTGGCCTGCATAAACTACGGGGGGCCTGTATATACTACGGGGCGGGGGGGATCGGGGGGCCTGTATAAACTACGGGGGGGGGGGGATCGGGGGGCCTGTATAAACTACTGGGGCAGAGCAATGTAATATGCACGGCTCCCCCTGCCGCTGATGGACAGGGGGATGCCGTGCATATTGCATTGCACTAATGAGCGGCCCCACGTGACCGGCCGCTCATAGTGCAGCCTCCCCCTGCCTCCTCCAGCCCCCGGACACCGGCCCCCCCCACACTCAGCTGTATAGTGACTCGTGTATAAGCCGAGGGGGGCACTTTTCAGCACAATTTTTGTGCTGAAAAACTCGGCTTATACACGAGTATATACGGTACATTAGTTTAGGTGTGGAGCGGGATGGGAATCTTAAAATTACATACAAAATATACTAAAATAACTTTAATATGATGAATAAAAATTTGAAATCACTCTAAAAATACTCACTAATAAAAACAATAAAAAAAATCATCATGTCTCTATGGCTCAATGAGTAAAAACACCTATATAAAATTATGCCAAGAGGAACACTTGGAATTGTTGGTTCAATCACAACAAATAGCAGTAAGCAATACAGAAGTTAATATGAAAATCATAAAATAAAAATTATTATAAACTAAATCCATAAAAATATATTATATAAAATTAAAATCAATGTAGCCATATAAAAACTGGTGTGAATCACAAAGCTTAAATATACTGAGAATAAGAAAAGTATTTAAAAGGTGTTATGAAAAATGGCCACAAGATGGCAGTGTGCTGGATGCAGTTTCCATAGCTACCCATGTAAAGTATAGACTGGTACCTTGTAGTGCAAATGTTCACCACTAGGTGGCATTAAAGTAGCCTCGCTAATATACTTTTCAATGCACAGCAAAAAATGACCATTAGTTTCAAGGAAAGAATGTATCCTACAAAAAGAAATAATTATGTTAACTCTGTCACCAAATGCAATCCTTTTGGTTTAAAGGAGTTAAGTTTATACATCCAGAACTTTTCCTTCTATTTACATTTAGGCATGTGTTCAATAGGATTAATTTTCATCTGAGTGAAGTCTCTACTATGGTATTTGTCACAGTGCCATGAGACTCCATGCTGTTTAAAGCCCTTTTTTATGTTAGATCTGCGCTTGTTGAGCCTGGCATGGAGCGTCTGCGTGGTTCTCCCCACATATTGTAATTAGTATGGGCACTCAATCAGGTATATTCAGCTCCACAATCCATATTTTGCTTAATCGGAAAGATTTCACCTGTCACAGTTGAACTAAAATGATTTGTTTCTTGTATTATTATTTTCTTCCCACATTTGGTTATCTTTGCTCATAGTGCTTTTTCATCCTTATTAATCAACTGACTCTTCCTCAACCGGCCGGGTGCTATTACACCCTTAATATTAAGGGCTTTGCAGAAAGTTATCCCAGGTTTATAAGGAAGAATGTTTTTTAGAAGGGGATCATTTTGTAAAATGTGCCAATGTCGGTCTAAGACAATCCTAATATTCTTATGGAATTTATTATACCTAGTGATGAAATTAAAACCATATTGTTTGGTAGTGGCAGGTTTTTGCTGCACTTTCAGCTGGGATTCTTGCTGAATGCCCTTCCTTATTGTTTGAGCATTTATTATTCGCCTCCTGGGATATTTCCTATGATGGAATCTATTAATCAGCACTTTGATTGCTCATTGGTGCCATTTTTCCTGATACGTTTGAGTTGGTTTATAAGAATGTTTTCCAACCATTTGCTGTAATGACCACTTGAATAGTGTATAGAACTATTCTTGTCAATTTGTTTGAAATAAGTGTTAGTACAAATTGAGTCTCCTTCTACAAAAATGCTAAGATCCAGGAAATTAATAGTTGAATTATACATGTGAGGCTCATAGTCCAATCCCATATATTATTCATGATTTCAGATAAAAAAAACTTTCCACACTACCTTCTCAGTGTCCCATATTATAAAAATGTCATCGATTAATCTTTTATAAACTATTATTCCTTCTTTCTGCCCATTATTAAACAAATATCTCCTCGAATACCCCCATAAAAAGATTTGCGTATGAACAAGCCACCCTGATCCCATTGCTGTGCCCTTCATTAGAACAAGCCACCCTGGATCCCATAGCTGTGCCCTTATAAAATACATATCCATTCTGTGCCCTTCATAAGAACAAGCCACCCTGGATCCCATTGCTGTGCCCTTCATAAGAACAAGCCCACCCTGGTCATCCCATTGCTGTGCCCTTCATAAGAACAAGCCACCCTGGATCCCATTGCTGTGCCCTTCATAAGAACAAGCCACCCTGGATCCCATAGCTGTGCCCTTCATAAGAACAAGCACCCTGGATCCCATAGCTGTGCCCTTCATAAGAACAAGCTACCCTGGATCCCATAGCTGTGCCTTCATAAACAAGCCACCCTGGATCCATAGCTGTGCCCTTCATAAGAACAAGCTACCTGGATCCCATAGCTGTGCCTTCATAAGAACAAGCACCCTGGATCCCATAGCTGTGCCCTTCATAAGAACAAGCCACCCTGGATCCCATAGCTGTGCCTTCATAAGAACAAGCCACCCTGGATCCCATTGCTGTGCTTCAAAAAGCACCTGGATCCATAGCTGTGCTCATAAGAACAAGCACCCTGGATCCCATAGCTGTGCCCTTCATAAGAACAAGCCACCCTGGATCCCATAGCTGTGCCCTTCATAAGAACAAGCCACCCTGGATCCATAGCTGTGGCCTTCATAAGAACAAGCCACCTGGATCCCATTGCTGTGCTCTTCATAGAACAAGCCACCCTGGATCCCATAGCTGTGCCTTCATAAGAACAAGCCACCCTGGATCCCATAGCTGTGCCCTTCATAAGAACAAGCCACCCTGGATCCCATAGCTGTGCCCTTCATAAGAACAAGCCACCCTGGATCCCATAGCTGTGCCCTTCATAAGAACAAGCCACCCTGGATCCCATAGCTGTGCCCTTCATAAGAACAAGCCACCCTGGATCCCATAGCTGTGCCTTCAACTGATGAGAACATTTGTTTTCAAACATAAAAAAAATTATTTTAAGATAAAATCCAGTCCATCCAGAATAAAAGCTTTTGGTGCGGCAGTGAGTCTTGTATCATTAGTGATAAAGTGCTTAATGCAGGCTATACCTAGATCATGTTCGTTTTGGTATACAGTGCTGATACATCCAATGTGATAAATACATAGGTGCTTTTCCAAGTGATATTTTTTAAAATTTGTATTAAATCTCCGGAATCTTTTAAAAATATTAATTTATACTAATGTAAAATGTTATAATAAAGTGTAATTGCTGGTTAAGACCAATGCAGAGTGATTTTCTCAGGGTCAACAAGTTTTCTGTGGATCTATAAAAGTAGGCGATTAAGAATGTGTGGGGATTATTTATGGAACATTTTTCCAATGCTCATATGATGATTGTTCTAGCACAACAATTTTTTCTCTATGGTGTAATAAGAGGGTGTAGGGATTTATTATAGAATTTTTTTATTGATTTCTGACTCTTATCTAGTTTTATATGGGGTGATTATCAATCAGTCCATAGTAATCGGTGTCAAATAACATTCTTGTAGCCTATTTCAAATAATCCTCAATATCCTGAATCCCAATTGCACCTCCTTTATCAGCTGCTCTTATAACAATGGGATTGGTTTTTTGTAAGCTTTTTAAGGCCTCTTTTTCTTTCAAAGATTAATTTTCTTTTATGTTTAGATTTATTATCTGTCAGGAATTTTTTGCATTTTAAATCTATTAGGATGAAATCCTGAAAAGTTTCCAAGAAATTACCCTAAAGGCCCTGTCACACATAAAGAGATCACTAACGAGATCGCTATTGGGATCGCTGTTGCGTCATGAAATTCGTGACGCAACAGAAATGTCGTTATATGTGACACGCACCGACGATCTGGCCCCTGCTGTGAGATCGTTGATCGTTACACACTGCTCTCGGTCATTCCTGGGTCGTTGTGCTCCCGCTGGGAACGGTACATCGTTGTGTTTGACAAAGATAATGAGCAACGATCTCAATGCTACGCTATGGAGTGAAAATTCACAACGACCTCGGTATAATTCTGGATCGCTTGTGCATTATTTTTCACATAGCTGGTAAAATGCCTGCTTGACATCTTACCAACGATGTGTAAACGACGCACCAGCGATCTCTGCACATTGTTATCAGGATTGGGATCGCGGATGCGTTGTTATGCGAGACTGGGCCTTTACTCTCTATAGGGTAGTAAGAGGATTTCGGTTTAAATTTCTGATTATCAACAGCAGGTGTTTGTGGACATTTATTCTGTATTATGGGATTGATAAAGTGTCTTATTAGAGTAAGACGCCTAATGGAGTGATGTGCGTCAATAAATAATTCAAAATGATCAGGTTTATTAACCGGGCAGAAAAGGAGTCCTTTATTCAGTAATTTTGTCTCAGTTTCAGTGGGAGAGTATTTTGATAGGTTGATTATATTATTGTTATCAGCTGATTTTTTGCTCTCTTTTATTTTCAGTCTATGAAGTTGATTTTTACTTTCTTTTTTTTTCCTTTCCTTTTCCTTAGTTCCTCTTCTTTTTTTTCCTTTTCCTTTTCCTCTAGTTCCTCTTCTTTTTTTTCTTTTGCCCAAAATAGGGTTGAAGAATTGTGTAAGGCTGCTTTCACACTGCAGTTTTTTCACTGATCAGTGTCCATCAGATTTGTGTGCCAAAACCAGGAGTGCCTCCAAAACTCAGAGCAGGTGTCAATCTTTCAATTATAGTTTTTCTCTGCAAGTTCCTCTCCTGGTTCCTCTCTGGGTTTTGGCACACAAATCTGATGGACACTGATCAGTGAAAAAACTGCAGTGTGAAAGCAGCCTTATTTGGCTTTTTCCACTTTCTACCGTGGATAAAAAAGGCACAATGCCCGCATTGTTATTACTAGAGTTATCTAGAGTAACTATTTTATTCTGATGTTTTTGTGCTCCAGGTGTTTCCTCTTCAAACCTTATCAAACTCAATTCAGGTTTATCTGCCTGAATTGACATCACGTTTTCATTATTGTGTAGGATTATCGGTTCCAATGTTTTCTCTCTATTTATTCTGTCTATTTGCTCTTTAATTATTTTGAAATGTTCACCATCGTTTTTGTTTGTTTTTACAAGGGAGAGTTTCCTGTGATGTTTCTTCTTCATTTACAAAGGGAGAGCTCTTCCCTTGCTGGATGTATCTCCTCTTCTTTTCTATGGACAAGTACTTTAATTGTTCGTGTGTTTTCTGTATTAAAAACTTTGCTTTTGTTTTTATCTATTATTGGTGTAGGGGTTTTGTCCTCATCAAATATGTCATCCTCAAACAGCTCATCTGCTATGAGGCTGCAATCACCATCATTCTCATCATTATCTATGGTTTCAATTTCAGCACTTTTTGGTTCAGTAATTAGTATTTTCGTCTCACAAATTTTTTGGAAGTACAAGTGGGGTGTCAAAACTTTCCCGGTGATTACTTTCTATATGTTGTTTATTAATATTATTTGGGACATATTCTGATCCTTTCTTAGGAATATTTTGGTTATCTTTATATCTATAACTGTTGGAAAATGTTCTGCTCTTGAATCCTGTATGGTTATTATCCTCTGTGTTAGAGTATTTCCTATTCAATTTAAAAGTGTTATTTTCCAAGTTGTTTTTTTTATTTAGATAATCCGATCTATCCCTATTGAGTTTCTTGGATCTCCTCATTATTGTTTCATGTTCTATCTGTGTAAGATTTATACTCCTACTGGAACCTACTCTCTTATACTCAGGATGTATCTCAAATCTGTATAAGTCTCTACTAATTTTCTCCACTTCCTCCGTCTCCTGTTCAGCTAGACCAGTCCTTTTTACACATAACATAGATAAAAGGTCATTCATGCATTTTTTAAGGACACTGTCCCAATTTTTGTAGTCTCACTGTCTTCTTGAAATGGTGACGCCAGTACCAATCTCAATCCTCGTGGACAAATCTTTTCTTCTATGTAAACAGACAGAAAACGTGCATCAATTCCATACTGAATTTCAGTATTTCAAGAGATTCAACGAATCTCTGACACGGAGAGTGGGAATGCAGGGCAGTTACAGAGGACTGGACACAGGTTGGGGAACAGGTTCGATCATGCTGGGGAATCCAACTCCCACAAACACCACAAGCCATGCTCTTTCATTAGTTAAGACCCCAGAGACTGCACAGGAGTTAAAGCAAAGATCCCTAAAAACATTCACACATTCTTAGTTGTAGTTCTACGTCGTTTACTGGGCGAATGGCTTAAACCAAACATCCCATCGATGGTGATGATAATATCCCAGATGAAACACTTGCTGGGAATTGAATTAATAGAGACAGAAAGGAGCAAGGAAAAATCTGCAGGGAAAGTATTTCCGATGTGGAAAACATTCATTGGTTTTCATTATAGCCCTCACGAAATATCGAGAATGATCAGTTCCTTCCGCCACACAGAATAGTAGTGTCTGGAGGATCTAAGCGGGACACATTAGGAGCCTTGGGAACAATTACAGATGTATAATGTCTGTTAAAGATACAGCATATATTACCATAGAACGACACGCTTGACTATGCAATATACAGTAATAAAAAGAGATTCTCTTCCTTCCCCTATTTACCCCTTCAAGGCATTCAGCCTGTCTTTTCTTTCTCCCATTATTTCCCCACAATCTGTGTTACAAGGCATTGACTGAGATCTGTTTATGCATCTATATACTATTTTAAAGGGATCCTGTCACCCCCAAAACACCTCAAAACCTATTAAAAGCTGTCCCTACAGCATAGTAACACTTACCCTACACTCCTTTTACCTCCTAAAAGCACCAAGTGAAATAGGAGAAAAATGTTATTATAGTACCTCATTATGGATGATAATGAGTGACTATGCTATTCATAGTCACTCATCCAGGCTCTCCCACTGCATGATATCACGCCTCCATAGGCGTGATCTTGGAATCTGATTAAAATGCGCGCTCCCCGCCGCTCTCCTGCGTCTCGGCCGGCTTGTAGTGGGGCTCGGTGACGCGATACGCGTCATTTCCGGCGCCGGGTGACGTATACACCCGCGCCGCTCTGTTAGCTTCAAAACGCGCATAATGAGGTACTATAACAACATTTTTCTCCTATTTCACTTGGTGCTTTTAGGAGGTAAAAGGAGTGTAGGGTAAGTGTTACTATGCTGTAGGGACAGCTTTTAATAGGTTTTGAGGTGTTTTGGGGGTGACAGGATCCCTTTGACAGGAAAAAGAAGGGGGGATGATCCCCAGCGAGAGCACTCTAAACCGGATGTACGCACACGTGTAACCGGAAACTAATAACAAACGCACAGGCTCTCACATGGGGTCCTCCTCAACACATATTGTAAGATCGGTCATCGGTCACCGAACCCTTGAGAGGAGACAAACAATATGTCCCCAAAACATGAGAGGATACTCCACGGCCAAGCAAGGAGACAGCCACTCAGGGAAAAAAGGTAAAAGCAGAGGTGGCCTTCAGGCATCTCCGGAGCGGGCAGGGGATCCGCGTCGACACCGTCTGGTCCTCCTCCTCTTACTCGGCAGGTCAGCCCGGGGGGCCCCCACGCGATTTGGACCTCTCAAGGCAAAGGTGGAGAGCCGAGGCCACTCGCCCAGCTCCAACAGTGACAGGTCCAAAGCACCTGTAAAGTCCCGTAAGCCCGCCGGCGATCTCAGTATGGTCATGTTTCCCTCTCCTCGCACCTGAAACTGGAAAGGGTATCCCCAGCCATACGGGATATGTCTGTCTCTGAGGGCGTCCAACAGAGGGTGAAGCGCACGTCGCTTAGCCAAGGTAATGCGGGATAGATCAGCCGGGAGCATAATCTCTGCCCCATTGAATTCTATGGAGTCATGACCCCGAGCCTGTGCATAATATCGTCCTTTATGCGGAAATAATGAATGCGGCAGATGACATCTCTCGGCTTGCTTGCGTCAGGGCTCCTAGGGCCCAAGGATCGGTGGGCTCTATCAATTTCTATGTGCATGTCCGTCTCTCTGTCTAGTAAGGAGTTAAAGACACGATGGAGGGCGGAAACCAGGTCTCGTGGCTCAACCGATTCTGGCAAGCCACGGAATCTAATGCCGTTACGTCGATTTCTATTTTCAGCATCCTCCATCATATCCAATAGTAAATCAAAAGTTCCGGTGTGAAGATCAAGGAGCTGCTGCTGAGCTTGGACCTGGGAGGAAAGCTTCTCCACGGTGGCCTCAATAGTGCTAACATCAGATTGAATAACGGACACGTCCTCTTTCAGGGTGTCTATCTCCCCTCTACAGACTGCCTCCAGCCGCTGAATGTACTGCTCCATGTCCGTCTTGGTGGGCATAGTGCTCGGTCGTGCACTAATGTCTACAGCATCCATGGGCGCCAGAGGCAGATTACCTCCCTGTGCAGGGGGAGGGGGGCACTGTAATTCACTCCGTGGCCCCAGGCCCCCGGTGTCCCTCTCCATATCCCCATACACAATCCCTGGCAGGCAAGGGGAATGCACACACTCTGGGGGCAGGGGTGCAGTCATCGCTGCATGGACAGACTCCAAGGGAGCTGTCTCCTGCGCCCAATGTCCAGGGTGAGAGGGAGAAGGGGAGGAAGAAACATTCGCCACCAGCTTACCCATATATTGTGCCTACTCGACTCCCAGACTCATGGAACGCCGCTCCTTCGTCTGTGCTGGGTCCTGCACTCTCCCTCCGCTCGCACACTTTAGGAGCTGAGGCAGTGAGGCGGCGTGGCGCCGCTGTAGACAGAACCGCTCCTTTTCCCTGCGGTGGGGGCCGGGCGGGAGTGACTTTCTCAGGCGCCATTACTGCAGTTCCCAGATTCCTGCCTGTGCTGCTGGGCACTGACATATACTTAGTAATGTCCGCTCCCCTGGGGCTCGGGCCGGACTCCCTGGACGCCTGGGATCTCAGCTCAGTCTTCCCCTTCATGCCAGGTCTCTTTCAGGCTATTTAGTGCTAATTATAGGCTGATAAAGCCGGAGGACACTGGAGCTCTTCAGAGACGCGTCCTCACGGCTCCATGTCCAAGCCATGCCCCCAGAAATTGCTGATGCATTTTGAACACTTATAACTTCCTAACCCAAAAATGTTTTTTTCACAAATTGTGCTGATGTAAAGTAGATTTGTGGGAAATGTTATTTATTAACTATTTTGTGTCACATAACTCTCGGGTTTAGCAGAATAAAAATGAAAAATTTGAAAATTCGGAATTTTTCAAAATGTTTGCCAAATTTTTAATTTTTTCACAAATAAATACAAAAATGAATCGACCTAAATTAAATACTAACGTGAAGACCAATAGGTCATGAAAAAACAATCTCAGAATCGGTAGGATCCGTTGAAGCATTCCAAAGTTATTACCTCATAAAGGGACACTGGTCAGAATTGACAAAAATGCTAAGGTCTTTAGGGTCAAAATAGGCTGGGTCATGAAGGGGTTAATCACAGCTTTGTGTCTTGGCATGCATCCACCAATCTTTCACACTGCTTTTGGGTGACCTTATGCCACTCCTGGCACAAATATTTAAGCAGTAGTTTTTTGTTTGATTGCTTGTGACCGTCTCAAGTCATGTAAAGCTAGAAAAAAGCCTTTCATCAATGAGAAGCAAAGGAGAGCCAGGCTGAAGTTTGTCTAAGACCATAAGGATTGGACCACAGAAGACTGGAGTAAGGTAATCTTCTCTGATGAGTTTAATTTTCAGCTTTGCCCAACACCTGGTCTTCTAATGGTTAGACAGAGACCTGGAGAGGCGCACAAGCCAGTGTCTTGCACCCACTGTGAAATTTGGTGGAGGATCAGTAATTATCTATGGATGCTTAAACAGGGCTGGAATTGGGCAGGTTAATCTTTGCAAAGGACGTATGAATCAAGCTGCATACAAGGTTATCCTTGAAAAATACTTGCTTCCTTCTGCTCAGGCAATGTTCCTGAACTCTGAGGACTTTTTTCCAACAGGACAATGCCCCATGCTACACAACTAGGTCAATCAATGTGTTGATAAAGGAGCACCACATCAAGACCCTGTCCATGGTCAGCCAAATCTCCAGACCTGAACCCCATTGAAAACCTCTATAACGTAATCAAGAGGAAGATGAATAGTCACAAGCCATGAAACAAGCCATCAAACAAAGAAGAACTGCTTAAATTTTTGTGCCACGAGTGGCATAAGGTCAACCAAACGCAGTGTGAAAGACTGGTGGAAAGCATGCCAAGACACATCAAAGCTGTGATTAAAAATCATGGTTATTCCATCAAATATTGATTCTTGCAACTCTTCCTGAGTTAAAATATTAGTATTGTTGTTTCTAAATTAATATGAACTTGTAATCTTTGCATTATTTGAGGTCTGAAAGCACCGTTTCTTTATTATTTTTTTGAAGATTTCTCATTTGCTGCAATTAAATACAAAATGTTTAGCTTTGAATTTTGGAGACATGTTGTCAGTAGTGTATAGAATAAAACAACAATGTACATTTTACCCAAAAATATACCTATGAAGAGAAAGATCAGAGAAACTGAAAATTTTGCAGTGGTCTCTTAATTTTTTCCAGAGCTGTATATATATATATATATACACACACACACACACACACGGTGTATACGGAAAGTATTCATCCCCTTAAAATTTTTTACTCCTTGTTTCATTGTAGCCATTAGGTAAATTCAAAAAAGTTAATTTTTTTCTCATTAATGTACACTCTGCACCCCATCTTGACTGGAAAAAACTGAAATGTAGAATTTTTTGCAAATTTATTAAAAAAGAAAAACTGAAATATCACATGTTCGTAAGTATTCAGACCCTTTGCTCAGACACTCATATTTAAATCACATCTGTCCATTTCCTTGTGATCCTCTTGAAATTGTTCTACTCCTTCATTGGAGTCCATCTGTGTTTAATAAAATCGATAGGACTTCATTTGGAAAGGCCGCACCTGTCTATATAAGACCTCACAGCTCACAGTTCATGTCAGACCAAACGAGAATCATAAGGTCAAAGGAACTGCCCAAGAAGATCACTCATCTTTTGTGGTTGTGCCCCTCTGCACAACCACAGTGTCGGCCTTCAGTGTGTTAATCGCACACTGCATGATCCTCCGGCGCTCAGGCTGAGCCGGTCACGTGGGAGTGACATCAAAGCAGGTTCTTCTCTATATGCTACGGCACTGTAAGCTGCAGCACCTACCGCTCCCAAGGGGATTTCAAGGGTATAGAAGTAAGTATGCGGTATTTTGGTATAGCGCATCAATCCAGTGCAAGACATATGAAAGTCCACATACAGTTTGCTAAAAATCACATGAAGGACTCCCAGACTATCAAAAATAAGATTCTCTGGTTTGACAAGACGAAGACAGAACTTTTTGGTAATAATTCTAAGTGATATGTGTGGAGAAAACAAGGCACTGCTCATCTACTGCCCAAAACAATCCCAACAGTGAAGTGTTTTTCAGCTGCATAGACAGGATGACTGGTTGAAATTGAAGGAAACATGTATGTGGCCAAGTACAGAGATATCCTGGATGAAAACCTCTTCCAGAGTGCTCTGGACCTAAGGCTTAGCCGAAGATTCACCTTCCAACAAGACAATGACCCTAAGCACACAGCTAAAATAACAAATGATTGGCTTCAGAGCAACTCTGTGACCATGCTTGACAAGCCCAGCCAGAGCCCTGGCCTGACCCAATTGAGCACCTATAGAGAGACCTGAAAATGGCTGTTCACGAACGTTGACCATCCAACCTGACACAACTGAAGAGGATCTGCAAGGAATAATGGCAGAGGATCCCGGAATCCAAGTGTGAAAAAAATGTGTTGCATCATTCCCAAGAAGACTCATGGCTGTACTAGCTCAAAAGGGTGCTCCTACTCAATATTGAGCAAAGGGTCTGAATACTTATGACAATGTGATATTTCAATATCTCTTTTTTAATAAATTTGCAAAAAATTTCCTGTTTTTTTTTTTTTTTTTTTTTTTTAAAGTAAAGATGGGGTGCAGAGTGTACATTAATGAGAAAAAAATTATCTTTTTAGAATTTGTCAAATGGCTGCAATGAAACAGAGTAAAAAATGTACAGGAGTCTGAATACTTTCCATACCCACTGTGTATAATATAAGAATATAATATAAGAAATTCCTCCAGCTACTCCTCAGGTGGTGGTTATAAAAATAGTTTTTATTCAAAAATATCATGTTAAAATGTTATCCAGAGTACACACACACTACTAAATTAATGCAGGGACCCCCCTGGACTACACGTTTCAGCGCGTTTAGTGCCCTCCTCAAGGTCCAAACCCTGTCTGACCATGGCTAACAATGTATGTATGAGACATATAATTATTAGAAGGAGAAGCTACAAGTAGTTGGGTGTAACCCAAAATAGTAGGGAAGCAATTTCCTCTCAAATACAGAAAGTGTCTAATATGCCCTCGGTAAATTACCATACAGTTTATAGACAAATGTGACCATAGAGCAAAAATTAAATGTCATTTATACACATAGAGTGTTAGCCAAAAGTATTGACACCCCTGCAATTCTGTTAGGTAATACTCAGTTTCTTCCTGAAAATGATTGTAATCACAAATTCTTTGGTATTATTATCTTCATTTAATTTGTCTTCAATGAAAAAAAACACAAAAAGAATTGTCCTAAAGCCAAATTGGATATAATTCCACACCAAACATAAAAAAGGGGGTGGACAAAAGTATTGGCACTGTTAGAAAAATCATGTGATGCTTCTCTAATTTGTGTAATTAACAGCACCTGTAACTTACCTGTGGTACCTAACAGGTGTTGGCAATAACTAAATCACACTTGCAGCCAGTTGACATGGATTAAACTTGACTCAACCTCTGTCCTGTGTCCTTGTGTGTATCACATTGAGCATGGAGAAAAGAAAGAAGACCAAAGAACTGTCTGAGGACTTGAGAAACCAAATTGTGAGGAAGCATGAGCAATGTCAAGGCTACAAGTCCATCTCCAAAGACCTGAATGTTCCTGTGTCTACCGTGCGCAGTGTCATCAAGAAGTTTAAAGCCCATGGCACTGTGGCTAACCTCCCTAGATGTGGACGGAAAAGAAAAATTGTCAAGAGATTTCAACGCAAGATTGTGCAGATGGTGGATAAAGAACCTCGACTAACATCCAAACAAGTTCAAGCTGCCCTGCAGTCCCAGGGTACAACAGTGTCAACCCGTACTATCTGTCGGCGTCTGAATGAAAAGGGACAGTATGGTAGGAGACCCAAGAAGACCGCACTTCTTACCCCGAGACATAAAAAAGCCAGGCTGGAGTTTGCCAAAACTTACCTGAGAAAGCCTAAAACGTTTTGGAAGAATGTTCTCTCTTTTTGGGCAAAGGCATCAACATAGTGTTTACAGGAGAAAAAAAAGAGGCATTCAAAGAAAAGAACACGGTCCCTACAGTCAAACATGGCGGAGGTTCCCTGATGTTTTGGGGTTGCTTTGCTGCCTCTGGCACTGGACTGCTTTTTTTAACTATAGATTTTTATTACATTTTAGCAGGATATAAACAAATGATACAAATGAACCATTACAAATGGCAGAAAGACAGGAAAACAGTAAGCATATTCCAAATATGCCATTTTAACCGGGTAGCATAACCAAATAATAGAAGAAAAGAAAAGAAGATATAATTGCAATCTTTTAAGGACTTATCGGCATTAGAGAGGGCTAAAATCTCTCTCGCGAGCCTAGTTCCTGCACCCCGCAAAGCGGGCGGATCCCGCAAGAGAGAGTCCTCAATATGTGTCTATATATAGAAAGTATCTTTATTTCAATCCCATCTTCATGTTTGAAAGCATTTGAACCCATACAACCAACTTGGCCTGTACAACTTCCAAAACTCAAGAGTAACCAAACAGGCCAGAGACGAACAAGACAGATAGACAGGGTTAGGGGGAAGATAGGATAGGAAGGGGAATATCTCTATCCTTTGAGTCACACTTCAAGGAGGAGCAATCTCATTCGCTGCCTCATAAAACTCCCACAAAGACCAAATCTTCATATATTTATCCACGGAGTCGTGCATCATCGCTGTTAAATATTCCATACGTTTAACATCCAGAATCCTATTCCTAAGGCTCATAAGGGATGGGGTAGAGGTCTGCTTCCAGTTTTTGGCTATTAAGCATCTAGCCGCCGTGGTTATGTGAAGAAAAAGTCTGGAAGACATCTTGTTCAACCCCCTAGCTCTCGCACCTAAGAGGAAGACCATAGGGTCCAATGGGGCACTGGACTGCTTGACCGTGTGCATGACATTATGAAGTCTGAAGACTTCCAACAAATTTTGCAGCATAATGTAGGGCCCAGTGTGAGAAAGCTGAGTCTCCCTCAAAGGTCATGGGTCTTCCAGCAGGACAATGACCCAAAACACACTTCAAAAAGCACTAGAAAATGGTTTGAGAGAAAGCACTGGAGACTTCTAAGGTGGCCAGCAATGAGTCCAGACCTGAATCCCAAAGAACACCTGTGGAGAGATCTAAAAACAGCAGTTCAAACTTTCAAATATCAGGGACCTGTAGCAGTTTGCCAAAGAAGAATGGTCTAAAATTCCAGCAGAGCATTGTAAGAAACTCATTGATGGTTACTGGAAGCGGTTGATCGCAGTTATTTTGGCTAAAGGTTGTGCAACCAAGTATTAGGCTGAGGGTGCCAATACTTTTGTCTGGACCATTATTGGAGTTTTGTGTGAAATGTTCAATATTTAGCTTTTTGCTTCATTCTCTTTTGTGTTTTTTCATTGAAGACAAATTAAATGAAGATAATAATACCAAAGAATTTGTGATTGCAATCATTTTCAGGAAGAAACTGAGTATTATCTGACAGAATTGCAGGGGTGTCAATACTTTTGGCCAACACTGTACAATGATGATCATAAATGAAGAGAGGAAAAACTGGGTAAGGTAATATGAACAGATTGCAATAAAGTGTTCAACAAAATCAAACGGGAAACAGATATCAGAAAAGAAATAGCAGATAGAAATATTTAAATTCTGTCAAAGCAGCAGAAAGAATGAGATTAAACTTGTAAGACAGTTTGTAAGAAAAATACCATGCTGAGAAACTTAGAAGATATATCTAAATGTAAATGGAAAACGGTTGTTTCACACAGTGGATTATGACAAAACTCGTACATAAATCTTATAAGTGTAAATTCTCTCTAACAGTCAAATAGATATTTTCTGTTCTATTAGTTATTTTTTTTTTTTTTTTTTTAAAAAGGACCTGTCACCAAACCAGGCATGGTGATCTAATTACAGCACTGGATGCAGAATGTCTGCAGCATGCAGACAAGGGGTCACCCAGCACTTGAGCAGCCCTGTATCCCGAGATAATACACTTAGAAAACTTTCATGCTACAGCCACTAAGGAGGTGGCTAGGGGCTGCAGCCAAGGGCAGATTCACACCCCTGCATGTGTAATCTGCCCACCGCTGCCAATCATTCTCTCCCTGTCTGCAGCATTTAAACAGAGCTTTTTTTCTCTCCCGTGTAGCCCTGCCCCCTGAGGGGCGGGGCTAACAGACTTTCTGAGAGAGAGAAAAAAAACCTCTGTTTAAATGCTGCAGACAGGGAGAGAATGATTGGCAGCGGTGGGCAGATTACACATGCAGGGGGGGTGAATCTGCCATTGGCTGCAGCCCCTAGCCACCTCCTTAGTGGCTGTAGCATGTAAGTTTTCTAAGTGTATTATCTCGGGGTACAGGGCTGTTCAAGTGCTGGGTGACCCCTTGTCTGCATGCTGCAGACATGCTGCATCTAGTGCTGTAATTAGATCACCATGCCTGGTTTGGTGACAGGTCCTCTTTAAGTATTATACATAATTATTTAAATACTAGCATTAAGTTAGGAAATTCTATGTGGGAGCATGTCAATATATTAAAAAATAATAAATGGGGGCATGGCCTAGCTATGGAGGAGAGTGGACGTGTATGTCTTAGGCTCCCACTTCCGAAACCCCTAAAATAGCAGCTCATCGGTATATCAGCTCACTGATCTATCGAGCATGAACAGGAGGAAGTCAGTGAAATCTAGACAGCAGACCCCCGACAGCCTCCGGATGCCCATCACCTGGTATTTCCCGGAGAGGGAGAGAGCCCTAGCGGTGGCAAGGAATCTTAAAATGGCCGCGGTGCATGAACACAGCGGTGAGGAGGAGACCGCCACACACGCTGCAGCTGCACTCGCTCTGGAGCCGGAGAGGAGCGAGGTGTATGTCTTCACAGAAGGGACAGCTGGAGTGAGAACGCGAGGCTCCAGCAAGCTGCAAATGGCGGCAGCCACCGACACTAAAGGCAAGTGCAGCCATGGAGGAGGGAAAGGAGGCTTTCTACATACAGGACAGGCAGCCGGGGCAGACACGGCAGGAGTTGGGCACCCCTATGAGCAGCCTCCACCTTACACAACTGACCCAACTCACTTCACCATCGGGAGCCAGGGTGAGAGGAATGAACTCGTCCATGGAGGGGAGTGGAGGGGAGAATCCACTAGTACATGCGGGAGATAGACTGTTTAATGTCACAATGGGATCCCAGGTGCCCTATCCCACATTTCCTACCCCACAACTGGCAGAAGGTGAATGTCAGAATATATTCCCACCAAACCAGGGAGTGCTAGCGGAGCTGATGGACCTGAGAGCACGCATGTTTCTATTACAACAAGAGAAGACATGGAATCTTATATCCTGAGATTAGAGCAGGCGTACAGCAGGTAACTCTCCAGTCTGCGAGAAGAAGTAGAGAGAGTGGAAATCCAGGGTCAGTCACATGCCACTAGAAAACAGGACTTAGAAGATACCTGTAGATGCCAGCAACAGCTATTACATCGTCAGTCTACCCAAATACAACATCTGGTAGATTCTCTGGATGATTGAGAAAATAGAGGCAGCAGAAACAATATCAGAGTCCGGGGCCTACCAGAGTCAGTGGAGTCCGGAGACCTGCCCAGAGTGCTACAGACCATCTTTAACGAGATTCTCGGGGACCCCCCCACTAATATCATAGAGCTAGATAGAGCTCATAGAGCGCTGGGCCCCAGACCTACAGACCCTTCATGGCCGAGGGACGCTCAATGTCGCGTCCATCGACATGTACTAAAGGACACTATCATGACCCGGATCTGGGACGGAACCACTTGCAGATTTCAGGACGTGACCCTATAGATTTTGCCGAACTTTTCCAGATTGACCCTAGAAAAGCGAAGAGCCCTACGTCCCTTACTGGACTTGCTAAGAGACCACGACATCTCTTATAGTTGGGGCTTCCCATTTAGATTGCAAGTCCAGAGAGGAAGCAGACTATTCATTCTGAGATCCCCAGAGGACTTGCCAGCTTTTACAGGAGCCCTTGATATCCCGATGGTGGCCATAGACAGATGGCCAGAATTTCCTATGGGACCACCTGGAGAACCACCCCAAAGATTCAGAGGCGCTAATCGACAACAGCAGGACCAGAATAGGAGGAAGACTCCCCCACATTGAAAAATTTGTATATATTTGGAATACTTGGTATACCTTTTGAGACCATTCCTTTTGAACAAAAGCAGGAGATGGGGAATGGTTTTTGTTTGTGCCCCCTCCTTCTTTGCTCTTCCCACTTATATAAGGGGGACCTTCTACTATGTAATGCCAGTAGATAGCATGATATAGAGATAGATAGCTATACGGATTGCTGTGAATGACTTTCTCTCCCCTTCCCCCTTTCCCTTTACTATATCCTCCCCTCCCTGAAATTCCCCCATAATGTTCTTTGCCCCGATCTTTGTCCTTTAATCCTATCCTATTCTTTTCAGATTCTTCCCTCTTCTTCCCCTTTGCCTATACCCTACGCTCCTCTTTCACGGTTTCTCTATTCCTATAATGCTCAAGTTGCATATAAATGTTAAGATTAAAAGTTGCTTATAATACGGTTACATATAGGCACGGGGGAAGAATCTTCTGTAGAGGGTTACATTTCTAACAGGGAATTCCGAGAGCACGAGTGTGATTGGATTTGTTTTGTCCCTCAGGAATTTCTGGTACTTATTTCTGATATTATTAAGTACGCTACTAAAGTTGTGATCAATCTAATATCTGTTTTACTTTTTATCCTAGAGCCCCTTCCTTTTCTACGCTTTTTTTTCCTATCTTGTTTGTCTCCTTCCCAGTTCTCTCCCCACTCTCTAACTCAACATCGCAATCTTCCGGAGGCCGCATTCCTCCTTTGCCATCTCGAGGGAGCTTCCACAAGTTTTTAACATATAGCAAATTGTGGGGTATTGGTTTGTCTTTTGGTCCATAACACGTAAGCTTGTGAGCCACTACACGGCTCCCCACATGTCACAAGTCCTATCCACTAAATTCTCATCTAAAGTGAGCAAAGGACACAAATAGAAATACATTTTCTTACCACAGCAGATTCAAGTCAGACGACCATTACACTCAGTGCTGTGTGCAGCTTTGCCCAGGTTATAAATGAAGGCATCATGAATGCAAGACACCAGCCCCAATCACTAGCAACCTCCTTTCTCACAGAGGGAGTGACCACTGGTTGTCCTGCAAACAGAATGGGATCTATATAGGGCGCAGTTCACACAGGTTTGCACAGTGTATGCCCAGCGTCTTACATTAGCCCCCATCTCAGTAGGCGGGCTGTTAAGGAGGTTGCTAGTGATTGGGATGATCGTAATTTGTCTTTTAATTATTGCTCTATGTTCACCTTTGTATATAAATTGTATGGTAATTTATTATTATTATTTATTATAAGACGCTTTCTGTATATGAAAGGAAATTGCTTGTCTAACTATTTGCGGTTACACCTTTACTACTTAGTTACTTAGCACTGGTCAGACAGGGTTCGGACCTTGAAGAAGGCACTACACGTGCTGAAATGTGTAGTCCAGGGGGGTCCCTGCATTAATTTAGTTGTGTGTGTGCACTCTTGATAACATTTAAATTTAGCAGTTTTGAATAAAGACTATTTTTAGAACCACCGCCTGAGGAATAGCTGGAGGAATTTCTTATAATTTTCCATACCGGACCAGGTTAACTGCAACCTTCATTCAGGAGTCCCTTGAGTGGTGAGCTGACTTATTTTGTTTTTATACTACATAAGTAAAATATTCTGCAGCGCTTTATTTATTAAAAAAAAAAAAAAAAAAAAAAAAAAAAAAAAAAAGATTACCTTTTCAGAAGCGGTAGCCAGCTTTGTGCCACTTGCATCAAAGGCCAGAGCTGCAAGAGGGCTATTGTGGGCAGGAATCATATTGGCTGCTCTCTGTAAGGTATAAACAGTGGAAACATTTTAACTTTAGTATGTTTTTTTGTAATGTGGTTTTTATTTTCTTTACTATGCACATTTTAAAAATACATTGCAGCTGGATGATGGCTGTTAATCAGTTGGCACCCAAAGTGGATGGTGCAGGCACAGTACCAGGGTCCTCACCATCCATTGGACAAGACTGCATACCCACTTGTGAAGTTACACTGATGAAGAATAATACTTAAACCTTCGTCCGGCTGAGTAGGTACAATTGTTACTATTCCGTTTTTAAAATTGCAATAACTTTTTTTCGAAAAGCCGTAGAGGGCTGAAATTTCGAGACATCTCTGCAGTTTTGGTCCAGAATAGAAAGTCTTCCCACAGTGGAGGTATATATGAAGGTACAATTGTACCTCTGCAGCCTGTTAACGTTGTAAAATTATGCAGCCTGACGAAGGTTAATGTGGAAAGAGATTAGATAACTTTTAAAGGCAATCTGTCACCACTTTGACTGCTCTAAACTGTAACTATGGGCATACAGGTAATAGGATTCTGAAAAGTCTTACCTATATGCCTCATAGATGCCTCTTGCTGAAATATAATCTTAAATTGCTTTATATTAATTAGGTCTTCCTGACTCTGGGGCACACACTGCGTGGAACTTAGCCATGGCTCCTAGTTTTGTCTGCATTCATTTCACCCCCTAGTAGCATCACAGTATGCTTGTGATGTGCATCTCCTGGTCATAAATGCCATGCCTGTGGGGTGAAGCACTCAGGATTAGCCTGTATTGTTTTGCCCTCCTATAGGCATTGGCTTCATTAAGTGCGTGCCTGTAGTGATGTCATTATTAAATAAAATCCTAAAATCTTCCCCACACAGAGATCTCTAAAAATCGCAATCTATGCTTAGGTGTGTGACCATGTAAATGTGTGGGTATATATATGCGTGAGTTCGTATGTAAATATATATATTTACAGTATGTACATATATAGTTGAAAGTAACCATAAGCTTACATACATCATATAATAAGACACATATGAAAGTTTTTCTCACCATCGTCACATGCAATCAGAATAAACCTTTTCCAATTTAGGTCAATTAGGATTACCATCTACATATATAACCGCCAGTTGGGACTTCGGGTCGCTGTCCCCGAATCCCATAAGGCACCGCGACAGTGTCACTTGCGCAGGCGCAGTTCGTGGCCGCAAGGCGAGGAACTGACATTCACATTACCGCTATTCCCGCACATGCGCAGTAACAGCCACAACTGCGCTCCCTATCTGCGCATGTGCAATAAAAATGCAGCTGTTACCGCTATTCCCCAAGCAGGCACAGTGACGTCTATGTTTTACTTGCGCAGCCACAGTATCAACCTTATGGCCACAAACTGTACCTGTGCAAGTGACAAGATATACGTCACCGGGTCATTCCATGTCAAGTGAACCAATGATTTTTACCTCTATATTTTTCATTCTTTTGAGATTTTATTTGATAACAGCCTGTCAGACAATGCAAAGTGTGAAGAGAAAAAAATTCAAAAATTTTTTTTATTTTAAATTGATTTTCAAAGCTTGGGAAAAGTGTGAATTTCGGTGTTGCCTGCCTTTACATTTCTTCTCATAACTCAGGCTAGAAATAAGATAGAGAAACACAATAAACACCATTCTATTCAGAACTATACAGGCTTTCACCAGATATGTCACAAGAGGATCTTTGTTAATATTTTACCCATGCAAACGCAAAGGCAAAATTTTAAAACGCATTTCTGAAAAAAACAATTTAAAAATTCCCAAAAATGCCCATGTGTCTGCTCTGCTCCTAGCCACATCTGTACCAAAACTCAAGTTGGGATCGCAATGAGATCATATTTTAAAATATTTAACTATTATAGCATCAATGGGTCATTCTATATCAAGTGATCTAAATATGAATATTTTTTTTTACCTGACGCCTTTAGATTTTTTAAATTTTTTCTATTTGAAGTACTACTTTAAAAATTAAAGTTTTGCATTTTTTTTCTTCCTCAGTTAATTTCTTACAGATTTTTTAAAGTTTTGAAAAGGCGCGAATTTTGGCCTGGTATGGCTTTACATTTTTTATCATATCAAAGGCTAGAATTAAGATAATGAGGTGGGAGAGACTTCCCTATCTTTTGTTAATAATCTGCATATTCATAAAGGCTCATCAACATAATGAGCTGGTCTATGACTCACTGAATGTCTATCACATACACAATCTGACAAGATAAAGGAATCTATAGAACCGTCACTAATGCTCCACAGCTCAGACCACTTTGTGCTGCAAAGTACAGTATACATATTATTAACAAAATATAAAATTATTAACAAAATATTAAGAAACTAAGTCTTGTGACATATCAAATTAAAGTCCGTACTGTTCTGAGAACAATGATGCCTCTCCCACCTCATTATCTTAATTATCTTTGATGTTAGAAAGTGATTTACTCAAATACTCTATTGTTAAATCAGGATTTATAAAATCCTCTGTGTTGGAAGTTACAGGTTCTTCACAATGTTCTGCCTGCAGAGGATTTTTCTCTTTTGCAAGTTGCTTTCTACAACTGTCACAAATGTTCATGCTGCATTGAATGATGGATTTATATCAAACATCCAATCTTAGACCGGCCTAAGATTTTTTTCTTGTTGTGTGTCCAGTTTTTTAAAGGGATTGCAACAGTATAGATTATAAAATGCTGTTCCTTGAGAAGCAGCAGTCATTGCTCTGTGAGAAAAATACAGTTAATATTAAGTAAGGAAGATGGGTAATAAAAATAAAGATTTACAGTACACTTGAGATATAACTATCTTACTAACAATAAAGTGAGTATTAGGGCAAGAGCACACACAACCTTGCCTGTCTGCGGATAAACGCTGAGGTTTTGGCAGCTTTTTTCTACTGAGTTTTCACTATATAAGCAATAGTTTTTTAATCCCTAGTGAAAATGATGGCAGATTTTTTTATATAAATAGTGATAAATGCTGCATTTATTGCAGCGATCAAAAAGTAGTGCAAGCAGTGATTAACTCTGAGTGTTTTAAAAAACACTGCATGTTTTTAACCCCGTTATTTCTAGCCCGAAACATGATAAAAAAAATTTAAAAAGCCATACCAGGCCAAAATTTGTGCTTTTTTAAAATTAAAAAAAAAAATGTAAAAAATTAACTGTTGAAGAAAAAAAATTCTAAACTTTTAATTTGTAATTAACTAAAGTTGTACTTCAAATAGAAAAAAAAAATCTAAAGATGTCAGGTAAAAAAAAATATTCATACTTAGATCACTTGATATGGAATGAGACCCATTGATGCTATAATAGTTATTTTAAAATATGATCCCATCGCAATCCCATCTTGAAATTTGGTACAGATGTGGCTAAGAGCATAGCAGACACATGGGCATTGTTAGGAATTTTCAAATTCTACATTTTTTTTGGAAAAGCATTTTAAAATATTGCGTATGCATTTGCATGGGTAAAATATTAACAAAGATACTCGTGACATTTCTGGTGAAAGCCTGTACAGATCTGAGTAGAATGGTGTTTATTGTGTTTCTCTATCTTATTTCTAGCCTGAGATATGATAGAAAATGTAAAGCCATACCAGTCCACAATTCGCACTTTTTTAAAAGTTTAAAAATCTGTAAAAAAATTAACTGATGAAGAAAAAAAATTAAAAACTTATTTCTAGTTACCGTATATACTCGTGTATAAGCCGACCCGTGTATAAGCCGACCCCCCTACTTTTGCCCCCAAAACCTGGGAAAACCTATTGACTCGTGTATAAGCCGAGGGTGGACCCCAGCACAGGTATACAGCCCCCAGCAGTGTGGTATATAGCAGCCTCCCCAGTGGTATATACAGCAGCAGCCCCAGTGGTAGTATACAGCAGCCCCAGAGGTATATACAGCAGCCCCAGTGGTAGTATACAGCAGCAGCCCCAGTGGTAGTATACAGCAGCAGCCCCAGTGGTAGTATACAGCAGCAGCCCCAGTGGTAGTATACAGCAGCAGCCCCAGTGGTATATACAGCAGCAGCCCCAGTGGTAGTATACAGCACAGCCCCAGTGGTAGTATACAGCAGCCCCAGTGGTAGTATACAGCAGCCCCAGAGGTATATACAGCAGCCCTATTGGTAGTATGCAGCAGCAGCCCCAGTGGTATATACAGGCCGCCCGCCCCCATCAGTATACATGGCCCCCCTCCATTGCTGCCGCAATTCTGTAAAGGAATACATTATTATACTTATCCCTGCCGCTGTCCCGCCGCCGCTATCGCCATCCTCCGGCTTCATCCGGCTTCTTCCGGCTCCCTCCTCTGGCGCACAGATAATGACGTCATTGCCTGCGCCCACCTGAGGAGGAAGCCGGAAGAAGCCGGATGAAGCCGGAGGAGCGCGATGGCGGCGGGACAGCGGCAGGGATAAGTACAATAATGTATTCCTTTACAGGATTGCGGCAGCAAGGGGAGGGGCCCTGTACACTGATGGGGGCGGGCAGCCTGTATATTGTATACAGTGTATACAGTATACAGTGACTCGCGTATAAGCCGAGGGGGGAACTTTTCAGCCCAATTTTTGGGCTGAAAAACTAGGCTTATACGCGAGTATATACGGTAACTTAAGTTGTACTTCATATAGGAAAAAAAAATTTAAAAAAAATTAAAGTTGATAAATTCCCAGGCCCAGATGGGATACACCCTAGAGTACTGCAGGAATTAAGTACAGTCATACATTGTGTGCAGAATTATTAGGCAAATGAGTATTTTGATCACATGATGCTTTTTATACATGTTGTCCTACACCAAGCTGTATAGGCTTGAGAGCCAACTACCAATTAAGTAAATCAGGTGATGTGCATCTCTGTAATGAGGAGGGGTGAGGTGTAATGACATCAACAACCCTATATAAGGTGTGCTTAATTATTAGGCAAATGCCTTTCCTTAGGCAAAATGGGTCAGAAGAGAGATTTGACAGTCTCTGAAAAGTCCAAAATTGTGAGATGTCTTGTAGAGGGATGCAGCAGTCTTGAAATTGCCAAACTTTTGAAGCGAGATCACAGAATAATCAAGCGTTTCATGGCAAAAAGCCAACAGGGTCGCAAGAAGCGTGTGGGGCAAAAAAGGCGCAAAATAACTGCCCATGAATTGAGGAAAATCAAGCATGAAGCTGCCAAGATGCCATTTGCCACCATTTTTGCTATTATTCAGAGCTGCAACGTTACTGGAGTGTCAAAAACCACAAGGTGTGCCATACTCAGGGACATGGCCAAGGTAAGGAAGGCTGAAAAACGACCACCTTTGAACAAGAAGCATAAGATAAAACATGAAGACTGGGCCAAAAAATATCTTAAGACTGATTTTCAAAGATTTTATGGACTGATGAAATGAGAGTGACTCTTGATGGGCCAGATGTATGGGCCAGAGGCTGGATCAGTAAAGGGCAGAGAGCTCCACTCCGACTCAGACGCCAGCAAGGTGGAGGTGGGGTACTGGTATGATCAAAGATGAACATGTGGGACCTTTTCAGGTTGAGAATGGAGTGAAGCTCAACTCCCAAACCTACTGCCAGTTGGTGGAAGACAACTTCTTCAAGCAGTGGTACAGGAAAAATTCAGTATCATTCAAGAAAAGCATCATTTTCATGCAGGACAATGCTCCATCACATGCATCCAACTACTCCACAGCGTGGCTGGTCAGTAAAGGTCTAACAGAAGAAAAAAATAATGACATGGCCCCCTTGTTCACCTGATCTGAACCCCATAGAGCAGAGGTCCCCAACTCCAGGCCTCAAGGCCCACCAACAATGCAGGTTTTCAGGATCTCCTTAGTATTGCACAGGGCTTGGAATTATTACCTGTGCAGATGATCACATTAGCACCTGTGCAATACTAAGGAAATCCTGAAAACCTGCACTGTTGGCGGGCCTTGAGGCCTGGAGTTGGGGACCGATGCCATAGAGAACCTGTGGTCCCTCCTAAAATGTGAGATCTATGGAGAGGGAAAACAGTACACCTCTGGGAACAGTGTCTTGGAGGCTGTAGTGGCTGCTGCACGCAATGTTGATCATAAACAGATCAATCAACTGACAGAACTATGGATGGAAGGCTGTTGAGTGTCATCATAAAGAAAGGTGGCTATATTGGTCACTAATTTTTTGGCTTTTGTTTTTGCATGTCAGAAATATTTTTTTTCTAAATTTTTTGCAGATATTATATTAGTTTACCTGGTGAAAAGTGAGATGGGAATAGATTTGATTTTTATTAAGTTGCCTAATAATTCTGCACAGTAATAGTTACCTGCACAAAGAGATATCCTTCTAAGATAGCCAAATCTAAAAAATAAAAACACTCCAACTTCCAAAAATATTAAGCTTTGATATTTGAGTCTTTTGGGTTGATTGAGAACATAGTTGTTGATCAATAATAAAAATAATCCTCTAAAATACAACTTGCCTAATAATTCTGCACAGTGTAGATAAACCGTTATTTTTAATCTTTAAAGATTCCATAATAACAGGGTCTGTACCACAGAACTGGCGTATAGCAAATGTGGTGCCAATGTTCAAAAAGGGGACAAAAACTGAACTTGGAAATTATAGGCCAGTAAGCTTAACCTCTACTGTGGGTAAAAACCTAGAGGGTTTTCTAAGAGATGCTATACTGGAGTATCTGAAGAAAAATAACCTCATGACCCAATATCAACATGGGTTTACGAGGGACCGTTCCTGTCAAACTAATCTGATAAGCTTCTATGAAGAGGTAAGTTCTGGACTGGACCCAAGAAATGCAGTGGACATGGAGTATATGGACTTTTCAAATGCTTTTGATACGGTGCCACACAAAAGGTTGATATATAAAATAAGAGCAATGGGGATAGGGGAAAATATTTGTAAGTGGGTTAAGAACTGGCTCAGTGATAGGAAACAAAGGGTGGTTATTAATGGAACACACTCAGAATGGGTCACAGTTAACAGTGGGGTACCACAGGGGTCAGTATTGGGCCTGCTTCTTTTTAACATATTTATTAATGACCTTGTAGGGGGCATACAGAGTAGAATCTCAATATTTGCAGATGACACTAAACTCTGCAGGGTTAACAACACTGAGGAGGACAATTTGATATTACAGGAGGATTTATGTAAACTAGAAGCTTGGGCTGATAAATGGCAAATGAGCTTTAATGGGGATAAATGTAATGTCATGCACTTGGGCAGAGGAAATAAAATGTACAATTATGTTCTTAATTGTAAAACACTGGGCAAAACTACACTAAAAAAGACCTGGGTGTATGGGTAGATGATAAACTCACATTTAGTGCCCAGTCTCAGGCAGCTGCTGCAAAGGCAAATCAAATAATGGGATGCATTAAAAGAGGCATGCTCATGAGGTGAACAATTTTACCTCTATTCAGGTCACTAATGCGACCACACTTAGAATACTGTGGACAATTCTGGTCTCTGGTGTATAAGAAAGACATAACTGAACTAAAACAGGTGCAGAGAAGAGCGACCAAGGTTATTAGAGGACTGAGGGGCATGCAATACCAAGACAGGTCATTAAACATGGGGTTATTTAGTTTGGAAAAACGAAGGCTTAGGGGTGATCTTATAATAATGAATAAATATATGAGGGGACAGTAGAGAGACCTTTTAAATGATCTTTTACTCTTAGGCCTGAGACTAAGAGTAACATGGATTCTTTACCCTAAGAGCAGTGAGACTATGGAACTCTCTGCCACATGATGTTGTAATGAGTGAGTCACTACTAACATTTAAGAGTGGCCTGGATGCCTTTATTGAAAAATATATTATTACAGGTTACCGTATATACTCGTGTATAAGCCGACCCGTGTATAAGCCGACCCCCCTACTTTTGCCCCCAAAACCTGGGAAAATCTATTGACTCGCGTATAAGCCGAGGGTGGACCCCAGCACAGGTATACAGCCCCCAGCAGTGGTATACAGGCCCCAGCAGTATGATATACAGCAGCCCCAGTGGTATATACAGCAGCTCCCAGTGGTATATACAGCAGCTCCCAGTGGTATATACAGCAGCTCCCAGTGGTATATACAGCAGCCACAGTGGTATATACAGCAGCCCCAGTGGTATTGCAGCCCCTATATACAGCAGCCCCAGTGGTATTGCAGCCCCAGTGGTGTATACAGCAGCCCCTATATACAGCAGCCCCAGTGGTATTGCAGCCCCTATATACAGCAGCCCCAGTGGTATTGCAGCCCCACTGGTGTATACAGCAGCCCCTATATACAGCAGCCCCAGTAGTATTGCAGCCCCTATATACAGCAGCCCCAGTAGTATTGCAGCCCCAGTAGTATTGCAGCCCCAGTGGTATTGCAGCCCCAGTGGTATTGCAGCCCCTATATACAGCAGCCCCAGTGGTATTGCAGCCCCTATATACAGCAGCCCCAGTGGTATTGCAGCCCCTATATACAGCAGCCCCAGTGGTATTGCAGCCCCTATATACAGCAGCCCCAGTGGTATTGCAGCCCCTATATACAGCAGCCCCAGTGGTATTGCAGCCCCTATATACAGCAGCCCCAGTGGTATTGCAGCCCCACTGGTGTATACAGCAGCCCCTATATACAGCAGCCCCAGTGGTAGTATACAGGCAGCCCCAGTAATGCAGGGCCCCCAGCCTGACTCCGGTCACCTGTAAAGCAAATTATACTTATCATGTCCCGCTGCCGTCTGCGCCCGCATCTGCCGACATCGCGATCCTCCATCTTCATGCGACCTCTTCCGACTTCCTGTGTTCGGCGCCGGTAATGACGTCATTGGCAGCGACGAACACAGGAAACAAGAAGAGGTCGCATGAAGATGGAGGATCGCGATGTCGGCAGCGGCGGGCGCGGACGGCAGCGGGACATGATAAGTATAATTTGCTTTACAGGTGACCGGAGCATGAGGGGGGGGCCCTGCATTACTGGGGATGCGGGGGCTGCTGTATACCGCTGTATACAGCAGCCCCCGCACTGACTCGCGTATAAGCCGAGGGGGGTACTTTTCAGCCCAATTTTTGGGCTGAAAAACTCGGCTTATACGCGAGTATATACGGTATATATACTAGATTCCTTGATAGGGCGTTGATCTACGGAACTAGTCTGATTGCCGTATGTGGCGTCAGGAAGGAATTTTCTTCCCCAATGTGGAGCTTAGTGTTGCCACATGGGTCTTTGTTTTGCCTTCCTCTGGATCAACATGTTAGGCTGTGTGTTGAACTAGATGGACTTAAGGTCTTCCTTCAACCTTGAATACTATGGTACTATGTCAAGGAAAAAAAAAAAATCATATTTGGATCACTTGCTATGGAATGACCCCTTCGTAAAGTTTAACCTGCCCAATTCCAGCATTGCTGAAGCATCCCAATATCATCAGCGATCTTCCACCAAATTTCACAGTGGGTGCAAGACACTGTAGATTGTACACCTCTCCAGGTCTCCGCTTAACCATTAGATGACCAGGTGTTGGGCACAGCTGAAAATTAGACTCGTCAGAGAATATTCCCTTACTCCAGTCCTCTATGGTCGAATCCTTATGGTCTTAGGCAAACTTGAGCATGGCTCTCCTTTGCCTCTCACTGATGAAAGGCTTTTTCCTAGCTATACATGACTTGAGCCCTGCCTCTTGGAGCCTGTTACAAACTGTTCTTGCCGTGCACTTCATCCCAGCTGCCATTTGCCATTCCTTTTGTAGGTCACTTGATGTCATATGCGGTTGCTGAGTGACATTCAAATAAAATGACGGTCATCCCGGTCAGTAGAGAGTCGCTTTTGTCCTCTGTTGGTGTGTAACTTAGTTGTCCCCAATGTCTGTTGCTTGACCTTGTTGTAATGGAGTGCCATCTTCAAAATTTTAAGGATGGAGGCAACATGACACTCACTGTATCCCTCTGCTAGTAAAGCCAGAATTGAGCCCTTCTTTTCCTCACTCAAGACTTTTCTTTTCAACTCCTTTGACATAGTTAAAAGTTATTTTTTCATTCAAATTCCTTTTGGGCTATTCCTAGCACTTGTTGCGCCATCCAGCTTTTCCTATTGCAAGAGGATTGTAGAGACCACAGCAATGTTTTTTATACTTTCCCTCGTTAAATAAGATTTGGTTCAGGGGAACACTTAATCAGAAGCACATTAAGTAGAATGAGGTATACTTTGGTTGGAATTGAACTGATACTGGAATGGAATGTCTGTCAGAAATGTAGAGTTGGTGACTTTTAGAAAAAACTGTAGCCAGAGCTGTATATATCATGCACATGCATGGATTGTGATTTTTAGAGTTATCTGTGTCGTAAAGATTTTAGTATTTTATTTAATAATGACATCTATAAAGGCAGTAAAGGAGGAAGGAATTAGGGAAAGCAACGCTCTACAGGGAACATGAGAGCACAGGACCGGACGTAGATGTGACTCCCAGCACCTGTGCAGAACAGTTAATGAAGCCAATGCCCATAGAAAGGCAAAACAATAAAGGAAATCACCGGGAGATTTACTGCAAAGGCAAGAAATTTGCAACCAGGAAATACACATCACAAGTATAATGTAACACTACTAGGCGGTGAAATGGATGCTAATAAAGCAAGGAGGCATGGCCATCTTCCAGGCAGTATACGCCCCATAGTCAAGAACACATAATTAACATGAAAGTAATCAAAAATTCAGCAAGAAAGCATTAGCTATGACGCATGCAGGTAAGGCTGGTTTCACACTACAGTTTTTTGCCTGATCAGGTCCCATCCGGTTTGTGTGCCAAAACCAGGAGAGGAACTTGCAGAGAAAAACTATAACTGAAAGATTGACACCAGTTCTGAGTTTTGGAGACACTCCTGGCTTCGGCACGCAAACTGAATCGAACGTGATCAGGGAAAAAACTGCAGTGTGAACCCAGCCTAAGACTATTTTCAGCATCTTATTTCCTTAAATACCCATAGAAAAAGTTTTGAAATTCAAAGTGATGACAGATTCCCTATAAAGCATACTTCAACTTAGATACCCATTACTCACCAAGTTAACGGTGTCAAAGACCTGGACTTCTCCAATGGTGGCACTCCCTGGATATGCCAAGTAGCAATTATCCCCATTAATTGACAGAGCACAGAGGCCTTAAAATAAACAAAAAAAAACTATGAGAAAAAAAAAAAGTTCTGCTAAGTACTAGGGCTTCATACATACTTTAATTCAATTCTCCTTAACATTGAAATTTCAACACCAAAAGGAAAGGTCATAGAATTATGAAAATCACAAAATGGATAGACATTCCAATAATTACCGTATATACTCGTGTATAAGCCGACCCGTGTATAAGCCGACCCCCTACTTTTGCCCCAAAAATCTGGAAAAACCTATTGACTCGTGTATAAGCCGAGGGTGGACCCCAGCACAGGTATACAGCCCCCAGCAGTGTGGTATACAGGCCCCCCCAGTGGTATACAGGCCTCCCCAGTGGTAGTATACAGCAGCCCCAGTGGTAGTATACAGCAGCCCCAGTGGTAGTATACAGCAGCCCCAGTGGTAGTATACAGCAGCCCCAGTGGTAGTATACAGCAGCCCCAGTGGTAGTATACAGCAGCCCCAGTGGTATACAGCAGGCCCCAGGGGTACATATAGCAGCCCCCAGGAGGTACCCAGCAGCCCCCTGAGGGTACCCAGCAGCCCCCAGGGGGTACACAGCAGCCCCCAGGGGGTACCCAGCAGCCCCCTGGGGGTCCCCAGCAGCCCCCTAGGGGTCCCCAGCAGCCCCCTGGGGTACATAGCGGCCCCCAGGGGGTCCCCAGCAGCCCCCTGGGGGTCCCCAGCAGCCCCCAAATGCTGGCACTCGCCCCCCCTTACAAGGCCCCCCCCCCCCGCTTCTCTTACCATTCCGGACTTCTGATCCGCGCCGCTCCTCGTGCTCCTCGCTCTCTACATGGATCCCGCCGTCGCGCTACAATCCGAATCCGGCCGGAGATCCCGATGTAGCAGACGGACGGAGCAGCGAGGAGCGCGCGGATCAGAAGTCCGGAATGGTAATATAACCATCGGGGGGGGGGGGCCCTTACAAGGGGGGGCGAGTGCCAGACATTTGGGGGCTATATGCACTGCTTCCCCCTGCCGCTGATTGACAGGGGGAAGCAGTGCATATTTAATGAGCGGCCCCACGTGACGGGGCCGCTCATACAGCAGCCCCCCCGCCTCCTGCAGCCTCCACAGCCCCGGACACAGCCCCCCCCCCCGTATTGACTCGTGTATAAGCCGAGGGGGAGACTTTTCAGCCCAAATTTTGGGCTGAAAAACTCAGCTTATACACGAGTATATACGGTATATACTGCTCAATATTAGTATAGTATCCAGTAGTACCCTGGAATAGTGGAAAGTTGCAAGGCACCAAACAAAAGTGCCAGGACCTGCAATATTATGATGAGCTGTATCCTGCAATAAGCATAGTAACACCGCTATACCAGAAACTTGAATGCAGACCATGTGATTTGCAAAAAATCACGACAACCTATCAGTTTTTGACACAAGCCATTAATCAAACTAACCCATAAAAGTAAATGGGAATGGGACTGTGAAAATCACAGACAGCACACCGGTATCATGTGTAATAGCTCATGTGTCATATCTATATATGTTGTAAGTGATGAACCTTGCGATATATTTGTTTATTGGTGAAAATCATAATGAAACACGTATGGTCAAATTCACAACTCAGGGAGGGGAAAAGAGGGGGGGATGGGGGCTGATGGGATGGACTGTGGGGAGAGGAGAAATGGGGTGGAGCTGAGAATTTACACTGCAGGGTGGAGGGTGGAGGCTGAGAAGTCAATCTGCGGAGTGGGCGGGCTGGAGACCTTAGTAAACATTTTAACACAGTGACGTTAGTTCCAGGGAGGGGATGAGGAAGTGTCTGGGGCAGTCTGATGGCTGTGTGAGGATCCCGGCATGCACTGGGGCTCTCACAAAGGAGCATCAAAAAAGAAAAAATATAAAAAACAAAACCATAGCAGTTAGATAGTGTAGACAGGCAACAATAGGCAATTAATAAAGGAAGTATATGAGAAAAAAGCTTAGATTAGAGGGATATATTAGATAGAATGTTAAGAGGAGAGTTGCTGGGCTCGGACTGACCCGTTAAGGCTATGTGCCCATCAGCATTTGTGATCCGTTTTTGTGCAAAAAACTGATCAATTTTTCCCATGACAGCAAAGTCTGAGGTTTCTGAAATGCTGTGCCAAGGTCTTCTTTTCCTGATCAGGTTTTTGAAACAAAACCTGATCAGGTAAAATTGAAGTACCATGTCCTATAATTGATCCGGTTCCCCGGCGATCCCACGGTGAGCTCCGGTGAATTCTTCCTCCCGTGCACGGGCAAGAGCAGTGCAAAGTGACTTACAGGACCTGCGCCCCATGTGACTCAACCAGAGTCACATGGGGCGCAGGTCCTGGAAGTACTGTACTCATGCTCCAAAGGATGAAATCACTGGAGCTCACTGTGGGATCGCAGGGAAGGGTTATAGTGTGTGTGTGTGTGTGTGTCTGTGTGCCTGTCTGTGTGTCCCTTTATTTGTGTTGCGTTTTTAAAGTGCACAAATTCAATACGTTTCTGCTGCATTTTTTGAAAACCTGAGAAAGGTTTTCATGCAGAATTTTCCTGACCACAATTTGATCATTTTTTGTGTGGGCACATAAGCTAAAGCTACAGCTAAGGTTCTGAGCCTCCACAATCATCATATTGGAACACATGGTACATCTGTCTGTTTAATAGGTATTATTTTGGATTACGCCCCCTGTTTGAATTATTTCTTGTTTCAAGCGTAACTATCATTTTAGTTGATTTGACAAGATAACCTGCTGGGTGTATACATGATGAACAACACTATATTTGACCACTGCATGACTTGTATCTGCATTAGATATCCCTGAGTGAAACCTCTTTTTCAAGTTATCCACTTTCCTCTAAACTAGGCTAGAGTGACTGGAGACTAGCTGCTAAATCATCTTATATACTGTACACTGCATACAAAGAAGAAAACACCCTGCTCTCAATCCGTCTACAGCACACCCTCAGATGCAGGAGCAGGACATTATACAATAATACTGAGCAGTATAGCTGTGAATCCAGCATTGGGGTGAGGTGAAACAATCACAAGAAGCTGCAGTCAAGTCTCTACTTTACAAAAGCGATTTTTTTCTGCAAAAGGGATGGCTAGAAATGATAAGAGGGGGTGCAGGGACAGGTCTAAAGATACGGGGGGTCAGTTTCTGGGTTTAGGATCACTTGAAAGGCTGAAACCTGAGAGGCTGAAAGGGCAGGGCTTTACTGAAGGGAGGGGGGAAGAGGAGGCTGACAGGCACGAACACTGCAGGAGGACAAGCTAGGTAACACCCAGTCGGCAGGATTTTTTAAATTTTCATAAAGCTATATCTTAGCTTCTACTAAACAGTTTTTTTAGCAAAAACGATTGCCCCAAATGTGTGTGCTGGGTGTAGGGACACATATTAACAGTCCGGGGGGGTCATTTGGGGTGGTTGGTTCCCTTTAATCTCTCTGCCTCAATCTCCCTCCAGTGATTCATACCATTGTGTGTACTCTCCAGACTTCTGTAAAAAGTAATTCCATTCTGTAGTTCAGATAATAGAGTTAGAGTAACCAGTAAAGGAGTCTAAAGGAAGGGAAGAGACTTAATAAGTGGAGAAAGAGGCATGTTTGTCTATTATAGGATTGTTTCTATCTTCTTTAGGAGGGCAAAATTACACAGCACTTTTAAAAACCAAGCGACTTTGCAATCTATTATTTAACTTTGCCCCAGGTCTCCAGATATTTACACTTTTTTTTATTGTTTATTCCTCACTGTCAAAGGAACTGAACAAACACCGTGTAGAATCAGTGACTAAACAAGCACAGCTGTCCAAAGCTCTTAGAGGGTGAGCTAGTAAGCGCTGCACTGAGTCTAACAGACCCCTGGAGCAAGCTTCCTCACATACGAGCGCACACCGTTCAGACCAAAAGTGCAACAATGCTGCTGGTCTAAGGCTGCCTTCACACTGCATAATTTGTACACCTTTGTGGTTTCAAGGACCACACAGGCAGGCACGGATCTGTGCCAACAGATGCTAACTAATGCCCACTGACGTTTTTTTAACGGATCAGTCATCAGTTAGCAGAGATACAGGCTGGGAGAAGCTGTACCTTGCTTCCGAGCATGCTCAATACAGCAAAGCGGATCTGTTTAACGGATCCGTACAGATCCATCTCCATAGAGCTCCATCTTAGGCTGGTTTCACATTGAGTTTTTTTGCAATCCGTGGCTGTCCGTTGTAAAACGGACAGCCATGGATCTGATTTGGCTCCCATTTATCCCTATGAGTACGGATTGGTGCTCTATTGGCGTCCGATTTGTGACAGATCCGATTCTGTCCGATTTTTTGCTGTACCCAGAGTCGAAGACTGCTCCTATTTTGAGCACAGCGGACCAAATCAGATGCAACCCGCTCCGCGGCAATTAACGTGGGGGCCTATGGAGCACAGGTCCGGGAAAATATCGGATCGTTTCCCGGACCCGATTTTGGTGGACGGAGCATGCTCAGTACACTAACACTGCTCTGTATATACATACATTGTAGAAGTAAAATTAACTAAAGCAAGTGGTAAAAAAAACAAAAAATATAATAATATCCTCACCTCTCCAGCGTGTGTGCCGGGGTGCGTGCCATTTATCCCAAGCTTAAGGACCTGGGGGCGGGGCTACCTAATCAGTCACATGACCGCATCAGTTGAGCGGTTTAAATCTTCCGCCCGCCAAAACGATCAGCGGGCGGGAGATTTAAACCGCTCAGCTGATGAGGTCATGTGACCGATTAGCTGATCGGGTAGCCCCGCCCTTCAGCTCGAGATAGATGGCGCGCATCGCAGGAACCACGCCGAAGAGGTGAGGATCTTTTTATTATTTTTTTTAACACTTGCTTCACTCCCGGAATGTATGTGCATACATTGCGGGAGTGAAAGTGCCCTGCTTGCCTGCACTTTGCAGGGTCGGGCTTTTCGGTGTCTGGGCCCACGAAAATCATGGACCCGGACACAGAAATGGCATCTGGAGGCCACATACGATCCGATCCTTTCCTGTCCGTGGGGTCCTGCAAAAAACAGGATCCCCACAGAGAGGGAAAAAAATGCAATGTGAAACCAGCCTTATTAGACACTGATAGCTACGGATCTGTATCTGTCCGTTGGGGTCAGTGATTTTTAAGGCAGCCTGAAATTGGGAGTGTCAATTCTGAGTGCATGAAAAAAACTGCCACAAACTGATCAGTAACAAAACTGACACACACAGATAGCCATATAGGACCAATCTGTGCCCATAGCTATACATGGGAGGCCAAAATTGATTTGTTGTTATCGGTTTTAAAACAGATAGATACGGATCACAAATTATACAGTGTGAAGGCAGCCTAAAACGGTTAGTATGTGACTGCTGATTAAAGGCAAACGTTAAAATATATTATTTATCAAGGTAAATGTCTTCTGCAAGCTCGATATCAAAGATAGTATCACAAAAATGTGTCCTCCAGCCTGGACAATAAACAAAAAAAAAAAAGAAAGAAAAACAATTACAAAGAAAAATGTATTTTGCATGAAGATTGAAATCTGAGAATAAAGATAACATTTTTTTAGATACCTGCAGGGTTTGGGGGAGTTTCTCGGATAGTGTGCAGAACTTTCATGTCTCTTATATTGTGTATGTACAGAGATTCTTCCAGACATACAATCAGCCTCTGGGGAAGTAACAACATACAAGGTAAGGCATCAAAAAAAAAAAAGGACAGAAGCTTTATGAAACTTTTATTTAAAGGAAACCTGTCATGTGTAAAAATCCTTAACCTCCAGATATCTGTAGCACTATTGCATCAGAAATCTACACGATGCTTGCACATTGCAATCCGGGAAGAAGAGAACGTTAATCCTCCCAGCACCGTTCCAGATTTAGTCGCAGGGGTGGTGCCAGTGTGTTATCAGTCATCACTCTTTATACTGAGAGTGGCAGTTGTAAAAGCACCCCCCCTCCCAAAGTAACTGGCAACTTTCTCTAACGCTGAGCGGCTGTCAGTTAGTGTGTGGGGTGTGATTACAGTCGCCGCTCTCAATACACAATGCAAACCAGAGACAGATCCAGTGTTCAGGAACTGTCTGAATGCTTTATATGTTCATAGCCTTATCTCAGAGAGTGTCAAATGTGAATTTGTGACTCCCCCCCCCCCCTTTTTACCTCCTCTCCCCTTCACCCCACCCCTCTTGGCCCTTGTTTTATACTTGGACTCCTTATAGTATATTACTGATGTCTTGTTTGATTTGTATGAAAACTTTGTTCAATAAACATTTAATGTTTAAAAAATACACAATGCAAAGACTGAAGTCGTGCCAGCACCACCTCCATGACTGAAACACGAATGCTGCCTGGAGGATTACCGTAAATTTCTTATCCTCCCGGCAGGGGGATTCACTGTGCAGGCACGGGGCAGGTTTCAAGTGTCCTTAACCTGCAAATTATCTGAAGGTTAATAGCGATTTGTACACATGACTGGTTCCCTATAAACGCTCTTATTTTAGGCCTAAAGAATTTTCCAAATCAGGTTTCATTCATTTCAAACAATTTATCTGCTATAGCCTCTGTGTAGCATGGCTCATTGCGGACTGCAAAAAGAGAAAGCTAAGAATTTATCAATGAGCTCGATCTGACAGGATCATTTGTAACTTTTATCTATCTTTTTCTGAACTCTTCTGTGCAAATTTATGATCACAGATAAAGCTGAACGGAAAAACTAACCATTGTTTTAATCTTTATTTCATAAATTGATATATTACAAAGATGCTCATTTTCATGTAAACTTGTCAATGTAAGGGCCCTTTCACATCTGCGTTTATTTGAAATCGCGGCAGATGCGGTGAAAAAACCGCATCTGCCGCGATTGCCGCATAACCGCTGCACTTGCGGCACGGTTGCGGTAATCCCCATAGAAAGTATAGGGGGACTTGCGGCAGGTGCGGCAAGTGCGGTTTTGCACTTGCGGCAGGTGCGGCCGCGAAAAAAACCGCGGTCAGCCGCGGTTTTTTTCGCGGCCGCACCTGCCGCAAGTGCAAAACCGCACTTGCCGCACCTGCCGCAAGTCCCCCTATACTTTCTATGGGGATTACCGCAACCGCGCCGCAAGTGCAGCGGTTATGCGGCAATCGCGGCAGATGCGGTTTTTTAACCGCATCTGCCGCGATTTCAAATAAACGCAGATGTGAAAGGGCCCTAAGGCTGCTTTCACATCAGCGGTTTTCGCTGATCGTGGCAGTTGAAAAAACCGCAACTGTCGCGATTACCGCATAACGGCTGTACTTGCGGCAAGCCCCATACATTGTCTATGAGGCTTGCAGTAAGTGTGCAGCAGGTGTGGCAAGTGCGGTTTTGGCACTTGCGGCAGGTGCAGCCGCGAAAAAACCGCGGTATGACGCGTTTTTTCACGGCAGCACCTGCCGCAAGTGCCGATACCGCACTTGCCGCAAGCCCCATAGACATTGTATGGGGCTTGCCGCAAGTGAACCGCAAGTACAGCCGTTATGTGGTAATCGTGGCAGCTGCGTATTTTTCACCGCAACTGTCGCGATCAGCGAAAACCGCTGATGTGAAAGGGGTCTAAGGCCCCTTTCACATCAGCGTTTTTGCGCTGATTGTGGCAGTTGCGGTGAAAAAACCGCAACGGCCGCGATTACCGCATAACGGCCGAGATCGCGGCACACTTGCGGCAAGCCCCATACAATGTCTATGGGGCTTGCGGTAAGTGCGGTCTCGGCACTTGTGGCAGGTGCGGCCGCGAAAAAAAACGCGGTATGCCGCAGTTTTTTTGCGGCCTGCACGTGCCGAAACCGCACTTGCAGCACACTTACCGCAAGCCCCATAGACATTGAATGGGGTTTGCCACAAGTGTGCCGCGATCACGACCAATATGCGGTAATCGCGGCAGTTGCTTTTTTTTTCACCACAACTGCCGCGATCAGCGCAAACCGCTGATGTGAAATCACCCTTAGGGCCACGTCACACACACAGATAATTGTGCAGATATTGTTCGCAGATCTCTGGTTGCAGTGAAATCATGGACACATTGCTCCATTTGTATACAGCCACAAAATGAGACAATCTGTCCATGATTTCACTGCAACCAGAGATCTGTGAACAATATCTCCCCAGATATGTGTGTGTGACGTGGCCCTTAGGCTAGTTTCACACTTGTGTATTTTGCAATCCGTTTGTTTGCATGAAATTCATGCAACTCCCTGGATACGCATGGACACCCACAGATCCGTGCACACAGGTCTGTCATCAGCCTTTAGAGATAGGGGTGGGAAGAGCTGTACCTTGCCTTTGAGCATGCTTAACCCCCTTCACCACGCAGCCTATTTTGACCCTAAACAGTCTGGAACTAACGGATCTTAGCGATTCTCAGATCGTTTTTTCGTAACATATTGGGCTTCATGTTAGTAGTAAATTTAGGTCGATAATTTGTGTGTTTATTTGTGAAAAAAATTAAAAAAATTGGTGAAAAGTTTGAAAACTTTGCAATTTTCACATTTTTAATCTTTATTCCGTTAAACCAGAGAGTTATGTGACACAAAATAGTTAATAAATAACATTTCCCACATGTCTACTTTATATCAGCACAATTTTGGGAACAAACATTTATTTGGGTTAGGAAGTTATAAGGGTTCAAAGTTTATCAGCAATTTCTCATTTTTCCAGCAAAATTTACAAAACCATTTGTTTTAGTGACCACATCACATTTGAAGTCCCTTTGAGGGGTGTACATGACAGAAAATACCCAAAAGTGACACCATTCCAAAAACTGCACCCCTCAAGCTACTCAAAACTACATTCAGGAAGATTATTAACCCTTCAGATGCTTCACAGGAACTCAAGCAACGTGGAAGGAAAAAATGGACATTTTTATTTTTCCAACAAAAATGTTCTTTAAACCTCAAGTTTTTCATTTTCAAATGGACTACAGGATAAAATGGATTTTAAAATTTGCTGGGCAATTTCTCCTGAGTACACCGATACCTCATATGTGGTCATAAACCACTGTTTAGGTGCACGGTAGAGCTCGGAAGGGAAGGAGAGCCATTTCAATTTTGGAGCTAATTTTCTATTCAAAAAGTCAAATGGCGCTCCTTTCCTTCCGAGCTCTGCCGTGCGCCCAAACAGTGGTTTATAACCACATACGAGGTATTGGTGTAATCAAGAGAAATTGCCTGACAAGTTTTTGGATCCATTTTATCCCGTAGGCCATGTGAAAATGAAAAAATTGAGGCTAAAAGAACATTTTTGTGGAAAAAAAAAAATAGCCGTATATACTCGTGTATAAGCCGACCCGTGTATAAGCCGACCCCCCTACTTTTGCCCCCAAAACCTGGGAAAACCTATTGACTCGTGTATAAGCCGAGGGTGGACCTCAGCACAGGTATACAGCCCCCAGCAGTGTGGTATACAGCAGCCTCCCCAGTGGTGTATACAGCAGCAGCCCCAGTGGTGTATACAGCAGCAGCCCCAGTGGTGTATACAGCTGCAGCTCCAGTGGTATATACAGCAGCAGCCCCAGTGGTATAAACAGCAGCAGCCTGAGTGGTGTATACAGCAGCAGCCCAAGTGGTGTATACAGCAGCAGCCCAAGTGGTGTATACAGCAGCAGCCCAAGTGGTGTATACAGCAGCAGCCCCAGTGGGGTGTGTATACAGCAGCAGCCCCAGTGGTGTATACAGCAGCAGCCCCAGTGGTATACAGGCGCCCGCCCCATGGGTATACAGGGCCCCCCCTTGCTGCCGCAAACCTGTAAAGTAATAGATCATTATACATATCCCTGTCCTGTCGCTGCCGCCGCTCTCTGACACCGCGCACTCCTCTGGCTTCATCAGGCTTCCTCCTCCGGCGCACAGACAATGACGTCATTGCCTGCGCCCACCGGAGGAGGAAGCCGGATGAAGCCGGAGGAGTGCGCGGTGTCAGAGAGCGGTGGCGACGGCAAAAGGGATAAGTATAATGATTATTACTTTACAGGTTTGCCGATTAAAGCATTAGATGAAAGGTGGTAATTTGTGCGCTGCCGTCTGTCCGTTGGTTCCAAGAAATCCAAGGAATCACAAGATGTTAAAAGTAATACCTTCAATGTCTAATTCTTACGCGTTTCGTGGTACTTCAGACCACTTCATCAGAGATCCACAAGATTTGGTAAACCTTGTGGATCTCTGATGAAGTGGTCTGAAGTACCACGAAACGCGTAAGAATTAGACATTAAAGGTATGGGAGCTTGCTATCAACCTTATGGAGACAGCGAAGTAGGTGAGGAGATTGTAAGCCACTTCCCTCCTCTCAGATATATGCAAATTTGCACTTCACTAAGGAAGTAGAGAAACTCCAGTGCCACATTTAAGCAGCTTCCTCAAAGTCATAATAGCTTTCCAACAAGCTTTTAATATAACTAAGGGATTTGTGCCAGATCAGAACCCCAAAATCCAGTTTGGGGTTCTGATCTGGCACAAATCCCTTAGTTATATTAAAAGCTTGTTGGAAAGCGATTATGACTTTGAGGAAGCTGCTTAAATGTGGCACTGAAGTTTCTCTACTTCCTTAGTGAAGTGCAAATTTGCATATTACATTAAAGGTATTACTTTTAACATCTTGTGATTCCTTGGATTTCTTGGAACCAACGGACAGACGGCAGTGCACAAATTACCACCTTTCATCTAATGCTTTAATCGGTTTCCCTTGGGCGGAGTGCTGCAAGCTGGCTTATGCTTCAATAGTTGTTGTGACTCTCACAACAACATAACGTTAGTGCAACAGCACACAATACAACACCCCGGTTACACCCGGATAAGACCCTATGTGCGCTTTTCTACTTTTCTTCTAGTTTACAGGTTTTCGGCAGCAAGGGGGGGCTCTGTATACCCATGGGGGGGGGGGGCCTGTATACCGATGACTCGCGTATAAGCCGAGGGGGGGACTTTTCAGCCCAATTTTTGGGCTGAAAAACTCGGCTTATACGCGAGTATATACGGTACTTTTTCATTTTTACGGTTCAATTTGTGAAGCATCTGGGGGTTCAAAGTGCTCAACACCCATCTAGACAAGTTCCTTGGGGGGTTTAGTTTCCAAACTTGCGTCACTTGTGGGGGAGCTCCAATGTTCAGGCACACAGGAGCTCTCCATAGGCGACATGGTATCCGCTAACAATTCCAGTTGTTAGCGGACACCATGTCGCATATGGAGAGCCCCTGTGTTACTAAACATTGGAGCTCCCCCACAAGTGACCCCATTTTGGAAACTATACCCCTCAAGGAACTTATCTAGATGCATAGTGAGCACTTTGAACCTCCAGGTGCTTCACAATATGATCTGTAAAAATTAAAAAGTACTTTTTTTTTCCTTCACACAAATCTTTTTTCCTTTTTATGGACTAATTTGTTAAGCACATGGGGTTCAAAGTGCTCACTAAGGATCAAGACAAGTTCCTTGGGGGTTCGAGTTTCCAAAATGCGGTCACTTGTGGGGAAGCACCAATGCTCAGGCACACAGGGGCTCTCTATACGCGACATGGTGTCCGCTAACAATAGGAGCTAATTTTCCATTGAAATGGTTAGCGGACACCATGTCGCCTGTGTGCCATCAGCATTGCCACCAGCACAAGGGCAACTGGAAGAGTTGGGGTACAGCACCAGAAAATAGCACCTCTTATGAATGCGCTATTTTCTGGGGTGGCTGTAGGTTGCAATTCACAGCGTGGGGGGGTCACAACGTTTGGGTCTCTCCACGCTGAGGATTCCAGCCCACCAACTGCCAAGTTGTACCTGGCTGGCAACCAAAAATAGTGAAACAGATTTATAAAAATAAAAAATAAAGAAAAAGAAAACGAAATTGGGCTCCGCCATATTTTTGGTCCAGCCAGGTACAACTAGGCAGCTGGAATCCTCAGCATGGAGAGGCCCAAGCGTTCTGGGCCCCCCATGCTGCGAATTGCAGCCCACAGCTTCCCCAGAAAATGGTGCATTCACTCAAGCGCCATTTTCAGGCGCTGTACCCAGACTCTTCCAGTTGCCCTGGTGCCGGTGGCAAACTGGGTAATAAAGGGGTTAATGCCAGCTTTTTTTATTGGCAGCTGGCACTAAGCCCGAGATTCATAATGTCGGGCCAATGTTAGACCCAGCCATCTCTAGTAAATAGTAAATAAAATACACCACACAGAGAAAAATACTTTTATGAGGAAAAAAAAAAAACACAAACAAATTGAGACTCCATCTTTATTACTCCATACAGTCCGACGTAGTCCACAACGATGGTCCCACGACGCTCGATCGCCTCTACTACATCCAGAGACTGCAGCAAGGGATCAAGGGTCCTCTTCCTACAGTCTCTGGGGTTAGAATGATGGTGCACTTGCACTGTATGGCAATGATCTGTCATACAGTGCATCATGACTATGACTCCAGAGACTACAACAAGGGATCAAGTGTCCACTTGTTGTGGTCACCGGGGTCAGAGTCATGGTGCACTGTACGGCACATCATTGCCATACAGTGCACCATGACTCTGACCACAGAGACTGCAATAAGTAGACACTTAATCCCTTGTTGCATCCATCCATCCATGTATCCATTCATCCACCCATGCATCCATTCATCCACCCATGCATCCATTCATCCACCCATGCATCCATTCATCCATCCATCCATCCACCTATCCATCCACCCATGCTCTCACCTATGCACCCACCCATGCGCCCTTCCATCCACCCATGCGCCCATCCATCCACCCATGCACGCATCCATCCCCCATGCACCCATCCATCCCCACCATGCACCCATCCATCCACCCATGAACCCATCCATCCCCCCCATGCACCCCATCCATCCATTCCACCCATGCACCCATCCAATGCCCATGCACCTATCCATCCACCCATCCATCCATACTCACCTCACTCCAGATCATCAGGAGAGGAGGAGCCCAGGAGAGGAGGATGGGCTCCACGGTGATGAGGAGAAAAGGCAGGCAGCGGGGACAGCAGAACGGGGAAGGTGATGGGGGACACGGGGAATGGACGTGGAGGGTGGAAGGTGAGGGGGAGACCGGGATCAGAGGTGTGGGGGTGGAGGGAAGGGACAGGGGAGAAAGGGGGTCAAATGAAGGTGATCAGAACCGGAGCAGGATGGGGCTGAGGAGGGGGAGGGCGGCCGCCGGTCACACCGCCCCTCCATACCTGCTTGGAGAGCTAGCGTTACATGGACGCTAGCTCCAAATCAGATCTGGGGGGGTGACACTGAGGTCACCCTGCTCCAGCCAATGGCCGGTGCTACTGCACCACTGGCCATGGCTGGATTGTAATAGTTCACCAAGTTTCATTGGTGAACTATTACAGTCGGTCTGATTGGCTGTTAAACGTGAAACTGCTAATCAGATCAATCATAACCTCTTGGGGGCTAAGCCATTCCCCCCGGGGTAAACTATAGGTCCCTATGTTCCTGCAGCACCGGTGAGATTTCACCGACACCAGTCACCGATGCTGCAGGAACAAAATCACGCCATGACGTTGGGGAATGTCATGGGTTGGGAAGTCACTGACTTCCATGAGGTCTCCATAACGTCAAGGGTCGGGAAGGGGTTAATCCTCCAAAATGGATCCAGGCAGACGGAAGCAAATGGATCCGTTTTGAAAAGGATTTGTTTTCCATAGAGTTCCATTTTAATTCATGACGTATAGTCACGGATCTGTGAGCGTCCGTTTCTCTGCATATTTTCCATGTGAATCCAAAAATGCAACATGTCACTTTTTGGGGACATGAAATATATGCAGACAAATGGATCCATGACAAAACGGTGACAACTTCATGTCCACGCAAGACAAATCTGTCACCATTGAAACTCCATGGAGACAAAAATGGATCAGTGTCCACCTATTTCAAAATATATTGAAATGGACTGCAAAATATGCAAGTGCGAAACTAGCTTAATAAACTTCTTTCTCTGATTAAAAACTTGACTGAGCTTTCGTTTTCAAAATGCATAATTCTTGCATAAAAACTGCATTTGGTGAAGACAGGTTATCACAGTGATAGAAATAAATGATTTGATCCCTTGCAGATTTTCTAAGTTTACCCACTGACAAAGACATGAACAGTCTATAATTTTAACAGTGAGAGATAGAATATAACAAATAAAATCCAGAAAATCACATTGTCTAAATTACATACAGTTGTGGCCAAAAGTATGGACACCCCTGCAATTCTGTCAGATAATACTCAGTTTCTTCCTGAAAATGATTGCAATCACAAATTCTTTAGCATTATCATCTTCATTTAATTTGAACACAACCTTTAGCCAAAAGAACTGCGATCAACCATTTTCGGTAACCATCAATGAGTTTCTTACAATGCTCTGCTGGAATTTTAGACCTTTCTTCTTTGCCAAACTGCCTCAGGTCCCCGATATTTGAATGGTGCCTTCTCCAAACTGCCATTTTTAGATCTCTCCACAGGTGTTCTATGGGATTCAGGTCTAGACTCATTGCTGGCCACCTTAGAAGTCTCCAGTGCTTTCTTCTTTTTGAAGTGTGTTTTGGGTCATTGTCCTGCTGGAAGACCCATGACCTCTGAGGGAGACCCAGCTTTCTCACACTGGGCCCTACATTATGCTGCAAAATTTGTTGGTAGTCTTCAGACTTCATAATGCCATGCACACGGTCAAGCAGTCCAGTGCCAGAGGCAGCAAAGCAACCCCAAAACATCAGGGAATGTCCGCCATGTTTCACTGTAGGGACCGTGTTCTTTTCTTTGAATGCCTCTTTTTTCTCCTGTAAACTCTATGTTGATGCCTTGGCCCAAAAAGCTCTACTTTTGTCTCATCTGACCAGAGAACATTCTTCCAAAACGTTGTAGGCTTTCTCAGGTAACTTTTGGCAAACTCCAGCCTGGCTTTTTTATGTCTCGGGGTAAGAAGTGGGGTCTTCCTGGGTATCCTACCATACAGTCCCTTTTTATTCAGACGCCGACGGATAGTACAGGTTGACACTGTCGTACCCTCGGACTGCAAGGCAGCTTGAACTTGTTTGGATGTTAGTCGAGGTTCTTTATCCACCCTCCGCACAATCTTGCGTTGAAATCTCGTCAATTTTTCTTTTCCGTCCACATATAGGGAGGTTAGCCACAGTGCCATGGGCTTTAAACTTCTTGATGACACTGTGCATGGTAGACACAGGAACATTCAGGTCTTTGGAGATGGACTTGTAGCCTTGAGATTGCTCATGCTTCCTCACAATTTGGTTTCTCAAGTCCTCAGACAGTTCTTTGGTCTTCTTTCTTTTCTCCATGCTCAATATGGTACACACAAGAACACAGGACAGAGGTTGAGTCAACTTTAATCCATGTCAACTGGCTGCAAGTGTGATTTAGTTATTGCCAACACCTGTTAGGTGCCACAGGTAAGTTACAGGTGCTGTTAATTACACAAATTAGAGAAGCATCAGATGATTTTTCTAACAGTGCCAATACTTTTGTTACTTATACTATAACATTCCTAAGGTTTTTTGTAATCAGTAACAGACGTTTGAAGCACTAGGCTATTGTCAAAAGACATGCCAGTGGCAAACAAGACCTTGGGTCAGTTCAAACAAAATGTAACCTTGAAGCATTGTGCTGTGGTCAGAAGACATGATAATGTCAAAACAGACATTGAGTCTGTTTGAACAGACCCAGGTTGTAGTTATCAGTAAGTATCGAGTCCATGTCAAACAACAACCTACTGCGCAGTTGCAAGATACTGATGATCTGGCTTAAACATATTGCACAAGATGTGTTAGGGGAGGATGTGGGAGCTGTGTATAAAAAAGGGGGCCCAGTTCAGCGATGTAGGGACATTCCAGAACGTATCGTGGACGCACGGTTTCTGTGATGACAAGACCAGAGTATTTACTTCTCGCTGACACTGTGGTCCCTCCGGTGGAGAAGTGATGTTATAATACTTGGTATGTATTAATACTTATTTCTCCATATACTATGATTCACCTTAATTATATGATTTACGTGAACTGAATTATAGGAACAGGGTAATATTGTATCTGCCATTCCATATTTGAGCATTATCCTGATGTAATCTTAATAAATTGTTACATTACTGTTTTACCACAAAACTGTATTCAGTGTGCCTAATTCGTATATTAGTGAGCGCTACGTAAGTAAGGGCGTATCCGCCCTGTCACTCTGACGCGGTAAAAACACCCTCTTTTATGGTTGGTGTGGAATTATATCCAATTTGGCTTTAGGACAATTCTTTTTGTGTTTTTTCATTGAAGACAAATTAAATGAAGATAATAATACCAAAGAATTTGTGATTGCAATCATTTTCAGGAAGAAACTGAGTTATTTGACAGAATTGCAGGGGTGTCAATACTTTTGGCCACAACTGTAAATGTATTTGCGTTTTGAAGAGAAAAATAAGTATTTGAACCCTCTGGTAAACAAGACTTAATACTTGGTGGCAAAACTCTTGTTGGCAAGCACAGCAGTCAGACATTTCTTGTAGTTGATGAGGAGGCTTGCACACATCAGAAGGAATTTTGGTCCACTCCTCTTTGCAGATCATTTCTAAATAATTAAAGATTTTGAGGCTGTCACTTGGCAACTCAGAGCTTCAGCTCCCTCCATAAATTTTCTATGGGATTAAGGTCTGGAGACTGGCTAGGCCACTCCATGACCTTAATGTGCTTCTGTTTGAACCACTCCTTTATTGCCTTGGCTGTATGTTTTGGGTGTAAAAAATAAATGCAGATATTTTGCAAATGTATTAAAAAAAGAAAAACTGAAAAATCCCATGGTCATAAGTATTCAAAGACAAATTTCAAAGAAAGTTCAGCACACCGGGTCCATATTTCTTCAAATGGATATTCCTTTATTTAGTGCTCATATATAAAATATTAAAAGCAACATCTTGCGGGGGCAACCCGGTCAGACGCGTTTCGATAGACTTTATCAATGACAATGACTTCAAGACATTTAGACAATATATACATAAACTATTAAGAAACAAATGAGCACACATGTGAAACCTCAAATCCTGCAAGGTAATTTAGGGCATGGTGTTCCCATTATAAATTGTAACCTGCAATCCAAAGAAAGGCTAGAGAGAAATGCCAAAGGAAAACTCCTTGAAGGAGAACTCCCAAAGGAAAACTCCTAAAAAGAAGATTCCTCAAAGGGAGAAAATTCCCAAAAAAGGAAAGGGAGAGCTACTAAAATTTGTTCAAAATATTCAAGATATGAGACATGCACACCATCCTCCTTATACTAATTCAATAACAATAAAGTGGATGATTATAAGGCCAAAAAAAAAAAATATATATATGATTTTTTTTTTTTTTTTTCTCTTTTTGCCTTTATATTAGAACAATAAATTGTTGTTATGGTGTGCAGTCCATATAGAACATTTACAAAGAAGCAATACACAATGCGTATAATTCATAGTGAGGATCGAAGAAGATATAGCATTATTCGTTATTTTTTTGCATACATAAAACGTATACACGTTTGAGAGAAAAACCCGGAGGAAACAATAAAGAGGAATCAATAAAAATACATAAGATCACTCTTATAATTTAAACCAGTTGGAAATCTCGTTCCTAAGCGTAGGATCCACAAACTTTCTGTATTCCGAAGTTTGCGATCCCAGTCTCCCCCACGGGTGGGCTTATGGACATGTTCAATTCCTCTAACCACTAGACCAGTGATGGCGAACCTTTACGAGACCGAGTGCCCAATCTGCAACCCAAAGCTGAATTTTTTATAGTGAAGTGCCAATACAGCAATTTAACCTAAATGACAGCATTGACCATCACAAGAGCTGCACAGGCGAAGAGCCAGCAACAGCCAACTCTCTTCCCTGTACAGTGCTTGCAGTCCTGACACCCTGATAAGTTCTATTATTCTAAAAATGAATTGATTTTAAACTTACCTTTGCAGTCTTCTCTTCTCTTCAGCAGTGGTCATCCAACTCATGTGAACTTCACATTGAAGCTGAGCTGCTCCCACTGCCCTTTCCAGACACAGCAGGTGGATTGATCTGTATGGAGAAAAAATGGAAGAATATTAACCCCTTCAGCCCCCGGCCTATTTTGACCTTAATGACCAGGCCATTTTTGTCAATTCTGACCAGTGTCCCTTTATGAGGTAATATCTCTGGAACGCTTCAACCGATCCTAGCGATTCTGAGATTGTTTTTTCGTGACATATTGGGCTTCATGTTAGTATTAAATTTAGGTTGATAATTTTTGCGATTATTTGTGAAAAAATTAAAAATTTGGCAAAATTTTTGAAAATTTAGCAATTTTCAAATTATGAATTTTTATTCTGCTAAACCAGAGAGGTATGTGACACAAAATAGTTAATAAATAACATTTCCCACATGTCTACTTTACATCAGCACAATTTTGGAGAAAAAAAAATTTTTTGTTCGGACGTTATAAGGGTTCAAAGTTCATCAACAATTTTTCATTTTTCCAGCAAAATTTACAAAGCCATTTTTTTTAGTGATCACATCACATTTGAAGTCCCTTTGAGGGGTGTACATGACAGAAAACACCCAAAAGTGACACCATTCCAAAAACTGCACCCCTCAAGCTACTCAAAACTACCTTCAAGAAGATTATTAACCCTTCAGGTGCTTCACGGGAACTAAAGCAAAGTGGAAGGAAAAAATGGTCATTTTAATTTTTCCAACAAAAATGTTCTTTTAGCCTCAATTCTTTCATTTTCACATGGGGAACAGGATAAAATGGATCCTAAAAATTGTTGGGCAATTTCTCCTGAGTACATCGATATCTCATATGTGGTCATAAGCCACTCTTTGGGCGCACGGCAGGGCTCAGAAGGGAGGGAGCGCAATTTGACTTTTGGAGCTAATTTTCCATTCAAAAAGTGAAATGGCGCTCCTTCCCTTCTGAGCCCTGCCGTGCGCCCAAAGAGTGGTTTATGACCACATAAGAGATATCGATGTACTCAGGAGAAATTGCCCAACAACTTTTAGGATTCATTTTATCCTGTTCCCCATGTGAAAATGAAAAAATGTAGGCTAAAAGAACATTTTTGTAGAAAAAAAAGTACTTTTTCATTTTTACGGATGAATTTGTGAAGCACCTGGGGGTTCAAAATGCTCACCACCCATCTAGATAAATTCCCTGGGGGGTCTAGTTTCCAAAATGGGGTCACTTATGGGGGAGCTCCAATGTGTAGGCACACAGGGGCTCTCCAAACGCGACATGGTGTCCGCTAACAATTTGAGCTGATTTTTCAGTCAAATTGTTAGCGGACACCATGTTGCATTTGGAGAGCCCCTGTGTGCCTAAACATTGGAGCTCCCCCACAAGTAACCCCATTTTGGAAACTAGACCCCCCAGGGAACTTATCTAGATGGGTGGTGAGCATTTTGGATACCCCAGTGCTTCACAAATTAATCTGTAAAAATGAAGAAAGAAAATTTTTATGGAAATAAAAGTACTTTTTCATTTTTACGGATGAATTTTTGAAGCACCTGGGGGTTTAAAATGCTCACCACCCATCTAGATAAGTTCCCTGGGGGGTCTAGTTTCCAAAATGGGGTCACGTGTGGGGGAGCTCCAATGTGTAGGCACACAGGGGCTCTCCAAACGCGACATGGTGTCCGCTAACAATTTGAGCTGATTTTTCAGTCAAATTGTTAGCGGACACCATGTTGCGCTTGGAGAGCCCCTGTGTGCCTAAACATTGGAGCTCCCCCACAAGTCACCCCATTTTGGAAACTAGACCCCCAGGGAACTTATCTAGATGGGTGGTGAGCATTTTGAATGCCCCAGTGCTTCACAAATTAATCTGTAAAAATGAAAAAAAGAAAATTTTTATGGAAAAAAAAAGTGTTTTTTCATTTTTATGGATGAATTTGTCAAGTACCTGGGGGTTCAAAATGCTCACCACCTATCTAGATAAGTTCCCTGGGGGGTCTAGTTTCCAAAATGGGGTCACTTGTGAGGGAGCTCCAATGTTTAGGCACACAGGGGCTCTCCAAACGCGACATGGTGTCCGCTAACAATTTGACTGAAAAATTAGATTCAATTGTTAGCGGACACCATGTCGCGTTTGGAGAGCCCCTGTGTGCCTAAACATTGGAGATCCCCCACAAGTGACCCCATTTTGGAAACTAGACCCCCAGGGAACTTATCTAGAAGGGTGGTGAGCATTTTGAATGCCCCAGTGCTTCACAAATTAATCTGTAAAAATGAAAAAAGAAAATTTTTATGGAAAAAAAAAGTGTTTTTTCATTTTTACGGATGAATTTGTCAAGCACCTGGGGGTTCAAAATGCTCACCACCTATCTAGATATGTTCCTTGGGGGGTCTAGTTTCCAAAATGGGGTCACTTGTGAGGGAGCTCCAATGTTTAGGCACACAGGGGCTCTCCAAATGCGACATGGTGTCCGCTAACAATTTGACTGAAAAATTAGCTTCAATTGTTAGCGGACACCATGTCGCGTTTGGAGAGCCCCTGTGTGCCTAAACATTGGAGCTCCCCCACAAGTGACCCCATTTTGGAAACTAGACCCCCCAAGGAATGCATCTAGATGCATAGTGAGCACTTTGAACCCCCAGGTGCTTCACAAATTGATCCGTAAGAAGGAAAAAGTACATTTGTTTTCACACAAATTTTCTTTTTTCATTATTACGGATCAATTTGTGAAGCACCTGGGGGTTCAAAGTGCTCACTATGCATCTAGATATGTTCCTTGGGGGGTCTAGTTTCCAAAATGGGGTCACTTGTGGGGAGCTCCAATGTTTAGGCACACAGGGGCTCTCCATACGCAACATGGTGTCCGCTAACTATTGGAATCGTTAGCGGACACCATGTCGTGTATGGAGAGCCCCTGTGTGCCTAAACATTGGAGCTCCCCCACAAGTGACCCCATTTTGGAAACTAGACCCCCCAAGGAATGCATCTAGATGCATAGTGAGCACTTTGAACCCCCAGGTGCTTCACAAATTGATCCGTAAGAAGGAAAAAGTACATTTGTTTTCACACAAATTTTCTTTTTTAATTATTACGGATCAATTTGTGAAGCACCTGGGGGTTCAAAGTGCTCACTATGCATCTAGATATGTTCCTTGGGGGGTCTAGTTTCCAAAATGGGGTCACTTGTGGGGGAGCTCCAATGTTTAGGCACACAGGGGCTCTCCATACGCAACATGGTGTCCGCTAACTATTGGAATCGTTAGCGGACACCATGTCGTGTATGGAGAGCCCCTGTGTGCCTAAACATTGGAGCTCCCCCACAAGTGACCCCATTTTGGAAACTAGACCCCCCAAGGAATGCATCTAGATGCATAGTGAGCACTTTGAACCCCAGGTGCTTCACAAATTGATCCGTAAGAAGGAAAAAAGTACATTTGTTTTCACACAAATTTTCTTTTTTCATTATTAAGGATCAATTTGTGAAGCACCTGGGGGTTCAAAGTGCTCACTATGCATCTAGATATGTTCTTTGGGGGGTCTAGTTTCCAAAATGGGGTCACTTGTGGGGGAGCTCCAATGTTTAGGCACACAGGGGCTCTCCATACGCAACATGGTGTCCGCTAACTATTGGAATCGTTAGTGGACACCATGTCGTGTATGGAGCCCCTGTGTGCCTAAACATTGGAGCTCCCGCACAAGTGACCCCATTTTGGAAACTAGACCCCCCAAGGAATGCATCTAGATGCATAGTGAACACTTTGAACCCCCAGGTGCTTCACAAATTGATTCGTAATAAGGAAAAAGTACATTTGTTTTCACACAAATTTTCTTTTTTCATTTTTACGGATCAATTTGTGAAGCACCTGGGGGTTCAAAGTGTTCACTATGCATCTAAATACAGCGACGCCCATTTTTATTTTTTTTCTAGGACTAATTCCAGAAAAAAAATGGCGTAGGGCTCCGCCATATTTTTGGTCCAGCCAGGTACAACTTGGCAGCTACGGACTGCCAGCAACCCCCAGCTGCCTCATTGTACCTGGCTGGCAACCAAAAATAGAGCAAAGCCCATTTTTATTTTTTTTCTAGGACTAATTCTAGAAAAAAATGGCGTGGGGCTCCGCCATATTTTTGGTCCAGCCAGGTACAACTTGGCAGCTACAGACTGCCACCAACCCCCAGCTGCCTCGTTGTACCTGGCTAGCCACCAAAAATACAGCAAAGCCCTTTTTTTTTTTCTTCTAGAACTAAATCTAGAAAAAAAAATGACATGGGGCTCCGCCATATTTTTGGTCCAGCCAGGTACAACTAGGCAGCTGGGGGCTGGAATCCGCAGCATGGAGAGGCCCAAGCGTTCTGGGCCCCCCATGCTGCGAATTGCAGCCCGCAGCCGCCCCAGAAAATGGCGCATTCATTGAAGCGCCATTTTCTGGCGCTGTACCCATGCTCTTCCAGTTGCCCTGGTGCCGGTGGCAAACTGGGTAATAAAGGGGTTAATGCCAGCTTTTTATTGTCAGCTGGCACTAAGCCCGAGATTCATAATATAGGGCCAATGTTAGACCCGCCATTAGGAATCTCTGGTAAATAGTCAGAAAATACACACAGGGAAAAATCTTTTTATTTGAAAAAAAAACACAAACAAAATTCGGACTCCATCTTTATTATAAAGATCCGACGTAGTCCACAACGAAGGTCCCACGACGCTCGATCGCCTCCGACGTAGTCCACAACGAAGGTCCCACGACGCTCGATCGCCTCTGGTCAATCCAGAGACTGCAGCAAGGGATGAAGTGTCCTCTTCCTACAGTCTCTGGGGTCAGAGTTATGGTGCACTGTATGACAATGACCTGTCATACAGTGCACCATGACTATGATCCCAGAGACTACAACAAGAGGACACCTGATCCCTTGTTGCACCCATCCATCCACCTATGCACCCATCATCCACGCACACGTCTATGCACACACACGTCTATGCACACACACATCTATGCACGCACACGTACGCACACGTCTACGCACACATCCATCTATACACACATCTATGCACGCACACGTCTACGCACGCACACTCACGTCTACGCACACTCACGTCTACGCACACTCACGTCTACGCACACTCACGTCTACGCACACTCACGTCCACGCACACTCACGTCCACGCACACTCACGTCCACGCACACTCACGTCCACGCACACTCACGTCCACGCACACTCACGTCCACGCACACTCACGTCCACGCACACTCACGTCCACGCACACTCACGTCCACGCACACTCACGTCCACGCACACTCACGTCCACGCACACTCACGTCTACGCACACTCACGTCTACGCACACTCACGTCCACGCACACTCATGTACGCTCACGTCCACGCATGCACCCCCTATCCATTCACCCACCATCAATTCATTCATTCATACATACATACATACATACACATACATACATACATACATACATACATACAAACATACACATACATACATAGATACATACACATACATACACACACATACATACATACAGATACATACACATACATACATAGATACATACACATACATACATACATACATAGACACATACACATAGATACATACACATACATACACACATACATACATAGATACATACACACACATACATACATACATACATAGATACATACATGCATACATACATACATACATGCATACATACACATACATAGATACATACACACACATACATACATACATGCATAGATACATACATGCATACATACATACATGCATACATACATACATACATACATGCATACATACACATACATACATACATACTTACCTCCCTCGTTCCACCGATGAGCAGGAGGAGGCCGGGAGAGGAGGCGGGGCCACAGACCGGCGGGCCGGGCAGAGAAGGAGGAGCTGCAGCAGCGGCGGCGGCGGCAGGGCTGCCACAGCGGCGGGTGCACCGAAGTGTGTAGCCCGCCGCAGGAGGTGAGGGGGGGCCAGGCACAGGGCCCGGAGGTGGGGGCAGCCTGGGGGGGAGCACTGGACCAGGGGAGCAGGCAGTGTTGCTGGCGGGCGCACGTGGGTGCAGCCCGCCGGCAGATACATTCTAATAGAGGGGGGCGGGCGGGCTGGGGGGAACGGGGGGGCCCCCTGGACAGTCCTGGTGCTGGAGGGGGCTGTGGAGGGGTAGGCACTTGCCGATCCGCCCCTCCAGATCTGATTGCAGAGCTCCAATCAGATCTGGAGGGGTGAATCCCTATGATTTCCTCCGATCGGCAGTTTCACTTTTACACTGCCGATCGGAGGGGGTCCTGGGCATGGGGGGGTTAATCCACCCCCTGTGGGGTCATCTACAGGTTGTCACAGAGCAGCAGCATCTGTGACACCTGAGCGACCCCACTCACAGGAGCTGCAGCAGCTCTAATCTGCCAGGACGTTGTGCAACGTCCTGGGTCGTTAACAGGCAGAAACACAGGACGTTGCACAACGTCCTAGGTCGTTAAGGGGTTAAATAGATAGATCGATAGATTTTAGCATGGAACACAAGCAGATTCCACACTGAAATCCTGGTCCCTATCTTGTGCCAATGTCTCTATCCTGATCCTCTCCTTGTAGTTATCTGCTCCATCCTGACCCTCTCTTGTAGTTATCTGCTCCATCCTGACACTCTCCTTGTATGCACCATCCTTGTACACTTGTAGTAATGCCCCATCATCCTCCCACCTTTCAGTAATGCCCCATCATGCCCACTCCTTGCACAAATGCTTCATCATGTCCACTCACTGCAGTAATGCTCCATCCTTGGAGTAAATACCCCGTCATGCCCCCTCTTTGTAGTAATGCCCCATCACACCCCCTTTTTGTAGTAATGCCCCATTATGCCCTCTACTTGCAGAAATCCTGCATCATGTCCACTCCTTGCAGTATTGTCCCATCATGTCTTCTCTTTGTAGTAAAGCCTCTTTCATGCCCCCTCCTTGTAGTAAATACCCTCTCATGCCCCCTCCTTGTAATAAATGCCCCCTCATGCTTCTGCCTCATTGTAGAAAATGCCCTCTCATGCTTTATCCTTGTAATAAACGCCCTTCATTGTAGTAAAGGCACCCTCATGCCTCCCCTCTTTGTAGTAAATGCCCCCTCCTTGCAATAATGCCACCATCATGCTTCCTCTTTGTATTAATGCCACCATATGCCCCCTCCAGTTAGTAATGTCACAATATGCCCCCTCCAGTTAATAACGCCACCATATGCCCCCTCCAGTTAATAACGCCACCATATACCCCCTCCAGTTAATAACGCCACCATATGCCCCCTCCAGTTAATAATGTCACCATATGCCCCCTCCAGTTAATAATGCCACCATATGCCCCCTCCTGTTTATAATGCCATCATATGCCCCCTCCTGTTTATAATGCCACCATATGCCCCCTGTGTATAATGCCACCATATGCCCCCTGTGTATAATGCCACCATATGCCCCCTGTATTTAATGCCACCATATGCCCCCTGTATTTAATGCCACCATATGCCCCCTGTGTATAATGCCACCATATGCCCCCTGTGTATAATGCCACCATATGCCCCCTGTGTATAATGCCACCATATGCCCCCTGTGTATAATGCCACCATATGCCCCCTGTGTATAATGCCACCATATGCCCCCTGTGTTTAATGCCACCATATGCCCCTGTGCATAATGCCACCATATGCCCCCTGTGCATAATGCCACCATATGCCCCCTGTGTATAATGCCACCATATGCCCCCTGTGTATAATGCCACCATATGCCCCCTGTGTATAATGCCACCATATGCCCCCTGTGTATAATGCCACCATATGCCCCCTGTGTATAATGCCACCATATGCCCCCTGTGTTTAATGTCACCATATGCCCCCTCCAGTTAATAATGCCACCATATGCCCCCTCCTGTTTATAATGCCATCATATGCCCCCTCCTGTTTATAATGCCACCATATGCCCCCTGTGTATAATGCCACCATATGCCCCCTGTGTATAATGCCACCATATGCCCCCTGTATTTAATGCCACCATATGCCCCCTGTATTTAATGCCACCATATGCCCCCTGTGTATAATGCCACCATATGCCCCCTGTGTTTAATGCCACCATATGCCCCCTGTGCATAATGCCACCATATGCACCCTGTGCATAATGCCACCATATGCCCCCTGTGTATAATGCCACCATATGCCCCCTGTGTATAATGCCACCATATGCCCCCTGTGTATAATGCCACCATATACCCCCTGTGTATAATGCCACCATATGCCCCCTGTGTATAATGCCACCATATGCCCCCTGTGTATAATGCCACCATATGCCCCCTGTGTATAATGCCACCATATGTCCCCTCGTTATAGCTTGAAATAAAATAAAAAAAATCATACTCACCTAGTTTTCCCGCCTCCATCGCTGCTTCTCTCATCGCGTCCAGCAGTCACAGCCGGGACTCTGAGCGCGTCACATGACCGCGGTCACGTGACGTCGGCTGGGCGGAGCCAGCAGAGAGTGTGTTGGAGACGCAGAGGGAGAGGAAGTCTTCTCCCTCTGCTCTGACACAGCTTTGTACTGCCGGCGCCATAATGCCGGCAGTGCAGAGCGGCAGTGCAGAGCGGCAGTGAGGCGAGGCGGTGTGCCAGGGGAGACGGCTCGGCGTGCCCTCCCCGGCACGCGTGCCATAGGTTCGCCATCACTGCACTAGACTATCTGTCCGGCCATTATGCTTCTCCAAAAAATGTCTGGACAAACCTGAGGGAGACCTTCGGCTGCTGGCTGTAGAGGGATCAGCAGCCGTAACATGCTCTGATATCCTCTTTTTTAGAGGACGACTAGTACATCCCACGTAGTCCAGATTGCACACCGTGCAAGATGCCAAATAGACTACATGGTCAGTGCAACAATTGATGTAAGTTCTAATCTTGTGTGTCTCACTTGTGTGTCTGTTTATGAAGGAATCACTTTTTTTCATGTATTTGCATAAACCACATTTATTTTGTCCACATTTATAATTCCCAGAATAGCGTAACCAGGAGGGAGCGGGCTTGGCGGTATTCTCACGGAAGGTGCTTGGGGAGATATAACTTGCTACATCTCTACCCTTTCTTGGTATACATCTAAAACCTTGTTCCAATACTTTATTTAAATTAGCATCTTGATACAGCATTGGAATATATCTATGCAAAATAGATGCTATATCCCTAAAATCCGTACTATAGGGGGTTGTGAAAGTTACCAACTGACACGTTTGGGACGATTTTTGGACCCGATTTCTTTGAGAAGTATAAGACAATAGATCATCCCTGTTCTTCTTATCGGCTATAGTTTTGCCCCGATGAATCATCCACTTACTGTATCCCCTAGACCTCAACCTCTGTTCTATCATTGTACATTGTTTAGTATAATCCATAGGATTGGAGCAAGTTCTCCTAGCCCTAGTAAATTCTCCTGTTGGTAAACTTCTAATAGTATGTACTGGATGGCAGCTATCAGCATACAAGAGTGAGTTTCCTGATACGGGTTTCCTATAGAGGTCAGAAGTGATAGAATTGGTGAGGGGGTCACCTGTAAGTGTGATATCCAAGTAATTGGCCTTGGAACCATGATCCTCAAAGGTGAAGCCAAGGTTCAAATTGTTGTCATTGCAAAAAGTAACAAAAGCGAGCACTTCGGGATCAGGAGACATATTGGAGGACCCCATCCAGATTAAGATGAGGTCATCCAAGTATCTCCCATACCATCGGAGGCTTTGTGAATATGGATTGACAGGAGTGAACAAAAAAATCTCCTCCCATGCAGACATGTAAAGGTTTGCCAGCGACAAAGAGAATTTAGCGCCCATCGGGCAGCCACATGTCTGCAAGAAAAAAGTGCTTTCAAATTTGAAAAAATTGTTTTTTAATAGAAAATTTACTGACATCAAGATGAACCTGGTAATATCATTAGAATAGTGGGATTTACTCAAAATAGATGACAAATGTTCCATAGCAAGACAGTGTGGTATACAGGAATAAAGTGAAGAAACATCCATCGTAACCCATTTATATCCATGGTTCCATTCCACATTTTTTAGAGTGTATAATAAATGTTTTGTATCCCGAATGTAACCCGGTAACTTAGTGACCAATGGTTGTAGTTTTTGGTCCACCCACTCAGACAGTCTCTCATTCAAAGAGCCAATACCCGAGACAATCGGTCTGAGTGGGGGAGGGAAAACATTTTTATGTGTTTTTGGTAAGGCATGAAAAATGGGACAAATCGGGTGTTCCACTAAGATGTGATCACGCTGTTTTTCAGAGATCACATCCAGTGAGACACCCTCCATCAATAAAGTTTCCAATTCCTTCTTCACTTTGATAGTGGGGTCAGAGGTAAGCACAGAATATGTGCTATTATCATACAGGGTTTTCAGGACTTCTCTGCGATACAATCCAGAATCCAATATCACCACCGACCCCCCTTTGTCAGAGGACTTGATGGTGATATAAGGGATTGTTCTGCAGTTCAAATAATGCAGTTCTTTGTGCATGAGTTAAATTGTCGCTATCCCTGCGTTTAGATGTTAAAAGATCCTTCACTTTCTCCTCCACAATTGTTTGGAAAGAGTCCATCACCGTAGCCCTAGATTTTATAGGATAAAATCCCGGGTTCGGTATCCTACCTGGCCTGTCACATACAGTAGTGTCAGATGCATTAGAATTCTCACTTTCATGCCCCATATTGTGTAAAACAGATGTACCGTATATACTCGTGTATAAGCCGAGTTTTTCAGCCCAAAAATTGGGCTGAAAAGTCCCCCCCTCGGCTTATACACGGGTCATACGGTATGCTGTGTGGGGGGGGGCTGTGACCGGGGGCTGGAGGAGGCAGGAGGGGGCCGCGGTGACCGCATGCGGTCACGTGGGGCCGCCTCATTAGTGCAATGAATATGCACGGCATCCCCCCGTCCATCAGCGGCGGGGGGATGCCGTGCATATTGCACTGCACAGCCCCCCTCCTTAATATGGCTCCCCCGGTAGTAATAAACAGCCCCCCCTCCTTATCACGTCCCCCCCAGGCTGCGGCAGCTGTTAAAATAACAAACACTGTATACATCACCTTCCGACGCAGCTCTCCGCTCCTCCGGTCCTGTGCCCTCCGCTCGCCGGCTTCTTCTTCCTTGATGTGCCGGTGTCATGTGACCGGGCGCAGGAGATGACGTCATTTCCTGCGCGCGGTCACAGAAGTCGGCACATCAAGGAAGAAGAAGCCGGCGAGCGGAGGGCACAGGACCGGAGGAGCGGAGAGCTGCGTCGGAAGGTGATGTATACAGTGTTTGTTATTTTAACAGCTGCCGCAGCCTGGGGGGGACGTGATAAGGAGGGGGGGCTGTTTATTACTACCGGGGCTGCTGGATACTACACTGGGGCTGCAATACCACTGGGGCTGCTGTATATAGGGGCTGCAGTACCACTGGGGCTGCAATACCACTGGGGCTGCTGTATACAGGGGCTGTATACTACCACTGGGGCTGCAATACCACTGGGGCTGCTGTATATAGGGGCTGCAGTACCACTGGGGCTGCAATACCACTGGGGCTGCTGTATACAGGGGCTGTATACTACCACTGGGGCTGCAATACCACTGGGGCTGCTGTATATAGGGGCTGTATACTACCACTGGGGCTGCAATACCACTGGGGCTGCTGTATATAGGGGCTGGAGTACCACTGGGGCTGCAATACCACTGGGGCTGCTGTATACAGGGGCTGTATACTACCACTGGGGCTGCTGTATATAGGGGCTGCAATACCACTGGGGCTGCAATACCACTGGGGCTGCTGTATATAGGGGCTGCTGTATACACCACTGGGGCTGCAATACCACTGGGGCTGCTGTATACAGGGGCTGCAATACCACTGGGGCTGCAATACCACTGGGGCTGCTGTATATAGGGGCTGCTGTATACACCACTGGGGCTGCAATACCACTGGGGCTGCTGTATATAGGGGCTGCAATACCACTGGGGCTGCTGTATATAGGGGCTGCAATACCACTGGGGCTGCAATACCACTGGGGCTGCTGTATACACCACTGGGGCTGCAATACCACTGGGGCTGCTGTATACAGGGGCTGCAATACCACTGGGGCTGCAATACCACTGGGGCTGCTGTATATAGGGGCTGCTGTATACACCACTGGGGCTGCAATACCACTGGGGCTGCTGTATATAGGGGCTGCAATACCACTGGGGCTGCAATACCACTGGGGCTGCTGTATATAGGGGCTGCAATACCACTGGGGCTGCAATACCACTGGGGCTGCTGTATATACGGGCTGCTGTATACACCACTAGGGCTGCAATACCACTGGGGCTGCTGTATATAGGGGCTGCAATACCACTGGGGCTGCTGTATATACCACTGGGGGCTGCTGTATATTATACTGCTGGGGCCTGTATACCACTGCTGGGGGCTGTATACCTGTGCTGGGGTCCACCCTCGGCTTATACGCGAGTCAATAGATTTTCCCAGGTTTTGGGGGCAAAAGTAGGGGGGTCGGCTTATACACGGGTCGGCTTATACACGAGTATATACGGTAGTTAAATTTTCCGCAAAAGACAATGACAATTTATCGTGATCAAAAAAAACCTGATCCCCCAGGGGGCGCACAGTATCATTGGACAAAATCTCACTGTCAGGGGGATCCATAGCAGATCGATCAAGGAAATGACGTTTAATTGTTAAATTACTGATAAATTTATTTACATCCTTGATCGTCTGAAAAAGATCTGCCCTGGCAGTGGGGACAAAATGTAAACCTTTTTTCAGCAAACTCATTTGTGCAGAGGAGATGTTACATGCTGATAAATTTAATATAGTATAGTCATGACAATCAAGAGTGGTCACACATGGTTCTGAAGCCACTCCTTTGTTATTTTAGCTGTGTGCTTCGGGTCATTGTCTTGTTGGAAGGTGATAATTCGTCAAAGTCTGAGGTCCAGAGCCTCCAGGAAGTGGTTTTCATCAAGGATATCTCTGTACTTGGCCACATTCATGTTTCCTTCAATTGCAACCAGTAGTCCTGTCCCTGCAGCTTAAAAACACTACCATAGCATGATGCCACCACCATGTTTCACTGTTGGGATTGTATTGGGCAGGTAGAGCAGTGCCTAGTTTTCTACACACATACCGCTTATAATTATCACCAATAAATTCTATCTTCGTCTCATCAGACCTGAGAATATTATTTCTCATAGCCTAGGAGTCCTTAAAGTGTTTTTTGCAAACTCTATGCGGACTTTTATATGTCTTGCGCTGAGAGGCTTCCGTCGAACCACTTTGCCATAAAGGCTCAACTGGTGGAGGTCTGCAGTGATAGTTGAATTTGTGGAACTTTCTCCCATCTCCCTGCTGCATCTCTGGAGCTCAGCCACAGTGATCTTGGGGTTCTTCTTTACCTCTCTCACCAAGGCTCTTCTCCCACGATTACTCAGTTTGGCTAGACAGCCAGGTCTAGGAAGACTTCTGGTGGTCCCAAACTTCTTCAATTTAAGAATTATGGAGGCCACTGTATCTTAGCAGCCTTGAGTACTGCAGAAATTCTTTGATAAGCTTGGCCAGATCTGTTCCGTGCCACAACTCTGTCTCTGAGCTCCTTGGGCAGTTCCTTTGACCTAATTATTCTCATTTGGTCTGGCATGCACTGTGAGCTGTGAGGTCTTATATAGACAGGTGTGTGCCTTTCCAAATCAAGTCCTATCAGTTTACTTAAATACAGCTGGACTCCAATGAAAGAGAACCATCTCAAAGAGGATAACAAGGAAATGGACAGCATGTGACTTGAATATGAGTGTGTGAACAAAGGGTCTGAATACTTATGACCATACGATATTTCAGTTTTTATTTTTTAATACATTTGCAAACATTTCTACAATTGTTTTTTTAAAGTCAAGATGGGATGCGGAGTGCAGAGAAATGATAAAAAAAAAATTTGAACTTTTTTGAATTTACCAAATGGCTGCAATGAAACAGAGTGAAAAATTTAAAGGGTCTGAATACTTTCCGCACCCACTGTATGTCACATTGGCAGAGCCTCCAACATGCCTGAAAAGCAGATCCCTAGTAAGTGACCTCACATTATAAAAGACACCCCACAATGACTTTATCTAGAGGTGTAATGAGAATATTGCCACCACATGCATGTCACACATTTTTAGATTATTGGGAGGTGAAGAATGAATAATTACATTTTTACAACTAAAATGGTGTTTTAGCTCCAAGTTTTTTTTATTTTTATAAGGGTTAGTAGGAAAATAATACACTACAGGTTGCTGTGCAATCTTTCGAGTTTGCCAATAGAAAGAAAAAGCTGAAATGGAAGACAATAGTGTATATCTGACTTAACTTTTTGGAAAACAGGGGAATAACGAAATCCGCTCACCTGTTAGGGTTGTGAGAAGTCACAACCGCTTTTTGCACCTTTGACAACTAGAGGGTACTTCACACACTGCAACATCGCTAGCGATGTCGCTGAAACATCACAGCTTTTGTGACGTAACAGCGACCTCTCCAGCAATGTTGCAGTGTGTGACACGTATCAGCGACCTGGCCCCTGCTGTGAGGTCGCTGATCGCTACAAATCATTCAGGCCCATTTTTTGGTCCTCGGTCTCCCGCTGGTCAGCACGCATCACTGTGTGTGACAGAGAGAGACCTACGATCAGCGATCTCCCAGCCAATGCCGAGCGCCGCACATTAGATGCTGGGCACTCGAAACAAGGGTAAACACCGGGTAACTAAGCAGCGCACTCTGCTTAGTTACCCGGTGTTTACCCTGGTTACCAGTGATGTCGCTGCTGACTGGCCACTGGTGAGTCTGCCTGTTTGACAACTCACCAGCGACTGCAGAGACTTTCCAGCGATCCCGGATCGCTGGAAAGTCTCAGCGTGTCAAGGGCCCTTATAGATGTCAAGCTTTTCCAGTTTGCAGCAGTCCTCCCTTGATATTAATCCAGGATTGCAGATAGGAAAAAAGGGACTAATGGATGTGTTCCAGCTCCAAATAATGTACAGTTAGGGCCAGAAATATTTGGACAGTGACACAATTTTCGCGAGTTGGGCTCTGCATGCCACCACATTGGATTTGAAATGAAACCTCTACAACAGAATTCAAGTGCAGATTGTAACGTTTAATTTGAAGGGTTGAACAAAAATATCTGATAGAAAATGTAGGAATTGTACACATTTCTTTACAAACACTCCACATTTTAGGAGGTCAAAAGTAATTGGACAAATAAACATAACCCAAACAAAATATTTTTATTTTCAATATTTTGTTGTGAATCCTTTGGAGGCAATCACTGCCTTAAGTCTGGAACCCATGGACATCACCAAACGCTGGGTTTCCTCCTTCTTAATGCTTTGCCAGGCCTTTACAGCCGCAGCCTTCAGGTCTTGCTTGTTTGTGGGTCTTTCCGTCTTAAGTCTGGATTTGAGCAAGTGAAATGCATGCTCAATTGGGTTAAGATCTGGTGATTGACTTGGCCATTGCAGAATGTTCCACTTTTTTGCACTCATGAACTCCTGGGTAGCTTTGGCTGTTTGCTTGGGGTCATTGTCCATCTGTACTATGAAGCGCCGTCCAATCAACTTTGCAGCATTTGGCTGAATCTGGGCTGAAAGTATATCCCGGTATACTTCAGAATTCATCCGGCTACTCTTGTCTGCTGTTATGTCATCAATAAACACAAGTGACCCAGTGCCATTGAAAGCCCATGCCATCAGGTTGCCTCCACCATGTTTTCAGAGGATGTGGTGTGCCTTGGATCATGTGCCGTTCCCTTTCTTCTCCAAACTTTTTTCTTCCCATCATTCTGGTACAGGTTGATCTTTGTCTCATCTGTCCATAGAATACTTTTCCAGAACTGAGCTGGCTTCTTGAGGTGTTTTTCAGCAAATTTAACTCTGGCCTGTCTATTTTTGGAATTGATGAATGGTTTGCATCTAGATGTGAACCCTTTGTATTTACTGTCATGGAGTCTTCTCTTTACTGTTGACTTAGAGACAGATACACCTACTTCACTGAGAGTGTTCTGGACTTCAGTTGATGTTGTGAACGGGTTCTTCTTCACCAAATAAAGTATGCGGCGATCATCCACCACTGTTGTCATCCGTGGACGTCCAGGCCTTTTAGAGTTCCCAAGCTCACCAGTCAATTCCTTTTTTCTCAGAATGTACCCAACTGTTGATTTTGCTACTCCAAGCATGTCTGCTATCTCTCTGATGGATTTTTCTTTTTTTCAGCCTCAGGATGTTCTGCTTTACCTCAATTGAGAGTTCCTTTGACCGCATGTTCTCTGGTCACAGCAACAGCTTCCAAATGCAAAACCACACACCTGGAATCCACCTTTTAACTACTTCATTGATTACAGGTTAACGAGGGAGACGCCTTCAGAGTTAATTGCAGCCCTTAGAGTCCATTGTCCAATTACTTTTGGTCCCTTGAAAAAGAGCTATGCATTACAGAGCTATGATTCCTAAACCCTTTCTCCGATTTGGATGTGGAAACTCTCATATTGCAGCTGGGAGTGTGCACTTTCAGCCCATATTATATATATAATTGTATTTCTGAACATGTTTTTGTAAACAGCTAAAATAACAAAACTTGTGTCACTGTACAAATATTTCTGGCCCTAACTGTACATTAGTCCCTTTTCTCCTATCTGCAATCCTGGAGTGTGCCAATGGCTCAGAAAGGGGAAAAAAGAGAATTTTGTTTACTTACTGTAAATTCTTTTTCTTCTAGCTCCTAATTGGGAGACCCAGACAATGGGGTGTATAGCTTCTGCCTCCTGAAGGACACACAAAGTACTACACTTTATAAAAAAGTGTAGCCCCTCCCCTACTGCCTATACACCCCCTCCTGGGAAAGTCCCATCAGTTCGGTGCACAAGCAGGAAGGAGGATAACCCACACCAGAAAAGTCAGGTCCGGCCGTATAACGGCGGCCAACTGATTAACGTAGGCAACCTGTGTAAACACAAGAAACTTAACAGAATAGCCCGAAGGGCAACAGGGTGGGTGCTGGGTCTCCCAATTAGGAGCTAAAAGAAAAAGAATTTACAGTGAGTAAACAAAATTCTCTTTTTCTTATTCGCTCCATTGGGAGACCCAGACAATGGGGATGTCCAAAAGCAATCCCTGGGTGGGCAAACAACCCATAATGGCAAGGTGGCAGCTCCATTCACAGGTGGGCAACGGCCGCCTGAAGGACCCGCCTGCCCAGACTTGCGTCTGCTGAAGCATATACATACACTTGGTAATGCTTCGTAAAGGTGTGCAGACTGGACCAAGTAGCCGTCTGACACACTTGCTGAGCCGTCACCTGGTGCCGCAAGGCCCATGAGGCTCCAGCAGCTCTAGTAGAGTGCGCCTTGCTTCCCAAAGGTAGAGGCGTTCCAGAGGAAAGGTAGGCCCCCTGGATAGGCGCCTTGAACTACCGTGCCAAGTTAACTTGGAATCTGGTGTACCCTTTTGCTGGCCTGTTGTAAGCACAAACAGGGAATCCGTGCAACGTAGAGGAGACATGAATCCTGAAAGCCCTGACCAGATCCAAGGAATGCGGAGGGAGACATGTACGGGAGACACGTACGGGAGACATGAATCCTGAAAGCCCTGACCAGATCCAAGGAATGCGGAGCCTTCTCGGACTGGTGGACAGGATTTGGACAAAAAGATGAAAGGGGAGAAAGCACTTTCGGTAAGAAACTCAGCCACCGGTCTAAGCACCACCTTGTCCTGGTGAACCACCAGAAAGGTTGACTTACAAGACAGGGCTGCCATTCAGAGACTCTCCGGAGAGAGATGATAGCCACAAGGAAGGCTACTTTCTGTGAAAGCCTAGAGAGGAGCACCTCTCTTAGTGGTTCAAAGGGCGGCTTCTGCAGAGCCGAGAGGACCAAGTTAAGGTCCCAGGAGTCCAGCGGACGCCTGTAGGGCGGGACAATGTGACATGCCCCTTGCACAAACGTCCTAACTTGAGTGAAATTAGCAAGACGTTTGTTGAATAGCACGAATAGTGCAGAAATCTGTCCCTGAAGGGAACGAAGAGATAACCCTAAACCCAATCCTGAATATAGAAAGGAAAGCAGGGTTGGCAAAGGGAAAGGCCAAGGAGAGTGCCCATTCAATTGGCACCAGGAAAAGAAAATTTTCCAAGTCCTGCGGTAGATCTTTGCTGACGCAGGTTTCCTGGCCTGTCTCATAGTAGCGGCAACCGCTGGGGGAAATCCCAGGGATGTCATCAGCTAGGATTTAAGAGCCACAAAGTCAAGCTGAGGGCCGCAGAATTCTGGTGAAAGAACGGACCAAGAGACAACAGGTCCGGACGATCTGGAAGCTTCCACGCTTCCCCTGCCGTGAGCTGCCACAGGTCTGGGTACCAGGCACGCCTGGGCCAGTCCGGGACGATCAGTAGAGCGCACCTGCATTCTGTCCTGATCTTGCGCAGGATTCTGGGCAACATTACCAACGGGGAAAACACGTACGGGGGACGGAACTGAGACCAGTTCTGGACCAGTGCGTCCGCAGCCAGGGTCTGGTGATCCTGAAGCAGGGCCATGAAAACTGGAACCTGAGGCCAGCAGGTCCACGTCCAGCGTTCCTCATCGGTTGCAGATGGTCTGAAAGACGTCTGGATGAAGGAACCACTCGCCCGAGTCCATGCCCTGGCGACTTCGGTCGTCGGCTTCCTAGTTGTCCCCTCCGGGGATGTGGACTGCCGAGATGGAGGAGTCGTTGTCCTCTACCCCTTGAAGGATACGTTGAACCTCGAGCGGTGCTGAGATGCCTCGAGTTCCTCCCTGTCGATTGACATAGAAGACGCTATCGCCTTTGATGAAATCCGGATCTGTCTCCCTGACAGGAACCGTTGGAAAGCCAAAAGCACTAAGCAAATGGCCCTACTCTGCAGGACATTGATGCGGAGAATGGATTCCGACTCCGTCTAGGTGCCTTGAGCCCCGTGGTGGAGGAATACTGCGCCCCAGCCCGAGAGACTGGCGGCCGTGGTCCCAACTGCCCATGAGGGGGGCAGGAAGGACCTCCCCCGTGACAGACAGAGGTAGCAGTCACCAATGAAGGGAGACCTTCGTCAATGCAGACAGGGAGACCTTCCTGTCGCGGGAAGATGGTGTTTGTCCCCACTGCGGAGGATCAGCAATCGCAGTGGCCGCAGGTGAAAGTGTACGAAGCATACTGCTCCATGGCAGCTACCATTTTCCCCAAGATATATATCAGCCGCCCGAGGGAGACTGAGCGTGACCGAAGGTGTGAGCGGACTTCTGACTGAAGTGTCAGTTGTTTGTCCAGAGGCAGCTTGACTAAAGCTGAATAGTCGGGAGACTCCATGCACTGGCACGTCAGAGTCTGAGCAGGAGTGCAGAGAGTCATGAGAGAACTGCATTGGCATTGTTCCAGAAAAGATGCCTTGACCAGTAGGTGGTTCAAGTACAATATTACTGCATGGCCCTGGGAGTGCAGGGCCGCGAGGACAGAACCACCAAAATGTTCGTCCCCCACCGCAAACCTCAGCCAATGCTGATTAGCGGGCGCCATGGGGATGAGCCGGTACGCCTCCTTGATAGCGATCGATGCTATGCAAGCGTTCCTCGAGAGGAACAGAAACAACTACTCCGTCTCGCCTCAAGGCATCCAGAGCCTGGTTAAAGGCCTGCGCCTTTGCTGGAGAAAGCGAGGAAGGGAGTTCAGCTGTATGTAGTAACCATGCGATATAACCGGAGATCCGAGGATGCGGCTTGGAGAGGCGGATAGGCTTGAGGAGGCCGTCACAGAGGCTGAGCCTCCTGCCGCTGAGTGAAGGCGATCTTGGAACGCCATGCAGAGTCACACCCTTAGCTTTAGTCCAAGCCAATGGACTGAATCCTTTGGTGCACAGGTTTCCCAACCGTAGCGTGCGGCACGTAAGAGCTTACTCGCCAGAGGAGTCCTTTCAGCTGTTCCCAAAACAGCCTGTTACCAGCCAAAAGACAACCCCGTAAGGTACCTTTTTGGATGTGGGGTCAGCTAATCATATTCCGAGGTCACAGACCTGCGGATACCCAGGGAGTAGCTGACGCTACCAAGATCGTCAAAGACGTTATGTAATGACCTCAGGCAAAATAACCCCCGTAAGGGAGCGGATCCTTGCCGAGCACGCAGACATTGCTGCCCTGCTCCTACAGCTGCGAAAGCTGAGGACAGTAGTTTCATAGATCGAGTTAACAAATAAATCAATCTGGCGGTCCGTAGCTCTTTCAGGGAAGAGCCGTTAGGCACGGGCACAACGGTCCGGGCTGCAAGTCTGGACCCGGAGGGTCCACCTTGTGAGAATGAGACCAACCATTGACCACTTCCGAGGAAGGAGATAGTAACGGCACTGCTGGTTCTCTTAGGATAGTGCCAGTCCGGGCCAGCCCTGGGCTTTGGACAGCATCTCCAATTAGGGTGGTGGAAGCAACACACTGTGAGCCCTTTTTGGGAACCTAAATTGGTGTGTTTCCTGAAAAGGAATCCAGCTCCACCGGAGAAGGGGAAGCAGGTGGAACAACCATGTTGAAGAAGGAACAAGGTCATCCACCAGTGCGTCCCCCCTCAGGGGCATTCAGAGTCAGCATGAGCTAGGACTCTGAACCCTGACCCCCTGCTCATTGTCGACATCCTGAGAGTAATGCGAGGAGGAGGGGGACTTATGGAATCCTCCGGGGAGGGTCAGGCGTAGGGGGATCCTGTGAAGGACCCGGCCTAGACTCCTGAGAGAGGTCCCGTGTGGGATCCTGTAAGGGACCCAGTCTGGGCTTATATAGCCTAAAATAGCCTTAGGTAAGGCTTGGACAAGGGTTCCTGGAACCTCTGTCCAGACGGCGTCCTGGAAGGCCGTGCAGGAGGACAGCAGGGGAATCCACCTGGGTCGAGGTGCTGGAGTAAGCCTGTGGCTCTGGGCTTGTCTCTGGCTGCGTCCAGGCAGAGGAGTGCATCCAGCAGGCAGCTAAGCCTTATATGAAGTGCAGGCTGCGACATGCGTGTGGCCGTTGGGGGTTATACTCCAAATGGCCCACATAGCTGTATAACTGTGGCAATCCCCAGAAGGGAATGCCCACGCAAGGGGGCTCACAGCCAGTGTAACTGGTGTGGTTCGACCGCAGGACAGCGGTGTATCATCAGACCCCACTGTCCCTGGTCCCCCAGAAGCTGCAGAACCTCTCAGAGAACTGCAGCTGCTGAGCATATACCGGTAGAAAGCCAAGATGGCCGCCGGAGCCAGCAGAGGGGGAGTGGAAAATGGGCGGACCGGCACAACGTGCGGGAATCTGGGGCCCCATAGAAACTGAGAGGAATGGGCATCACCTAGGCAGCTGGGGAGAGGTCCTCCATGCATCAGTATGGCTGCAGGGACGGCCCAAAACCCGCCCCTCTTCCTGAATGGCAGCCGGGGCGGGCATTACGAAACTAGGCCGCAGGCGAAGCCGGGGCCTAAATTTGAGACCGTGCCCGACGTGCAGGCACGGAGGTCCGGCGCGATCACCGGCCGACTAGCGCTGACACCCTCAGAGGGGGTGTCGGAAACCAGCCCCAGGGGTCAGGTCCCCCACAGGGATCCGAAGGCCTGGGCTGTGGCAGCTGCAGCAGCGCGGAGGTCCGGTGAAAACCAGGTTACCTGCTGTGATCCCGGCAGCCAGCCCCTAAGGGAGATGTGCCGGTCAACAACATAATACACCCAGAGTACATCACAGATAACGGATCTGGAGCCCCGGACTGCAGCTGCAGCCATATGCACAATGATACAGAGTACCTCGATTAGGTGTAGGGCCTGGTCCCTGGGGATAACAGTGCTCCGGCCAGCAGGTCCGCCAGGGGCTGTGGACGGAGCAGGGGCTCCAGCGAAGCATGGATGCCCGTGATGACTTCCACTTCCGAGCCCCTAAGGTATGGCGAAGGAGATGGCGCGGGGGAGCCGGCGTCAGAACCCGGTATGCCCGCAGCACGGCAGGGACCGGACTCACTGAGCAGCAGTGTGCCGGTATGCCCCACAATGTAATCACCCCCAGTGTACCTCATCAGCATGTGGATGAATTCGGAACCCAGGCCGCAGCAGCAGCAGCAATGCACAGATACAGAGTACCTCATTTGGTGCAGGGGCCGATCCCTGGGGGTCCACAACTCCGGCCAGCAGAACCCACAGGGGCTGTGGATAGAGTCTGAGCTCCAGATTACATGGAAGCCCGTGACGATCCCACTTCTCCAGAGCCCCTAAGGGATGGAGAAGGAGAACAGCATGAGGGCTCCAGCCCGTTGTACCTCAAAGGTACCTCAACTGCCTCTGCCCGAGGGTGAGGAAGGAGACATGCTGGGGATCCATATGGATCCACTTTTCTTCCATCCGACACTCTCCAGGGAGAGTGAGTAAGACTAAAGTGAGAGTGGATGAGTGTGCCTCCTTCAACACAAAGCTAAGAACTGATGGGACTTACCCAGGAGGGGGTGTATAGGCAGTAGGGGAGGGGCTACACTTTTTTATAAAGTGTAGTACTTTGTGTGTCCTACGGAGGCAGAAGCTATACACCCCATTGTCTGGGTCTCCCAATGGAGCGAATAAGAAATAATATTATAGTGTAAGATTTTGCGTAAATGGTTTGCACAGGTCCGCCAATGATACGAAGGAGAAAACACAATTTTTAGAGCAGTAAATAATTTACAGCTGACATGTCACATTGGCAAAGCTCCTGAGGTGCCAGAACAGCAGAAATCCCCCAGAGGTAACTACATTTTGCAAATTTAAACCCTCAATTATTTATCTAGGGGTGCAGTGGGCAGGGGCCAGCTGGTGCCTCTGGCTCCAGGTGGCAGTTTTGGTCTGCCAGCCCAGGTTTGAGGCCCGGGGGGTGTGCTGGCAGAATCTTTTGATGACCCAGGGGGGGTGCCGGCCCATTTCTGTGGGGGGGACCCTAGATGTGGGCTATACCACCAGCCCAGGGGGCACTTGCCTCCCTGCCACCTGGGCCAGTCCGCCCCTGGCAGTGGGCATATTCACACTACAAATCACAAAATGTTGTACTATTGGGCAGTGAATACAAAATAATTAAGTTTTTATCTATAGCATGTTGTTTTAGCCCCAGATGTCCAGTTTTCGTAAGGAGTAAAAAGGCCTCAATGTGTTACACAATTTCTCCCAAACATAGCAATCCCCAACATGTACAATACTTTTTGGCCACACAGCAGGGCTCAGGATGGAAAGAACACCATTTGATTTTTGGAGTAAATTGTGACTTTTAGATCATAGATTTCCCTAGAATAGTTTGCAGGCTCAGTTTGCAGCGCTCCCAAGTGCCAGAACAGCAGAATCCCCCTTCATGTGATCTTATTTTTGAATTTATACCCCTCTGGGAATTCATCTATGGGTGTAGTAACGATTTGGTCTCAGGATAACACTCATTACCAATTACCAATCTGTAATTGGAGTGCCCAAAACATAGAATCAGCAGAATAGTTGAAAAGGATCTCCAGGGTCATTGTATCTTATGTTCTGCTTAATGCAGGATTCACCAAATTATCTCAGACAGATCTCTGAGCAGCCTGTTTTTTCCCCAATATCTAATGATATCTGTCTCTTCTCCCTCTCAGTTTCATTACATTTTTTTTTCTTGTTTCCATTTGCAAATGAGAATAAGAATGACCTTTCTTTTTTAAATCAGATAAATTTTTATTGATATATCGTACATATGTTACAGTATAAACAAAAATTACTGTACATCTTACAATTTAACAAACCTTCCCCAACTCCCCCCTCCCACCTTTTCCCCCCTCAAGCAGTACTTCCAGCTCACAGTTTCCCCTTTAGTTACAAACGGAGTTTCAGAATATATCAAGCATTATAGGCAATATACCGTATATACTCGTGTATAAGCCGACCCGTGTATAAGCCGACCCCCCTACTTTTGCCCCCAAAATCTGGGAAAACCTATTGACTTGTGTATAAGCCGAGGGTGGACCCCAGCACAGGTATACAGCCCCCAGCAGTGTGGAATACAGGCCCCCGCAGTGGTATACAGGCCTCCCCAGTGGTACATACAGCCCCAGCAGTTGTTACAGCAGCTCCAGGCATCCCCAGTTGAGTATATACAGCAGCAGCACCAGTGGTAGTATACAGCAGCCCCAGAGATATATACAGCAGCCCCAGAGGTATATACAGCAGCCTCCCCAGTGGTATATACAGCAGCAGCCCCAGTGGTAGTATACAGCAGCCCCAGAGATATATACAGCAGCCCCAGTGGTAGTATACAGCAGCCCCAGAGGCATATACAGCAGCCCCAGTGGTAGTATACAGAAGCCCCAGAGGTAGTATACAGCAGCCTCAGTGGTATATACAGCAGCAGCCCTAGTAGTAGTATACAGAAGCCCCAGTGGTAGTATACAGCAGCCCCAGTAGTAGTATACAGCAGCAGCCCCAGTGGTAGTATACAGCAGCAGCCCCAGGGGGTATATACAGCAGCAGCCCCAGGGGGTATATACAGCAGCAGCCCCAGGGGGTATATACAGCAGCAGCCCCAGGGGGTATATACAGCAGCAGCCCCAGGGGGTATATACAGCAGCAGCCCCAGAGGTATACAGACCCCCCCCATTAGTATACAAGGGCCCAGCTGTATACAGCAGCCCCAGCTGTATACAGCCCCCCCTGCTGCACCTGTAAAGGAAGATGTCAGTATACTTATCGCTGCCGCCCGCCGCTCCGCTGCTCGGTCACCGCGCTGCTCCGGGTCTTCATGCTTCCTGTTCCTTCTCCGGCGCTCGAACAATGTCGTCATTTCCTGAGCGCCGAAGAAGGAACAGGAAGCATGAAGACCCGGAGCAGCGCGGTGACCGAGCAGCGGAGCGGCGGCGGCAGCGATAAGTATACTGACATCTTCCTTTACAGGTGCAGCAAGGGGGGCCCTGGATACCACGGGGGGGCTGTTATACGGACAAGTTGCACTTTTGAATTAACTACCGTATATACCCGTGTATAAGCAGAGGGGGGACTTTTCAGCACATTTTATGTGCTGAAAAACTCGGCTTATACACGAGTATATACGGTACTTAAGTTACACTTTCTGAGAATCAGCATAATCCTTATCTACTCATCATACCAAATTCAACCATGGTGTCCACAATTTTTCATATGTTTTATGCGTCCCTCTCTTTTCATATACCTTTCTTTCCAATTGTATGATATAATTGGCCTGTCGGCAGAATTCAGTTCTCGACGGCGGTTCCTCACTCGTCCACTTCCTCGCTATCAGTTTCCTGGCTACATATAATAGTCTAGCTATAGCAATTTTAAAAGCGTTGTCTACAGCTAGCTCCTCCACATATCCCAATAGACATACCACCGGATCACGGGGAATGACACAGTCGTACACTCTTTCAATCTTGGAAAGTGTCCCACTCCAAAATGTACCCAATCCGGAGCAGTCCCACATCATGTGGAAGATGCCAGCACCAGTAGCCCTGCATCTTGGGCACTCAGAGTCTGCCCTGAGGCCAATCCTGTGCAACAGCTCCGGAGAACGGTACACCCTATGGAGTACGTATAGGTGAGATATCCTAGCTGGTTCACTGAGTGACAGTCTCGGGACGTACTCCAAAATGCTGTCCCACACATCCCCTTCTATATGACCAACCTCTTCCTCCCACTTAGCTTTAGTTTTCATCGGGTAGCTCACCAGGAATGTGTGTAGCAAATCTTTGTAGGTTCCCGAAATCACCCCCTTAGTGAGGCCTTCTCCACAAACATAGTCCAATACCAAGTCTTGGTCTACCACCAGGCTTCCCTTGGTGCTTTGAACCCTAATGGCATGTTTCAACTGAATGTAATGGAACCATTCAGACACAGGTAGAGAGAATTCAGACTGTAGCGAGACAAATGACTTCAACATTCCACCCTCCAGAATCTGAGACATAAAAATTATTCCCTTTTGTTCCCACTCCTTTATAGTACCTATTTTCTGAATCTCCTCCAAATTACTATTTCCCCATATGGGCGTATATCTAGTCAGTCCCTGAAGTCCTCTGTTCCTCTTCAATGCACCCCAGACTTTATCCACAAGGTCCAGCGTAGGAAGCTTCCTACCCAGTTGGCCAATTATTCCTCCCTCCAGCCCCTGTAGTATTGGGGTCCCCGCTATACAGTGTTCTATCATGCGTCTATCCGGTCCTCTAGTCTCAGGATTAGACCATCCTCTAAAGTGTTGGCTTTGAGCTGCAAGGTAATATATCTCCGGGTTCGGTAATGCTAGTCCTCCTCCATCCTTTGGCCTCTGCAATGTCTCCAATCTCATTCTGGGTTTTCCTACCCCATACCAGTCTCCTAAACGGGGAATTTATTTCTTTGAATCTTGTTTTGGGTATCCATACCGGAGAGTTATGCAAAATATACAGGAGCTTAGGCATCACTATCATTTTCAATAAATTAATGCGACCCACCACCGATAAATGTAGCTTAGTCCATGCATCAATTTTTGCTTTCAGCAACTCAAGTAGTGGTAGCAAATTAAGATGTAGATAGTCCTTAATAGGTAACGATACCTCAACTCCCAGATACTTGAAAACATCTCTTCGCTGCAGCTCAGTCTCTATATTGCCATCAACATCTTCCACTCCTTTGTTAACTCTAAATAGTACAGATTTAGCCCAGTTAATTCTAAGCCCCGAGATATTATCAAACCTGTCTATTAATCGCATGGCATGGCTCAATGACTCCGATGGGTTGTCCAAGAATAACAGCAAGTCATCTGCATATAAGGTGATTTTTTCTTCCAATTCCCCATATCTAAATCCCTGGACATCTTTTGATTTTCTAATGGCTGATGCCAATGGTTCAATTGCAATCGCAAAGAGAAGCGGTGACAGCGGGCACCCCTGTCTAGTTCCTCTATATAACTGGAATGTCGAGGAGACCGCCCCATTAACTCTAGAGTCTTGCTGTTGGTTGGGAGTATAGTAGTTGTATCCATGAGATGAATTGTGGACCAAATCCCATCCTCTCTAGTACTCTCCATAGATATCCCCATTCTATACTGTCAAACGCCTTATGGGCGTCTAATGAGGCAATCATTCTGTCATGGGCAGTATCTGAGGGCATTTGTAAATTAAGAAACAGTCTTCTGATGTTAGTCGCCGTAGACCTATTAGGCATGAAGCCCGACTGGTCTGGATGTATCAGTCTAGATATGACATTAGATAGTCTATTGGATAGCACTTTGGCTAGTATCTTAACGTCTGCAGTTAGCAGAGAAATAGCTCTATAAGAGCCAGGGGCTCTAGCATCCTTACCCTCTTTTGGGATCACCACTATCACCGCCTCCCTCATAGACGCAGGCAAAAGAGATTGGCGTTTAGCCTCCTCAAACACTCTCAATAACTCAGGGAGCAAGAAATCCTCCAGATGCTTGTAGATCTCCACCGGAATGCCATCTGAACCAGGAGCCTTATCATTGGCCATGCCATGCAATGCTACCTCCAGTTCCTCAATCAAAATGGGCCGTTCCAAATCTGCTCTTTCCTCCATGGTCAACTTCTCAATATCTCCCAATTCCAAAAACCCCGCAATGTCCTCCTCTATTGGCGGTCCCTGTGATGAGTATAGAGATTTATAAAAGTCCGTGAAGACTTCCAGGATTTCTTCTACATCTGTAACCGAAACCCCTCGGTTATTGATCATTTCACGCACGTAAGTGCTCCCTCTCTGAGCTGCAGCGATTACAGAAAGTAGATGCCCTACCTTCTCTCCTTCAGTATAAAACTCGACCTTCCGAAAAGCCTGTCTCCTCAACATCTTATCCAACAATATTTTGTTAAGTGTACTTTGAGCCTTCAGGAGGTCCCTCCGAGTATCTGGTGTACCATTCAAAGTAACTTCCTCCTCCGCCCTTCGTAGTGTTTCCATACCCTCCGCCTCCTCCTTTTTTGATGAGGTCTTCTGTCTACATATGTCTCTAAAGAGTATCCCTCTAAGAAATGCCTTCATAGCATCCCACACATTCAGCAGGTCAGTACTCCCTTCATTCAGAGTGAAGAACTCTTCTACCTCCTTTAATGTGCCTTGCAGGTCAATGTGTTGCAGCCAAACCGGGTGTATCTTCCATCCCTCCCTTCTCACCCCAGACTGACCTCCACATCTGATGGACACGAGGATAGGACTATGATCCGATAGCACTCTCGGAAGGTATTCCACTTCATCAACCATCGAGTCCATCAAATCAGACGCCAGTGCTATGTCAATACGGGACAACGTACCATGTGTGGCAGAATAACAGGAGTAGCATCTCTTCCCTTCATTTCTTACTCTCCAGACATCCACCAAACCAATTTCCCGCACCAAAATACCGAATGAGGTGGTATTGTCCTCCTTTCTTACATTCAGCTGTTTATTCCTATCCCAAAACCAGTCCATTACATTATTGAAATTCCCAATCATCAGCAGTGGTACATTACCTCCCCGTACAGCAAATTCCCGCATTATTCTGATCTTGGAACAAGAGTATGGGGGGGTAATATACATCGCCACTATACATATGGGAGGTCCGTAAAAGAGCCCTCGTATTGCCACTCCCTGCCCATCTGGATCTATGTAGACCTCTTCTTCCTCAAAATGAATAGCGCTATGTATCAGTATGGATACTCCTCTTGCGTATTTGGAAAAGGTCATAATGATATGCCCTCTGAATCCATTTCCTATCAAGTACGTGGGAGGTATCCTTTATTAGATGGGTCTCCATAAGGCACATTACCAAGGGACCCCTCTACTGCATATGCCTGAGGACCGCCGCTCTTTTTGTTCTGTCCGACAGACCCCTTACATTCCAGCTAATCACTAAGTCTGCACCCCATATTGTGAATGGTATGAATAATGCCGTCCTCCGTCAATTATTCCTCTTCTGACTGTCTGAAGTACCTCACCCCTCCCATCCCTCCTCCCCCTTACCCCTCCCTTCCCCCTCATAACCTTGAAACTCTTAACAAGAGTCGAGAACTCCCAACCTAGTCTCTCACTCTCAAAGTACATCTGACCTCGCAAAGTCCCCACCACACTCTTTGTCAAATGTACTTACACCTCCGCTTGCAGTCTCCCTTCCCCCCCCCCCCCCCCCCCGCCAAGGCATATCCGTATATCCCGGTTTTACCCAAACAAACTTAGAAAAAATCAACAGATATATTATCATATCAACATAGATTAAAGTGTCAGGAACACTTAATTTTGTCACCCCTGCTGTGACGTTATAAGGGCCCTTTCACATCAGCGTTTTTCGTAATTCGCGGCAGATGCGGTGAAAAAACCGCATCTGCCGCGTTTACTGCATAACCGTTACACTTGCGGCGCGGTTGCGGCAATCCCCATAGAAAGTATAGGGGGACTTGCGGCAGGTGCGGCAAGTACGGTTTTGCACTTGCGACAGGTGCGGCCGCGAAAAAAAAACGCGGCTGACTGCGTTTTTTTTCGCGGCCGCACTTGCCGCAAGTGCAAAACCGCACTTGCCGCACCTGCCGCAAGTCCCCCTATACTTTCTATGGGGATTACCGCAACCGCGCCGCAAGTGTAACGGTTATGCGGCAAACGCGGCAGATGCGGTTTTTTTCACCGCATCTGCCGCGAATTACGAAAAACGCTGATGTGAAAGGGCCCTAACAAAAGAAGAAAAAAAACTTTTGTATTATTGTTCCACCCGTATTCAAAACAAAAAAGGGTTAGAAAATTACTCATATGTAATACGGGTGTCACTATAGTCGTTTCAGCCGACCTGTTAGTCAGTAAAAGGAAAAAAGTAGAAAAAAGAAGAACAGTGCCCAGAAAACCTCCATCTTCAAGTTATGTCCTGTAGATTCTTCATGTTGATCTCAATCCACTGCATGGCGTCTTCAGGGTCCTGGAAAAAATGCGCTCTGTCCGCCGCTGACACTCGAAGTTTGGCGGGAAACAACATCGCATATTTTACTCCCAACTCTCTAAGGGCCCTTTCACATCAGCGTTTTTTAAATTTGCGGCAGATGCGGTGAAAAAACCGCATCTGCCGCAACTGCCGCATAACGGTTCCACTTGCGGCACGGTTGCGGTTTTTTCCATAGGAAGTATAGGGGGACTTGCGGCAGATGCGGCAAGTGCGGTATTGCACTTGCGGCAGGTGCGGCAGAGAAAAAAACCGCAGTAAGCCGCGGTTTTTTTCTCTGCCGCACCTGCCGCAAGTGCAATACCGCACTTGCCGCATCTGCCGCAAGTCCCCTATACTTCCTATGGAAAAAACCGCAACCGTGCCGCAAGTGGAACCGTTATGCGGCAGTTGCGGCAGATGCGGTTTTTTCACCGCATCTGCCGCAAATTTAAAAAAACGCTGATGTGAAAGGGCCCTAAGGAGCTTTTTCACTCCAACAAATTGCATACGCTGCCTCTGGATCGTAACCGAGTAATCTGGGTATATACCAATCCTGTGTCCGTTAACAGTGATACCCTCACTTTCTCTCGCCTTTTGCAGGATGATGTCTCTGTCTCTATAATGTAAAAGTTTTGCAAGCATCATACGGGGTCCTTTCCCAGGTGGCTGTGGTTGCGTTGGGACCCTATGCGCTCTTTCCACCGCAAAGAACTTTGTCAGGACCTCCTTCCCAAATTGTTCTCCAATCCACCTTTCCATAAACTCAGTAGGGTCTCTTCCCTCTGTCTTTTCTGGCATTCCTACAATTCTGATGTTATTCCTGCGAGAGCGGTTTTCTAGATCGTCATTTTTAGCCTCTATGGCAGATAACCGCTGCATAAATTTCTTTTCAGATCTTTGTAGCCCAAGTATCTGGTCCTCAGCAGTCCCCACTCTCACTTCCACCTCTCCAATCCTAGTATCAGTTTTGGACATGTCCTTCTTAATATTAGCTACTTCAGATTGAAGACCCAGGACTTGTTGGGTTAACGTGGTGAGAGCTAGTTTGCAGAAAGACACCACCGCATAAACATCCTTCAGTGTAGGCTCCTCATTACACTCCATTGCAGCTGCCAGCTCCCTTCCCTTTCCAGCCTCGCCACTTCCACCACTCTGTGTTTGCATCTGCCCTCCTCGGCTTTCTGGGGCTTCCACCTCTCCCTCCTCGTCTTCCACCTCCTCACCTCCGTCAGATTGATGAGCCGGTTCTTCTCCTGCCTGTCTGGCGAAGCATGCCAGCTTTGCGGCCGCGTCCATGCGGCGCCGGCACTCAGCATTGGCTTTCTCCGACTCCTCTCTCCTGTCGGCGCCATCTTGGAGGAGAGGCCGTCTCCCCCTCCCAGGTCTTTCCGGCGTTTGCGGGGCATCTGCGGCTCACCGGGACACACCGTCACACTCCGGCTGCTCTGCTCTCGCTCCCTCACCGTCAGGTCGGCTGAAACCGGCGGTAACGTCAGCGGGTGAGCAGATTTGTCACGGGCCTCGGCGGGAGAGCTCAGACGTGCGACCGCTCACATCTCCTGCTAGGCCCCGCCCCAAGAATGACCTTTCTACACTGCCATCCCTTCAGAGATTTGTAGACAGTAATTGACTCTCCTCTCAGGCTTCTTTTTTGCAAGCTAAACAGTCCCAGACAGGCTGCTTTCACATCGCGATTTTTTGCAATCCGTGGCTGTCCAATGTAAAACAGACAGCCACCGATCAGATTTGGCCCCCATGTATACCTATGGGCAACGGATCTGCACGGATTTCCTTAATGGCAACCAATTTGTGACAGATCAGATTGTGTCCGATTTTTTTGCTGTACCCAAAATAGGAGACTGCTCCGATTTTGGGCACAGCGGACCAAATCGGACACAATCAAATCCGACACGATCCGCGGCAATTAACATGAGAGGCCTGTGGAGCACGAGTCACAGAAAACACAGGATCGTTTCTCGGACCCGATTTTAGTGTACTGAGTATGCTCAGTACACTAAAACTGCAGTCTTCCTGTGTTATTTCACTTCTGCAATGTAGAATATACATTGCAGAAGTGAAGCAAGGGTTAAAAATAAAAAAATAAAAAGATCTCACCTCTCCAGCATGTATCCCTGCAATGTGCGACATCAACTGTAGTTTAAGAACCTGGAAATCAGCTGCCCGGGAAGGGGAGGAGCAACCCAGCCAGCTGATTCGTCACATGATCGCATCAGCGCAGTTTAAATCTTCCGCCCGCCGATCGGTTTTAGGGGGTGCGCAATTTAAACAGATTTCCTGAGCATACATAACATTGTGGGTTGTAGATAACCTAATGACAAAAATGTATAATTGGTGGAGGAAGGTTAAATTTTAAATTTTAAGAACCTTTTTTCAGCCTATGTAACCATGAGATCAACACATCCAATGTTAGAAATTATTATAAATTACAAGATTGATTGTTTAACACTAGAACTACTGAGGTAGTCATTTTGACTACTTTGCACCATGTATTTCTATGTAGGTGTCACGAGTGCAGTAGTTCTAGTGTTAAAATGTACTTTGTTCGTGGGACAACCCCATTAAATCATAACTCCAGTGTTTAGTTTTCAGTGTTGGAGTGGTGCTTTAAATATAGTCCCCCGTGTTATACTTACCCTCCAGTGGCTTCATCACATTTTGGTGCAACTCCGGTCCTGTGGCGCCATCTTGTGACCATAACAACTGACTTACCACAAGTCAGAAGTTACATCACAAGTTCTCTGTACAAGTCTATGAGAGCCAGAATGAGGCTTTCATAGAGTTGCATTGATTTGTGACCTGCAATGTGCTACATGAAACACTGAAGCCGCTGACAGGTCAGAAATCCCTAGAGACCAACTGGAGCATTGCTGGAAACAGATGAACACAAACTCAGGTGAGTATTAAGACAGGAGGCTGGAGACTCGCATTTAAAGCACCACTCCATACAGAAATAAAAAAAAAAACAAATAACGCTAGGGTGGTGCTTTAAGCAAACAATGAAGCCCTTTATTTCTGTGTAACCAACATGCTATATTGGATCAAACAAACAAATGCAACAGTGGTGACATATGTACCTATAAGCATATTTAAAGAAACATATGATTGATCTTAATATCTCGATCTTACCATCCCAGAAAAAAAAGGAGAGCATAGTTGGGTGCGAAAGTAGCAAAGTATAGGATCTGTGGCCAATGGAGAGAAAAAAAACACAGATAATGATGGATGTTCTAAAACGTGGTTATCGCAAACATCCAGGAAATAGTCAAGAGAAGCCCAAGGAAATAAACATGAAAATGAAGTCTAAAGGCAGCACAACATGTCGGCAGTACAGGAATTTACAGAATAGTCATGGCCGAAAGTGTTGGCATCCTTGAAACTGTTCCAGAAAATTGTTGAAACTACACGTGTTATTAAACACATTTATTTCCTTAGTGAAAAAAGTCAACTTAGTCCAGAATTTCACACACAACTCCGAAAATGGGCAGGACACAATTGTTGTCCCCCTCAATTTGATATTTGGTTGCACACCCTTTGGAATAACTTACTTCCTATAAACATCACAAGCTGCTTACACCTAAGTGCGACTGCTCAGGTTGCACCAATGATATGTCGGCCCCAGCACTATTATTCCCATGTGGATGCTGAATCATGTCCGATACATGTCCTATCCCAGGAGATGGCCTGGAGTCTATCCACCACCCCATAGGCCTGAACATAAGGTGGCCATGGAGAGCGGATTATCAGCTCTGTATTTCTGTATCCACTTTGACTATCTGCTCTGCTGCATTTTTTTTCATCCTGCAAACAGACACTGAAAGTGATGTGGGCATTTTGAATGTCCTCCACATTTAATTGCCTTTTTAACTGTAGAATTGTAATGTTGAAACATGCAATAAAAGTATGAAGTTACACATGTCATCCATCGCTGTTAGATCTTCAGATACTGGGTTGTCCAGGTGAAAATCTCTTTCAATATACTAAGCTTTTACTTGAATTGTTTTCCCAAGAAGCTAAAGAACTTTGGACAAAAAGGTAACCCTTCAGGTACTTGTCATTTGATCCAGTGCTTCTCAAATGTAAAGGCTAGCCCCATCAGTAAAGTAACAGTAAGATATGCACAGCTGGGGAGGCAGCTTTCAGAAAAGTGACTCCAGGATGCCAAGTGCTTTTTAAGCTGGGGCTACACGGCAACGTTTCACGTACCACTGAAACAGCATTGTTGCACTGCATCTAATCATTTCTTATGGTGTGGTGTTAAGACTTGGTTTAGCAAGATAACAGATTATTATATTGTGTTGAAGAGATAAACAATAAAAAAAAGAAAATGGACAGATGTTCTTATTTGGACCAGTTACTTCAGATGGAGGGGCACAGGACACCATCTTACTCTTTCTGATGAGGTTCCAGTGGAAACAGCTTGAGAAGTCCTGATATTGTCTGTAAATGCAGACGTTATTGATGGTATTGAACAAGGAACGCCCTGTCAACATCAGGCCATAGAGACATCTTGGAGTAACTTCTGTCATTAGAGCTAGCTTTAATTGCAACAGTTTAATCTCTTGGACACTGCTGTCAATCATAACGGATTGAAGGAAGTGTAGAAGGGGCTTCTTGTCAATCGTGACTGCTCTGTAATGATGCAATCATGGGGTGTCAATTGTTATGGCAGTCAGAAGTCTTCAGAAGACCCCCAATCTCTACCATCTTTTCACATCACTTTGGCAATTTTACAATAAACTGCATGAGCAATCAAGTGACCACAGGTTCAAGTTCCCTAAAGTGATTGAAACAAGCAAGAGAAACATTGAAAAATTAGTTTTTATTTTTTTATTTTAAATGTCCCAATTTAGTATTCCTTTCCTGGAATGTAAACCACAGAAATGTATACAGAATGCATACAATATTATGACATATATATATATATGACAACATATATTATAAATATAAAAACATGTCCATACTTTTTTTAAACAAGTGGATGCATACTGAAGTATAGCCAAGGATTTAAAACAATGTTTCTGTAATATATCACTTGTTACTCACCTGTCTGTTTAATTTTACTGCTAAAATGGTGTTTGAATAACTGTAGTTGCAAATCTCAGTTCCTTTTTTAAAATGACATACTTTCAATTTTCGAGGTGCTTTCAGGCTGACAATCGCCACAAGGCTACTAGAGAAGAGCCGCTCAACAATGCAAACATCTTCAGTGTCAGCTGCAAAGAAAAGGAGACAACAATATAATTCTGCCGACACCTAATCTTAGGGTGGGTTTACACGTTTCAATATCGTTGCGATATCGCAATTCGATGGCGCGGGAGCGCGCATTTAGTGCACGTTTTTCTCCCGCATCGCATCGGAGGTTTACACGTTGCGATTTAGGAATCCAACGTCCGTGCGATGTCTACGCCCCCCAACCCAGGAACGACCATTTAACATGGGAGTGAATGGGCGACGTTGAACATTGCATTGTAGTTGGGCTGTCACACAGCACGATCCGGCTTCAATGTCTATTCAATATCGGAGCATTGAATAGCACGCTCATTCAATCCCCGATATCGCATTGACATCGTTCCTGCATTGTATTGGACGTTCACACCATACAATGCAGGAACGATATCGGCTCCAACGATCGAACCACGTGACTTTTCATTGAAATTGGACGCCGATATCGCAACGTGTAAACCCCCCTTTAGTGTATATTCATAAAGCTCGTGTGCATCATTGCGACAACAATTATAACATGGTCAATCACATGAAGAATCCTTTAAAGTAAGGCTGGGCGATTAATAAAAATTATTTATTGGCAGTTGAAACGCTGCACAATTCTTTTTCAGAAAAGAAAAATCAAAGTGTGCTTTGTCCACACAGCAGCGCCGTCTTAGGGCTCTCTGTCAGACGTCTGTGCAACATTGTCCATGCTTAGACCAGAAGACTCAAACTGGCCGAGGCTCTACCTACCATAGCATGACAGCTTCATATACTTCTATGGAAAGTGATGTGGGCATTTTGAATGTCCTCCACATTTAATTGCCTTTTTAACTGTAGAATTGTAATGTTGAAACATGCAATAAAAGTATGAAGTTACACATGTCATCCATCGCTGTTAGATCTTCAGATACTGGGTTGTCCAGGTGAAAATCTCTTTCAATATACTAAGCTTTTACTTGAATTGTTTTCTCAAGAAGCTAGAGAACTTTGGACAAAAAGGTAACCCTTCAGGTACTTGTCATTTGATCCAGTGCTTCTCAAATTTAAAGGCTAGCCCCATCAGTAAAGTAACAGTAAGATTATGCACAGCTGGGGAGGCAGCTTTCAGAAAAGGCTGTCACACTCTGGTCGGAAGAGTCATGGCCAGTCTATGCAATTTGGTTTGTGCATGGACGCTGAAAGAGCCCTCATCACTGGTGGGAGCAGGGCAAATTAGATATTAGATAAAAGAGTCATCTGTCTTCAGCAGAAGCCTGAGTATGGAAAGGCTTGATTTGTACTGAGCTGCTGCCCATACCCAAGAAAAAAAAGCTAGTTGGCTAGTATTGGAGGACATTTTGCCTAGATGCACAATGTTCTTGGGCTGTAATCTGCTGTGAATGCTGCGTCTAAGGGCCACGTCACATGCAACAATTTACTGAACGATATTGTTAGCGATCACATGCACGCGCAATCGCTAACAAGATCGTTCACATAGTTGGTGAGCTCTCACACAGGCAGACTCACCAACGATGTGGACCAGCGAGAATGCTGGTAAGCATGGTAAACATCGGGTTACTAGGCGCCGCTTAGTAACTCGATGTTTACCATGGATACGAGCTCCCAGCATAGACTGCGAGGTGCTGGGAGCTCATTCATCGTTGCTCTGCCGGTGTCACATGCAGCGATGCTGCGTGTCCGCCGGCCGACCAACGACAGATTTGTGAACATGTTCACAAATCTGCAATCAAACAATTTTTCCAAGAAAAACTGTTTGATTACACGCAGCGACGCACAAACGATATCGCTTAAGCGATCAAAAAAGCAGGTCGCTTAAACGATATCGTTAAGTAAATTGATGCGTGTGACGTGGCCCTAAGACGCAAACTAAACCCTCAGCAATCAGAGCATATGTAAGACAGAATTTGGCATGAAAGACAGAAAGAGCAACTAATAGGAGACTGCTGCATCTCCCTGTAACTTCTGTAAGCTCGGAAAAATAGAGCGATACAGAGAGCTTGTTCTAAGTGATTGTGGAGAATACTTAAAGCGTAATGGCAGTTTAAATTTTTATTTAATAATAATGTAGAGCAAGTGATTTTAATAAACTTTCAAATATACTTCAAAAGAGAAATACGGTTGAAAATCTTTCATAAACCATCCACAAGGTGTCCCCAGTGCACTGTGTGTGAAGCAGACATATGTTCATTCTCAGTCAGCTCCCTCTGCATACTGAATACAGGCATGTATCCATATACGGGTAAAGGGGGCAGGGCCTACACAGTGTGCGAGTTCCTAAACTGCAGTTGGTGAGGAAACAATTTGTCAGATTATCTCTACAGCACAGTGCTGAGCAATGTCAGAATGCCAGGATCACCGCAAACTCCTCTGCACTTGGCACAAGCTTCTGATTTATCATCTGGCTCCACACAGCTCAGTCACGATTTGTTAACCCCTTCTCTGCTGGCACATGAGACAGCTCACCATCATTTGATGGCTCCACATAGCTCAGTAAGGATCTCTGTTAACCCCTTCTCTGCTGGCACATCACACTGGTCACTATCCGCCTACTCTCAGGAGCATTGACTGCTGTGCCTACCGAGTGATAGCAATTCATTATGGGAGGTGAGGGAAGCTGTGGAAATACGGAGTGCTGGCAGACACTGAGGGAGCAAGGCTGGCCACGCCCACACAGCTATAAAATGCATATAAAAAGACATATATTAGCTGCTATGTGACACATCATTAACAACCAGTGCAGTATTGTTTTTTTTTACTTCTTCAATGAAATAACATTTACACTTTAAATACTCCTTATGCATCCAGCCCGTGTGCTACTCACTATGTGGTTTCTCTTGTGCAGAAAAGAAGGTAATGGTTATTTCCCTGCCACTTGCCTCTTCTAGCTTTTCACCTTCACTTCATGCTCTCCATAAACTATAATCAAAATAATGCTAGACCGTCTGACTTTCATCACACCGCAGTTTAACCAGTTTACTAGTTACTAAGAAAACAATATAGAAATAAGTTTCTCAAATCCACACCAAACTCAAGCAGTTTTTGGTATAACTAGATGGCAGCCCGATTCTAAAGAATCGGGTAGTCTAGAATCCATATATAGTTTATTTACGAATAGTTAGGGTAGTGCGGTGAAATTAATTGTGTGTATACAGGCGGCTCTGTGGGTAGCAGAGTATATGGTGGCTCAATGGCTAGCACTGTGCGCGGTGGCTCAGTGGTTAGCAGTGAGTGCGGTGGCTCAGTGGTTAGCAGTGAGTGCGGTGAGATTGGTCAGCGCAGCGGCGTGGGCAGAGTGGTGAGCGCAGCGGCGTAGGCAGAGTGGTCAGCGCAGTGGCGTGAGCAGTGTGGTCAGCGCAGCGGCGTGGGCAGTGTGGTCAGCGCAGCGGCGTGGGCAGTGTGGTCAGCGCAGCGGCGTGGGCAGAGTGGTCAGCGCAGCGGCGTGGGCAGAGTGGTCAGCGCAGCGGCGTGGGCAGAGTGGCACATACATACAACACACACACACGCACACACAACACACACACACACATACCGCTATACTTACCACCGACCCTGCGTCTTCTCCGGCGCCTGGATCCTGAGTCAACATGTGGCCACCCCCGGACGACTGGAGGGGGCAGGGGACGGCTGGAGGGGGCAGGGGACGGCTGGAGGGGGCAGGGGACGGCTGGAGGGGGCAGGGGACGGCTGGAGGGGGCAGGGACGGCTGGAGGGGGCAGGGGACGGCTGGAGGGGGCAGGGACGGCTGGAGGGGGCAGAGGACGGCTGGAGGGGGCAGAGGACGGCTGGAGGGGGCAGAGGACGGCTGGAGGGGGCAGAGGACGGCTGGAGGGGGCAGAGGACGGCTGGAGGGGGCAGAGGACGGCTGGAGGGGGCAGAGGACGGCTGGAGGGGGCAGAGGACGGCTGGAGGGGGCAGAGGCTGGAGGGGGCACAGGCAGGAGGGGGCACAGGCAGGAGGGGGCACAGGCTGGAGGGGGCACGGGGCACAGGCTGGAGGGGGCACGGGGCACAGGCTGGAGGGGGCAGAGGCTGGAGGGGGCAGAGGCTAAAGGGAGGACAGGCTGGAGGGGGCACAGGCTGGAGGGGGCACAGGCTGAAGGGGGCACAGGCTGAAGGGGGCACAGGCTGAAGGGGGCAGAGGGCACAGGCTGGAGGGAGCACAGGGCACAGGCTGGAGGGAGCACAGGGCACAGGCTGGAGGGAGCACAGGGCACAGGCTGGAGGGAGCACAGGCTGGAGGGGGCACAGGGCACAGGCTGGAGGGGGCACAGGCTGGAGGGGGCACAGGCTGGAGGGGGCACAGGCTGGAGGGGGCACAGGACACAGGCTGGAGGGGGCACAGGCTGGAGGGGGCACAGGACACAGGCTGGAGGGGGCACAGGCTGGAGGGGGCACAGGACACAGGCTGGAGGGGGCAGAGGGCACAGGCTGGAGGGGGCAGAGGGCACAGGCTGGAGGGGGCACAGGCTGGAGGGGGCACAGGCTGGAAGGGGCACAGGCTGGAGGGGGCACAGGCTGGAGGGGGCACAGGCTGGAGGGGGCACAGGCTGGAAGTGGCACAGGCTGGAAGGGGCACAGGCAGAGGGGGCACAGGCAGGAGGGGGCACAGGGCACAGGCTGGAGGGGGCACAGGGCACAGGCTGGAGGGGGCACAGGCTGGAGGGGGCACAGGCTGGAGGGGGCACAGGCTGGAGGGGGCACAGGCTGGAGGGGGCACAGGACACAGGCTGGAGGGGGCACAGGCTGGAGGGGGCACAGGACACAGGCTGGAGGGGGCACAGGCTGGAGGGGGCACAGGACACAGGCTGGAGGGTGCACAGGCTGGAGGGGGCACAGGCTGGAGGAGGCACAGGCTGGAGGGGGCACAGGCTGGAAGGGGCACAGGCTGGAGGGGGCACAGACTGGAAGGGGCACAGGCTGGAGGGGGCACAGGGCACAGGCTGGAGGGGGCAGAGGCTGGAGGGGGCAGAGGCTAAAGGGAGGACAGGCATGGAGGGGGCACAGGCTGGAGGGGGCACAGGCTGGAAGGGCACAGGCTGGAAGGGGCACAGGCTGGAAGGGGCACAGGCAGGAGGGGGCAGAGGCATGGAGGGGGCACAGGCAGGAGGGGGCACAGGCTGGAGGGGGCACGGGGCACAGGCTGGAGGGGGGTAGAGGCTGGAGGGGGCACAGGCTGGAGGGGGCACAGGCTGGAGGGGGCACAGGCTGAAGGGGTACAGGCTGAAGGGGGCACAGGCTGAAGGGGGCACAGGCTGAAGGGGGCACAGGCTGAAGGGGGCACAGGCTGAAGGGGGCAGAGGGCACAGGCTGGAGGGAGCACAGGGCACAGGCTGGAGGGAGCACAGGGCACAGGCTGAAGGGGGCACAGGCTGAAGGGGGCACAGGCTGGAGGGGGCAGAGGCTGGAGGGGGCAGAGGCTAAAGGGAGGACAGGCTGGAGGGAGCACAGGCTGCAGCGGAGCCGGCGGGCACAGGCTGAGGCTGGAGGGCAGACTCACCGCGCGTCGGGTGTAGGAGGAGAGGAGGGGCGGGCAGAGCTGCAGGACAGAAAGTCCCACCCTCCCTCCTCTCCAGGCGCGCGGGTACCCCCAGAGGTTGTGTGGCCCCCCGAGGTGGCGGGGGAGCGTTGCCGGCGGAGGCCGCACACCGGAGTGTGGGCCGGTCCGGGCCGGTTCCCTCATGTTGATGGGCGCACACCAGGCTGTGTGCGGACCCAGTGGCGGCATGGCGGTCCCTGATGGAGAGTGGGCGGTGAGCTGCAGGGCTGTGGGCCGGATGTGGGTGGGCGCAGACGGGGCTCTGTGCAAGGCCGGTGGCTGGGGCTCTGTGGGTCTGGTGCTTCCGGTTCCGGTGTTTGACACAGGACGGAGGCCATCACGGAAGTTGAGCGGATTTTGGCGGAAGTGGCCTTCGGGTTTTATGTACAAGATATTTTTCCCCCACATTCAATTGCCTCCCTTAGTGGTTCTGTGGAACTACTTCCTTCAGCCCCCTACCAGTCTTTGTATTATAGAACATCATCATACTAACAAGCCGCGTTATTCAAGCCGGTAATATAAAAATGTGACATTTGCTATCCCTCCTCTTTTACCATATGCACTTGAGGTCTATGTAATGTTTTTTTTCTTGTAATCATATATAGTCTGTTGCCTGCAATCATTTGGTGATTTGCCCTTCTAAACGTGGATGTCTGCTCTGTGTTGACACAACATATATGGGGTAAGGTTCAAAATCATTTAAATCTAATATATATCTTCCAATTCATATATAAAATTAAAAAGACCCCAATTTCTTTCCTCTTCTAGAAGATTTGGCCCTATCTTGGCAGATGCATTTCTTTTTCTAACTTGGTCGCCCTTTGAAACCTTTGGAAACCTTGACCGCCTCTCAAGGTAGGCATATTTTGATGGGGCAAAATGCGATACCCTTTTCTTTGGGAGCATTCAAGCTTGGCCAGATTGATAAGTATTGAAAGTTTTGAGTGCTGTTTTTCTAATGGATCTTTGAAAATTGGCACCCAAATATACTAATAAGCAACTATGTGAAGCATAACGATATGACCTTTTGTCTCTAGACAGAGTTACAACTATATCTCAACTACCTATATATGAAAAGAGTCTTTCAGCCAATACCGGTAATTAGAATATAAAAATGTTTTACTTTATTGGAATACTCAGATAAAATACATTTTTATACATATAACAAAGTATATTCACAATGATTGTGCTCAATAGTTACAAGAGACCTGTATTCCCACCATTTATTTACAAGAAAGAGGAATATTATATTTTCATACAACAGTATAGTTTTATTTCCATTGTTCATGCATAAAATATCATATAGGTGTATTTTTAAAAAGGGGGACAGAAGGAAGTATTCCTGAACTGTACGTATTGTTCCCCAGGAGACCATCCAATATTTTGCTTATCGTGACATGCACGCTGTTAACATCAATTTCAATAAAATCTCTGTATATGTGTAAGTGTTTTATATATAATATAATCAATATGATCACTATAAAGTGCATAAACATATGAAGTGCCAATGTGCAAAAAAAATTCTTTGTGCTGAAATGTGAAAACAAAGTGTAATAAGTGATGTGTGCGCTTTCACTGAACTAGCACAGCAAAGATGGTCTAGTGGTAATTCTCTACAACAAAGGATTACCTACGGAGCTGTTACAGGTTCAAGCCGCTTATCAGCCACATAAAAAGAGCATGAACATCAGTTAATAAAATTCCTGTATATGTGTATGTGTCTTATTTATAATGTAATCGATATGATCACTGTAAATTACATACATATTTAAAGTGCCAGTGTGTAAAAAATAAAAATAAAATTAAAAATAAAAATACAATTCTTTGTGCTGAAATGTGAAACGATAGTGGAAAAAAGCCGCTAATATTAATGGTCTCCAAATAGGACAAATAGCTATATACCACTGGGGCTGCTATATACCACACCACTGGGGCTGCTGTATACCACTGGGGCTGCTGTATACCACTGGGGCTGCTGTATATACTGCTGGGCCTGTATATACCACTGGGGAGGCTGCTGTATACCACTGGGGCTGCTGTATATACTGCTGGGGCCTGTATATACCACTGGTGAGGCTGCTGTAATACTGCTGGGGCCTGTATATACCACTGGGGCTGCTGTATATACTGCTGGGCCTGTATATGCCACTGGGGCTGCTGTATATACTGCTGGGGCCTGTATATACCACTGGGAGGCTGCTGTATACCACTGGGGCTGCTGTATATACTGCTGGGGCCTGTATATACCACTGGGGAGGCTGCTGTATACCACTGGGGCTGCTGTATATACTGCTGGGGCCTGTATATACCACTGGGAGGCTGCTGTATACCACTGGGGCTGCTGTATATACTGCTGGGGCCTGTATATACCACTGGTGAGGCTGCTGTAATACTGCTGGGGCCTGTATATACCACTGGGGCTGCTGTATATACTGCTGGGGCCTGTATATGCCACTGGGGCTGCTGTATATACTGCTGGGGCCTGTATATACCACTGGGGAGGCTGCTGTAATACTGCTGGGGCCTGTATATACAACTGGGGAGGCTGCTGTATGCCACTGGGGCTGCTGTATATGCCACTGGGGAGGCTGCTGTAATACTGCTGGGGTCTGTATATACCACTGGGGAGGCTGCTGTAATACTGCTGGGGCCTGTATATACCACTGGGGAGGCTGCTGTATACTACCACTGGGGAGGCCTGTATACCACACTACTGGGGGCTGTATACCTGTGCTGGGGTCCACCCCACCCTTCGCTTATACACAAGTCAATAGGTTTTCCCAGGTTTTGGGGGCAAAAGTAGGGGGGGGTCGGCTTATACACGGGTCGGCTTATACACGAGTATATACGGTATATTATATATAAAAAACTTACACATATACAGAGATTTTATTGAAATTGATGTTAACAGCGTGTATGTCACGATAAGCAAAATATTGGATGGTCTCCTGGGGAACAATACGTACAGTTCAGGAATACATTCCTTTGCCCCCTTTTTAAAAATACACCTATATGATATTTTATGCATGAACAATGGAAATAAAACTATACTGTTGTATGAAAATATAATATTCCTCTTTCTTGTAAATAAATGGTGGGATTACAGGTCTCTTGTAACTATTGAGCACAATCAGTGTGAATATACTTTGTTATATGTATAAAAATGTATTTTATCTGAGTATTCCAATAAAGTAAAACATTTTTATATTCTAATTATTAGCTGAAAGACTCTTTTCATATATAGGTTTTTTCTCAGATCGAGTTTAAGCCCTAAGTATTTCTTAATGGCCATAAATAGGTAATTTTTTTTTTTTTATATCTGAACTACCGTATATACTCGTGTATAAGCCGACCCGTGTATAAGCCGACCCCCCTACTTTTGCCCCAAAAATCTGGAAAAACCTATTGACTCGTGTATAAGCCGAGGGTGGACCCCAGCACAGGTATACAGCCCCCAGCAGTGTGGTATACAGGCCCCCCAGTGGTAGTATACAGCAGCCCCAGTGGTAGTATACAGATTCCCCAGCAGCCCCAGTGGTAGTATACAGATTCCCCAGCAGCCCCAGTGGTAGTATACAGGAGCCCCAGCAGCCCCAGTGGTAGTATACAGCAGCCCCAGTGGTAGTATACAGGAGCCCCAGCAGCCCCAGTGGTAGTATACAGGAGCCCCAGCAGCCCCAGTGGTAGTATACAGGAGCCCCAGCAGCCCCAGTGGTAGTATACAGGAGCCCCAGCAGCCCCAGTGGTAGTATACAGCAGCCCCAGTGGTAGTATACAGGAGCCCCAGTGGTAGTACACAGCAGCCCCAGTGGTATACAGCAGGCCCCCAGGGGTACATATAGCAGCCCCCAGGGGGTACCCAGCAGCCCCCTGGGGGTACCCAGCAGCCCCCTGGGGGTACCAACAGCCCCCAGGGGGTACCAACAGCCTCCAGGGGGTACCCAGCGGCCTTCTGGGGGTACCAACAGCCCCCTGGGGGTACCAACAGCCCCCAGGGGGTACCCAGCAGCCCCCTGGGGGTACCAACAGCCCCCTGGGGGTACCAACAGCCCCCTGGGGGTACCCAGCAGCCCCCAGGGAGTATCCAGCAGCCCCCTGGGGGTACCAACAGCCCCCAAAAGCTGGCACTGTCCCCCCTTGTAAGGCCTCCCCCCCGCTGCTTATACATTACCATCCCGGTGTTCTGATCGGCGCCGCTCCTCTGTGCTGTGTCTTCATCCTTCCGTCCGCGCTGGCTGCATCCAGGATCTCCGGCGGTCGCGCGATGACGTCATATCGCTGCGACAGCCGGAGAACCCGGATGCAGCCAGCGCAGACGGGAGGATGAAGACGCAGCACCGAGGAGCGGCGCCGATCAGAACACCGGGATGGTAATGTATAAGCAGCGGGGGGGAGGCCTTACAAGGGGGGACAGTGCCAGCTTTTGGGGGGCCATATGCACTGCTTCCCCCCTGCCGCTGATTGACAGGGGGAAGCAGTGCATATATAATGAGCGGCCCCACGTGACTGGGCCGCTCATACAGCAGCCCCCCCCCCGCCTCCTCCAGCCTCCACAGCCCCCGGGACACAGCCCCCCCGTATATGACCCGTGTATAAGCCGAGGGGGGGACTTTTCAGCCCAAATTTTGGGCTGAAAAACTCGGCTTATACACGAGTATATACGGTACTTCTGATGAGCCTTGATACATAGGAAGTGGTGAAACGCGTCAAGCGACTGGAGAACTTAATATCTAATTCTGGGAACCATTGAAAACCGATTGGGAGTCTCCTGAATAGTACAAGCTGTTTTTGGATACTAAGCTAAGTATGAATCAGGATCATCCTTCTCAAAAAACCCTATGTGCCTCTATAGACAGGGACTCATTGGCGCCGAGTAGCAGCACTTTCTAGGAGCTCCTACATCCCCTGGCTTCCCCTGGCCCGGTCGGCGGCTTCTGAGCGCTAATATGGCATACCGGACTCTCCCTGTGAAGCTGGGATCCTGAGTGCTGCACCGCTAAAGCTCCCATGTGGCAAGCTTCTCATCTCCACGGAGTGCGCACCCAGAGCAGGAAGGATCCAAGATGGCCGCGGCTTTCCTCGCTATGTTGAGGAACCCGCCGAGCGGTGTTTGAGAGCCTGAAGAGAACTGCCTGCTCACAGTCCCACTCCTGTTATCATCCCCTGGACTGGATAAAAACTTGCATGGGAGGTTAGTCATCCGGAGCCTGCTTGTGGAAAGCAGGGTGGATCGATCGATAGGAGATCACTGAGGGAGAGCGGACCTGTCCTCTGGTGAGGTGATCGCTGGGTTCTGCGGTGATCTGTCAGTGAGACGTTCCGGAGTTGTCACCTCAGGCTGAGGTGAGAGATTACCGTCAGATTACAGGCTGCGAGGAGAGACACAGGTGGGAGGCTGGAGAGGGGTGTTTATGTAGGGAAAGTCCTCCCTCACTACTTTATTTTACTAACCTGGCAGAGAATACCAGTGCCCAGTGGTCTCTGGAGCAGTAGGACTATTTGCAGTGGCCATACTGCAGTATAGGAGGCAGAGAGACACGTCTTCTCCAGGCCGCATCTCATCCTGCTAACGTCACATTACAAAGATAAGTGTGCACGCTTCACTAACAAGAAATTGTGATCACAGACTGCCATCTTGTGGCCGAATGTTAATACTACAGCTGAAATAAGAAATTGTGGTCACAGACTGCCATCTTGTGGCTGAATGTTAATACTACAGCTGAAATAAGAAATTGTGGTCACAGACTGCCATCTTGTGGCTGAATGTTAGTACTACAGCTCAAATAAGTCTTTATATTAAAATTCACATTGGGAGGGGGGCGTGTCCTGCTGCTAATGGCGCCGGCCACATTCTAAGCGAGCTCCGCAGCACAGATCTGAAAAGCGGCACCAAGGCGACCTAAAAGACCTCCAGAATCACTCTACCAGGTGGGTGAGAGAACCAGCACCAGAGTGATGCCCCGCTCGGCCCCGAAGCGACGCCAAACAGACAATAAACTCACGGACTATTATACAGCGGGAGCCCGGAGAGACTCTCCCTCCAAGATGGCGCCGGAGCGGGAAAGGGAGGCCCCGGCTGTCTCGGCCCCGGCTGCCTCGGCCCGAGCTTCACTAACGCCTCAAACACCACCGCACACCTCGCATAATAGGAGCGGTCGCTCACATAGAGACAGCGAGGGAACAGGGGATGAGGCCCTGGTAACTGTGGGGATGCTGCGGTCTCTCCTAGGCTCCCTGAGACAGTCCATAATGGAAGACATGAGAGATCTGGTGGGGTCCCTCAAGGAGGAAGTGGGGGCACTAGGGGAACGTACAGACCGTATGGAGGAACAAATGACTGATATTGCCAAGGCACATAATGGTCTTGCGGACAATCATGATATCCTAGACAGAGAAGTGGGATCGATGCAAGCCACATTATATCATTTGGAGGATAAAATGCGTAGCAATAATTTTAAGCTGCGAGGATTCTCTGAATCAGAGGCTGAAAGTGATGTCCCGACATTAGTTGGTGACTTCCTGAAGGTGGCACTTCCAGACGCTTCAGCAGAGGAGATGGGGATCGCTCGGGCATTCAGAATCCCGAAACCCAGACATCTTCCAGATGCAGTGCCTAGGGACATTCTTGTACACATGGACCACCCAGGCGCAGTTGAACGAATTCTACGGAGGATGAGACAAGGACCTGCACTACCCGCACAGTACAAAGGGCTTGCTACGTACCCAGACTTGTCACCTGGGACACTAGCTAAGAGGAGAGAGTTTGCATCCAGCTGTAAGGTGTTACGAGAAAAAGGAATACTTTATGCGTGGGGCTCCCCTGTGTCCCTGAACTTTAAATATCAAGGCAAACGGTACTCATTCTCATCTCCGACACTTGCGCGCAGAACCCTGAAAGGATGGCACCTTACTGCACCATCGCCCAGGCAATCTTCTCATGTAGAGGACGGCACTGAAATCTCCAATCTGCAAGATGAAACGGTCGCATGAACAATCACGGACAACCATACAGATCTGTGCTGACTTGCTCCAGATATCCTTTTTGTGAAGTTAACCCGGTTTGAGTTATATGTAAAGCCGGGTGTGCGATCAGCTAATTCCCACTTTTTGGGATACCACGGAGTGGTGTCATATGGGAGAGCTGACCGCCATCCCCCATTTAGTACCTCTTTGATAAAGAGGATACCTTAGCTTGTTTACATAAGTGTTTAAGTGTTTACGTATTCTTTTCTCTCTTTCTTTCTCTCTTTCTGCACCTCCCTCCATCTCACCTTTCCTTCTTTCTTTTCTGCTTTTCCTTTACTTTTCTTCTCCTACAATTGCTACCGATTACCCTTCAGTGTAATTCTTTCCTTGAGAGTGGGTATTAGCCGCATTGAATAATATATCTCAACACGGATTGTAGGGGTCGAGCCGGAGAGGGGTGGCAGGTGTGAAGTCACGAGTCATGGGACTTGAGCTTATTTCACTGAACGTGAGGGGCCTTAACTCTCCTGCCAAACGCTCCTTCACATGGAGAGAAATACGTTCATCCCAAGCGGAGGTGGTATTCCTACAAGAAACCCACCTCTTAGCAGCTGACAATGATAGACTAAAAAATGGTGACTTTCCCCACGTTTTTCACGCCAACGCACAAACCAAGAAAGCAGGAGTCTGCATAATGATCAGACATTCAGTCCAGTTCCGTTTGAAAGAAACAATAGCGGACTCTGAGGGCCGTTTTGTGATAGTCATAGGCGAAATAGGAAATACCCAATTCACTCTAGCATGTGTATACGCTCCCAACAGGGACAATTGAAATTTGCAAGGAGAGTCTTCAAGGTGCTCAGGAAGTGCTCTCAGGGCAAACTGATAATCGGAGGAGATTTTAACTCTCTCATGGACCCACGTTTGGACTCCTCCGCCCCGCCCAAGGGGAGGGGAGGTTCCTTGGGCCAACTGTGTCGGGAGCACCACCTCCATGACGTATGGAGGTACCAACATGCAGAGGAGAGGGACTATTCCTTCTTCTCTCATGTACACAAAACCTACTCTAGGATAGATTATTTTCTGGTCAATGACCTATCGCTGGAGAGGTGCGAGTCATCGGGGCTTGGGGTGATCACATGGTCAGACCATGCCCCGATCACTCTGAAGGTGGCTCTGGACGGTGGGGGTGGTGCTACCAGACGCTGGAGACTTAACTCAGGTCTCTTGTTAGAAAATGGAGTTGAAGACCTGGTGAGGGCCTCCCTGAGTACCTACTTTGAATTGAACAACAATGGGGAGACCTCAGATGAGACGTTGTGGGACGCAAAAAAGGTGGTTATACGTGGACTCTTGTTGCAAAAAGCAGCGCAGTTAAAGAAACAAAGGAGCAGATTATTAGATGAATGGACAGCTGAGATAGCGAGCTTAGAAGCGACAAACAAGGTCTCTCCTTCCCCGCTCCTACTCTCACAAATTCTAAATACAAGAAACAAACTAAAAGCGTTATTATTAAGAAAACATGAAACAAGTCTCAGAAAACTCAAAATTAAATACTACGAAGCGGGAGATAGGGCAGGGAAACTCCTTGCACGTAGGATTAAAAAAAAAGCGGCCAAAACTATGATCACTGAAATGAGAACGGCAGGGAGTAAAGTGGTACGGAAACCGTCCGAGATAGTGGAAGCTTTTGCCTCATATTATGAGGATCTATATAATTTGAGAAATGACAGCAACACCCCCCAACCCACTGAGGAGGGAATCAGGGAATTCTTGGACAAGCTAAATCTCCCAAAGATCCCCCCGGATTGTTTGGAGAATTTGAACAGCCCCATTACTTTACAGGAGGTGAGCAAGGTAATTGGCGGACTAAAAACTAACTCGGCCCCGGGACCGGATGGTTATGTGGGGGAATATTACAAAATGTTCTCGGAAGAACTGGCTCCGTTCCTTCTCAGGGTGTTTCAACGGTGGCAAGATAGAGGCCACATTCCGGCCACTGCTCTGGAAGCCACGATAACAACAATCCCTAAGCCCGGGAAGGAGCGGGACCGGCCCGAGAACTATAGGCCAATATCTTTGCTTAATGTTGACCTCAAAATTTTCTCCAAGATCCTAGGGGAACGACTAGGTGAGGTGGTCCCCATGGTGGTAGACCCAGATCAAGTGGGATTTGTGCAGGGGAGACAAGCAAAAGACGGAACTAGGAGGATGCTGAATCTGATTGAGGTGGCGGAGAGAAGAGGTTGCCCCAGTGTATTTTTGTCATTAGACGCTGAAAAAGCGTTTGACAGGGTACACTGGGGATACCTCAGGGGAGTCCTCTCCGCATTTGGGTTTTCAGGCCCAATTGTTTCAGCCATCCTCAGTTTGTATTCCAACCCGTGTGCTAGAGTGTTCTCGGCAGGTTATATTTCTAGGCCCTTCCCGATAACAAACGGTACTCGTCAGGGATGTCCCCTCTCCCCTCTAGTGTTTGCTCTGGTTATGGAGCCTTTGGCGACATGTCTAAGAGTGGACCCGGTAATCCGGGAATACTGGTAGGGGAGAGGAAACATGTAGTGGTCTCTATGCCGACGATGTTATCATAGCCACGACCGACCCACTATCCGCTCTCCCCAGGATAGTGGAGGTGCTTGATCTCTTCTCGAAAGTCTCGTATTACAAACTCAATGCGTCCAAGTCCATGATCCTCCCGGTGGGGATGTCGGAAGGGGATATGGCTCAGCTGCGGAGCCTCCTCCCTTTCAAGTGGTGCCCGTTGGGGATCCCATATTTGGGGGTGTTGCTGTGTACATCGAGAGAGATTGCCTCTCGAAATATTGAACACCTCCTATCTGCACTAAGTGCAGCTATGGGAGAATTTCCATTGTCCTCACTATCATGGATTGGAAGGGTGCAGCTAGTACGCATGATGTGGCAGCCGAAGATACTATATCTTTTTCGATGCTTGCCACTCCTGTACACGCACGGCCAGTTGAAGCGACTGCAATCCATGATAAACAAATGTGTGTGGGCGGGGAAACCATCGAGAGTAAAAGGCAAAATTATGTATCGTCGCATTAACAGAAATGGCATGGGTGTACCAGACATAATAGCATACCACAAAGCAGTGGTCCTGGAAGCGGCGCGACACTGGTGGAGGGACGAGGGTCCGACTGGTTGGCTACAAATTGAGAGGGAGGAGGCTCGGGGGGGCTCTTTGCGATCCCTCCTGATTGCCGAAACCTTGGGAGTGGTGCGAGGCGGGAACCTGCTGGGAACGGCCCGAGCTTTACTGAGGGTGTGGGGCTCGATGTCATCGAAGAAAACCATCCTACCGATGGGGGAGATGAACTTAGAAGCGTTACGATGGCACATCCCCTCACTAAACCTCTCCGTTTGGAAGGACACAGGCCCAAAGGTACTGGGGGACTTGGTTAAACAGGGGAAACTCCTGACTTTGGGGGAGTTCCTCGCCAAGTATCCAACAGTGTCCGGCTCTTACCTACAGTTCCTCCAGATTTCCCACTTTCTAAGCTCTACAACATATAGTACGACATTTGGCCGCCCAGTCGAACCCTCAGCTCTGAGAAGATTACTGTTGTCAGATGAAGTTCAGCCAAGAGTCCTCTCCTTACTATACACAGAATTAGGGGACCATGACTCCCTTCTGAAATTGGGCCACATGGATAAATGGGAGAAAGATCTGGGTTTCCGGGTGGATATTGATGACTGGGAGGACGCCATACAGTGTGTCTTGGCGGCTTCCAAATGTATCAACCACTTGGAACTTCTAAAGAAGATCCATTTACGCTGGCACATTCCTCCAGCTAAACTGGCCAAATTTGGTAAAGGAGCTTCAGCGCAATGTTGGAGAAATTGTGGACAAGAGGGGGACCTGGTCCATATGTGGTGGTCGTGCCCCAAAATAACACCCTTTTGGCTTTTGGTGGAGCGGCTAGTGGGATCTGTTACGGACACTGGGATCCCCCTCTGCCCACAATTGGCCATACTGAATATAGGGCTAATGTCAAACCCGCCAGTGATCCGCCACATCACGACATATATATACATGGCGGCGAGAAGCTGTATAGCAGCAAGATGGAAGAGCGAGGCTCCTCCAGCTATGAGTGACTTGACAGATAAGCTTAACTCCATCTTTTGCAGCGAATATTACCTGGCTATGGACAAAGGTGCAAAAAGATATGTGTCTGAGGCGTGGGAACTGTGGGCAAGGCATCCATTGGCACTGCAGATACCCCTTTAATGGGAGCTGAGAGCCCCTCTCCCGGAGTCCCCCTTCCTCTGGCTCGATCCCAGGACAAACACCGGAATGTCTGATACTTGGATTCGATCTTATGGATCCCCCCCTGATCAGACCTTTGACCTCCTCTTCCACTCCCTGAACGATCCATGAATCTAGCTAGGAGTACCCTTCTCTGATTGTCTTTATTGCCCTTCAGGCTTACTATATTCTATATTATATTCTATCTATCCCTTCATTACCACTCTCTATTCTTTTCTATCGTTATATACATTTTAATACTGGTTATAAAATAATGAATGTGTAAGAAAGCATACCTGGCTGTTCTAAATATCACCGGATTACGATACACCTACCAATCGCTGTTAAGTGCTTAACGGATGGACAACATGATCTACTCTATAACAGAGACTATTCATAGAGAAGAGACTTGATTTACATAGGCGTACTTGTTACCATAGCACGGCCTTAAGAGTCCTCCAACTGGTTTGGTAAGGCAACAGCGTAAATCGGAATTTCTTAAGTTCTAGGAATCTTACTGTTCAGTACTTTATTGTCACTTTGTAAATTTTCTTCTGTCCTTGTCTATACTTTGAGTATGTATCAATCTTAAAACCTTTAATAAAACATATTAATGGTAAAATTCACATTGGAAACTACCCTCTCCAAAAAATCGAGGTGTTACTGCTCCATGTAAGCGTCTCCCTAGAGCTGCTTGCTGGTGCCAAGACAAAGAGATCACCATCTTCTACCATCGCACTGGTTTATTGTCAACTATAATTTATACATTTATACCTCTACAGCGTTATATGCTTTAAAACCATCCCCTCTGACATAAGGACTTGTCACGAGATTTTCGACACCATCATCATCAGCGGACCTCCGACGTATTTGCAGAAAAGACCAAAGAAATTTATCCTTTAAATGTGTTTTGTCGGGGGCGTGGCTTGGGAGCTAATGGCGCCGGCCACATCTAGCTGCGCCTGAGGTTCGGCGGCACATACAGACACTCTCGCCCGAAATAGCCCTCCATCTTTCGTCCACAACACCCGGGAGACACCGGAGATGCCCAGGCAATCGTCCTGGAAGCGCGGGGAGCGCGCACGGTTCACTGACTTCTACCCGCCGGAGCGGCAGCAATCACTGACTCCTAACATGCGTCCTCCCCTTCCCAGCCTGCTGCTGGTCTGCATGGACCCCGGAGCTCCAAAGAATACCCGGCGGGGAGCCATGGAGAGACGCAGGTGACGCGCAGATTTCTCATGGAAGCGATGAGTGCACTCAGACACTCCATACAGGAGGACCCAAGAATATCTTACAAGAGCTGAGAGGGGAGATGTCGGCACTGGGGGAGCGGACACAGCATATTGAGGAGAAAATGGCGGAATACGCCACGGCCCATAATGAACTGGCAGATGACTATTCTGTAATAGCTAACCAATTAAAGTATTAGATGAAAGGTGGTAATTCGTGCGCTGCCGTCTGTCCGTTGGTTCCAAGAAATCCAAGGAATCACAAGATGTTAAAAGTAATACCTTTAAAGTCTAATTCTTATGCGTTTCGTGGTACTTCAGACCTCTTCATCAGAGATCCACAAGGTTTACAGACAAATACAAAAAAACAGGCTATAAATAGAACCTGGAAGTAGATCTACCTCCAGGTTCTATTTATAGCCTGTTTTTTTGTATATGTCTGTAAACCTTGTGGATCTCTGATGAAGAGGTCTGAAGTACCACGAAACGCAAAATAATTAGACATTAAAGGTATTACTTTTAACATCTTGTGATTCCTTGGAACAAACGGACAGACAGCAGCGCACGAATTACCACCTTTCATCCAATGCTTTAACCTGTTTTCCTTGGGCGGAGTGCTGCAAGCCGACTTATGCTTCAATAGTTGTTGTGACTCTCACAGCAACATAAAGTTAGTGCAACAGCACACATTACAACACCCCGGTTACACCCAGATAAGACCCTATGTGCGCTTTTCTACTTTTCTTCTAGTTTTCTGTAATAGCTGACGACACGAAGTTAGTAAAGCTGAAACTATGGGATCTGGAAGATAAAGCTAGAGCTAATAATCTGCGTTTTAGGGGTTTCCCTGAAGGGGGGCCGAGGAGGACTTATGCGAGACAGTGAGTCAACTTCTGCAGAAGCTTCTCCCAGAGACCCCAGGAGATGAACTGCAATATGACAAAACACACCGTATCCCAAAACCCCCTCACATCAACAAGTCCCTACCGAGAGACGCACTGGTCTCATTTTCTACTCTAAGGGCTAAGGAGTTAACAATGCAAAAGATGAGGCGTCGGGACACCCTCCCGGCATCATACTCGGACATCCAAGCCTTCCCAGATCTCTCCCCTGGAACTATGGCCCGCAGGAGGGAATTTGCCCCACATTGTAAAATTTTGAGAGACAAAGGGATTACCTACAGCTGGGGATCTCCAGTCAGGGTCAAGTTTCGGGTACAAAAGGAATGGCACATCTCTTCCTGTCCCCCAGTCAACTAAGAAAGGCTCTCAAACAGTGGAATCTTACTGAAGGCCCAGGGTCGTCACCTCAACGTTCACCGGCCTCACAGGAGGGACATCCATCCTTCCCCTCGGTCTCACCATTCACCAGCCAGAAACGAAAGCTCTTCCTCCGTTACTACTTGAACTTTTCGGATGAATATCTACATTACTTTACCTCAGGATACAGCTTGGACCCCAGCTGGGGGAACTTGCCATTTTTTTTTTTTAATTGGTTGGGACTCTCTTCCTCTCCATCGAAGAGACCCTTGTTGCCAGCCCGTTAAAGCCAGTGTGGAGCCGAGAAACCTCCCATTCCTTTTGGCCTCATTAGGGGAGACTGTTTGCTCTACCCCCACATTCCCCCATCCCCCCCCCCCCGAGACGGAGAGGTCCCTTTGTACGGACCTGTGCTGATCATCATATCTACCTCTGTGTTTCTTATGTCATACATGTTTGTTCTCTTTGTTTTAGTCATTTTAGCCTATTTCTAGTGCCTACTTTTCCATTTAATTCTGATGCTCCTTTTCTACCTTCCCTTCTTTCTTATAAACTTGTTCCTTTTCCTTCCCCACTCGTGCGGGCTGCCTGCACTGGTCGAAACTTGAAGCCATCATCAGGTAATACCACCAAAGTTTATCACATTTATCATGAAAATTGAATCTTTCAACGTTAAGGGTTTGAATTCCCCTTTTAAGCACTCCCTCTTACGGAAAGAAGCTTTGAAGTCAAAGGCAGACATTTTCTGTATTCAGGAGTCGCATCTTTTGCAAACAGACAACCACAGGTTACAACATCGTATGTTCCCCACGGCATTATTCGCGAATTCAACGGGCAAGAGGGCCGGGGTGTGCATTTTTATTAAGCACTCTTTACCATTTACTTTAGTCAGCGTGGATGCCAACCCAGCTGGCAGATTCATTGTGCTTTCTTGTGTGATATCTGGAGTCGCTCTCACCCTGGTAAATGCATATTCACCAAATGAGGGTCAGGTGAAGTTCCTCAGGCTGTTATTGGACAGGGTTTCTATAAACTCGGGAGGATTTAAAGTTATTTGTGGCGTCTTTAACCTAGTCCAAAACATATTCCTAGATAGATCTCGAGGGGCACCTGGGGCTGGCAGAGAAGCTATTTGCAGGGAATACCGTCTCCATGATCCTTGGAGATACCTGCACACAACAAAAAGAGATTACTCTTTCTACTCGCACAGGCACAGGTCGTATTCCAGATTGGATTATTTTCTGGTAGATGATAACACACTCACGGCCTGTCCTGTGCTGAGATTGGGCTCATAACATGGTCTGACCATGCCCCGGTGTCCCTTGATCTGTCAGTGCACTCCCGTCCCACACCGCCGGGATCAGGAAGATTGAACTGCGCTCTTATCTGATGACGGCCTTGTGGGGGACATTAAAACCAGGGCTGTGGAGTCGGTAAGCCACAGTTGCGACTCCAACTCCGACTCCTAGATTTTATTAGGTTCCGACTCCGGTTCCGGCTTCTTCATAAATGGCCACTTCGTAACAATAAATTTACTGTTGTAAAATATTACCATCGTGCTTATTCAGTTTCTCACCATCATATAAGCAATCAGACCACTTAGAGCAAAAACTATATTTATTAGAATACAATTAGAATATAGCAAATAACTTTTATAAACGTTTCCAAACTGTAAGTAAATATGCAATAAACACTGTTATGCAGTTAATAAGAAGAAATCTATAAATTTGTCGTCAGAAAAAGTATTGCCTCTGTCAGATCCTCCTTCATGGATGGCCTCAAATCTGATCTAATTATTTTGAGAGCAGAGAACAACCTCTTTACACTAACTTGGGTTGGTGGCAAAGCAGTAACCACTCGGGCAACATCTCTGACAATGTCAGGATACAGAGGAATCGCTTGTTGCACTGTTATTTTTGATGAACGGTCAAATTTCTCAATTTCTTTTAGTGCACATGAAAAATTCTGCTGAAATGTACTGGCTGTGTTCTTTGATTGGGATGACTCCTATGCGGGAACGCTTTGCACGGTCCTTGTGATCCAAATACTTTTCGAAATTAAATTCTTCATCAGTTGATGATGAGGGTGAAGATGTGGCAGGACGATCAAATTCTTCTTGTTCCTCCTGACTGTTCTGCAACCCTTTCATCCTTACAGCTATTTCAAACAGAGCTTCTTTTCCTTTACTTAGCTGTTGATCATCTAGAAGAATCCGATGCATTGGGTCTACATAAACAGCTGCCAAGAGAATGTTATTTTGCAATAGTAGCTCCTCTCTCCGTTTCATTGATGTAGCAATACCACTTGCAATTAACCCTCCTCTTTGGGACAGGCGAAACATCAGGTTTTTCCACTCCTTTAAGAAAATACCTGGAGTTAAGTCCTCTGCTTGTAATTTTTTAGTCACTGTAAATGGGTGCTCTAGCAATTTTTCCAGCTCAGTCACCTGATTACACTGACTTTCATTTAGCGTCAGTTGAGGGTTAGCCATGTCTACAAGAAAGGTTTTCAGTTCAACCAAGCGCTGAATCATTAAGTACTGCCCCATCGTGTGGCTTGATCAATAATTGCCCCTTTTCCAGCACGTCTCTTCAAAATTGAGTCAACTTTAGGGGTTCTGGCAACAGTAGCCAATTTTCTCACCTTTACAATCAGTGCAGCAGCATGTCCTTCTTGCAGACTGCCTCTTATAGCCAGCTGTAGCGTATGCACAACACAGCGCATGTGATGAATGAAAACGTATTAACACAGTTTCAACAAGATCATCTAAACTATCATGTTGCTATCATCTGAAGCAACTTCAGTTTGCTCCTCAGTTACAATACTGTGTTCCTCTATTTCAAACATTTCTGTGTCTGTGGATCCAGAATGTTCTTCTAGCTGCTGGTCACCATCATTACACTCATTCATTAGCTTAATAGTACTTCTCATATTTGAAGCATTGTCAGTTACGACAGAAAGAACTTGCTCTTTTTTAAGTTCATAGTCTTGCAGAACCTTTTCCACCAAGACCTGGAGAAACTCACTGGTGTGATGAGCTTTGGTGTCTTTTACTGCCAATGTCTTGGTAACTATTTCATTTTTGTCACAAACAAATCAGACATTGATGGCAAAACAGTTCACTCTGTGACGTGTGCAGGCATCCATTTTAAGAAACACAAAGCGTCCCTTGAGAGTTTATTTTAAGTTCTTCCTTTTGTTTAAAAGCTTCTTCGATTACTAATTTTCTAATACTCTCTCTCTCCAGAGAAACACCAAGCTTGCGGGCCATTTCCCCATTCAGACACATAAAACTGGTCGTGAAAATAATGAAATAGGCACACTATCCTTTACAACAAGCTCTATGATCTGTTTTTTAAATGTATCTACTGTCATTGTCACAGTAACTTTGTCACTGACAAAATATCTTGCAACTGATGGCTGCAAAGTTCTCTGCTCCTTTGTTTGGCTGGAAGAGCTGGGCACTGGTTCCTTGGTTTGGATGCAGTCTTTCTCTTCCACTGCTTTCAGTACTTCTGGATGAAAGCACTGTAAATGTCTCTTTAGATTAGAAGCTCTGGTAGGAGCATTTTTATCTTTGCGTGAATATGCACTGATCTTGGCTTCACAGCATCTGTTTTCGTCTGGATCATTTGTCATACACTGACAGACATAATGTTTTCCATCTTGAGTGATGGTGAAATGTTCAAATACAGCTGATTTAATGTGATGCCTCTGACATTCTCAGGTTTTTAATTCTGCATTCACAATCCAAATGACAATTGTTTTTCCTAAAAACAATTGTACAAAATTATTGCCAGGTCGTACTACTGATATAGCGGTCAATAATACTGTTATTATTCCTCATGTACTCATAGTTAACTGATACAAAGTTTGTTGAAAGGACAATACTTCTTACAGTCTTCCTCTTCTGAGTAGCAGGCAGCTGTGTGAGATGCTTGGGAGATGAACACCTAGTATGATCTAGTCTAGACGAGGAGGAGCTTTACTACTAAGAATTTGCAACACATTTTCACTTTCAGTTTCATACATTGTAAGTAGGGGGGTTGGGGCAGCATGAGGTTAACCAAGTATAAGATTAGAAGGGCAGTGGAGAACAGTGACACACAAGAAGAAATGTCTCTATCTCCAGCAGAACTGCTTATCACTGTTGTTCATAGTTTGATAGAACATATATATTTGAGTAACATTAATAAAATTCATATGAAAGTTCAATTATGAAATATTAATAATTTTTTTAAAGCTGGAGTTGGAGTCGGTACATTTCTACCGACTCCGACTCCACGACTCCGACTCCATAGCCCTGATTAAAACCCGCATAATTGAATATTTTAAACTCAATGACAATGCCTGCGTCTCAGATGAGACCCTTTGGGCCTCTCATAAGGCCTTGTCGAGGCCTATGCCTCCAGAAGGCTGCACAGATTAAGGAGAGACGTGAGAAAGAGAGGACTGAACTGTTTAACCGACTCTCCAATTTGGAGGCAGAGAATAAGCTTAACCCTACCTCCACTGTGGCCTCTCAGTTGACATCAACTAGAATGCAGTTGAGATCGCTTCTCTTGTCACACCATGAGAGAGCTTTACTCCTCTCGAAATCAGCGTTTTATGAATCTGGAGATAGGGGGGGCACCATTCTAGCAAGACGCTTAAAAAAGAGAAATGCTCGCTCTACGGGTAGTAAGAAACCCTGTTGATATAGCGACAGTGTTCCAACAATATTATTCAGATCTTTATAATCTACAACATGACGTCGAGACTCCCCAGCCCACCCCTCAGCTGATTGAGAACTTCCTGGAGGGACTGAGCCTGCCCTCTATCTCAGCCTCAGACCTGGAATACTTGAGTCTTCCTTTTTCCTTGGATGAGGTCACTCGAGCAGTCAGAAACACCAAACTTCATTCGGCCCCTGGCCCAGATGGCCTACCCAATGAATACTTGCAGACCTTTAGAGAGGCATTGGCTCCGTACCTTCTACGGACTTTTCAGCAGTGGAGAGATATGGGCACGATCTCCCCGCTCCAGCTTCAAGCTACAATAATCACGATCCCTAAACCAGGCAAAGCCCCTGACCTCCCTGGGAGCTACCGACCCATCTCCCTCCTGAAATGCGATCTTAAGATTTTCGCTGCGGTTCTTGCTTACAGGCCAAGGGGAGTGGTGCCTAAACTGATAAATCCGGACCAGGTTGGTTTCGTGGCTGGGAGACAGGTGAAAGATGGGGCGAGAAGAATGGTTGATCTCGTGGGGTCCATGGGGCTGAAGGGCACCCCCGATGCATTCCTGTCTTTAAATGCAGAGAAGGCGTTTGACAGGGTCCACTGGGGTTACCTAGAGGCGGTCCTTCGAAGGTTTGGCATTATGGGCTCCTTTCTGAAGGTGATTCTGTCCCTATACTCCAACCCGAATGCCAGGGTTTTCTCTCGCCTGTCTTCCAGATTACGAACGGAACTCGACAGGGCTGCCCGCTGTCACCGGTGATTTTCACCCTGGCAGTGGAACCCCTGGCTGAGAAAATTCGTTCTGCCCAGGACGTGTCGGGTGTTCAGGTGGGCGGGGATGTCCATACCATTGGTCTGTTCGCTGATGATATCATCACTTGCACGGAGGTGTCTCGGTGTCTCCCAGCGGTCATGCGCATCTTGGAGGACTACTCAATGGTTTCGTACTACAAATTGAATGCGGCTAAATCAACTCTTCTCCCGCTGGGAGTTCCAGACTCTGAAATAGCTGCCCTCTGAGATTTTGCCGTTTCGTTGGTCCAGAGGTGGCATACCCTAGGTGTGTCCCTGTTAGGATCCCCAAAGTCCTATTAACTAAACTGCAGAGCGCAGTAAATGCATTCATCTGGGCTAACAAGACCCCGCGCGTGGCCAGAGAGACGATGTATGCTCCGATGGGGGAGGGTGGCATGGGAATGCCAAACATTTTGGAATGCCATAGAGCTATCGTCCTGGAGGAGGCTGGGTCTTGGTGGGTAGCCCTGACCATCTCAGGTGGATCTCCATTGAGACTTCACACCTGAGGGTTGGCACTCTGGGAGACCTCCTGACAGCTGAGTCGGTTCGGCCAGTAGCCCAGACTCGTCAGCTTGAGACTTCCCAAACCCTCTTACATTATTGGAGGTCGGTGCCGCGGACCTGGACCCGTGCTTCACCGGAGAATGTGCCTATTCGGGCGTTGCGCCTCCTTGTCCCATCAATCAAGACGAAGACCTGGGAGGGTATAGGATTGAGGTCCCTAGGAGACTTATGTCGGGAAGGGACGTGGCCTACGTTTGAGTCCCTTTGAAGATGGTTCCCTGAGTGTCGTTCGGCATTCTTGCAATTATCCCAACTAGACCATCTTTTACATGGGGCCTTGTACGTCCCGCTACCAGTGCTCCCCCCCCCCTCTCTGTACCGATTCTCCTTGGTGCTGTTCAAGCAGATCCCCCTAAACCACGAATGACGTCCGGAATTTATAGAGGATTAGTATCCGCGGCTCGCGAGGTGAAACACCCTTACATGAGAAAATGGGAGGGGGACCTTGGGTTTACTTCAGAAGTTGAGGACTGGCACGCAGCATCTAGGGAAGTGAGCAGGTCCACCAGGTGTGTAAATCATCTTGAAAACATAAAGATTCATCTTAGATGGTACCTCTCTCCAGTACGCATTGCTCACTTCACCAAGGGTCAGTCCCCGCAGTGTTGGAGACTGTGCGGAGAGAGGGGCAACCTAGTGCACATGTGGTGGTCCTGTCCGAACATAGTCCCTTTTGGACTTTAGTCCAAAGCTTAATCCACTCAGTCACGGGAATTAGACAAGATCTAACATCACAACTGGCAGTTCTGAATATTGGTATACGAGATTTCCCCATCCGGCTGAGAGGGACAGTATCATATATCCTCATCGCTGCCAGTCTGTGCATAGCCGCAAAATGGAAAGCCCCTAACTGAATTGCTCCATAAGATAAATTGGATCTTTCACCAGGAATATCACTTAGCACTAAATGGGTCGGCCAGACGGACGGTTCACGATATATGGAGTGTTTGGTCCTCCCACCCGGGAGCTGCACCGGTCCCATGGGGCCTCCTCCAGCCCTCTTGCCCTGCGGGCCCACCTGGTTAGAGGAAGCGGTCTTCCCTATGAGTGCTTGCTCAAGAGGACGTTGCCACAAATAGTGTTTTCCGTTTAATCGGCTCTTTAGATACCCTATATAAATAGAGAGTTGAGCTTTATCCAGCTAGTGCGGCAGTCGGTGCAAGTTTCTTCCCCCTCCCCGTCCTACCCCCATCCCTGATTCCCATCACATCCCCCCTCTTTCTCCTCTTTCTCTTATCTTGCTTATTTTACTTTTCCCCTTTATGACCTTTAATTGTTATATATTGGTACTTTTTGTTGTTTTTCTGAGTGTTCTCCCGGATACGATTCCGACAGAGAACCGATATTGTTATGTTTGTTTCTTAATCTATGTAAAATATTTCAATAAAAATTCATTGTTTGAAAAAAAAAAAAAAAAAGACAGGGACTCATAAGGTAAGCTGCCGAGGAGTGGGAGCACCATACCCTATTGTGTTAAACTCTCCACTGTCAGGCATGGATACGAGATCGGGTCATCTAGGATTTCCCCATTGGCTATATCAGTGTGTTCCTAATGTATATGTTGCGTTTCCCTTCACTGTCTGTTAATTTGAAGGTCAACGACCTTTTTTAATTTTTGTACCAATAAAAATTAATAAATTTAATTCAAAACAAGTTAGTAATCTAAAAATACTTCAAAAAAAGATCCTCTATCTCGATAAGCCATCACAAGAAGGACCTAGCTACACAGGTAGCAGCGATATTAGTCTGCAAAAGGTTCGAGGAGGTGTCCCAGGACTTCAAAAGTAGACCCAATCAATTTTTAGCTGCGAAGAGTCCTCAAATGGCAGGGTCGTCTTCTTCGCAACTCTAGAGACCTGGATGTCTGTCAGGAAAAGATGTATTTTTGTCATTGTTTCAAAATGTTGAAAGACACCCAACACTTAGCTGCAGAATCTGTGTCTTTGCAAATGGTCACTGACCAGAGCCCCCCCCCCCATCCCTTGGACAGAGAGGCAATTCCTTATGTGGCAATCCTAGCAAGGACCCCAAGCTTTACGATCTGAACGAATGAAACTTTATGACTTTGTTCAGCAACGCAAGGAGAGACTGTGCTTCTTCCCTCAGAATCTCTGTGTCTCAAATTGCCAACTTTATCAAATTTAATAATGCACGTTCATGTCACAATTACATAATTCATATTTTTGTAATATGTACTTTTTTGGGCATCTATTGATACCGCTTTCATAATTGGAAAACCATCAGAAACCTAGGAAATGACTTCTAGCCTTCTGCTTGTCCCAGAGATGTCATATTTGATCTCAATCTTGGTGTAAATTAGCGGGGGTAAAAATGATGTTCATATCGTGGATGTGGGAGCCTTTAATCAAGAGATATGAAACATGGAGGTTGTTTGAGAATTGTGGAAGAGGTGGATTCCAGACAGCCAGCCCACCAGGAAGGTGAACACAAGGGGGGTGACTTGATTTTCTGTGTCCTTACATAAAATCAAAGTGACCATTTTGGCTTCATTCCAGCTTAAATGAAGGATATAGCAACACTCTTATGCAGCGAGGCCGTTTTTTTATTCTTTTCGTGTTGATTTTTTTATTTTACAAATAAAAAATCAACACGAAGAAACACTTCTCCTTTTCATTTATGAGTGTGCCGAGGCTAATTTTGTATTATCTTTGGTAGTATTTTCCTCTGAGCACCTCGCAAAAGGTTGAGCCAGGTTATACCCTATTATATTGAATACAGGCTTAACATAAATAATACCAATTATACCTAGACTTAATTATAGCGTATAAGCGTCAAAACCTTTACCGTGTATTGTAGCTGCTTCACTTTCGTCATCGGGGAGGTCACGATCAGGGAGAAGGAATCAACACCACGGCTTGCTTCACAGAGACGTCCATCCATGTTGGCCTCTGGAAAGGTTTTCCTCCCCCTCCCTGACTGTGACCAGCTTCAATTTATACCATTTTAAAATATCCCTGATCATGCGCTGATGGCATGATCCAGCCGTGACCATCAGCCACAAGATATTCACTTCTTCCTGTGACTGGCTGTGCAATACACCCATCTGTTTTCCTGTTACAGGATGTGGTTTCCTGTCCAGGATGTGTATGTCTCAATAATTTCAGCTCAGCTCAGGCTTTCATCATAACAGCATAATGTCAAGAAGAATTCACCCTTTCATATTTCAACAGAGTACTGATAGATAGATAGATAGATAATAGATTTATTGAATGAATGATAAGACCTGTGGTCACTATATTCTAATTATGCTTACCTGTTCTATACCTATTCTATCCACATCCACACGCCATTCTTATCACATTGGTATCACAATCGGTCCTTCACCACAGGAATTACCTTCCACTTCCATAAGAAGCCATCAGTACTTTTGGCTTCCTACAGAACATTTTGTATGCTATACAACAATTCCAGTTTAAAAAGTGGAATTGCCATAATAGCAATCACCAAGACAAGGTGAATCAAGAAATTCAAAATTCTTCCATAGAGGGTGAACATTCCATGTGAATATTATGCCAATGATGAGAAATTGCATCTGCAACTATATTTGATCAATACATCAATAAGAAATCACTTTTACATCTGATTTCAACTTTCTTGATTTTTTTCAAACAACAGTGAAATAAAAATACTATCACTTTAACTGATCCATATATTAAAACTAAAAACAATATGACCTGGAAGGCCCCTTGCAGAAGCCTCATTAACCATCCTCCACTTCCTTTAAACCAATTTGCCGGATTCAGAAAAGAAAACGTATTGCCCCACCATCTATCTTTGTGGTCATTATTATCTTTCTGATATTTATCCCTTAAAAACTGTATATTCTGGAGTTAAATGAGCTAGGGTGCAACCAACCTTAACCCCTACAGGAAGCCATTTATAAGCATTTTGCCCACATACCCAATACATCCCTCTGGGGAGATCTCATAAAGCTGAGTGTTGTAAATCTAGTCGATGTACTACATCAACAAAGATACTTACATTGGTTAATATACACCACCCCGGTTTTTGCCTAACAGGACTACAATACCCTGCATCAGGGTTACTACACCTTGGTTCATTAGATTGATATTCAGCTGATTCATTACACATTAAATCACCTGGTATATTACTACAGGTATCACTAGTTCCATTAATAAACATAGTGGCATAAGGCCAAAAATACATCATGAATTGTCCTTTCCAGCAAACTAGGTTTGAAAGCATCTGCTGTATTTGTAATTGTCCCAAAACTTATACGTATATTGTCCACAGGGAGCAGTCCCAAATCAGTCAACACAGTTTTATTTCTCGGCACCCAAACTCCTCCTTTAAAGGCCATATACTGCAAATTCTTAATTGTCCCGCTCAGATTTCAAACTGTCAGAGCAATTGTCCCACATCAGGATTTCTTCCATTGTTACCAACATAGCCAGGAAAGGAATACTGGTCACTGTCACAGGAGAATGAGTACAAATCCAACAATCTGTGGGTTGAGTGTTATTCAACGCTTCAGTCACTTGATGGTGCACCAGAAACTTGTTGGCTATCGGCCCCTTTCGGTGTAGGTTGCTCCATCCCAGCAGCTACGCCTAAAAATACGCTTCCAAGGATTCCACTTAAGTCATACCTAGGGTACAATAAAAGATGGCATCATTCCCGTAAATAACATTTCTCCTGTGGGACATATTCCCACTTCTCCCCTCCTGGTCTCATTATCAAGAGTGTTCTATCTTTTCCCACTGCAATGACCTCAGCCTCAGATGGCGGTTCTTGGGTATTCTGTACCCATAGTTTGGCCCCCACATTAGTGATATTGGAGGACCCAAAACCTTTATCTCCCCTGTCAATTCTGTAGGGGCTGCTCCTTCCTTAACTTGGGACAAGTTTACAGGTATAAGTAACATTTGGGCAATCCTTTGGCCCGTAGACAACACTAAGGGTTCTGTCTCTAGATTCAACATGAGAACCTTAATTTCTCCTTGATAATCAGGATCAATAACACCTCCTACTACTATTGCACCTTTTAAAGCAAAACTAGATCTTGTTGCAATTTCACCAAAATGTCCTTTAGGAATCTTACATGCAAAACCAGTAGAAATGGTACTTACTACCTGGTGCTATGAGAACTGCCTCTACTGAGTAGAGGTCCAGTCCTGCAGCCGCTGGAATAGCTCTGTAAGGAATGTGTGGTTCCTCATTCGATTTCCAATAGATCAGTGTATCTACATGTACTTTATGTATGCTCAGATTATGTGTAATCAGTGATAGGTCTGTTCTTAATTATTTGGAGAGCCTCACTCAAATTATCTCTCCATTGTCCATTTAAACCTGTAATGGAGTACCATAATACTACGTGATCAGTTTCAGTGTTCTCAAAGTACTCCACAGGGTGGCAGATTTACAAAGAAACCTCACCATCAATTCTGAGTGTCTGCAGCTGTACAGATATATTTACAACTTCTACTCTCTTGCAGAGGACCGATGAAATCCACCTGCCAAATCTAAGCTGGCAATTCATCTATGTGTCTCATTACATAGTAACATAGTTTTTAAGGTCTGAAGGTTGAAGGAAGACTAAGTCCATCTACTTCAGCCCATAGCCTAACATGTTGATCCAGAGGAAAGCAAAAAAAAAACCATGTGGCAACACTAGCTCCACATTGGGGGAAAAAATTCCTTCCTGACTCCAGATACGGCAGTCAGACTAGTTCCCTTGATCAACGCCCTATCAAAGAATCTAGTATATATAACTGGTAATATTATATTTTTCAAGAAAGAAGGGCCATCCAGGCCCTTCTTAAATGTTAGTAGTGAGTCACTCATTACAACAGCATGTGGCAGAGAGTTCCATAGTCTCACTGCTCTTACAGTAAAGAATCCGCGTCTGTGATTATGATTAAACCTTCTTTCCTCCAGACGTAGAGGATGCCCCCTTGTCCCCGTCTCAGGCCTAAGGGTAAAGAGATCATTAGAAAGTTCTCTGCATTGTCCCCTCATATATTTATACATTATTATAAGATCGCCCCTAAGCCTTCGTTTTTCCAAGTTAAATAACCCCAAGTTTAATAACCTGTCTTGGTATTGCAGACCCCCCAGTATTCTAATAACCTTGGTCGCTCTTCTATGGACCCGCTCTAGTTCAGTTATGTCTTTCTTATACACCGGAGACCAGAATTGTACACAGTATTCTAAATGTGGTCGCATTACTGACTTGTATAGAGGTAAAATTATGTTCTCCTCATGAGCATCTATGCCTCTTTTAATGCATCCCATTATTTTATTGGCTTTTGTAGCAGCTGCCTGACACTGGCCACTAAATGTGAGTTTGTCATCTACCCATACACCCAGGTCTTTTTCAGTGATAGTTTTGCCCAGTGTATTACAATTAAGCACATAATTATACCTTTTGTTTCCTCTGCCCAAGTGCATGACCTTACATTTATCCCCATTAAAGCTCATTTGCCATTTATCAGCCCAAGCTTCTAGTTTACATAAATCTTCCTGTAATATAAAATTGTCCTCCTCTGTATTGATTACCCTGCAGAGTTTAGTGTTATCTGCAAATATTGAGATTCTACTCTATATGCCCCCTACAAGGTCATTAATAAATATATTAAAAAGAAGCGGGGCCAACACTGACCCCTGTGGTACCCCACTATTAACTGTGACCCATTCTGAGTGTGTTCCATTGATAACCACCCTTTGTTTCCTATCACTAAGCCAGTTCTTAACCCACTTACACATATTTTCCCCTATCCCCATTGCTCTCATTTTATGTATCAACCTTTTGTGTGGCACCGTATCAAAAGCTTTTGAAAAGTCCATATACACCACGTCCACTGCATTTCTTTGGTCCAGTCCAGAACTTACTTCTTCATAGAAGCTTATCAGATTAGTTTGACAGGAACGGTCCCTCGTAAAATCATGTTGATATTGGGTCATGAGGTTATTTTTCTTCAGATACTCCAGTATAGCATCTCTTAGAAAACCCTCTAGGATTTTACCCACAGTAGAGGTTAAGCTTACTAGCCTATAATTTCCTAGTTCAGTTTTAGATCCCTTTTTGAATATTGGCACCACATTTGCTATACGCCAGTCCTGTGGTACAGACCCTGTTATTATGGAATCTTTAAAGATTAAAAATAATGGTCTATCTATGACGGTACTTAATTCCTGCAGCACTCTGGGGTGTATGCCATCCGGGCCCGGGGATTTGTCAATTTTAGTGATTTTTAGACGATGCTGTTCTTCCTGCTCGATTAAGCAGGTGACATTTAATTGAGAGTTTTTGTTATCACTGATCATTCTGTCTGTCATGGGATTTTCTTGTGCAAATACTGTTGAAAAAAAGTCATTTAGCATATTGGCTTTTTCCTCATCCTCATCCACCATTTCACCCAGACAATTTTTTAAGGGGCCAACACAATCATTTTTTAGTTTCTTACTATTTATGTAGATAAAAAATATTTTGGGATTATTTTTACTTTCTCTGGCAATGAGTCTCTCTGTCTCAATCTTGGCTGCCTTGATTTGCTTTTTACAAATGTAAGGCTGGCTTCACATTTGCAGTGAAAGCGGGGTCATTTTTGATGTGTCCGCAGCGGAGAATGTCCGCCTGCGGACACATCACTATGGAGCCCGGCAGCCAATCGGCGGTGTCCGGGGGCGGGCCGGAGGCGGAGATCAGCAGCGGCGATCTCCTCCTCCCGGCCGCCGGTAAGCTCAGAGACGTGTCAGCGGGGTTAAACAGCTGATCTGACAGCTGTTTGAATCTGCCGTGCCGACATCTCCTCTCTGTGTCGGCGCGGCAGATTCAAACAGCTGTCAGATCAGCTGTTTCTCCCCGCCGACACCGCTAGGAGATTACCGGCGGCGGCGGGGAGATCATCAGAGGCTCCAGCTGATCTCCCAGTGGCCGTCGGTGATCTCCTGTGACGTTCTCCTGCGGTGTCATGCAGAGGACACTGCGGATCCATTGAATTCAATGCATTTTTTGTGCGCTTGCAGGCGCTTGCGGATAGAACAAGTGCCGCAAACGCACAAAAAAATGCTGCATGATGCGTCTGGAGTGCGGTCGGAGGGCGCATAAATTATGTGCATCCGAACGCAAATGCGGCCAAACGCAGCCATATGCGTTCCCATGTTAAACATAGGAACACATGTGTGCAAGCGTTTGGCTGCGTTTGGTACGCTGCGCTCCATACACAAATGTGAAGGCAGCCTTATTTGATTTTCTGTATTTATTTAATGCCTCATCACTACATACTTGCTTTAATTTCCTAAATGCTTTCTTTTTGTCACTTATTGCGCCCCTTACAGCCTTATTTAGCCATAGTGGTTTCCTCCTATTTCGAGCATGTTTATTCCCATAGGGTATATATTGTACACAGGCCCATTCAGGATGCTAATAAACGTTTCCCATTTGCTTTGTGTATTTTTGTGTCTCAGGACATCGTCCCAGTTTATTGCACTAAGATCACCTCTCAACTGTTGGAAATTTGCCTTCCTGAAGTTTAGTGTCATTGTAGCCCCTCTACTACACATCTTATTAAAAGATACTTGAAAACTTATTATTTTGTGATCACTATTACCCAAGTGACCTCCAACCCATATATTTGATATGCGGTCTGGCCTGTTGGTTAATATTAGGTCCAGCAGTGCCCCCTTTCTTGTTGGGTCCTGAACCAGTTGTGAAAGGTAATTGTCTCTCATAGTTGTCAAAAACCTATTACCTTTGCTAGAACTGCAGGTTTCTGTTCCCCAATGTATTTCAGGGTAGTTGAAGTCCCCCATAATAATTACTTCTCCCTGAGTCGCTGCTTCATCTATTTGCTTTATGAGGATATTCTCCTCCACTTCCATTATTGTTGGGGACTTATAACAAACCCCTATCAGTAATTTATTATTTTTTCCCCCTCCCCTTATCTCCACCCACAGAGACTCTACATTTTCATTAGATTTACCTATATTATCACGCAGGATGGGTTTTAAGGATGATTTTACATATAAACATACACCTCCCCCTCACTTATTTGTACAGTCATTTCTGAACAGACTATAGCCCTGTAAATTAACAGCCCAGTCACGGCTCTCGTCCAGCCATGTCTCTGAAATCCCCACCATGTCATAATTATTTTCCAACAAAATCAATTCTAATTCCTCCATTTTGTTGGTGAGGCTTCTGGCATTAGTGTACATGCACTTTATGCATCTCTCTTTACCTCTATTCCTTCCTACTATATTGGCTGTTATAACCCCACCCCCCATGCCACCCCCAATTTTATTACTTGTGCCCAGGTTACTATTTACACTATCTTCCCCTCCTGTACAATTAATACCCTCCTCCCATCCAAATCCGTAGTTTAAACAGTATACAGTACTGCCCTTTTCTGTGAATGTTGACATATGGGACATTGTGCAATGACTTGTTTTATAACATCTAAAGTTAAGGGCACTCCTCTGTCTGTGCCCACCTGTGTCATTTTCTCCCAAGTGTCCACTTTTCTGATGCGTCCAGACAGCTATACCTTGCAACCGTATTTTTTTCTCTTTATCAGGTTCAGTACCTGCGACAGACATTGTTTAATTCCCAAGCAGATGCGGCAGCCTCAAACATTTCAATGAGTCAAGAGGAACATGTGCATCAACATGAAAAGAGTATTTTTGGTTGTTTGGACATATTCTTCAATATTTTGCCAAACTTCTTTCCCCCACAACTCTTTCCTATGAATTTGTCAATCATTTTATTTTTCATCCTATAATCCAAGTAGCTGAACCACTAACTACAAACCATGAATCAGTGAACAAATAACATTTTATTCCTCGTTCATATTTATATTATTTGGGCTAAGAAAATAGCTAATACCCAATTTCACCTTCTAACTGTATAACATCACCTGCTTTGGCAGGGATTCCCTCTAGTACATTAACAACATCGAGGGGTTATAAACCCTTGATCTTATTATTTCAAGCATCAGCTAATCTACTATGGTATGTAACAATTTCTGCGCTATGATATTGTAGGGAGCCTCGGACATCCAACTTTTCTGAAACATGCACAACCCACACAAAATCTGCAGAACATTCAACACAATCGCTTCACTTGCAGCCTCCCCAAATATTAGTTTACTGCAAAACCATAGGCCACCGGCAAAACACGGACAGGACAAGCCTGACTACGTGTATTACTAGTCTTTCTGCTTAATTTTGCAATGTTAACAAAATACTTGGTTTCAGCTTATCTCATTCTCACAAGTGTGACTGTGTTTTTTCACTTAATAAATGTTCCTCCGTTTTATCCCTGATGCCAGTTGACAAGGGATCACAACTAATTGGAATAAGTTGACTCCTTTATACAATCAGGATTTTTATTTTTAAATCCTTATTACATGCATACAGTCATTCAGTTCAATCAAGGAGTCTCATACCAGTCACGTTCTTTCACACACAATTATTCGACAAACAAATGTTCTTACACAAATGCAATGTGTTTGCACTATCCCTTAAACAAATTTATCTATTTTAAATTAAACATTTTTTTTGACAAAATGCTAACTGATTCAAACTGCACATGAACGTGTGCTTCACTTCCTTAACTAGCTGAGAATTTTTCCTATGAACTGTCCTATAGGCCAAGTCTAGCATCCAGTTTCGCTTCCCCAATATTACTTCATCACCTGCCTTTGCAGGGACCCTCTCGAGTAACTTCACAACATCGAGGGGTTACCACAAACCCCTGCCTTTGCAGGGACCCTTTCGAGTAAATTCACAACATCGAGGGTTACCACCTCACCTACCTTTGCAGGGATCCCTATAAGTAAATCAACAACATTATAGGGTTCAGAATTTTTTAACTTATCCTGCCATTTTTCCGCCAGTCCACAATTGACCAATTCATGTGCTATAATATTATATGGAGCTACGGTCCAGCCGGGAACCTCCGTAATTTCCTTAGCGGTTTCCTTACTTTTTCTGAACATTTTGGTACTCTGCCAAAAGATCAAGAAACTTGGAAAAATGCCAAATAAGAAAATATTACTAAAAAATAAGGTGTTCTTTAAATACCCCACTGTGGGGTATCCCGCCGACTACACCAATTAATGTATTGCTAAATTTACCTGAATCGGGGCAGAGCCCGTACTTACGTAGCGCTCACTGACTTACAAATCAGGCATGAATAATAATATTCTTTATAGCAAGATTAAATTTATTTGTTTACAAAGTAGCACATGAACTGTCATCAATTGAATACAGGCTTAACATAAATTATACCAATTATACCTAGATTTAAATATAGCGAATAAGCGTCAATACTTTTACAGTGTATTGTAGCGGCTTCACCTTCGTCATTGGGGAGGTCACGATCAGGGAGAAGGGATCAACACCACGGCTTGCTTCACAGAGACGTCCATACATGTTGGCCTCTGGAAAGGTTTTCCTCCCCTCCCTGACTGTGACCAGCTTCAATTTATACCATTTTAAAATATCCCTGATCATGCACTGATGGCATGATCCAGCCGTGACCATCAGCCACAAGATATTCACTTCTTCACCCATCTGTTTTCCTGTTACAGGATGTGGTTTCCTGTCCCAGGATGTGTATGTCTTAATAATTTCAGCTCAGCTCAGGCTTTCATCATAACAGCATAATGTCAAGAAGAATTCACCCTTTCATATTTCAACAGAGTACTGATAGATAGATAGATAGATAGATAGATAGATAGATAGATAGATAGATAGATAGATTTATTGAATGAATGATAAGACCTGTGGTCACTATATTCTAATTATGATTACCTGTTGTATACCTATTCTATCCACATCCACACGCCATTCTTATCACATTGGTATCACATGGACGTGGTAACAGGGATCACAGTCTGGCAGTAAAGAATAAATAATCCATCTCATTCACACAAATCCAGCATGCAAGGATCAGCGTAGTGGCAACGTATGAGAGTCCAATATAGAAAAAACAAGAGATTCAGCTTCCAGAACAAGTGAATTTATTCATGTGGTTCCATAAAAATAATTCAATGCATGGTAAGGTGCACACAGTCCTACCCAGGGAACCAGATTTTAACTGCAATACGTTGTCACCCCCTCCAGCCCTGTTGGGGGAGAGTGTGCTGTGACAAGCACCAGCATGGAGGACAGCAGTGGTGTGATCCACCTGTCAGCGCTCCTGCTCAGCTTCATCCCCTGCATTCACACAGCCAGGGACACGATCGCTGTACATCCCTCGCTGTATCACCCCCTAACTGCAGTGATTGGTATTAATCACAGCAGTTAGAGGGATCACACGCTCTCTTAACTCTCAGACCCAAGTCTCAGAAAAGATGTGGGACTTGTGTCAGCAGCACTGACAGCTGCAATGTACTGTCAGAGTAGACTACTGTCATACAGTGCAGCTGCACTGAGGATTGGCGGTAGGGAGGGGCAACCCATGTATTTGGCTTTCATGTATCCCTATGGGCACGGATGGGCATGGATTGGTGCTTAATAGCTATCTGTGTGTGCACGGATCCAACTGCTCCGATTTTGGGTGTAGCGGACAGAATCGGACAGCATCGGATCCAACGCTGTTCGATTCAAATAACATGGGGGTCTAAGGAGCTCAGATCCGTGAAAAAACAGGATCATTTCCTGGATGAGATTTTAGTGTACTGAGGCATGCTCAGTACACTAAAACTTTTCTATTTTCATAACTTCACTTTAGCTTTTTATGTACATACATTGCTAAAGTGAAATTAATTTAAGCAAAGCGATACAAATAATAAAAAAAAAAACCTCACCTCTCCACCGAGTGTCCCGCAATGCGAGGTGTCCACCACTGATGGCTGCAAGGGCTTTAATCAGCTGACGGGACAGGGCAATCCGATCAGCTGATGGGTCACATCACAGCATCAGCTGAGCGGTTTAAATCGCCCACCAAAACCAATTGGCGGGCAGGTGATTTAAACCGCTCAGCTGATGTCATCATGTGACACATCAGCTGATTGGGTTGCCCTGCCCGGTCAGCTGATTAAGGTCCTTTAGTCATCGGAGGTGCATGCCGCGCATCGCGGGACACTCTGCGGAGAGGGGAGCTCTTTTTTTTTTTTTTTTTTTAACCTATGCTCTCCAGTTTGCAGTGTATGTAGATACATTGCGAAAGTGAAAGTCAGCTACAACATTACTTGCCTGCCCTTTGCAGGCTCCTCCCAGCTCTTTCTGTGTCCGGATCATCAAAATCACGGATCTGGACACAAAATAGCATCCGGAGTAACAAATCTGTGCCTGTCCATTCTTGCCCGTGTGGTCCTTCAAAAAACAGGATAACCACAGACAGAAACAAAACGTGATGTGAAGGGGGACTAAGGCGGGGAGACAACCTCCATTGTGCTATTGTGGAGGGTTAGGGGAGAAATATAAAGACATTTTTACCACAAAAATTTTGTTTTAGTCCCAAATTTTACTTTTTCAATGGTGAAATGGCTAACAATGTGACCACAATTTATTACACAATTTCTGCCAACTGTGGCAATATCCCACATGTGGCTGTACAGTACTGCTTAGCCACACAGTGAAATTCAGGAGGGAAGGAACACTATTCAACTCTTGGAATACAGAAGTTCCTAGAATCATTTTCAGACTCCATATACAGAGCTTCTAAGCAGAAGAATTTAAGAAACCCACTCAAGTGACCTCATTTTGAACATTGCACCCAGGCCGGCTCCGGGTTTTTGTGGTCCCTGGGCGAAAGTCTCAGTTGGCCCCTTTAAAGGGAACCTGTCACCTCCATAAAGCCCCCCAGGCTATAACTACCTGTCCCTGCACCTTCCTATTACTACTCTAACTACCACTTTCTGTGCTAAATGTGCTCTGTGACTGTGTAATATAACGTTATCACTCACTCATTAGTATGTTTAGGATCCTGGGCGTCTTCTCTGTGTCCTGTGGCCACCTCCTGTATTGTTTATCACGCCCCGATGAGCGCGATATTTACATCCAAAAGTGCGCCCCCCCACCTGGCTTGCTCCGCTCTGCAGAATGCCAGGTACAATGCCGAATGCGGTATTTCCAGGGCGCCGCAGCTGCGCAGTATACATGCTCTATGGAGCACATTACGTGATGAGCTGGCATAATGTGCTCCAGCGCATGCACAATGGAGTACTGGAAATGACGCATTCAGCGTCATACCCGGCATTCTGAAGAGCGGAGCGAGCCAGGCTGGGGGCACACATTTGGATGTCAATATCAAGCCCATCGGGGCGTGATAACTGAAGGGGGCCGCCACAGGACACAGAGGTCGCCCAGGGGGGCTAACAACTGTAGCCCCTCGGATCATTACCATACTAATGAGTGATTGGTATGAGTGGTAATGTTTTATTACATAGTCACAGGGCACATTTAGCACAAAAAGGGATAGTTAGAGTAGTAATAGGAAGGTGCAGGGACAGGTAGTGAATGCCTGGAGGGCTTTATGGAGGTGACAGGTTCTCTAACATACTGGTTGATTATATTACATATACATATATACCCTCATATGAAGAGCACTTTTTATAACCCTGGACACTGGTCATATGCACTTATGTTGTAAAACACTTTATATGGACATTATTTATGACACCAGCTGTATGAATATGTTAATTTAACTAATCAATTGATGTAGTGCACATGTGTACACACTATTTATGTCTAAATCAAGTGTGAGCTCACTGCTTGAGAAAGAATGAAAACCTTTGAAACGTTGCCACTATGGATCATTGAAGAATCCACTTCAGTACAGACCAAATGTTTGGACACACCTTCTCATTTAAAGAGTTATCTTTATTTTCACGACTATGAAAATTGTAGATTCACACTGAAGGCATCAAAACTATGAATTAACACATGTGGAATTATATACTTAACAAAAAAGTGTGAATCAACTGAAAATATGTCTTATATTCTAGGTTCTTCAAAGTAGTCACCTTTTGCTTTGATTACTGCTTTGCACACTCTTGGCATTCTCTTGATGAGCTTCAAGAGGTAGTCACCCTGTTGCCTTCACTCTGCGGTCCAGCTCACCCCAAACCATCTCGATTGGGTTCAGGTCTGGTGACTGTGTGGGCCAGGTCATCTGGCGTAGCACCGCATCACTCTCCTTCTTGGTCAAATAGCCCTTACACAGCCTGGAGGTGTGTTTGGGGTCATTGTCCTGTTGAAAAATAAATGATGATCCAACTAAACGCAAACTGGATGGAATAGCATGCTGCTGCAAGATGCTGTGGTAGCCATGCTGGTTCAGTATGCCTTCAATTTTTTATAAATCCCCAACAGTGTCACCAGCAAAGCCCCTCACACCATCACACCTCCTCCTCCATGATTCACGGTGGGAACCAGGCATGTAGAGTCCATCCGTTCATCTTTTCTCTGTCGCACAAAGACACGGTGGTTGGAACCAAAGATCTCAAATTTGGACTCGGCAGACCAAAGCACAGATTTCCACTGGTCTAATGTCCATTCCTTGTGTTCTTTAGCCCAAACAAGTCTCTTCTGCTTGTTGCCTGCCCTTAGCAGTGGTTTCCTAGCAGCTACTTTACCATGAAGGCCTGCTGCACAAAGTCTCCTCTTAACAGTTGTTGTAGAGATGTCTGCTGCTAGAACTCTGTGTGGCATTGACCTGGTCTCTAGTCTGAGCTGCTGCTAACCTGCGATTTCTGAGGCTGGTGACTCGGATGAACTTATCCTCCGCTGCAGAGGTGACTCTTGGTCTTCTTTTCCTGGGGCGGTCCTCATGTGAGCCAGTTTTTTTGTAGCACTTGATGGTTTTTGCAACTGTACTTGGGGACACTATCAAAGGTTTCCCAATTTTTTCGGACTGACTGACCTTCATTTCTTAAAGTAATGATGGCCACTAATTTTTCTTTACTTAGCTGCTTTTTTCTTGTCATTAAGGAAAATGCCAACGGTCTATAAAGTAGGACTGCTGTAATGGGACAAAATGCCGGAATGCCAGCGCTGCCACCAAGAATCACCAGGAAACAAAGTTAACTGGGCAGATTTTTCTTTTATTCTATGCTACGCGTTTCAGAGCCTCTATCCGAGCTCCTTCCTCAGGGAGCAGAAGAAGCTCGGATAGAGGCTCTGAAACGCGTAGGAGGAATAAAAGAAAAATCTGCCCAGTTAACTCTCTGTTTCCTGGTGATTCTTGGTGGCAGTGCGGGCATTCCAGCATTTTGTCCCATTACAGCATTCCTGTTTCCACGGTTATCATGAAGGTGCGGCCCTGCAGCAGCCATTCTACAAGCCATCTTACAGGCGATTATACCGGTTGTGGGTGACACAACCGAACCAGGTGATCAGTTCCTGATATATACCGCTATAACCCTTTGTAAAAAGGATAAGAGCCTATGTGCATTTATCTCACGTTTATAAAGTAGGACTATCAGCTGTGTATCCACCAGACTTCTGCACATCACAACTGATGGTCCCAACCCCTTTTATAAGGCAAGAAATCCCACTTATTAAACCTGACAGGGCACACATGTGAAGTGAAAACCATTTCCGGTGACTACCTCTTGAAGCTCATCAAGAGAATGCCAAGAGTGTGCAAAGCAGTTATCAAAGCAAAAGGTTGCTACTTTGAAGAACCTAGAACAGTGGTGTAACTAGAGTCCAAAGGGCTCCAGTGCGAAATTTGGACCTGGGCCCCCCCTTCCCCCACACGCCCACATTAGTCAGATGTACGGGCCCCATGTAACGTTCTAAATCTTATAAAGACTCACGAATTGACCCCTCTCCCCTTCATTGTGTATTAATGTCGCTCATCCTGCTATATATGGTCCTCCCCCTGGAATATGCCTTTGTCCTGGTATATATGATCCTCCATTATAGTATAACAGCCTCATAGCCCTCCATATAGTAAAATGCAGCCTCATATCCTTCCACATAGAATAATGTAGCCTCATAGCAATCCATTATATAATGCAGCCTCATAACCCGTCATATAATATAATGCAGACTAATAGTCCTCCATATAATATAATGCAGCGTCATAGCTCTCCAGATAATATAATGCAGCCTCATATCTCATAGCTTATCATAAAACACCCGTTATTGTTTGTTTTTTTTTACCAATAATTCACCAATAGGAACTTGCTTGTAAAATAAGTGGCCCCTGTGCAGCTCTATAGGTTGCTCCAATGGTATGTTTGACCTTGGTCTTGTCCAAGGTTACGGATGCATGCTGTGGGGCACTGCACCGGCCCAAGTTTATGTGTGGCAACGATGCAATGTATAGAATAGAGCCAGGCAGACGTCTCACTGAACCTCGTGCACTGAGCTTACACTGCCATGTGGGCGACACTTGTAGATGGCACATGGAGGGTGGCACACTGAACACCAATGTCATATACTATCATACATTTTGTGCAGGTGACTTTTGAGCCTGTCTTTAGTGCTAGTGTGGGAAACCTTGGTGAGGCAGCTTGGGTCACACTGCCAGACCACACTAACCCTGCTGGCAATGGAAGCTGGTGAGGGCAGCTGCCCACTGTGTTATAGGACAGTCCATACCCCACAACTGTGTAGTGTGGCACATGTCACCATGAAGGGGGTCACATTCTGCCTGCAGCCACATGCTGAGGTCACCCCGCGGCCCCATAGAATGGCTTTGTATAGAAATAGCTGCCTCTATTTATAGGCACCAGGGCGAGTGTGTGCCCATTGTCACCCAGGGCCGGGCACTGCCAGCCTACCCTGCATGTGTAGTACTATACACCCTCAAATCACAGTGCCCCGATCCTGACACCACCCCCTCCTCTGTGTACTGCACACATGTGGGCACCCAAAAGGACACACTGAGGAGAAGGGTCACCCCGGGCCGTCTACAGCACTGCACCCACCTGAAGTGCAGCACAAGCCAGGAAACTCACCGGATACACCTGGTGAGCTCTCGCTCACTGCTCCCACCAGCAGCTGCGTCCTGTCTGTGATGAGGTCACATGACCTCATCACAGTGCAGCAGCAGCGGCCTCGGGAGATTTAAAACTGCAGCCCCTGCCAGTCCTCCGGCGGCTGTAATCAGCCGCCTGGGGACCCACCGGGCAGAGCTCTGTGAAGTGACATGGATGTGCATCCTCCGGGACGCACATTCATGTAAAGCTAGCACAGCGGTCACAGTCGGTCGGCTCCGGTCCCCCTATATCTCCGGGCCCGGTCTCATGTACGACCGCGGATGGTACACCACTGACCTAGAATATAAGCCATATTTTCAGTTGTTTCACACTTTTTTGTTAAATATATAATTCCAAATGTAGTTCATAGTTTTGATGCCTTCAGTGTGAATCTACAATTTTCATAGTCATGAAAATAAAGAAAACTCTTTGAATGAGAAGGTGTGTCCAAACTTTTGCTCTGTACCGTACGCCGCTGGGACGGGAGGCACATACACCTCTGGGATGGGTTGGCACCGGCACCAATAGCGGGTGCCATATTTGAACACCAATCACTCAGGTGTGCAAATATGGCTACCGGAACTGAACTTGGTCTGGCCAATCAATCAAATGATAGGACGACATGAGGACACCGGAAATCGATGACAGACGTCCCTTTACAATTATGTAAGGAGATTTTATAAATACTTAATACATATTAAACTCCGCCACTAGCCGAAATAGCTAAGACAGTTATGATGCAAGAAGGGGGGAGAATACCACAGAGTGCCCTAATTGCTGATGTGGCCTAAGGTGAAAGAGACAGCCTGAGCTGGACTGACCAACATATTATTGGAACGTGGAATGTGACAGGAATAACTATAGGAAAGTTAAATATTGTTAAGAAGGAAATAGAGAGAACAGGAGTGGATCTTTTAAGCATCATTGAATTACACTGGACAGGCTCCGGAGACTTTTAGTTTACATGACTACACTGTCTACTACTCAGGGAACGAGACAGAGAGAAGAAGAGGAGTCGCTTTGTTTGTCAACAAGAGGCTCTCTCGGCGTGTAGAGAACCCAAAACACCTCAACGACCGTATCATATCCATCCACATCAAAGGGAAGCCACTGAATGTGACAATGTTGCAAGAATATGCACCAACTTAGATGCACCAGAGAAGGACAATGAAGACTTCTACGGAAAAGTCCAAAGTGCACTGAAGAAATCCCAAAGAAAGACATAGTCTACGTTATGGGAGACTTCAAAGCCAAAGTCGGAGCAGGCAAGGAAGCAGGGTGGTCGGCAGAACCAGTGAAAGGAACCAGGGAGAAAGGAACCAGGCTAATGATCGCTTCATACACTTTTGCCTGGAGAACAAGCTAGTAATCACCAACACCATTTTTAGAGTTATTAGTTAAAGAATGTGTACTTTGTACATTATACTACTTTAATTACACTAAAATGAATACTTAATGCTGTAACCCATTGTAATATACTGATTATCAAGAAAACTCAATAAACATTACTTGAAGTGAAAAGACTTCTCTACACTTGGACATCCCCCAATGACCAGAACCACAATCAGATCGACTACATACTCTGCCAGCAACGATGGAAAGGATCAAATTTCTACCTGGTGCAGTCTGTGGATCAGATCACCAGCTCCTCATCACTTAAGTCACAGTCAGAGTACATCATATCAAGCGTCCAGCCGTACAAAAGCGTTTTGAAGTCAGCAAAATCCCCTCACAGTACGAAGTTGAATTAAAAAGCAGGTTCGACTTGCTTACAGATGACAAAAAGAACCCTGGTGAATTGTGGGCTGAAATGAAAGGAATCATTATTAAAATGACAGAGGAACAAGTGCCACATAAGGCGCAAACACAGGGAAGGAATTGGCTAACTGAATCCACCCTTGAGATTGAAAGGAAGAGAAGAGAGGCAAAAGCCAGAAGATTTCTAGATGAAGAAAGACGACTGAACCCCAACTTCCAATGAGAAGCCAGGAAAGACAAGAACATCTTTCTGTATGAGTGGTGCATGAAGCTCCAGGGATTTGTTTGATTTTGCAAAGCAGGGGAGAAAGTCATTCACAGCCTGACAAGGAAACATTAAGAACAGTGACGGAATCTAGGTCTGTGACCAACATGGCATTAAGGTCAGATGGAAGAAATACACAGTGGAACTCTATAGGTACCGTCACACGCGGCAATATTGCTAGGCAATTTCACTGGCAATTTGCTGGTTACAGTGAAATCATGGACACATTGTTATATTTTGTGGCCGTGTACAAATGGAACAATGTGTCCATGATTTCACTGCAACCATCAAATTGCCAGTGAAATTGCCTAGCAATATTGCCACGTGTGACGGTACCTTATATCATTGCTAGCAATGACCTCTCAGTTGAACTCTGTCCAAGACAACCTAGAGCCGGATCTGATGGATAATTAAGTGTAACGCGCAATGAAAGAATTCCAAAACATGGCTCCCAGTATCGATGGAATTCCTGCAGCACTGCTGAGACCCATCCCGAGAGCAGCGATAACAGCACTATGTCAAAATATTTCCAAGTCATGCTCGTGGCCATGGGAATGGAAATAATCAGTCTACATCCCATTGCTAAAGAAAGGTGACCTGAGAAACTGTGCTACCTACAGAACCATCGCCCTGATCCCACACACCAGCAAGGTGCTTCTGAAAATCATCCAAAAGTTCCAGACGTCCAAGCTTGTTTCCAAAAAGGCAGGGGAACCCAAGACCACATTGCCTACATAAGATGGCTCATGGAGAAGGCGAGGGAGTATCCAAAAGACTTCAGTTTCGTTGCTTACACCAAGGCATTCCACTGCGTCGAAGATGACAAGCTCTGGAAATCGTTGCATGAGCTAGCGGTACCTGCACACCTGATTAAATTGATCAAGTCACTCTTCGACAACCAGGATGCTACAGTACGAATTAGATTTGGGGACACAGTATATAAGATCAAAAAGGGCACAAGACAAGGCTGCATTCTCTCACCTTTCCTCTTCAACCTCTATATGTGGAAGTGGTCATGAGGAAGCTCGACTTCAATGAATAATCAGTTGGCATGAGGATAGGTGGAGGGTTCATTAACAAAATGAGATACGCAGGATACCACCCTTTTGACTGAAAATGGTAAGGATCTGAAAAATCTGACTTTTTTTTTTTTTTTTTTTGTTCCAATAATTTTTATTGAGGTTATGCAAAGCAAATACAATGACAAAAACATAGACAAGAATACATAAACAAGGAAAACAAAACAGCCAAGGGAAGTAGAGGGGAAGGGGGGGAGGGTTTGGGTGAGACAAGGACCACCAGGGACCTAAATGCAGATACCACATACATTGTGAACAATGGCAGAAATTGCAACGTGAATAACTCCGTGAACGGCCAAGCGTCAAAAGTCTAAGTCTCACACAATCGGAACTGCAGACGGGGTGGGCCGCCCATCGTGCCCAGTCGACTATCACCCTGTTTTTGGTGGCATTATCTAAAGCTAGGTGGTATTCATTGTGGAATATCACATTCAGACGATCCGTGACCTCTGCAATAGAAGGGGGGGGGGCGTCTACCCTCCATTTAGCTGTGATGCTCAACCTTGCAGCAGTTAGAACATTAGAAATTAGCGTTCTGGAGTCCCTGGTAAAGAGATGGATCCCTACATGTAAGATTGCCAGCTGCGGCAACACTTGGACATGCACGCCCCTTACCGATCCCATCAAGCCAGAGATGACTGCCCAAAAGAGGGCCAGTCTAGGGCAGGACCACCACATGTGGGCCAGTGTACCTCTTTCTCCACAGCCCCTTCAGCATAGAGGGAACTGATCCTGGGAGAAGCGCGCAAGGGTCACCGGAGGGTAATACCACATCATATGGATTTTCTTCAGGATTTCCACGTGATTAACACACCGGGAAGCTGCCTGTAAGACCCTCAGTCCTCTATACCAATCTTCCTCCTACCCGTGAACCCCAGGTCTTCCTCCCATATCCTCATGTAGCTTGGTTTATTGGGGAACAAGGCCGCAGTCATATGTCTATACACTCCCGACAAAGCTTTTTGTTTAGTGGGGGAAAAAAGGAACTTTTGAAAATGGGAGACCTCAGGCGGAGGGTGGGCCCCCCACGTCCCCCCAAGGGAGCTAAAGAAATGTGAGATCTGCGCATATTGGTAGAAAGTCCTCTCTATACCCGGAAATCTTCCACAAAGGCTCGAAAAGGGGCTGAGACAACCTGACTCAAGGAGGTCCGCACAGGTGCGGATCCCCGTCCGCATCCAAGGACCAATGTTCAGGAAGGGGATATGAAAAGGCAAAGCCCTAATGTCTATATCCTTAGGGGATAATGAGATCTGCTTCCCCACCTCCTCCCTCCAGGCTCGCAAGAGTGAGACCATCGTGGGGAGCTGCAGGGACACACTCGTAGGGGCCAAGCACTCCGCCTCCAAAAGATGGCGCAGAGAACCAGTCCCAAGGAAAGTGGACTCGAGACCCACCCAGCCCTCAGTGCCCCTCGCCATCCACCAAAGCTTGGCCTCTTGAAGCAGTGTAGCTCTGTAGTACGCCGACAAATTAGGAACTCCCATTCCCCCTTGACCGTAAGGCAGATACATGATATTCCCCAATACTCTGGCTCTTCGGCCTGCCCAGATGTATGCATGCACGGCTCGTTGCAAGCGCGTTAGTAGGTTGGAGGGAATAAACACAGGCAGATTGCGAAAGAGATATAGAACTTTCGGGAGGAGGAACATTTTAAAAGCGTGAATGTGCGCCACCCACGACAGGGCTGACAGGGGGTGAGTGTTTGTTTCTCCGCGCAGGGAGGCCAGGAGAGCATCTACATTAACTGACACTATCCGATGAGTGTTTGTTAGGGTGATACCGAGGTACGGAACACCCTCCTCCCTCCAAACGAAGGGAAACGTTCGACGCAGTCTGGCAGCAAGCAGGCCCGGGACACCAATGGGAAAAATCTACAATTTAGTCGCATTCAATTTATAATATGATAATTTGGTGAACAGGGCCAGGGATTCCATCACCGCCGACAGGGAGGTCTCTAAATCAGTGCAAGCTATAATAATATCATCGGTATAGAGTCCAATTTTATGGGATATCTCACCGATGGAAAACCCAGTTATAGCCGGGTTTGATCTAATAGATTCCGCCAGCGGTTCGATTATCAAGGAAAAGATAATAGGTGGACAACCCTGGCGGGTACAGTTAGTCAGAGAAAAGGCCGAGGAGAGAAATCTGGAGGAGAGCACTCTGGCGTTCAAGTTCGAGTACAAGGCCATAATGGCCGAGAGAACAGGGCCCCGAAACCCAAATTTCTCTAGGACAGAGGCCAGGTATCCCCAGTGCACCCTATCAAACGCCTTTTCAGGGTCAAGTGACAGGAGGGCACTGGGGACCCCAGCCCTTTCAACCACACTAATCAAATCAATAAAGCGCCTCGTGCCGTCCTTCGTCTGCCTCCCGCTCACAAAGCCCACCTGATCCACATGCAGCAGCGACGGGGTGACTCTCTGGAGTCGGCATGCCAGGAGTTTCGAGAACACCATCACATCACAGTTCAGCAGTGAAATCGGACGGTAGCTACCAGGGTCGTCCGGGGGCTTCCCCGGCTTTGGAATAGTGACAATAGTCGCCGCGAGGGCGCAGGGGGAGATACCGTGTTTTCCCGAAAGTAAGACCCCCCCGAAAGTAAGACAGGGTAGGGGAAACGGGGGGGTCTGCTAATATAAGGCCCCCCCCCCGAAAGTAAGGCCGTCTGGAAGGGGGGGGGGGGGGCGCTGGGCAATATAAGGCCGGTACCTGTCCCCTGGTGTGTCCAGGCTCCTCCAGTGTCCTGCAGGTGCAGCCGCTTTGAAGATGGGGTTAATCACAGCCTAACTTGCTGTGTGCCCCTGCTCAACGCTGCACAGCCCGACTCGAGCTCTGATTGGCTCCCAGGAACCAGCAGGCGCGGCCAGATGACGAGCCAATCAGAGCTCAGGACGTCATCTGGCCGCGCCCGCTGGTTCCTGGGAACCAATCAGAGCTCGAGCCGGGCTGTGCAGCGTTGAGCAGGGGCACACAGCAAGTTAGGCTGTGATTAACCCCATCTGCTCCAAAGCGGCTGCACCTGCAGGACACTGGAGGAGCCTGGACACACCAGGGGACAGCGAGGACAGCAGGGAGCCGGTAAGAAGCAGTGTGTGTATGTATGTGTATGTATATGTGTTTGTAAGTGTGTGTGTTTGTGTGTGTGTGTGTATGTATGTGTGTATGTGTATGGGTGGGTGTGTGTGGATGGGAGGCTGCAGTGGCTGGGGCTGCCAATATAAGACCCCCCCCCCCCCCCCCCCCCCAAAAGTAGGACAGGGGGCCACTTTTGGCCCTCAAAACAATGTAAGACAGAGTCTTACTTTCGGGAAATCACGGTAGTACCCACTCCCTGCCAGAGTTTGCACGCCCTCGTGAGGGAGTCAACAAGCGGGCGAATACACGGTAGTAATCATTGGGGAGACCGTCCGGGCCCGGGGTGGAGTGGCGTTTAGTGGAAGAGATCACCCGTAAGATTTCAGCGTCCATTATAGGGGAGTTCAGGTCGTCCAGTTGCTCTGGAGACAAGCGGGAAAGCCGCAAGTCGCCCAGGAACCTCTGGAAGTCCTCCGGGGTCAGGGCTGGTGCCGAAGGTCATCTTTAATATTATAGAGTTGAGAGTAGTATTGTGCGAAAGCATCTGCGTTCTCGATGGGGTTGGAGCGAAGCACACCGGAGCGGTCTTTCAAGGCCGAGATAGAGGATATAAGCTCCCTTTTCTTAATGCGCTTGGCCAGAAGGGCCCAGGCCCGATCTCCTGCGGAGTAAAAGGACAGCTTGGACCTGCGGAGTACTTCTCATGTTGCGACAGCAGAAATGCCCGCAACTGTGTCCTAACAGCCAACAGCTGCTGACCCACTCCGGGAGAGGGGGTAGTTTTGTGGATCTCCTCCAGGTCTCGGAGGCGGGCCAAGAGTTCCTCTCTGCGCCTTTCTCTTTCCCTTTTGAGACGGGAGGCCTGTTAGATTAACAGTCCTCTGACATACGCCTTATGAGCCAGCTACATCATCTCGTCATAGACCTCCCCGTTATCATTATGGAGAAAATAGTCAGAGAGCGCACGTTCTATGTCTGTAATTATCTGCTGACATGATAGGAGGTCTGGGTAGAGCCTCCAGGAGTAGGGTGCCTGAGGTCCGCACGCCAGGGAGAGGGACAGGGAGGTAGGAGCGTGGTCGGACCACGTAATGAGTCCCACATACGCTTTGGTACAGACAGGCAGGGTCCCACTATCCACCAACAAAAAAATCGATGCGCGAGTAGGACCTATGCCTGCTAGAGTAGAACGTATAGTCCCGCTCCCTGGCGTGCAGGTACCTCCAAATGTCATGCAGGTGTAAAGACCTGCATAGGCGACCCAATTCCCCCCTGGCAACAGCCCGACCCACCGAGGAATCCGAGTGGCGGGACATTACAGCATTAAAATCCCCAGCCATTACCAGCATACCCCTAGAATGTTTCTCAACCAGTTTCATAAGAGAGCGAAAAAACTTGATCTGAAAAGCATTTGGCGCGTATAGGGTCACTAGAGTAAACAGCATATCATACATTTTACATACGAGGATTAGAAACCTTCCAGCAGGATCTGCCACAGATTCTAGAAGCTGAAAAGGAATCGATGATCTAATAAAGATCCCCACCCCCGCCTTCTTCCCATCGCTGTTAGCAAAGTAGGATTTGCCGTAGAGGCGGTGGTGGACTCTAAAGTTATCTTCCTTTAGCAGGTGAGTTTCTTGAACACATAGAATGTCTGCTCCGCTCCTGCGGGCTTCAGACCAGAAGAGAGAACGTTTCACAGGAGAGTTCAGACCGTTCACGGTCATTGAAAATAGTTTAAGGCTCATGGTGGATTGTAGGGGGAGCCTAGATAGTCTCGAATCTCACCAGGAAAAAGTCCAGGACAGGAAGAGGGAGACCAAAGGGGTCGAGACAGGGGGTAATAACAAAACATCCATGTAAACTGTGGGGGCAGACCGGAGTCTGCTGTGGGAGAGGCAGAGGCCCCGCGGACAAGCACCCGGGGGCCCCCATCTCGCCAGGGCAATCAACAAGATAACAGTACTCACGAAACCCAACAGGGGGGGGTGCGAACATCCCAGTCACGAACACGTCACATCATGTGTCAGCGAACAGTATCTCACTCCGGATCCATCCTCTACTCAGCCGGGGAAGCAGGTTTCCTCTTGGCCTGAGGATCAGTGGGACCAGCAAGACCCCAGGCTTTCAGAGCTTTATCTAGCAGCTTAGGAGAGGTGAAGATATGGCGATCCCCCCTGTATGTAAATCGGACTCGCACTGGAGTGCCCCAGCTGTATGGGATCCCCGCAGCCCGCAGGGTCCTGCACATAGGACCGAATTCCTTCCGTTTCACCAGAGTACCCATAGAGAGCTCAGGGTAGGCTGAGACATTGGTTAAGGCGCCGGGCAGCTCCAGATTCCCTCGCAGGGCAAACATGAGATCTTCTCTGAGTCTGACCGAGGGCAGACACGCCAGGACATCTCTCAGCAGCGCAGGGTTCACATGGGATGGTTTGGGGATCCTGTTTATGCGATCCAGTTTCACCAGAGCAGGAGCAGTGCCAGAGAGAACATGCAGAATGAGGCTGGAGAGGAGATCAGGCAGTGCAGAATCAGCCACATCCTCAGGAATCCTCCTAAGCTTAAAGTTAGCCCTCCTGCTCCTGTCCTCCATCTCCCAGACTTTAGCCTGCTGAGCCTCAAACTTCCTCTCCATAGAATCGAACCTGTCAGCCAGGTTGTTGTGGGCTGAGGCAAACTGAGCCATCTTCTTCTCCAGATGGCCGGTACGCTCCCCGAGGTCTTCTACCTCCTTCTTAATATCTTCTAGTATATTTTGGAGATCTTCATGCATTGTCACTCTAAATGATAGAAGTCTCTGCATAGTTCGCTCTGAGTGGTGCATCTATGCCTGCTGCATGCTCCTGCTCCCCCCTCCATTAAAACATGAGGAGGGAGAGAAGGGCCTCTTCTGCGGTGCCATCTTAGCCTGAGAGGGAGGGGGGCCCCTGTCGAAATAGTCCGTGACCCTGGGGGTACCGGCTGTGATTTCAAGCTCCGAGGCATCCCGGGATTCCAGGGGTGTCACACCGTTCTCTGGGATCGTTTGCAGGTGAGAAGTGCTGGGAGCCGCTGTGAGTCTGTGACCAGGGAGCCCTGAAGTTATGCGACTGCTTCCATGAAGGTCGAAGCCACGCCCCCCCGAAAAGTCTGACCTTAAAGCAAGAAGTTTGCTTTGCATCTGAATGTGCAGACCAAGGCAAGGACTACCACCAGCGAGAAGATGAATTTGAAGATCGAAAAATTAAGAAACAGAAATGGTGAACAGTATAATCTTCCTGGGGTCTCTTATTGATTCTAACGGCGGCTCTACAGCTGAAATCAAGCAGCAGCTTGCTATGGGTCATTCAGCATTGATGAACATGGAGCAACTGCGTAAGTGCAAGAAGATCTCAATCACCACCAAACGCTTGGTTACAGCCATTGCATTCCCAATGACGTTGTATGGGTGTGACATGTGGACCTTGACAAAGGGTGATCACTGAAAGATTGATTCCGTCGAACTGTGGTGCTGCAGGCAACTCCTACGAATCCTGTGGACAGCCAAGATCACAAATAAGGCGGGTTCTGGAAAGTATTATTCCACAGACGTCCCTGGTAGGAAGAGTAATAAAAGAGAAACTGTCTTACTTCAGCCATGTGATGAAAGCAAATTCTCTCGAGAAGGAATTGATGCTTGGTATGGTCAGTGGCAGTGGAGGTCTCGGAAGACCTAAGACACGTTGGCTGGACACCATCATGGCAGACACGGGAATGAACATCAAAGAACTGAAGAATGCTGTGACAAAGAGAAGCTTGGAGGAAAACAGTTCACATGGTATCAATAGTCTGACACGACTGAATGGATGAAATTGGAAATACATATTGATTGTACTGAATTTTGTTTTAAATCAGCTACTGGCCGGAGCTAGTTTTTTTTTTTTTTTAAACCAATAATATTTTATTGAGTTTTATGAAGCATCACGAGATACAGAAAAAAATAAAAGGAAATTCCAAACAAAGACAATCGTCCAATGGTGGGTTACAACATTCAAAGTAAGGGCAACGCCCTAGGGACCGATCCAAGTCGGTAATTTAATAACATAACATAACAACACATCACATGTCAAACTGGGGATGATTATACTAGAAGGGGGAATGTCTACCACAGTAACGAGGGGGGGGGGGGGGAAAGGATGGGGAATAAAGGGAGACGGGAAGTGGGAGGGGTAAATGAGGGAGTGGGGGGGATGCGGTAAAAGTGTGTGTGTGGGGGGGGGGAAGGATATGGGGGAAGAGGATCGGGAGGAGGGGGGAGGGGTGTAGTGGGGGGTTGAGGAAGAAGGGGGGAGGCCTGTGCTACGTGCAGGCAGGCAGCCGCCAGCCCGCCGGGCCTTACATGTCGATCTCAAAGAGAGACCACGAGTAACTTCAGGAAATCAGTGGCAAGTTAGTGGGATAAAGACATCTTATTACATTTTAAGAGCGGAATGCGATCGTGTTATATTTAGAGGAGGACCACGGGTCCCACCAAGTCAGAACCCTTGCTTGTCTCTTAGCGGTATGGGCAAGAAAAAGTTTGTGTTGAAAATGGGAGTTCAGTGAAGAGCAAAGTTCCTCAATATTCGGGACCTGGGGCGTTCTCCAATGTCTGGAGATGCATAACCGTGCGGCAAGGAGGACATTAGCCGTAATAGGACAAATAGGAGTGGGCCACTCCTCCAAGCCCAATCCCAGAAGAGCAAGCTGCGGTGTTAAGGTGAAAGAGACGCCCGTCAAGGAGATCAACAAGCCTTCCACTTTTGTCCAAAAGGCCCGAATTTTCGGACAAAGCCACCAAACATGTATGGAAGAACCAGTTTGAGCACAAAGTTTCCAGCAGGAGGGGGAACTAGGTGGCAGCCGACCCTTGAATTTGGACATCTTCAGTGGGGTGGTATACCAGTTCATTTGTAGTTTTTTTAACTGCTCCAGATGATTGATGCAGTGAGTGAATGCAGTGGCTTGCACTGAGGCACGCTGCCACTCCTCCAGAGAAGCCACAAACTGAAGGTCACGTTCCTAGGCGAGCATATACGGTAGTTTTGTATCATGTTTGAGAGAAGACAGAGCATCATAACAGACGGCCACCCCATGATCGTTAGAGTGTTGCGATTTGAAGTGGGCTCGGAGAGATCCATCACCTGATCCAGGCTGAAAAGTTAGTATGTGTAAAGAGGAAATGAGGTGTCTCAGCTGTAAAAATTTGAAGAGGGTGGTGAGGGGAATATCAAATCTGTCAACCAGCTCAGAAAAAGGCCGGACTCCACCCTCATCTAGGACCTGACGAAGAAAGATCAGGCCCCGATCTCGCCATGAAGTGAAGGAGAGGGAGTCTACCATAGGTTCCAATGAATGCAGCGAGATTGCGTGGACTAGGAAGGACATAAGGTTTCGTTTATAGCGGTCCCACACTCGCAGCAGGGCAACCATCGATTTCAGGATTAGAGAGTCGCACTGTCGTCTGAGTAGGTTAATTTCTAGAAGAACCCTGGTAGAATGTTGAGGTGCAAATTCGCTTTCAATTTGTAACCAAAAGTGGTGTGTGGAATCATTGGTCCACCATGCCTTGGCCATTGCCAGCTGAGTGGCATAATAGTAAGCTGCGATGTCTGGGACTCCCATGCCTCCCCGACGGGTAGGTTCCGTCAAGTGATTCCTATACGGTGAGATTTCCCTTGCCAGATGAAGCGGCCTATAAGAGATTGAAAAGAGGCTAAAGTTTTTTTAGGAATGAAGAGGGGAGACATCTCAATACATAGAGAATTTTAGGCAGGTACGTCATTTTAATTATCTGGATTCTGGCGATCCACGACAGGGTCAGACCCAAGTGCGATTCCAAGCCTCCTTTAATTGAGCAGTAGAGCACGTCCATGTTGCTCCTCACTATCTTGCTTATATGAGTTATCTGGATCCCCAGGTAGGGTATGCCCTGTGGCGACCAGACGAATGGAAATTGGGATTGGAGTAGATCCTGCAGATGGCGGGAGATATTGACTGGGTATAGTAGAGACTTCGAAGAGTTCAGCCTATAGTAGGATGCAGCAGAGAACTCCCCCAAAATCTCCACAATACGCTGAATGGTCACTGGCACTTCTGTGCAAATGAAGATGACATCATCAACATATAAGCCACTCTTGTGCTCTACCTTTCCCACACGAGGGCCATGCACCAGAGGATCCGCCCTCACCCTGGCCGCCAAAGGTTCCATGACGAGTGCAAAAACCAGTGGCGAGAGGGGACATCCCTGACGGGTGCCATTGGAAATGGGAAAGGGTGCGGAGAGAAATCCCGATGCCCTGACCCTCGCATTCGGAGAAGTGTATAAGGCCATAATAGCGGCCTTAAAGGCACCCTCAAATCCAAACCTGTGCAGGACCTCCTCCAAGTATCCCCAATGCACTCTGTCAAACGCCTTCTCGGCGTCAAGTGAGAGGAGTGCACTGGGGATTTTGTCTCGTTCAAGAAGTTCCAGAAGGTCTATTATCCTCCTGGTTCCGTCTGACGCCTGCCTGGCCGGGACAAACCCCACCTGTTCCGGGCCCACCAAGGAAGGTAGGACCAGCATTAGCCGGGCAGCTACAAGTTTTGCGTAGAGTTTTAGATCGCAATTGAGCAAGGCGATCGGTCGAAAATTCGCCGGAGTTGTTTGGGACTTACCAGGCTTCGGGAGCGTAGTTATCACTGTTCTAGGCCTTCCGAACGGACCCGGCCGCTAGACCGCCAGAAATCAAACAGACTTAGCAAATGAGGAGATAATTGAGAGACAAAGGTGGTATAATAGGCGTAAGAAAAGCCATCTGGGCCAGGGGCTGATTGTTTTGTCATAGATTTTATTGTGTCCTGAATTTCCCTAGTCGTGAAGGGGTCATTAAGAGAGAGAAGCTGTTGGTCAGTCAGCCTGGGAAGCTGGGCCTGGTCTAAGAAATGCTTAATAGATTCCGGGGACGGTTGGGGTGTGGAAGGATCGTCCTGAAGATTGTATAGTGATAAATAATAGGTTCGAAATTCCTCCACAATCTGGTAGGGATTCCTAATAGTCGTGCCAGCAGGGGTAATTAAATGGGTAATTTTGGCTAGGTCCTGCTTTTTCTTGATCCGTTTGGCCAGTACTGAGCCCGCCCTGTCTCCCAGGCCATAGTACTTAGCCTTCAACTTCTGTAAGCCAAATTCTACCTTAGTTAGTAAAAGTGATCGCAAGGAGTCCCGAGTAGCGGTCAGTTCTTTAAGAATGGAGGCATTGGGCGTCTGTTTGTGGCGGTTCTCCAACCTAGCTATGATGGCTGTGAGAAGTTTGGTGTGAGCCTCACTTTTCTTTTTAAGTCTAGAAGCCATTTGGATGAAGGCGCCTCGAACGACCGCCTTGTGGGCCAACCAGTTCAGCTCAGGGTCTGTGTCCCTCTCTTCATTAAGGGAGAAGTAGTCAGCAATACAGGCCATGATATGGTTAATATTATCAGGGGAAGCCAGGAGGTGTTCGTTTAATCTCCATAATGAAGTTGGTGAGATATGTGAGGAGTCCGAGACACAAAGGGATACCGAGGCATGGTCCGACCAGGTGATATTGTCGATGGAGGATGATAGACACCGGGACAGGAGTGGATCATTGACCAAGAAATAGTCTAGTCTCGCATATGTTTGGAACCGTGGAGATAGATAGGTATAGTCCCTCTCCTCCCCGTGGGGTACCGCCATATGTCGTGCAGATGGTAATCAGATATTAGACCACCCATCTCACCACGGCAGTATGAGGAGGAGGAGCAGTCAAGTCGTTTATGAACTGGAAGATTGAAATCGCCCGCAATCACCATCAGGCCAGTCGTGATGGAGGCCAACTTCGGGAAGAGGGAGCGAAAGAACTTGTGTTGCCCTGTGTTTGGGCCGTACACTGACACCAAAGAGTATAGGACGTTATTGATTAAACCCTTCACCACCAGATATCTACCCTGTGGGTCAGAAACAGTGTCAACCAGTTGGAATGAGAGGGATTTATGTAAGAAAATTGCCACACCAGCTTATTTAACATCTGCATTGGCAAAGTATTGGTGCGGGTATTGCCGTGAGGGCATACGGTGATTGTCTCCTTTCAGGAGATGTGATTCCTGAATTAAGATCACGTCACCTCTCGTTTTCCTCAACTGAGACCATACCAAAGAACTTTGGCTGGTGAGTTCAGCCCGTTGACGTTGGTTGAAATAAATTTAATGCTCATGATGGATCTCTCCGAAGTCCCAATCTGTATGAATAGGCAGAATAATACAAAAAATATACAACAAGATGAGTTATGGTATCCCCAAAGGCCGGCGGCTGGGCGGTATGGCGCGCTGTCACGCACTGCACAAGCACACGGAGATGGCAAGGGAGGTGGGTAAGAGGAAGGGGGAAACAAGGGATTAATGTACTTATATACACCAACTTACAAAATACTCAGTTTAGGTGAGACTCTTCACAATAAGAGTCACAAAGTTAGTTCCGTCAAAAATTTCTTGAGCAATACCTGAGCAGAAGAGGGATAGAAGGAAAGGAGCTAGAAGTAAAGGAAGAAGGAAAGAATAGGGATGAAGAGGCAGAAAGTAAAAACGAGATTTGAGGTGCTTAAGATAGAGTGAGAAGCACCAGTGCTGGGGCCAGCCAGTAGAAGTTAGTAAAGAAGGAGTAAGGAGGAGTCTGAGTGGGGAAATATTAAAGGGGAGGGAAAGAGTGAGCAATTGAACGAGGAAGTGTGTGTACACAGAGGAGAAGGAAGATGAGGGCCAGTGGTGTGGAGTGGAGAAGAAAGAAAGAAAAAAGGAAGAAAAAAGGAAATTACTGACAGGGAGAGTCAGGGATGTAAGAGAGGAGAGAGGGATAAGGCGTGGGTGGGAGGGAGGAAATAGAGCAAGAGAGACTGACTAGAGGAGGAATTTGAAGCTGGTCTAGATGAGAGGAGAGAAGGGGAAATATGTGAGTAGGAGGGGAGGTGAGAAAAAAGGCTACAGAGGCAGTAATAAAGAGGAAATGTGAAGAAAAAGCACAGGAAACGGGTTCCCACAGGCAAAAGTCTGGGGAATGCTGAGGGCAAAGGCCATATACATCACCGGTCAGGTCACATAGGAGCATCTCACTCCGGGTTCAGGACTCTATCGGCAAGGTCTGGGAGAGATCCTCTCCCTGCTCTCCTGGTGGCTGGAATGGAATAGATGAGGCAGGATCCAGCGGAGGCTGCAGGCCCCAGGAGCGCAGTAGGGCCTCTGCTTCCCTTGGCAGCAGACAGACATGTGACAGGTTGTCCTTCTTTATGATGAGCTTCATCGGATAACCCCATTTGTAGTCGATTCCTTGGTCTCTTAAGTTCTTTGTGACAGTTTGAAAGGCTCTGCATCTGGACAGGGTGCCGGCCGAGAGGTCAGGGTAAACTGAAATATGCTGGTAGAGCTCTGGAATCTCAGTCCCATTGCGGAGTGCTCGCATAAAGTCTTCCTTCATCTCAAAAAAGTGCACCCTCCCCAGCACATCCCTGGGAACAGATGGGTCCAAAGAAGAGGGTCTGGGGAGACGGTGAATACGGTCAACCACAACTTCCCTGGGTGTCAGAGAGGGTAGGATTGCAGCCACAAAGGCCTGAAGTAAGGGACGGAGCTCACTGGACAGGACTGACTCTGGAATGCCCCTCAGCTTGATATTGTTACGTCTAGACCTGTCTTCCAGGTCTAGGGTTTTAAGGGCAGTCCGCTCCATTTTGGCTTGAAGAGCTTCATGTGCATCCAGGAGGTTATTGTGTGAACGCACCAGTTCCCCCATTCTCTCCTCTAGGTGCGTGGTGCGGCCTGTGAGGTCCGTGACTTCTCCTCTCAGCCCCGCCGTGATGGCTTGCATGTCGCTCTGCAGAGAGGACCGGAGGCCTGCCAGGAGCTCTCTCATGGCTGCATGCGATACCGGGGCTTCTGGAGGGGGCCCAGAGGATGCAGAGCCCAAGGAGGCAGCAGAGAGGGACACTGTGGATCCGCGTCTGGAGTTGCGGGTGGAGCGTGGAGAGGAGGGGGGAGGTTGTGGCGCCATTTTAGCTCCGTTACCTTGCAGTTCCTGTAGCCGTGGGAAGAAAGAGGTAAGGCTGCGGGTATGTTGGCGAAAAGGCTGGCGGATGCGGCCCATCAGGTGCCTGGCCTCTAGAGGAGTCTGTCCAGAGGTGTCTGGGGCAGTGTGACCGGGATGTAGAGCTTGTAGCGTCGCTTTATTGCCTGCGTGACCCGGAGCTCCTGATTCAGGCAGCCATCTCAACCATGCGCTAGGCCAGGCCCCCCGGAGCTAGTTTTTTTATGTGGATTTATGTGAATTTATACGAATTTATGTGACTTATATTTTGTATGGGATTGTGAATTTAGGAGGAATAATAAAATAAGTCATATATTGAGTGAGGTTTTTATAACAAAAAAAAAATCCACTCTTTTTTGATTTATAGAAATATATTTTTTGGTGTTATATTAGTGTGCCTTTAACAAAAAATTAAACTCATTATAACATTTGTTTGTTTAGACTCGGGAGGGTAAAAGCCCAGCCTCACATAACGATATCATTAGAGAGATCGTTTTAGCTATGACGTTACAACGATCTCTCCAGCGATGTCGTTCTGTGTGACACTTAGCAGTGATCAGGCCCCTGCTGTGAGGTCGCTGATTGCTGCAAAGTGCTATGGGTCATTTTTTGATTGTTGGTTTCCCGCTGGTCAGCACGCATCGCTGCGTGTGACACCGAGAAACCAGCAATCAGTGACCTCACAAGGCTGGCAACCATGGTAAACGCTGGGTATCTAGCCAGCGCGAGCTGCCTAGATACCCGGTGTTTACCATGGTTACCAGCGTCGGGATTGCTGGAGCGGTTGTTATGCGAGACAGGACCTTAAGCGTCTGCAGAGATCCAGCCTTATTTAAAGGATTTGATTTCTCTAGCGCTAATCCCATTGGAATAGAAAAAAATGTGTGTTTTGCCGTTTTTCTTTATTTTGTTATCATTATGTTAAGCTGATTTGAACTAAGTTTAGCTTTAGAAGAAAAGAAAAAATTAAAGTCAAAATTTAAATTTAAATACTTTATAACTAAAAAAAAAATTTAATTAAAAAATAAAAATTAAAATGTTTTATTTTTGGCAAAAATGACGAACCCTACTTTAAAGAAAAAAACGATAACAAGCAAAACAAGTGATTAGATAATCAGATTGTTCAGATTTTTATATAGGAAGAAAAACTTACTGCACTCGTATATTTGTTCCAACTTATCCACAGAAGGCAAAGAAAAGAACTTGTAGCCAGATTTGATACCGACAGCTAAGGATCTATAAGAAAAATAAAGAATTAATACATCTTGGGGAACAATTTTATTTTTTTAGGTAGTTGTGTTAACAGTCATAACATTGTTTACAGAGGCAGTCATGTGAGTAATGCATTCAGTGCCTGGTCAAAAGAGCACAGCGATGGGGAAGTGGACAAGCGACTCATAAGACTCTAACCATACTAGAGCTTCTGATAGGCTAGGGTCACATTAACGTTAAAGGTGGCTTGCGTTAAAAACATAGGTTTTGGCAGCCTTAAAGCAGTGCTACCGCCATGGTAGCAGCGCGTTAACGCTGCCAATGCTTACCTATGTTGACGCGGCCCCTAGCGCGGCTCAAACGCCGTCATCTGAATGAATTCTCGTGTTAGGAAAAAGCACGAGATAAGACATTGTTGAAAGCGTCTTTTCACGTGTTACGAAAAAGCACGAGATTTCATTCAGATGCCGGCCTTTGAGCAGAGCTAGGGGCCGAGTCACCATAGGTAAGCATTGACAGCGTTAACGTGGTGCTACCATGGCGGTAGCACTGTGTCAAGGCTGCCAAAACCTATGATTTTGACACAAACCCACTTTAATGTTAATGTGACCCTCGCTATAAGGAATAAATGCTGCAACACTCTATATCAGTGGTTCTTAACCTTGTTTGAGGTACCGAACCCACCAGTTTCATATGCACATTCACCGAACCCTTCTTTAGTGATAAATCTACATGTAGCCGTCGGGGAGTGCGTTGACCTCCGTTGCAGAGGCTCCGCTGAAACCCTGAGACCGACACACCATACCCCTGGGGTTCGATTGAACCCCGGTTAATAACCACTGCTCTATTTGATACGACTATGTGTACAGCTTAATGGCTAATGAATAATCGTGAATAGCAGGGCTATAGTGTACAGCTAAAAGGTGTATCTAGAAAGGGAACACAGTAATTACTGTACCTGAGAAAATGAATGAGAGTCTTAGCTTCAACACTGGCGCCACTGTGAAGAGCCCAGTAACTGCACCAAAGTGCTCTCATAATACCGGGTCCTATACTAACACTGTGTGCTATTGCTGGAATGGGTTTAAAGTAGGGATGAGCGAGTATGCTCTGCGCTACTCGTTACTCGCACGAGTATCCGGTACTCGGGATGCTCGGCGAGCACCGAGTACCGCCGAGATGCTTGGACTGCTCGCTAATAATTAGCAATCTGACACACATACACAGCTCCCTTCAGTGCACACAGACAGCTGGCACCACACAGGGATCAGATTAATTGTTAGGATCCCTCTGTGGGGCCACAGCAAGTTGTTATATGTTGCGGCGATTTAAAAAAGCCCTTTCCCAGAAATACTCGTTTTGTAACCGGAAGTCTGTGGGCGGAGCCTGTCACTCATTGACTCATATTGGGCTCGGTGCTCTGGCCGAGTACACGAGTATCTGGAGATGCTCGGCCAGAGCACCGAGCACCCGAGCATTTTAGTGCTCGCTCATCACTAGTTATAAGTAGTATAGTTGTGTATTTGTGTGGGTGTGGAGTACCAGCGAGTTACAACTTTAGAAGTTTTCCTGCACCCTTACACATTGAGACGGTCCATGCAACATGGTGTAGATTTAAGTGATTTGTGCATCGGTGAAGCCGATAGTCAGGTCTCTTTACCGGAGACCTACATATGCTCGCTTCACTTGAAAGCCCTCATTCTCCAGATATTGATAAATCGCGGATAGAGTTTTTTTTGGTAGTCTCTGTTGCACACACAATTGTTCAAACAATGCGATGAGTCTTAAGAAATTTGTTTGGCCTTTACATCTATTAAAGATATCTCTTAACCTTCTGTAATAAAGGAAAGTAATATCAGATAATGCATTTATGTTAATGAGCTCTTATAAGTTAATGAAGAGCTCCACCTAAGACAGTGATGGCTAACCTATGACACGCTTGCCATGGCTCAGTTTCACCTGCCACCTATCGCTGATAACGTAATTAACTCAGCTTCAATAAGATGCTGCACTTGTCCCGCCACCGGATGCTGCACTGATGCTGTGATTGACACTGCCTGCTTGCAATCACAATGTCAGCATCCGGAGGCTGGACAAGTGCGGCACCTTAATGAAGCTTACAATCAAAGTGTCAGCATCCGGAGGCTGGACAAGTGCGGCACCTTAATGAAGCTGACAATCAAAGTGTCAGCATCCTGCCTCCGGGCTAAGAAGGGAAGAAGCAATATTTGAATTTTGGAAAGCAAATTTGGCTGAAATAGAAGAAAGGCACCATCTTGCATAACCAGGGCCTCTAAGGTACCTGAACAGCAGAAACCCCTCTACAAGTGACCCCATACCTCACGGATAGGACCACTAGGGGTATACTGACCATTTTGAACCCACAGGTACTTCACAGAATTTGATAACAATAGGTCATTATATTGAAAATTTTCTTTTTTTTCCCCACAAGTGTTGCTTTAGCACCACCTTTTTCACTTTTATAAGAGGTAACGCCAAAAACTGGACCCCACAATTTGTTACCCACATTTCTGTGAGTGCAACAACACCCCACATTTTTACTCATAGTTATTCGGATTTAGAGAGTTTTATACCTAAATAATTAGTATGCACATAAAACTGCTGTAGTTAAAGATGCTTTTATTTACTTTATCAAAAAGGTAAAACGCAGATACATAAAGTGCATAAAGAAGTGATAAAATTATGTTATGTTGAGAGAGTCCTATTATATATTGGTTACCATTCATGTTTAACCTGGGTATTGGAAACAATACCCCACATGTAGTCAAGAAGCTGTGTTTAGACAAATGGGAGAGCTCAGAAGGCAAAGAGCAATATTTGAATTTTAGAAAAGTTGGCACAAGGCTGCCAGGGTGCCGAAAAAGCACAAAAAAAAAACACAAGTGACTTCATTTTGGAAACTAGACCCCCTCAAGGATTATTTTATCCAGGTGTATAGAGAGCATTTTGAACATACAGGTACTTCACAGAATTTGATAACCATAAATAATCATACTGAACATTTTCTTTTTTTCACACTAAATATCTCACTTTTAGGGTATGTGCACACAATCCGTGGAGACACTGTGTCCTGGACACAGTCTCTACTCTCCTGCGAGGACTCCGGGGATCTCCACGGGTGAACACAGCTGTCAATGTCCACAGTCAGCGTTCAGGGCATGGAGGCTTTTCCCTGCATTCACCCACAGAGATAGTCTCTGACTCTGCAGCACTAAACTGACATTCTGCAGTCAATCGACGCCACAGAAAACCATCCTGTGGTTCAGTTAACGGTGTGGAGAAAACAGTAACAGTGAGCACGGGGTTTCTGTGAATTCCATTTATTGTGCTTGTACTGCACAATGCAGCAGTTTAGACGTAGTTATAACAAGCTGCGTCCAAATCGCTGCAAATACTGATTGTGTGAACATACCTTTAAGGTCCTGTCTCACGTACCGATGCTCCAACGATCCCAGCAACGATCCTGAGTTGCTGGGATCGTTGGAGCATGTGTAATCTGGTCGCTGGGAGCTGTCACACAGACAGACTTCACCAGCGACCAGGGACCATGGAGCTCCCCCCACATCGGTGACAGCCAGCACAGAGCTGGCTGTCATCCTGCACCCTGCACCCCTCCCTCCCGCACTTCAGCACCGTGCACCTCTCCCTCCCGCACCCCAGCACCTTTCCTCAGTGCCGCGGGATACACAGTGTGTATCCGGCGGGCACTAGGACCGCACGCCGCGTGGCTGCATTCATGCAGCCACGTGACGCGGAAGCAAGCGCTGGCAGAAGCGTCGGCAGAGGAGCGTGGAGGCAGCGGTAAGCTGGCTCCACAAGCCCCCCCAGTGGCCCCAGTAGTCCCCCCCAGTGGCCCCAGTAGTCCCCCCCAGTGGCCCCAGTAGTCCCCCCAGTGGGCCCCCCGCTGGTAACCATGGTTACACCAAGTATCTAAGCAGCGCGCGCTGCATTGTTACTGGTGTAACCATGGTTACCGGCCTGTGAGCTCGCTGATCGTTCTTCCCGCTGGTCACACACGCCGATGCGGGCTGACCAGCGGGATGTCCAGCGACCCAAAAATGGTCCTGGACACTTTGTAACGATCAGCGACCTCTCAGCAGGGGCCTGATCGTTGGGAGCAGTCACACATAACGATATCGGTAAGGATATCGTTCCTACGTCACAAATAGGACGATATCGTTACCGATATCGTTATGTGAGACCTAGGCTTTAGGCTATGTGCCGACTGGTAAATAGTGATAAATAGATTAGATTAGAGCAGGGGTGGGGAACCTCAGGCCTATGCGGCCCTCGACGTCCTTTTCTGCGGCCCTGGGGCAGATTCCTGGGGACAGCAGTGCTCGAGCAGAAAACCACGTTTTGCTAACTGCATGCCCTTTAAATCCAGCTCCCCAGTGTTCTGTATGCCCCATCCACAGCCTCCCCAGTGACGTATTTGCCCCTGGCCTCTCCTTTGAGGTCTATGGCCCTAAATCTGGAAAAGCAGTTGAGAAGCAACATGATCAATAACACCTAACATCACAGCCGTACCAAAGTGAAGCAGCTCCAGCCATCACAGTAGTAGGTCTGAGTTGATTGTTCAACCAAATATAGCAAAGTAATGATTCAAGTTGATAATTTTGTGCGGCCCCCGAAGGACTGTAGAGATTTCCAAATGGCCCCCGGCAGAAAAAAATTACCACCTCTGGATTAGAGGCATATCTCATTTTGCAAACTTCCATCTAGACCAACAACTTTGCACTCAAATCTCATTGACTGCCCTACTCCATTTGAGCAACGACAAACTCCCAAAAGACATAAGCGAACACCCCACGCAATGGCAAACACTACTAGCATGGAAAAAATGTAGGAAAATCTGTCATTTATATCCCAGGTTCTCCCCATTTTTACCATTTCTAGGTAACCCTAATTTTTAAGGGGTCGTCTGCCCTTGTTTTATAAACTTCTAGCAGGTCAGGGTTGCACTCTGGTAGCCGATTTGTTGAATGCAGGGCTTTCTGTATTTTCTTTCGAGGCCGTATCTCGCCGCTACCCACTGTTTGCATACAGACCTTTTCCATTTCTCCAAGCACACAGCCTTGCTCCAAAGGGTTTGGCTAGCGGAGGTGGGGGAGCTGGAAAGAACATTATGGATTGCTTTCTTAGAAATGGAAGACTTCAAGTGGCATCAACAAGCAGCATACAGTATATGGCATGTTGTGTAAGCATTGGGCAAGGGAAGAGAAAAATACAGGGCCAGCGCGGTGGTCTAGAGATACACCAGATATCATGGCCAGATATTCTTTAAGCTACGACACAACAAAGGAAATTCACACCATACAGTAGTTATACAGATATGGCCTTACTAATTCTATAGAGCTTACATTACCCCACAGATACAGTCAATGGTGACACCTTCGGGTCTATATGTGTGCTCTAAAGGTGAGACAAAAAATACTGATCTTTATCATCACTTGTGGGGACGTACGAAGATTTAGATATTGTAGAGCAGCACACACTTAGACTTACAGACACTATGCGGCATCACATTCTCACACCACAATGGTCCATTTTCAACATCTTAGATGACCCTCAACATTCGCTACCTAAACACATAAAGGCTACAGAAGTGTTATGGGGACAGGACTTGAGTGATACAGGCGGGTGTTTTTTCCCTGCCCGCGCAATCTTGGAAATGGGAGTGCGGGGCTGGGTTGACTTGCAATACAGGGGAATGGAGTGGGCGGGGGAGGACATTTGTCATGCGATAAGTTTGCTCATGTCTGATGACAAAGAAATCATTTTGTTTTTACCAGCGATTTTATGTTTTTTCTTGCGATCACAGTTATACACCGGAAAATGGTACATCACAGCGATCACATGTCCGGTGTCGGGAAAAACTGCCTGATTCCTAATCTGCAGGGACTCAGCTAGCCAGTAACTGAAACCGTGGAGATTTTGATAGTGAAGGGGGATTACTACGGGCTTTTTTCTTTCAGCCGTATTTAAAGAAGTACCCTTAATTGCCGCTGTTTTCATATACCGTATTTTTCAGATTATAAAATGCACTTTTGTTCCCCCAAATTTTGAGGGAAAGTGGGGGGTGCGTCCTATAATCCGAATAGAATATACGGATTATATACTGCTGGGGAGGTGGGGGCAGCTCTGGAGCGGGCTGATGCAGGCTGCAGAGGGAGCTCACGTGCCCCCGCTCAAATAATATGCACTGCCGCTGTCCATCACCGCAGTGCTGAAACCGCACCGAGGTGATAGACTGGCAGAGAGGCGCATATTACATGTGCCTGCGCCCCCCCATGATTGCACATGCCCCCCGTGTTGGCTATGGCCCCCCATGCTGCTGCCCATAGTAAAATTAAAAAAAATAATAAATGTATACCTTCTCCAGTGCTGTCCTCCCAGTGTATCCCTGCCTGCCGCTGTGATCGGGCACGCAGAGATGATGTCACTCTGCTGTGCTGATCACTTGACAGGCATTACCGAGAACCAGGAAGTGGAGGAGCGCAGTGGCACGGAGGGAGACAGCTGTAGGACAGCGCTGGAGAAGGCAAGTAAAGTCTTTTTTATTTTACTATGGGCAGCAGCATGGGGGCCATAGCCAGCATAGGAGACTGTGCCAGCAATAGGGAGACGTGTGCCAGCAATAGGGGGACATGTGCCAGCAATAGGGGGACGTGTGCCAGCAATAGGGGGCTATATCCAATATAAGGGGGCCATATCCAGATTAGGGAGGCTAATTTTAGGATGGGGTGGCTATATCCCACGATGAGGGACAAATGTACCAGGATGAGGGGGTTATGAGGGACATATACCCTATATGTTTTGTTACACCGACACTGGCATTATAAGACAGACCCCATATAACATTAAGGCTACATTCACACACTGCGCATTTTTGAGCGCTTTTATACGACCACTTTTCAAAAATGCGCAAGTGCGTATTATCTGACAGCAAAGTGAAAGTAAAATTCACTTTGCCGATCAGACAGCGCGCAAATTCGCACCGCGCCTTTCTGGGAGAAAGCGCCGGCGTAAAAAGAATCGACTTGTCAATTCTTTACGCAGCAGCACCGGCTCTTTTTCCTATAAGGGCGGGCGCTGCTGCATCTGAGTCACAGAGGGGAGGAAGAATCCTGCTTCCTCCTCCCCTCTGTGACACCTGTGACCGCCCATTTGATTTTGCAGTGTATTAATATACAATGCGGAATCAAAGTTAAATAAAGACAAATGTGTGAAAAATAATAAAGAATTAAATACTTACCTCTCCAACGGGTGTTCCGGTGTCCAGGAGCCGCCGCTGGAATGGCCCTACTAGGACCTGTGGTGATGTTAGAGGGCGTTCCGGTCATGTGATATGTATCACATGACCGCGAGCGGCCAATCAGCACCGGGAACGCCCTCTGACATCACCACAGGTCTTTTTCCATTTGGAATCTGCGGCTGCTCACTGGTCCTGGCTCCTGGACACCTGCCATCCACCCGCCGGAGGGCAAGTATCCATGTTTATTATTTTAAAAGCCTCTGGCTTTATTGAATTTAGATTTCACAATGTATAATAATACACTGTGAAATCTTTAGGGGCATGCACAGATGTGACAGAGGGGAGGAGGAAGCAGGATTCTTCCTCCCCCTGCAGCACATAAAAACGTGGTGTGTGAATGCACCCACGTATTTTGTTACGCCTTTTTGCACGGAAAAAAAATCACGGCAGAAGGCTCGCGCAAAAAGGCGCAACAAAATACAGAATGTGTGAACGTACCCTTAAACTTATTTTTTTCTCTTTTCCTTATAATCAGGAGAGTCTTATAAAGCGAAAAATACAGTAATCAGAGTCGCTAATGGGTTAAAAAAAAAAAAGAATTGGGGGCGTGGCTTGCTCATGGAGGAGTAGGGCGCAGGTTGGGGAATTCTAAAAAGCTCCCAGGTAGCATCGGAGGAGAAGATTTGTGTACTCACGGCGGGATCGACCGCTACCTTTGCTCTGGGACAGCTCTCTCCTCAGACGCTGGGACTTCCAACATGGCGCTGCCTCCACAGCAACATGGAGCTACAGGGCGGGATAAGAGAGATGGCGGTAACTGCTACGCAGGACTCCAGGACCAACAGAACGAAGATACCACTCAGCTGGCAATAATGGAGGGAGCATCAGGAGGAGAGATAAGTAGTTATCTTAAAAATTTGCTCACTAAGCATGACCTGGAACTTTTTGCATGCCGCCTGGAGACCTCATATAAAACAGAGATTCAGGCTCTTTTGGCAGCCCATTCCTCTATTCTTGAGGACCTGCTATATAACCAGGAGGACACTGAGAACCGCAACCGGCGGAGCAGAACTCCCCTGTGGAATTGCCTAAATCAGTCCAGAACTTATTTAAACAGATCCTGGGGGATGCCCAAGGCCCTCACATCGAATTGGACAGGGTCCATAGGGCCGTAGCACCAAGACCACCCCAAGAAGCCAGGCCACATGATGTCATTTGCAGGATACATTTCTATGCAGTAAAAGAGGCCATAATGCTGGCTGCCAGGCAGCACGGAGAGATCGTGTTCATGGACGCTTCTATTTCCTTATTACCGGATCTGGCCAGACGCACCCTGCAACAACGTCGGAGCCTTAGGTCCCTCTTGGCTATATTGAAAGAGAAGGACATAACATACCGTTGGGGCTTACCCTTTCAGTTGGTGGCCACCAAAGAGGGAAGATCACCCTCTTTTAGACGATTGGGGGACCTGCCCGTCTTCTGCCGAGCCCTTGATCTCCCTGAGGTTGCCCTTCCAGAGTGGCCCAGAATCCCACATTTGCCACCCCCACCTACTAGATGGCAGGGGGTGCGACACCAGGCATCGCCCAGGAGATCCCCTACTTGAAGAAATGGTTTTCTGCGAATATTGTTCTTTCTCCCATGAGAAGTGGAATTACCTTGGTCCTTCACTATTCAATGGACTTGCACTGCCCGATGGTTAATGTGAAGTTTATGCGTCACTGACTTCTCATCTGATTATCAAATGCCACCTATTAATGATCTTTTCCTATATCCCCTCCTTATATATTATTTTTTGTTTTTCCTTCTCTTCCCCAATTCCCAACCTTCATTTACCCCTACTCCTACTGCTTTCCCCTATTTTATTTTATCTTTCCTCTCCCTCCTTATCCTATATCCACTCCTGGTCCCCTCTACCTTCCCTATCCCCCATATCCCTTCCCCTCTTTATGTTCTTATCTTCCATTTGGTAGGACATTTCAATAGTGAGTCGCATTTTGTATTATGATAGTAAAGTGGTGAGGGGGTGTCGTGGTGGAAGGCTTACCTTCTGAGCTTCTACACATACCCTCATGTGCTGGGTAACTGTGGTTATCCAAACTTGCACACTAAGGTTCACCTTTAGGTGTTTGCAAAACTTTTTTCTTCAACACTTACTTTTTTTGTCTATGGCCTTTCTCTTTTTCCTTTTTATTCTTACCTCTCTCTTTCATTCATAACTGAGTGGGGTGCCCATTAATTATGTTCCTATGGACGGATTCATTTTTAGATGAGTGCGTTTACATGTTGCTCCTTTAATGCCAAGGGGCTAAATAAACCCGAGAAGAGGCGCCAGGTCCTCTATTCCTTTCATAAGCATAAAACACAGGCATTAATGTTGCAAGAGACATACTTTTGCTCAGCTAGGATTCCGAAATGCGAGTCACAAGATTTTCTTCTATGGTTTCATAGCTTAAATCCGACCTCAAAATCAAAAGATGTCTCCATTGCTTTCCATAGAACCTGCTCCCCGACAATTTTGGAACAGTCAATTGACCCACAAGGTCGCTTTATATTTTTGAAAATATCATGGCACGCCTGTACATATGTGTTCGCTAACGTTTACTATCCCAACAGGAGACAATGGCGATTAGGGGCCAGCTCTCAGACACTTGCAGGCAAGAGGGGCGGGGCTCCGGCATGACACGATTTAGCCCCGCCCCTTTCATGACGCGGCCAGGCTCTTAGAAGCAGAGAGGGGCGTGCATAATTACCAGGCAGCAGCAGACAGGCGGGGCATTTGCGGCTTCCACAGAAAGAGAGAACTCACACAGGACAAAGTATTATAACCTTTTCTCTTACTTTACAAAAGCGATTTTTTCTGCAAAAGGGATGGCTAGAAATGATAAGAGGGGGTGCAGGGACAGGTCTAAAGATAAGGGGGGGGGTCAGTTTCTGGGTTTAGGATCACTTTAAGGACATGAAAAAAGGATGGATTACCGGTATCCACTGGGAAGGATGGATTCCCGTGAACAGGGGTCAACGGGCCCGAATGGGCCGTTAATCTAAGTTGTTTTTATTTGGTTTATGAATGAGACAGTTATTTGACCAATTAGAAATGAAGAATTTCCGCCCTTTTTCCCTCTGAACCCCTGCCGAAAGATGCATGGTTTACACATACAAGGCTATGTAGTTATATCTAGACTTTAAAGCATGCCGACATCATGAGACCACTGACGAGGTTTGAACAGATGTGTAGCGAAAAATCACATATCCCACATGCCATTTCCACGTTATATCGCATTTTTCAAGATCAACTTGAGGAAAATTTGCCTCAGCCCCCCAGGTTCAAGAGGGTTTGGGAGAGAGACTTGGAAAGATGTTTGTCTGATTCGGCACGCTGGCTCAAGTGGTTAGCACTGCAGCCTTTGCAGCACTGAGGCCCCAAGGTCCTGGTTCAATTGACACCAAGGACAACATCTGCAAGGAGTTTATGTTCTCCCCGTGTTTGTGTGGGTTTCCTCCGGGCACTCCGGTTTCCTCCCACATTGCAAACACATACTGATAGGATGTTTACATAGTTAGCCTCAACGGCGATAGCATTACTGATGCATGTAAAGTGCTATGGAATTAATAGCGCTATATAAATGAATAAATATTATTATATTATTATTCTGATTGGGAAAAATTTTTTCCTCTTTACGAATAAGGCATCTCTTAAGGTACCGTCACACAGGGAGATATCGCCGGCAATGTTGCCGGCAACTGAGGGGCGTGCCCAGGTTGCGGCGACATCGCCGAAGAGTTGCCTCGTGTGACAGGGCGATAATCAGGGGAAAAATTGCCTGAGTAACATCGCCAGGTTTCCCAACAATGTTGGGAAACCTGGCGATGTTGGTCAGACGATCATGCCTGATCGCCCTGTGTAACGCGGCAACCTGCAATGTTGCGGGCGATTCCGCCTATCTACAACATTGCGAGTTATCGCTCGCTGGGTTGCTGGGCAACCCAGCGAGCGATGGCCGCGGCAACTAGCCGGCGACATCGCCGGTAAGTTGCTCAGTCTGACATCATCCCGGCGATGTTGTCAGGGATGCGCGCTCCCGCGATCGCCGGCAATATCGCCGGCGATATCTCCCTGTGATACGGTACCTTCACAGCTTTACAAAAGAGAGAGAGAAGGGCGCTTCTGTGTGAAATCAGGGGGATGAGTAATGAATGACGGTGCATGGGAGTTATCACTAACCTTTCCAGGTTATGCAGCCTGCATAACCCGGGGATGTGCCTTCGATGCTCAGCGTGCCCAACAGAGCAGATGCCTTCCTGGATCTCGAGTGGCCGGTCACAGGGGAGATCATGTGCCTCTGACGTCAGCACAGGTCCTTAGCTGAATGAATGCCATGTTCAGAATGCCCGGCTTCCTAATCCTTGACGCTGCACCTCACCGCTCAGTGGGAATTTGCAATCAGATAGAGAAATAAACAATGGCGGTTTTGAGGGCGCTGCAAAGGGACAGGAGCCAGGTTTTGAGATGCTTACTTTAGTTTATTAGAATCACAATCACAACACGTTTCAAAGGATCCTCCGCCTTCATCAGGTGAACCTGATGAAGGCGGAGGATCCGTTGAAACGCGTTGTGATTGTGATTCTAATAAACTAAAGTAAGCATCTAAAAACCTGGCTCCTGTCCCTTTGCAGCGCCCTCAAAACCATTGTTTATTTCTCCATCTGATTGCAAATCTCTTACAGCTTTGTCCCAGGAAAGGAATTATAAGGTGGTGGCGAGGTGGTACAGATGCCCGACAGATATACACACCATCTTTCCCACGGCTTCAGATAGATGTTGGCGTTGCTTGACAGATAGGGGTTCTTATTTACATATATGGTGGAGTTGCCCCTTAATTGCTCCATTTTGGCGAGATGTAGGTTAATTGCACAGTAAAGTAACATCCTTCCCATTGCAGATATCAGAGGAGCTTGTATTATTAAACATCCATACCATGTCAATCTCGAGGTTTAAGAAAAGTTTATTACGATATTTTTTTAACTGCAGCTAGATGTCTGATTCCTAGGGGATGGAGACACACCAGGCGACCGTCTCAAGCTGAGCTGGTCTCTGAACTTAATGACATCTGTAGGTTGGAGGAGCTGGCCTCACAGACTCTTCTTGATACAGATGCTACAGAAAGACAAACCCCCATAACTATCACTACTGATGGGATGGGTAATGTTTTGGAAAGGAGGGGAAATATATTTAATTTTTCCAGACACGTTCTGACACATGATGAGGTATTTTTATTAAATAGAGGGCTTTCTTTTTGTCCAGACAATACATCTAAGAATGTTGAACTTTTTATGGATCTACAAAGATTGATTCTGGACTTAGGAAAAGTATTTTACAACAATGGCTAACTGATGATGCCCACACTATTAGCATGGCTTTCATTTTTTTTTGGGAATGTGCCTCAGTTGTCATCTAGGATATTAAAGATTGCCCACTGTGGGGTCAGTGGGAACCGTACTCCACATATCCTCTGAATTTCGTCATGTGTTGACCTCCAGAGACTCTTTATTTTCCTACACTCCCACAGATGGTGTAGAATATCTGTGTTTTCCATACTACATTTTGTACATCTGAAACCCTCCAGTGTAGACATTTTGGATTTAATGAGAGGTTTAATTATGCTCTATGCAATATTAACATAGCCATATCTGTGTAGCCACTAGACCCAATAATTTGTCTTTGTTTGTCAGTGGCGCTCACTATGTCTTCGATCGTCACATTCTCAAGTTCTGTCGCCCATTTTGCTGGTCCCGTGGCCTTCCCCTCCTACGACCACTCTCGTCTTAATAATGTATAAATACAACTAGTCGTCACCGATCTAGTCACAGCATTTCTGAAAAAGCCATTCATCTTATTTCCCCTGTGTCCTGTCTGTCTGTCTGGTTTGCCTTTTTGAGCTAAGCGTCTCGCCTGTAGGAACAGGAATGGTCTATTCGTAAAGATAGGGAAGCGATGTTTTGCTGTGTCATAATTTAGTATGGAAAATGTATTATACATCAAATCTATTGCCATTGTGCGGGAATTTAATTTTATATCGTCGTTTCATAGATGACATAATTATCATTTATGATAACAAGGAATCCACAGTTGATGAGTTTTTGAACCAGATATTGAATAATTCATGGGGTATTGAGCTACTGCCCACTATTGAGAAAAGAACCATAGATTTCTTAGATCTGAATATCTATATTGATAAAGGTGGTAAATTAAAAACAAACATATATTTTTTAAGAAAATAGATACCAATGGCTATGTGCATTATCACAGTGGACATTATAAACCATGGTTACGAAATAAACCAATATATGCGTATCAGGAGGAACTGTACCTCTACTTTTTATTATAATGAACAGAGTAAAATACTACTAGAAAGATTTAATGAGAAGAAATACCCCTCGACACTAGTAAAACGTGCCTAGAGATCGGCCAAAGAGATGTCACAAAATGATCTTATTGAATGTGATAATGAGAAAAAAATGGGACATAACAGTGGAGTGAACTTCATTACTACATTTTCAGCACAACATCATCTAATACGGGATATTTTACAGAAACACTGGAAAATAGTGTTAAATGATCCCATCTTAAATAAGGTGGCACCTTCTAAACCTGTGATTACGAATAGGAAAGCTCCCTCCATAAAAAATGTACTGGCCCCCAGTGTTTTGAGAACTGTCCAATCAGGGAATAGATTTGGTGAAACTGGATCCGAAAAGAAAGGATCCTACAAATGTTAAAAAAAAAAAAAAAAAAGAGAGGGTGTAAATGTTGCCAAGTTATCAGCCATAATGTCGCCACATTTTATGCGCTAAATGACGATCATAAAGAATATAAGATTGCCTTTAGAGTGACATGTCAAACTGATTATGTGAAATTTCATATAGTATCTAGTAAACCGAACAGATTAAAGCAGCTGGCGAGGAGAGAACTTACTGGATCTTCAAAGTAAAGACTCTCCAGCCTGGTGGCCTGAATGAAGTGAGGGATGTGTTCTGATACGACACTTTCTCAGCTCCCATAAAATATAGAGAAAGCAGAGAGTGAAATAAGTTGGCACCCAATTGATGCTGTTGCTATGGTTCAGAGTTAGTAGAGGGTCAGACTACTCATAGATCAATCTTCACATTGAAATCATGAACAGCCTTATGGCATAGAGGGTTGATGCACTGATCAATTTGATTACAATTCGTAAGTCGTAAGTTTGAGTCTGCTCTCACTCACTAAGGCCCCTTTCACATCAGCGTTTTTTTTAAATCGCGGCAGATGCGGTGAAAAAAAACGCATCTGCTGCGATTACCGCATACCGGCTGCACTTACGGCACAGTTGCGGCAAGCCCCATACAATGTATATGCGGGCTTGCGGCAGGTGCGGCAAGTGCAGTTTTGGCACTTGCGGCAGGTGCGGCCACGAAAAAAAACGCGGTCAGCCGTCATTGTCGGCGCCGACCACAGGGAGCCGGAAGACGCTGAATGAAGATGGAGGATCGCGGTGTCGGCAGCGGCGGGGACGGCGGCGAGAGGACAGTGATAAGTATAATCATTTTACTTTACAGGTTTGCGGAGCATGGGGGGGGGGCCCTGGATACTGATGGGGGGGGCCTGTATACTGATGGGGCTGCTGTTGTTTATACCCCTGGGGCTGCTGCTGTATATACCCCTGGGGCTGCTGCTGTATATACCCCCCTGGGCTGCTGCTGTATATACCCCCCTGGGGCTGCTGCTGTATATACCCCCCTGGGGCTGCTGCTGTATATACCCCCCTGGGGCTGCTGCTGTATATACCCCCCTGGGGCTGGTGCTGTTATACCCCTGGGGCTGGTGCTGTATATACCCCTGGGGCTGGTGCTGTATATACCCCTGGGGCTGGTGCTGTATATACCCCTGGGGCTGGTGCTGTATATACCCCTGGGGCTGGTGCTGTATATACCCCTGGGGCTGCTGCTGTATATACCCTGGGACTGCTGCTGTATATACCTTGGGGCTGCTGCTGTATATACCTCTGGGGCTGCTGCTGTATATACCACTGGGGAGGCTGCTGTATATACCACTGGGGAGGCTGCTGTATACCACACTGCTGGGGGCTGTATACCTGTGCTGGGGTCCACCCTCGGCTTATACACGAGTCAATAGGTTTTCCCAGATTTTGGGGGCAAAAGTAGGGGGGGTCGGCTTATACACGAGTATATACGGTATATATATATATTTTATTTTTTTTTTATATCAAATCAGATTTAATTAATTAGAAAGTGTTTTTATAAGGATTTTACCATATAAATGTAATTATAATATGGTATAATGTTTTTCTTTCCTTTTTATGAAGTCACTTAATGTAGATTCGTGGCAGGAGTCACATTCCCTATGTACAATAAATGTGATGAATTTTTTCTGCAGGGTAGATGGCCTAGTAGTCTAATGCTGATTTTAAGCATTTACTCTTTTCACAGTGCAGGTTCGGATCCCGGTAGGTCCAGATCCAGCTTTTATTCCATTTTTATTTAATTGTATAAATGTGTGATGTGTTGTGTTTTTTATAAATGATTGATGTTTGTTATTGAACAATATTGTGATATAATGCTTTTTAAACGGGCTTTACACCACATGTGTGAAAGTGGGTGTTCCCACAGGAAGTACTGTCATACCTGATGAGGAGTCTTTGTAAACTTTATGTGCATATATGTGTGTAAGACTGGTAATCTTGATGCCCTGATGAAGTTGTATTTACACAACGAAACGCGTAGGCAAGTGGTTAAATAAACAGAGTATACACCATTACTCTGTTTGTCATCTTTGGAGGTCAGCGATTTCTGTTTGTTCATCTTCTCTTCCCCTGGCTGGGCACTGCTGCGACCTGAGCAGAGAGCTGTCAAAGTTGGTTGTGACTCAAACAACCTGACCAGGTGAGTCTTTCCATAGAAGGGGGACACCTGGTGGCTAAACTAAGAGGATATCACTCTATGTGCGCTCCAACTATTTTATTTCTACAGAAAGACACTGGAATTTATGGGCACCCTGGATTATGTACAGAGAGTCAAGACTTGAGTGATTGGTTGTCCCAACTGGAGTAGATTACATAGACTGCTACATACACCTCATATTGGAGATATTTTGAGATGTATTGATGTTTCACTATTGGGTCTTGACTTCCCACTCAGTTTTCTCCCCCTTTATCTTTTCTATCCTTTCCTTTTTCTCTCTCCTTTCTCTGTCATTCTTTTCTAAAGCAGGTTTTTATCCTGCCCGGAAGGACTGCACTCTGTGGTGCTGTCACTTTTAGTTATAGATAAATACCTCCAGTTGACGGCATCCCCGTTCTGTGTGGGATTCATGTGACTTATACGTTTTGCCTTCTTTTCATTTTGCTAAGCAATTGACCATTGAAAATTGAGAATGAGCCATATGAATGTAACATATAAGTCTGAGATCCAAGAATGGATATTGGATAGATGCTCAGATCTGTGTACACGATTGCTTTAGATATTGGACATGGAGGTTCTTGTTCATTGGTTATTTACCTTCTGAGTATTTTCATTTCTTACTTTCATGTTGTAATGTTATACAGGATACAAAAAACAAAAAAAAACAAAAAAAACAATAAACGCTGATTTAACAATAAGAAACAAATTTAAAAACAAATGAGGCATAGAACTATGCTTTTCATAAAACCACAGAACAAAAAGTACATAAATAAGATCAAAGACAGTAATGTAAATAAAAATGGTACTGCTGGAAACATTATCTAGCAATAAACAAGCCACCAAACAGCTTCATCAGCTGGAAAAAGAAATAAAAAGGTGTAGCTCTTAGGGTACCGTTACACGCGGCAATATTGCATGCAATTTCACTGGCAATTTGCTGGTTGCAGTGAAATCATGGACACATTGTTACATTTGTACACGGCAACAAGATAGAACAATGTGTCCATGATTTCACTGCAACCAGCAAATTGCCAGTGACATTGCATGCCATGTTGCGACATGTGAAGGTAGCCTTAGAATATAGCGATGCAAAAACAATTATTTTTTCGATGAAATAGTTTTTTTTATGTTTTGCACAATAAAAAAACGAATATAAATATGGTATCGCTGTAACTGTACTGAGCAAGGAATAAAGAAGTGTTACCACATGCAGAAAAGCATTGGAATAGAAAGCGATCAAAAATGGTATGTGCCTTAAAGAGGACCTGTCACCAAAGCAGGCATGGTGATCTAATTACAGCACTGGATACAGCATGTCTGCAGCATGCAGGCAAGGGGTCACCCAGCACTTGAACAGCCCTGTACCCCGAGATAATACACTTAGAAAACTTACATGCTACAGCCACTAAGGAGGTGGCTAGGGGCTGAAGCCAAGGGCAGATTCACACCCCCTGCCTGTGTAATCTGCCCACCGCTGCCAATCATTCTCTGCCTCTTCTCCAGCATTTAAACAGAGCTTTTTTCCTCTCCCGTGTAGCCCCGCCCCTCAGGGGGCGGGGCTAAACAGACTTTCTGGGAGAGAGAGAAAAAAAAACTCTGTTTAACCCCTTCCCGACATAGGACGTTGTGCAACGTCCTGTGTTTTCTGCCTGTTCCCGACACAACGTCCTGGCAGATTTGAGCTGCTGCAGCTCCTGTGAGTGGGGTCATTCAGGTGTCACAGATGCTGCTGCTCTGTGACAACCTGTAGATGACCCCACAGGGGGTGGATTAACCCCCCCCATGCCCAGGACCCGTCCGATCGGCAGTTTAAAAGTGAAACTGCCGATCGGAGGGAATCATAGGGATTCACCCCTCCAGATCTGATTGCAGCTCTCCAATCAGATCTGGAGGGGCGGATCGGCAAGTGCCCACCTCTCCTCAGCCCCCTCTAGCTCCATGACTCACAGGGGGGCTGCACCCACGTGCGCCCGCCGGCAACACTGTCCGGTCCCCTGCAGTTGTGGTCCCCTCCAGGCTGCCACCACCTCCGGGCCCTGTGCCTGGCCCCTCACCTCCTGCGGCGGGCTGC